>JAJLRJ010000004.1:16804727-17044727 GCA_024195265.1 Dendrophyllia cribrosa
TAAAATCTGCGTGACAATGCCTCTTTAAATTTTCGGGAAGCTTATTTCTGCGGGTGCACTGTGGGTAACATTAGCAGAATTATGACTAGGCATTGTTCCATGTCCGTTGTCGCTGCCTAAGATCGGGATCCTATGTTTACTTAAGAAGAGTATTCTCGAAAGGACATTTACTTTTGGAACCAAAATTTTGGCTAATGCTTATGTTATATCAAGAGAAAATAATTGGACAGAGAGGGAGTCTCCCAGTAATGGGTTTGGGATATCTTAATTGCAAAAAAGTTATTTTTAGTAACAATGCGGACCACGCGAAAACATTTTCCGGTGAGCTGGTTGACTTCCGGAAGACTCGCTTTCATGAATCAGCGCGTCAAGCCAGGCGGAGTCAGCAAATTAAAAAAATGGCGACCATCGCGGTGGTAATTTCGCATGTGAAAAAGAAAGTAAAATGGTCCTGTTTGAGCAAAGAACGTTATAAAGTACCACAGCGGCTGGATACATAGATCGTCATCTATCTTTATACACAAACTGTTGCAACTGAAGCGGTAAAAACGGGGCTGGACAATTCAACTTACCGGACAGATGCCAATCAACCATCCACTCCAATCTCTTGTAAGCGTCGTTTCTAAAAGTTTGAAGTCGCTTTGCTCGATCGATGGCCAGCCCATCCAAACTTTTCAGACGTGAAATATTTGCATACTGTAGAATTCAAAGTTGTTATGTTTTTTGTAGCTGAAGGATAGGAGGATTCTCTTCTGGGAAAATCACTTTTTAGGAATTTCAACACGGCAAGGAGTTAAAAACGCTAAAACCGGTTCACATGCATGCATGGATTTGTTTTCTATAAGGACTTTGTCAGGAGCATCTTCTTTCCATGGAAAATGAATATCAGTTCTGTTGAGGTCAGCTACCAAGGAACTCTATACTGACAGCCGGGTTAAAGGTTATTTAGAGCCAAAGTGTAAGTAAAATTTCTGGAAAAGTGATTTAATTTTATTTATTCGATAGGCCGCGTGTTCTAAGTTAAATTCATTTATTAAAGCTTACTTGGATTACTGACTTCAAAAAAAATCCAGTAGACTTGTATTATTTTATTTCTAAAAAGCGAATAAATAAAACATGCTTTTCTAGTGATGTCTCCTTTATTTATTCATTGAACTTTGGGATAAAGGCCACCATTTCTTTTTAGTAAGCTTATAGCTTTTTTAAGCTTAAGACCTCATAATAAAAATTGCGGGCCTCCCCTTTGTCAGACAAAAGATCAGAAAGTTTGGCTGACACTGTATAACATATGCGACGTCAAAAAACTTAAATGACCTACTATAGAAAATAAAGGCATTCAATTAAGAATTGTAGCTAAGGTGAATGCATTGACCATACACTTACATTCTACCCAAGGCCATTTTTTTCAATAAATGATTTCGAAAGAGCGGATCGATGCCCTGCTTGGAAGCGGCCGCCGTTTACACGCTTTGTATTTAGCATTTTTCGCATAAATTTCTATGGACATCTTTATTTGTCTTCTCACATTTATGTTTCATAAACGAATCGATTAGATCCTATTTTGCCTCCACTACTCAACCGGTACACAGAAAACAACAGTTGTCAGATATGGGCGCGTGTGCCAGCCAAGCCACCGATAGAGGTAAAAGAAGGGGCTTGAGCTAAAGTGACAATGACTTAGAAACATCTAATCTACTAGCTAAAGAGTCTTTAACATAAGTGTTCTTGGCGGAAACCGAAGCCCAACGGCCATGACGCTGGAAATTTCTATCAGGAACTCCAGATTTCGCAGCAGACGTTGCACCACCTGACCTTGCAGAGTGAGTACTGAAGCTAGTAATATCCGGGACAATGTCACGAAAGGATTTCTTGAAAGATTCCCTGTAAGTAGAATAGCTTAAAGGCTTGTTAACCGACACCAAACGCTTGCAACTTTTAGAAGCCGGGATAGGTCTAAAAAATATACTCATCTGAATCCAATGAAATATGGGACGAATTGATATATAATCTAAGCAAAGCCACGGGGCACAGGCTAGAACAAGACTTAACGATTACAACTGACTGACCATCCCTTAACTGGTCCGTTTTGCTCTTCTCAATAAAAATAGAAATAAAGCCATCACTAAACTTAATATCTTTAGCACGAATAAGTGACAATTCAGAAAATCTTAAAAAGCCTGAAAAGGCTAAGACAAACATAACTAAACTACGCAGCTGCAAAAGATCATTCAGATCAGTCTTATCCATTAGTTTCCTGAGATGCGCAACATCAAGTGGCTCTTTCCGATGACTGACAGGAGATGACGCGAGACGGACCGCTCCTTCTTTGACTGCAATCACTGTAGGATGTGAAGTAGGGGAAGGAACGCCAGCAAGAACATGCAACCATTTGAACGCGTAGAACGCGTAGTGGATCGAAGAAACGGAATTGGTTGAATCCAGCAGATACTGCAGAAACAAAGCACAACCGATGGGCTCCACAGGAAAAACTGCAACGATACCAAGGCGCTCTGTAGCAAAAGACCTCCATCTGTTGAACATCCTCGTATAGTTCGAAGAAGTACCGGGGGCCCTGGAAGCAATAACTGTTGTCTTGAGCTTTTCCAGTAAGGAGGCAACCTCATGCGACATCGGAGAAGATGTACACCAGAAATCTGTAGTAAAAATGTCTAAAAGAAAAAACCGAAAACAAAAAGAAAACAAATAACAAACAATAACAATACAAAACTAACAGGGCTCTGTAAAGTAAGGAAGAAATAGTCAACAATTTAATTGCATCAAAGGCGAAAATGCGTCAAATACACAAGCGTTTCTGTAAGAAAATCAATTTCACAACAAAACTCGTATATGAGGAAAAAATAAACACAAACGACAGCTCAACAAGGGCGGATATAAAAAAAAAAACCATGAAGGGTACTGTCCCACTAAGGGTGAATATTACACAACAATCGTAACAGATAACCCATCAAGGGTACTGTCCCACCAAGGGTTAAAAACTTAAGACCCCAAAGTCTCTGCAACATCGACGGAGTTGCATACGATATAAATAAACAACAGCCTCTCATACTAAACCCACCATGGGTGAAAAGTTGCAAGTATACTATGAAATATCTAGACGTCCGGAACTCGAAAAGCCTCACAAACGAGAACAGACCCTTGCCTGGGCGGAATTCTAAAGTCGATACGCAGCGCCACCGAGGGAAATGCTAGGGAACCGCGACCGAAGATTGAATTCTTAGCTTTGCTCCGGACAAACAAATTTGGAAGGTCAGGAAGCATGATCCAGTCATGGACGAAACTACTCCAATGCAAACCATCGAAGCATAATCGAGGCCAAAAATGCGCAGATCTCCAAAGGGGAACCACGAGAGTACCAACTGCATTGCAAACCTGCATGTGGGCAAGAACTTTACACGTTAGACAAACAGGAGGGCAGAGCCAGTTGTTGTCATAGGCCCAATCCTGCGCAAAGGCATTAACGCCGGAGGTACCTTGCTGATAAAATCTGGTGTTGAATTTCGGAAGCTTGGCGTTGTAACAAGAAGCAAATCTGTCACAGGAGTGAGGACCCCAACGCTCGTCTAGAGAATGGAAAACATCGTCATTGATCGAGTAATCATCAAGGTCAACTAGCTTGCTGATGTCGTCGGCAAAAGTGTTGTAATCCCTAGGAATCCACTGAACATCGACACTAATCGAGGCACGAAGACAGATGCGATGAATATCCAGAGCTATCCGCTGCAGAGCCGGAACCTTGGAGCCAATGTTCACGATACGCACAACATTCTGATTATCGGTGTACCAAACGACAGTCTGGGCACGGAGTGAATCAATAAACGCTTGCAGAGACAAAAACACTGCAAGGAGCTCACGAAACGTAGAACTTTGCGACCTCTCGAAGTCAGACCAATTCTGGTGAAAAATTTCGCCTTCAAGATCTATGAAACTGCCGCAAGCGGAATTAGACGCATCAGAATAAACAATCTTCGAGGGCTTACGCTTAATAGGCCACAGAGGCACACCGTTAATGTGAGCGACATTAAGCTTCCAGAAATTTAATTCATCCACGCATTCGGGCGTCAAAGAAACCGACGAATTCCAAGTCTCAGCGGTATGGATAACAGCGAAAATATTTCTAGTCATAAGCCTGGCTACGTTGCCAACACAATTTCCAAGGGAAATAATTTTACCGCAGACGCTGGCGAGCTTGCGCACCCGAGTCTGGTGAGAGGGGTTGCTAGAGTCCAAAAGACAGGATAAATCTTCCGACAGAGACTGTATTCTTCTTGGCGTAGCAGAAATGAGACATTTAGAAGTGTCAATAACAGTCCCCAGCCAGGTGATAACTTGAGTTGGCTCCCAAAGCGATTTCTCTTCATTAGGGACAAAGCCAGACTTCAATAAATCAGCATGCACTGACAAACTTGAAATTTTTGCCTTAATATAATTCGGAGCAGCCCCCAATCCGTCATCCAGAAAAACAACAATCGACTTACCTTCGGATCTCCATTTCTTAACTAACGGTTTAAGAAGCTTGGTAAACAAATAAGGCGCAGAGCTAATACCAAAGGGCAAAACTGAAAACTGAAAATATCTAGTAATCCCCGATGAAAATGTCCAAGAAAACGACAGATATTGCCTGTGTTCAGGGAAAATGTCAACGTGATGGTACTCAGATTTGAGATCGAAGGAAAACATGAAGTCCCCAGAGTTAAGCACTTGCTTTGCAATAGAAACATCTTCACATCGAAACTTGGATTTGAAAAGATACTGGTTGACGTTTCGAAGATCCAAGATCAGGCGCTTTTTCCCCGATTTCTGAATGGAAACAGACAATGGATTGATAATTGCAGGAGGCACGAAAACCTCAGTGATACATTCCAAATTAAGGAGGTCGCTAATGGCACCGTCTACAAAAACAGATTCCCGAAGTGCCGAATTATTATTCGCAGCAACAAAAGGCGGTGGAATTTGCAGCAACGGTAATTTGTAGCCAAATTCTATAACGCCGAGAATAAAAGGCGACGCGCCAATATCCTTCCAAAACTGAATACATTTTCGTAATCTGCCTCTGACAGAAACAGGAACATCACCGGATTTGACTTCATAGCAAGATAATTGAGCATCTACAAAAGTGCGATCGCTCTGACGTGATACAGACAAGGCCTCAAAATCAAGGTCTGAAAAATATTAAATAAAGTGGGAATATAAAATAAATAGCTTAAAAACAATTAGGAGCAGAATAATAACGCGCAATATGAAAACAAATAGACTTATGGAAATAACTGAAATCTGTAACAAGAAATTAACAAACAAAAACGCGAAATACAGTAAAGATTACAACTGAATGAAAATTGAAACGCTCAGGGCAACAAGATGCGGCTCGCCTGGACAAATCCGTTCCGCTCACGGCTGTTCATTTCGCCTGATGACTTTGGGCATTAGAATGAACAAGCAAACTAGGGCATGCGGCCCGCCAATGACCTGGCTTTCCACAAGCAAAGCAAAGGCCCACACATCTGGCCGTCGACGATTGAGCATTAAGCCTTGCCAAAGGACCAGGAAAATGAGCGACCGTAGGGTGCGAACGCTGCATGGCGGACGATCCACGACGCTGGAAAAGAGAACCCCGCGAGACGAAACGCTTAGAAGCTTTGGCAGCCCTGGCTTCAGCTCTATAAATCTTCTTCTCGTCCTCGTCATCCTCAGCCAAATCATGATGCTTATACTCAAGGACTGTTTTCCAACCATACGGCGACTTGTCCGCTAAGAGAATTAATTTCTGGCGCTCTTTAAGCAGAGACATACCTTCATCCAAGTGTTCCTTGGTTTTGGCGAGATCATTGCGCTGCAACGCAGAAGATGCGTCCTGTACTGTCTCAAGCACAGATTTGACTGTTTTAAACTGGTCCTCGTTGCTCTTTTTGTTAAACGTAGGGGGAGCGTCTCTCTTCAACTTCTTTATCTCCGACATTTGCTCGGCCGAGTTGGACTCGCTGGATCTTTTTAGATCGGATATCGAGGAAGAAACAAGAACCTTGATTTGGGAGAGCAGATCTTTGTTGCTATTGCCAACGATCTCTCTAACTTTAGACTCATCCATAACTAGAACTCGACGAACTGAATAAGACAACGTGAACAAAACGAAAGTGAACCTAGCACTGCGAAGGCTGACCGTAGAATGTCACACCTTACTAACGGCTCCAAATTACAAACTCGAATCCCATGACTCACTGCGCGCTAACACCCTCCCCAGACCCCTGATACGTGCCGGCAAAATAGTAATTTATGATAGTACGGTGTAATCACAAATTACATTTTCCGCCAGTGAGTGTAGGTTGCTGTTATAATTTGAATTATTTCGCCAAAATAGTTTCAGAGAAATGACTTTATTTTCGCGTGTACGCGAGTTTCAGCGTCCGACTTCACAAAAATAGTTTCCTGACTTTTCCTTGGATTTTATTTAACGATGCCTCTTTTTAATACGGTTAACACCACTGGCTTATTTTTCATTGAAGTTTGGTTGTAATCTAAGAAGGGAAAGGAGATCCAAAATCGATATATTCGTGAGTAAACCAAAATATTCACTTCAGACATTCTAAAATTCGTTTTCTTCGACATTTTCGTGCCAAACAAGATACTTGGCTTACAATTTGTAGCCTCAGCATGTCTCCACGGCCACAGTTTTACTTTCATACCTTCATATATATTTGCTGGTTCATACAAACAGAATTTTGTTGTAATATCTTTGATGTCTTTTATCCCGGGTCACAGCTAAGGTAACCGGAAATTCCTGAAGTTTGTCATGCATGCACTCAGTTCGAAGGAACTTTACAGACCCACTTTTCCCCAGCAGTTGTTAAATGAAAACTTTATTTTTTAACTGAAATTCAGACGATACTCCAATGGCGAAAACAAGCAGGCATCGTTTTGGAATAAACTCCAAGGAAAGGCCAGCAAACATTTTTGTGAAGCTATTAAATAATGCGTGTAGTCGGCTGAAACTCGCGCGTTGTTTGTTTATAAAGTCCTTAAAATTCTCATTGACCAGTTATAATCCAATCAAAGCAACGTTCGGAAAAAACAACTTATTGATTTTTATGAAACATAACTTGGACAAAGTGAATGAAGATGTCCGATCCATTGTTTTTTATTAGAAAAGGTAAATAGAAAGCGTGTAACCGACGGCGCTTCCAACAAGGCATCATCCGTAGTTTTCATTTATTAAAAACCGTGGTCTTGGGTATGATGCATTTTCGTTTTTGAAACTTAGCTAAACTTCTTTAAGCCTAAACACAAAAGTTAATAATATTAATTACCTTTAGTCTAGAGTGGACCAAGTTTTTGACGTCGTGATACCGTGTTCAGCAATCTTTTAAAGTGTCTATAACCCCAGAAAGTTTTTTTCATTAGAACAAATCTTTATATTGAACTGAGTAAAATGTCGCAGAAATTTTTGCTTTTGCTTAAAACCTCGATTTTTGACGAATTTTCAAAGTCTGCGAAAATCACAAAAATAAAAATCATGACCGAGTCGCAGAATCATTCGAAAAGGTCTGGGTCTAGCACAATATGTGACGTCATTCCAGGATATCTTTCGCTCTCGATCATCGAAGACAGTCTCGCTGCGGTCAGGAACACAAAAATGCCTAAGAGTTGTGTAGTATTTGACTGTAGCAACCCTTCAAACGAAAAAGAAGGCATTGCTCTCCACCCAATACCTTTTTATGGTAAAGAAGAGGCGGAGAAACGAAAAAGAAGAAAAAAGAGGGTCGATTTTGTTAAACTGAAGCGAGCACATTGGGAGCCCACCAAGTACTTGTCGGTGTGTTCGAAGCACTTCATAGATGACGACTTCACTGTCCGGTTTTCTGAAACCGTAGAAAGTAGAACCGAAACTGCAGTCTTGCTTGAGATTTTCTACTAAAGATTTTCTATGGAGATGTCAGATACTCGACAGCATTATGGCCACCTCGTGCCAAACCAATCGCCACTGACAGAATAGCCAAACAAATTAAACGACACCGAGATGAAAGACGAAGGATTGAATGCACCGCTCCCAGATTATCCAAGTTCTGAGGAAGAAACAATCAGCAATGCTCAACCACCGCGCAGAGAAAGCCGTAAACGATACCATGAAACGCAGGATAGAAAACAACATCACAGCAGTGAATGAAACAACGGCGACAGCAAAAGAGCTAGAAAGCACGCTCTTAGGAGAAAACCACCCTGGAAATGTCGACAGACAGATGGATAAAGGCATCGGAGAAATCGATCGGCAAACTAGAGACACACATAGAGAATATAAACTCTTGCCCAAAAACACTTCGTTACGATGTGAAGGCAAAGATCAGACCCGATCCAGAATTCAAGACCGACATTAACAGGATTAGAAAGGAAACAGAACGTAAACTGCTCGGAGCATTAAAAAACATTCCACTACCGAAGCGTAACAAAGTGAAACTAAGAGACCTTGAGCGAAAATCATGTTTCAGTCTTGAATCTAGTGAACCTAGTACATCAAGAAATACTGATGTAAATCGAGACCGATAATGATAATGATAATGTATCACGGAATGTACAAATGTCAGCCCACAACATTCAAGCACAAATAGATAAATTAAGAAAATTATGGAAACTTTAGAGAAAGCAAATAAGAATGAACGAAGTGCATCCTATCCTTGTCTATTATCTGAGTGTACAGATAAAATTATGAGGGAAAAGAATACAGAGAAACGGAAAATACGAAACAAGAAACACAATACTGTACGCGCAAAAATATAGCGCGCCAGAAGCGACAGATTAAAACTAATGAGTCGAACAAAAAGAACCTTTCCGGCGCTATAGAACTCACAACTGATCAAATCAACTTACTTTCAAAAGGGCTTAAGTTTATCCCTACACCCGTGACAAGAGAAAACTACAAAAGCATCAACTGATGCAAGATTTTAATCAATTCGCAAGACGAATGCGTACGCGTCTCCATATACATTTATCATGGTGAAGATAAAACACAACACTCCTTTCATGTTAGATCAAACTAGAATCTGCCAGTTCAACCATCAGTTGCACTAGAAAGCTACCTAGAAGAGGTAAAATTACAACTCGCTGAAAAAGAGATTACCAAGCCGAAGAACAACCTGCCATACAACGAACGCAAAGCGATTGAGGAGTTGAAAAATAACTCTGAAATAAATATTAGGAGGCAGACAAAGGCACTACTACGGTCATAATATGAACAAACAAGAGAAAATCACAGAGGGTAAGATCCAACTTGATGATATAGAAAACTATAGACCCCTCGCAACACCTATGGTAGAAGAGGCTTCTGTTAAAGTCGGACGACTTATAACATACAAGATAAAATGATGACGGTGTTCTCTTTGTGGAACACCAACTCGTAATTTGCGGTCTCTGAAGCTTCTGAATCCGAGCTGTAGTCTAAACCAACATTGCTCGAGGCTATTATCCAATAAACGTAACTATTAAACTAAATGAAGGTCAATAAAGGTTTTTTCTTCGCAAGTACGAAACAAATACGCGGCTAACTGAAATCAACATGTGAATGACTGAGATCGGACCGGATTAGCTTTGTTGACAATATCCTGGAATGACGTCACTAATCCCAGTCTCCGCTTCACTCGGCCGTGTGGAAAACAAGTCTAACTTTGACGGGCCATAAAAAATCGAGGTTTTAAGCAAAAGCAAAAATGTTTGCGGCATTTTACTCAGTTCAATAGAAAGATTTATTCTGATGAAAAAAAATTTCTGGGGTTATAGACACTTTAAACTGAGGTTAAGCTGTACTTTGACATGTACAAACAAAGGATCGTTGCCGCATGCGAGTTTACTTAAAAGAAATGGTGGCCTTTTATCACAAAGTTCAATGAATAAATTAAGGTACATCACTAGAAAAGTGTGTTTTATTTATTCGCTTTTTAAAAATAAAATAATACAAGTCTACTGGATATTTTCGAAGTCAATAATCCAAGTACGTATAGATGAAAACTAACTACGCATGAATTAAACTTAACCTAAAACACGCGGCCTATCGAATAAATAAAATTCAATCACTTTTCCAGAAATTTTACTTACACTTTGGCTCCAAATAAACCTCTAACCCGCGGCTGTCAGTATAGAGTTCCTTGGTAGCTGACCTCAACAGAACTGATATTCATTTTCCATGGAAAGAAGATGCTCCTGACAAAGTCCTTCCAAACGCAAGCTTATAGAAAACAAATCCATGCATGCATGTGAACCGGTTTTAGCGTTTTTAACTCCTTGCCGTGTTGAAATTCCTAAAAAGTGATTTTCCCATAAGGGAATCATCCTATCCTTCAGCTACAAAAAACATAACAACTTTGAATTCTACAGTGTGCAACTATTTCACGTCTGAAAAGTTTGGATGGGCTGGCCATCGATCGACTGCAAAGCGACTTCAAACTTTTAGAAACGACGCTTACAAGAGATTGGAGTAAATGGTTGATTGGCATCTGTCTAGTAAGTTGAATTGTCCAGCCCCTTTTTTACCGCTTCAGTTGCAACATGCATCCAGCCGCTGTGGTACTAAATAACGTTCTTTGCTTAAACAGGACCATTTTACTTTCTTTTTCACATGCGAAATTACCACCGCGATGGTCGCCATTTTTTTAATTTGCTGACTCCGCCTGGTTTGACGCGCTGATTCATGAAAGCGAGTCTTCCGGAAGTCAACCAGCTCACCGGAAAATGTTTTTGCATGGTCCGCATGGTTACTAAAAATAACTTTTTTGCAATTAAGATATCCCAGCCAACGCCCCTAGACTCCCTCTCTGTCCAATTATAATCTCTTGGTTATATATACTGTTTTAGTGTTAAAACTCCAAATTGTTTTGTTTACTCTGATGCTGGTGCGTCCGAGTTCGGGGCGCATATGACCTTAAAGTATGAATATTATTTCCCACGTTGGCTAACATTTTTGAAGTTCTACATGGAGAAAACTTTATGTTATTTAATTCGCACTTAGGTCATTTTACTCTCTATTGAGTGGTTCTTATGTTAAATGGTTCACTGACAACCAACCCGCCGCAAGAATTGTTGAATTCGGCAGTATAAAATGGATTTACATTGTATTGCTATCCTGATATTTAAAATTTGCATTACCCATAAAGTCCATCTGGATATACAATGTATCCCTCGTACCGAAACAGAAAGAGCTGATTTTATGGCCGCTTCACTGATACAGATAACTGGCAAATTTCTAACACATTTTTTGCTCACCTGGACTGTTTGTGGGTGCCCCATACTATTGATTACATTGCTAATTATTATAATTTCAAAATTCCATGGTATGTTTCTAGATTTTGGAATCCGGGTTCTTGTGGTGTAGATTTGATTCTTGTTCAAAGGCTTCAAGGCTGTGCCCCTAGTGTATTTAGCGGTATATTTATTTATTTTGTGGTGCCCCTGGTTTATTTAGTGCCTAGGGTTCTTCATTGTTTATATTTGCAGTTGGCAGTCGCAACTGTTGTTTTCTTTTGGCCTTCGGCTAGCTTTTGGCCTGCAGAAGTTAGTTGATTTGTTGATTATAGACTTTTCATAGGGATTACAATTTTGGAACAGGGGGGAAAACCTTGTATTCTCTGTTGGGTTCCTAAATTCTTTTCCGGAAAATTTTGGCCGTACGATCTCATTTTCATTAGTTAATGTTTCTATATTTATTTAATTGATAGTTCGCCATACACTTCAAATAAAGATCGCAATTTCGCTGGATGTCATCGGCTGATTCAATATTGTTACGCCACCTGTGTTTGTAATACACCGGCTGAGCCGATTTATATGAACCGTGCAGGTTGAACGGTATGAGTGGCACTGGCCTTAAAAATACATACTCATTGGGCACTGACCTATATAATTGTATGTTTATACTCGTTGGGCACTGGCCTACTTGTATAGGAATGGCGCTGGCTTATGTTTATGATTGCCAAAGAATTGTTGTGATTACGAATGGCACTGGCCGCTACGTTTGTTTATACTCATTGGGCACTGGCCTACTTGTATAAGAATGGCGCTGGCCTATGTTTATGATTGCCAAAGAATTGTGGTTACGACCGGCACTGGCCGCTACGGTTGTACATAACAGTCTACGTTATGCATACGAGTGGATTTTATGTTTTCATTGGTAAAGGTGTCCTACCATCTATACACTAAGTTTATTTAGTTATTACTGCATACCAACCGTCCTATTTGCTTTTCCGCGCTTACAGATCATACTTAGAAGTCCTTCCTGGAGACATGTACCGGAGAACGTAATTTCGAAATTAAGAAGTTTTCCACTGGTGCCAAGCTTAACAAGTTTCTTTTCAGACACCGTTCCCCCCCCCCCCCCCCCCCCCCCCCCCCCCCCACTATGTTGGTTGTCTATTTGTCATTCTATTCCTAGCGGGAAAAATCTAGTTCATCCGTCACTTTAGTCTATTCTGCATTAAAGTGGCTTCATACGTTTGTACCTGATTCTAATCCCCTGGATAGTAACTTTACAACAATGTTATTGAATCAGTAAAACGATTAAGATAAGATATAAACCAGTATCGAAGAAATGCTGGTTTTTTTTTCAGGTATGATCATGATAAGGATCCCGGGGGGGGGGGGGGGGGGTACTTGACCAATATTTGGGTATAGGGGTGCTGCTGAGGGTCTGAGACCCTGATCCTGTTTAGGACAAAAATAAACGAAAATACCTACCCTGTGTAGGACAACACCCTCTATTTTAGGACCCTGTCTAGGACACGCCTCGAGCGTGGTTATTGATCTGAGCTTTAAAAAATGGTAGACAGATCCTTTGAAAAGAAAACGACTTCGCCTTCGCATGAATATACTAATCACGACAAGGTAAGTCGCCACAAGCGCTAAAGTAACTGGAACCATACACTGTTTAGGACAGATTCAGACCCTGTTTAGGTCAGACTCGCGTTAAATTATATACCCTGTTCAGGACAAAAATGCCAAAAACCATACCCTGTCCAGCGGCACGTCCCCGTATAGGTCATATAAGGGAGTACACCCCCCGGGATAAGGATACCAGATTAATATATTATTTGTCTGGATCTAATGAAGGGACCTAGGATTGCTGCTATTTGTCAGATAGATTTTTCAAATCTTATCCGATTTAATGAAATTTGTAACATTCTCCCTATGCATTTAGTTCTATGAGGGGTTACCTAACATTTTTGATTCCTCGTAGTAAAACCGACATGAACAGGGAAGGAATCCTTGTCTATATTAATAAGTTAAATGATAAGTACAAGTATTGCCCGGTAAGTGTTTCAATGAAATACGTAAAAGCAGCTTATATTGATTTTCGTTCTGATTTGCCGTTATTTAGACAGATAGATAGATAGATAGATAATCTTTATTTAAACACGGTAAAAATTCGTCAGCTAAAAATCATTATAATACTAACACAAAGCAATAAACTAATATTAAAAAATATCTATATATGAAGAATTTAATAAATAATAAAAAGCTGCTTTCCACGAATGCCGTGCCTTATAGTTCCTCTTTGAGAAGTCGTTTAAATTGCCCAAGGGACTCAGCTTTCCTTACATTATGAGAAAGGCTGTTCCAGAGCATGGCGCCACTATAACTGAAACTATTTTTATAATAGTTTGTGCGCGGCAATGGAACATTAAGTTTATCCTCAGAGTCCCTTAGGTTGTAACTAATTTCTCGCTTCTCATATTATAGATGATCAGGTTTTTATAGTTTTAGAAAAGGGCAAATTATCCTATTCAAGATGTAGAGAAATATTCAACAGTTCGCTTAAGAGTTAGGATATAACCATGTAACGCATGGTTTGCTTAGTCTAAGAGCTGGGCACTGGCCATGGCTTTACTTTAGTAGTTCATAATACTAACAATTCAATTTCCAAACGATTGTTGCAGCTGCATGGCCGTTGGAAAACAAATACTGCAAGTACGAACAGGAAAGAAGAACGTTTGTGAAAGATAACAAATTTTCTCGGTTTATGATTTAGCCCATCTTTTATTTGTAAATCGACCATTAGCATTCTTGTATTAAAATAAACTCGATTCTGCTTGTGAGAATCCAACCATATTCTTGTTGCTGTTTTTTTGTCTGTTTTACAGGTTGTTAAAGGCGAAAATAATTTACGTTCGTTTGAACGTAGTGAATTAGAACGTAAGCGCACTTTCTAGCGCGCGCATAACTTTGTTAGTTTATCTACCAATCACAGACGCCATACATGTCACGTTATAGTTTTGAATAGCCAACGGTTTACGCAAGCCTTACCACACTTGTAACTCCCCTGAAGAAGACCGTGATGGCCGAAACGTAGGGTCAATAAAGTACAATCAATTCAAGACATGGAGTTGGAAGCTTGATAAGTACAACTCGTTCTACATTAACCTTTTCAAGCTACAAGATCGCACTTTACTAGAGTGATCCTCTGTCTTCGACAAGGCATACAGGACATACAGCATTGTTTGAGAGACCTGTCACAACACTATATATATATATATATATATATATATATATATATATATATATATCTGGATTTTTCAAAATGTGATCCCTACTTTTTGCATTCGACAGACTACAGAACCGTGGTGGGACCGCGGTTCCACCGGGGGGCTGGCTGATAAGTTTTGAGGGGGAGCTCCGTCAACCATGGTTGTGGTAAAATCTGCTGTAGTAGGGCTAACAGCCAACGCTCATTTGGGGTCCCTCTAGTTAAATCCAGGGGGGTAGGGTGGGTCAAAACTTGTGTCTCCAGTTCAAAAAAAGCAACGTTTGACTTAACTGCTTGACTTGGTTTAATTCATTCATTTGTAGGGGGGTGCCGTCTAGCCTGGGTCCGGTGAACTGTACTGGGGTTGGGCTAACAAGCAACTTGCATTAGGGGTCCCTCTCGTTTAATCCAGGGGGGTAGGGTGGTTCTAAGCTTGTGTCTCCAGTTTAAAACTTGGTTACTTTATAGGCCTTTTTGCTTACAATTCGCAGACCACCCCTGGAGATTGCTTAGTTGTTTTAGCCGCGGAGCAGGAATCAAGTCTCAGTGTTTGTTTGGGCAAGTGGAGGCTGACGGAGGCGGGGAGTGGGGGATCTAGTGGAACGAGAGCCGACAGGAAATTATTGGAGACAAACGTTTTGCGGAAATAATAATAATAATAATAATAATAATAAATTTTATTTGAGTGTCAAAGTATTTAGCTTACTAGCTAATTGTGGACACTAAAAAAAAAACATGACACAAATATTTAGAACGAATAAGGGAACGGCGGATATAAGTAATACTGAGGTGAAACGAAAGAATTCAGTATCAGAGATGAAGAAAGATCTATTTATTTGTGAACAATTATTGCTTCCATTATTGATCATATAAATAAGATTTTGATCTTGTCTCATGGGTCGGGCATTTGCACTCTTCCAGAAGGCCCACCGTGGGGATTTGTACGTATATATAAAGCTGACACCACCGTGGGGAATTTGCAAAAAAAGACAAATGCCCGACAAATGCCCGGGTGTGTGAGCGGGTTTGGAATTGACGGAGCCATTACCAGCGATGAAACAATTTTGAAAATTGATTGTAACCCTGGCCAGGAGCCGATTATAGGCTCCTGCCCTGGTGCAGTCAATGTATGTGTTTATAATACTTTCGACCTCCTTAGGCCACCAGGGGAGCATCGTACATGTACTCATTAATTTTGCAATAATCAGCCAAATCATCAATTGCTGGTTTGCACGCGACGTCACGGCGGCCATGTTGGTGGTCAAGAACAAAAGCGTTTCTCTCCGCTGGGAACTAAACTCTATTTTCATGCAAATTCTGCGACAAAAATTGTATTTTATTGACCACCAACATGGCCGCCTTGTCACGTGGTTGCAAACCTGTCAAAGTCGATGAGAGTCCATGAAAATCGATCGATGTAAATCGTGTAAATGCGTTAATAATCTTTATTGTTGATAAAAAGACGTATGAGTTTACATGTACAGCAATAAGAATTATAAGAGTTATAAACTTAACTAAACTAGAATTAGATTAAAACATTAAATAAATTTAAAAAGGCATCTATCTGACAAATGTACGCTTACTGGTCGTTCAGTACGCACCTTTGGAAGAAAAAAGTCATGGCCACGATCAGTTGAGTATCTTGAAAACTGAAACGTTAAGGAGCCATAAATCTTATAAAATCGCCAATGACATTGCAGTGGGCAATTGTGAAATGTCATAAGTGATCTGCGGATTAGTTTGGCTTACTGTCCTCTACTTATCCAGAAATATCGTTCTTCCTGTCTCTCTTCCTTGCAGAAAATGTCGGTGACGTTACCGGCTTCAAGCTATTGTAAGATTAATTAATAAATATCCTATAAACATGATATGCAGGAATCGAGAAAACCACCTAAAATAATACTCTGCTATGCAAGACCATACATAGTAAAAGGACATCAAGATATCACAAAAGGAGTGTTCTTTTTTATTCTTCGTTCTCCGCCTTTGTCTCCTGCACATTCGTTTTCAGTGGCGGATCTAGAGTATGGGCTTGGTGGGGGAGGAGCCGACCCCTTCAAACCATGTGTGTGTTTTAATTCAAGCCACGACTGTTTATGCCTTAAAAGTAGACTGATCAATTGATATTGATGCCAAGGAATCGCGCGCAGTGTAGCCACCAAAAAAATCATTCCTTTCACGCCCACGTCCAAAACAAGATTCACATAATGATTTTAAAAACCATTTCAATCTGTAGGCAAAATCCTAAAGTCCCATTACTGTGGCGTATCTACTCTTTGCAGTTTATCTCTTTTGAATTATGCGAGACTTTTCGCATGGAATTATTATCTTATTAACCCTCTTCAGATGTATGTCTTAGCTTGAAATAGAGACAAACCATACTTTGTATTATTGAGAGATCTTGGGACTTCACCAAGCTAAACTGCTTGGTTGCTTTAATTTCAATAATGATCTGAAAAGAGATAGAGTCCAGTACTTATAGCGAAAAAGAGATAGAGTCCAGTACTTATAGCGAAAAAGAGATAGAGTCCAGTACTTATAGCGAAAAAGAGATAGAGTCCAGTACTTATAGCGAAAAAGAGATAGAGTCCAGTACTTATAGCGAAAAAGAGATAGAGTCCAGTACTTATAGCGAAAAAGAGATAGAGTCCAGTACTTATAGCGAAAAAGAGATAGAGTCCAGTACTTATAGCGAAAAAGAGATAGAGTCCAGTACTTATAGCGAAAAAGAGATAGAGTCCAGTACTTATAGCGAAAAAGAGATAGAGTCCAGTACTTATAGCGAAAAAGAGATACTATTAAAGGCGATAAAGTAAATTTCGACAAAAAGGTTGAGAAGATATTTAAGAGAAATGGCAGTTTGTGATGAGCAGCTTAAAAGGTTCTTGTAAGTAATTATATAATCTCATTAGATGACGACACTATACCCTTCCTGATCAAAGATGCTATTTTAATCGTTGTTGTTCTGTAAAAGTAAACCGGCCTGAAACGTTAGAACCACTTGGAATCAACAGACGCGACGAACTTCATTAGCTTTCTTATCGATCACTAGTCAGTTAAGTTTGCCACCCGTAAGACCCTTCACTAATCATCTGAATCATGTCCATTGTTTTTGTATTTGATTAGTTTTAGACTATAACGTTTTTTACAGTTGTAATAATTCATAGTGTTAGCCCCCGAAGAAGCTTTGTTTTGCAAAGCGAAATGTTGGGCAGGATCAGTTTGCCGTTTCGTTTGTTTATAGTTTCAATTGTTTACAGACTGAGATACCAAATATCATATTCTAAAATAAAAAACTGAACTACCCATGTCATTTTGCAGTGTCTAATCACACATTAGCGATGTTCATTCATATGGATTCCTTATAAAGAAATAAAGTAGCATTTAGAAATTCTCGGTTGCCTTAGCACTTAGACATATTTGATAAATATGAAGCGGCATGTGAACAAAAAAAAAAAACGTTTAAAAATTGGAAACCTCATTAACGTTACACAAATCATTTTGGCTGTTAATTTTAGTTTTCCTTAGAGTGACTTTATCTATAACCCCTACCAAAGAAATGCATATGAGCAAATAATGAACACAAACCTTGCAAATAGAAGGAAACTGACTGTTTCGTAACATATTTCTGTATGCTAAGGATTAAACCGGGGCAAATATTTGCTTTAATAGCAAACATGAGAAGCCATTACCTAGATTAAACTAACCATCCTGAACCATGGGCTGAAAAGCTAATATATATATACTCATAACAAGGATTATTCTTAAATAAATTATACCTGTAGTTTCAACAAATAAACTGTTTAAACAATGTAACTAAAAGATTAAACTCCGCTGAAAAGCCAAAGGCTGAGAAATAACAGCCATACATCACAAGTTCGTCGACAGTCGCTGAGCGAAGAAATGAATACTTATGCCATACCACATGTTTATCGTTTCAAAATTCTGTGTCTTCGACTACACGAACTTTGAATGTATTACCGTTGATTGTGTATTCCTTAACTGATTGGACCTCTTGAATTTGCAGTATCTGGACCAACACGTTGGCCATTTGTCTTTTGTGTGAGCGTTGTTCGTGTTCATAGTATAGCTTTTCCAGTTGGCTGAACCTTGAACTCTGTAGTATTTTATGAAACTCATCCTGTTTATTGTGTGGTCTACAAGCAACTGCCATTAGTCTTGAAAGTCCAAAACATCCCATGTTTTCTGCGTAGGACTTCATTTTTTGTGGCTGTGGTAGATTAATCTTGTCATCCAGGTTTTTATGTTTTTTTGGCTCCATGAATCACAAGCAAAATTATACTAATTGCCGACTAATCAGGACCCAAGTAAATTCAGTTGATCTGAACGCAAAATTGCTGACACTGGAATGAACAACTTTAAAACACATCAATCCGTGCACAGACGTGCAAATACGTTCTTTTCAGCAGTTCATTTCAGCTCTGTTATGCCTGCGGATTTCCTGCCTTAGATCCACTTTGATAAGCATATTAATCTTCTTTGAGACTTCCTTCACAACAAACTCATGATGCAACTGCCTTAACGACCTTAATGGGTCTTAACTTGAAAAGTATATGTACGATTGACGTATCTGTTGTTTTAAGAATATGTTATCTGTGTCGTTGAAAGTTTCGATAAATGTCACCTGGGCACATGCGCCAGTCTGTCTAATCTTGAAACCGTTTTCAAGTTTCTGAAAAGCCAAATTAAAAAAAGCGCGGATTAGTGTCTGCGTCGCCATGAAAACGTAGAAATTTGGTGAAAAGGGATATTGGATACTCTGAAAAATGCCATATAAGCGTATTTATCTAGAGGACAAAATTTTAGTTAATACATGGCTTGAATCGAAATTTGTTGCAGGGTACGAAGTATGCAGCGTCGACTCGAATCGAGTTTTGAGTGTAGAAAGGAAAATCGTTAGCAGTCGTCGCCGTAGTCGACTGTATGCTTGCTTCTCCTTTCAGAAAGTCGGTATTTTCAAAGTCGTTTAATGTTATCGGGCTACGAATATAAGGGGGTGTATACATGACACCGGGGCGACTTTCGCGCCGGGGCGAGTTCACTCCGGTTCCCTCTTATGGCTTTGTTTACATGATACCACCACATGTGGTGGTATCATGTAAACAAATGTAGAGCCATAAGAGGGAACCGGAGTGAACTCGCCCCGGCGCGAAAGTCCGGCCCCGGTGTCATGTAAACACCCCCTAACTAACTGAATACTATGATATTTTATCGATATTGAACGTTAGTTTAGCTGAAAATCACGCGATACCTTACTTTTCAAATGACATATTAAACTTCGCTTTTTTATGAGCTGCACGTCATAACCAGACGCTCCAATACTAACTTAACTGAAGCGGCACGTTATTTAAGCAAACCACGATATTAACGCAAGCTTGAGCGCTATAATAGTTTTATAATTCAACACATTGATAACAAAGCACAGTATGAAGAAAAATTATCGCCGACAAGCCTTTTATTTTAAAAAAAAGCTTAAATATGTTTTACGGCGCGAAACTTGCAACATCACACAGTTTATGAATGAAAGTGGCGCCTTTGTCAATATTGTGCAAGCTTGAACACTATAACCGTTTTATAATTCAAAACATTGATAACAAATCACAGTTTCGAGAAAAAAATTCATTGAGATATACAAAGGCTTACAACAATATTTTACCTCGCGCCATTTCTTACACAACAAGCAGCGAATGCCAAAACGTTTGCGGAGCTAAAATTAATTTGAGAGTTTCTACGAAGAGCTTTCGTCTACGTAAAGAACGAGACAGAGTAGTGATTACACAAATAAAAACACAGTAAAATGGCATAGAATTTCTTAGTTACAACTGTTTCGTGTCTTAAAAAGTTCAATTCAGAATCAAAACAAATTGAACAAACACACGGCTACCTAAACATAGCGGCGAAAAGTCTGAAAGAACTGCAGCATGGACAGTATGTCTTACAAAAATTCCGACAGCTAAAGGACACAAGAAACGGTTAAAACCCGTAGTTGATGTGGCTTTTAGTCCTTTTCATCGGCGCACTAAATTTCCAAACATCGAAGTACGAGCTGAGTCGATCGCTGTTGTTTACAAACTTGCTCGTTTTAGTTCCTACAGCCGTAGTGGCGTCAATTCGCTTAAAACAAAGATCAGAAACTTTTCTGAGGAAGTATCAAGTCTAATCATATTCCAGAAGTGATTACTAAAAGCATTTTCCGAAAATTGTGCTCCTTCATTCACTTCTTGTCGAGCGGTTGACTTTGAACCAGCTTTCATTCAGCTTTGCCAAGAAACTCTTCACTGCGACCGCGACACGACGCGGAAATTTCGCGCCTTTTTTGTCCAATCATGTGATCAATAATTTTTCTCTTTTCTTTTTTTCTCTTTTTATCGTTCCTTTCCCTTTTTTTCTCCCAAAAACACGAAAGTGCAGGCAGCGGTCATTTTCATTTTCCTTCAAAATGCGAATCTTACCGCCATCGTTAGATATACGTCATGTAGACATAGCGTATATCGATAACTATTTTACCATATTTGGGCAGTGTATCAATGTGTTGAATTATAAAATCTGTTAGGTTTCAAGTAACACCCTGAAAGAAAAAAGAAAAAAGAACCAGAAGAAAAAATATTAACATTGAGATGTCCAAAACAGAAAGCAGGCTGCGCATGCCAACTCGTGACATGAATGCACGGTGTTTACCATTCTTTAGATTATCTAGTGGTAATGGCCTCTATCAAAAAAAAAAAGAAAAACTGATAAATTTGTATATAAATTATGAACTGGTAAATCTTATCAGTGAACAAAAATCGCAAGTAGTTAGGCTTTATTTTGTACTCATGATTGTTACTGTAGGTGCTTTTGTTAAAACCTAGGGAGACACCTTAAGTCATCTTTACGTCTCACCAGCGTTCTTGTGTTCTTCGTGTGTCTGATATCCGCTCTGTGAAGATCATTACGTTTTGTGACTTTCGGCGTGGAAGATTGGTGAATTAAACTGATGATTTGTTATTTCCTAGTCGTGTGACAGGAGCAGTGCGACTGAGTTGCTCCATCAACTATTCCCAGTCTAAAAAACTGAAATCTTGACCATAGAATCAAAGTGGAATCCTTCTGCTGGAACCCCACTAATTTTTCTTTCTTTTTATTTGTCGTTGTTTTTAACAATGCACGCGTTAACTCAATTTGGTTTCTACATTTTTTTTTTGCTTCCAAGCAAATATGAAGAAAACTAGCCATTGTAAACAGATCAGCCTTGAAGTTTGTTATGTTTAAACAGATTAAAATGGCCTTTGACAAAAGACAACGCGCGATAGTAAAGTTAGGTTTTGAATCTGTTTCCCATGGCCAATTTACTTTTAAGCAAAAGAATCAACTTATATTATACCCAAGCTTAGTATTACACATCCCCGCCGACGCAGCACCACAGTTCTTTCGGAACGTAATCCCTCTTAATATACTTTAAGACGACCAATTCCGCAGGAATTGCGTACGTATTGACCCTGGTTATAGTGAAATGCTGATTTTGACATAGCCAGTATTTTTATGATCAAATTTCTATTTTTTTTTTAATTTGGATATCCAACTGAAAGTTAATGTGCTACATCTTGAGATTCGATGAAAAGAATGTGAGCAACAGTGTCGTGCGAACAATACCCGCACGCGATATATCAAGCAGATGACAGAGTTAATTTCCTTGGAATTTTACCTTATCATCACTGAACATAACATATCTCTTTTTTTTAGGTAATTCGTTTACTTTGTCCACTAAAAACTCAATATCAAGCTATTTTCATGGCTTCATTTCCGCTTACAAAATCACAGGAACAAAAAAATGTCAAATAAAAATAATAAAGCCCAATTGCGTGTGGCATTGTGGAATTTGAGCTATGTCAATGAAAGCTTAGCATGTACGTAATAGGGGTCTTATACTTTGGGATTACAACAATGCTGTGTTTACATATCCGCCACTGACATATATACCTCTTTTGTTACGTCCTTCATTCAGCAGAAGCTACAATAGTTAAAAAACTTGCTCGAGAAACAAAGAGTTTTATTCTTTTAAAGCTTAGGCGTTGTATGAACCTTGTTCGAACGTGAGTGCTGTAGAACATACCGGAAAGTGGTTCATATTAAATCAAAGAAAGAGTGATATCTGGCAAAGTGAATACCTACGGCCCGCATAACGCCGGTGGTTGGTCCTGAGCAACTGAGAGATCAACATATTTATCATGAAGAAGTTATCTCCGACTCGCTCGCCTGCCCTGAGCGAACTACTCAAAGAAACTGTGGGGTCAAAGTTAAGCGATAGGAGAGGGGACTATGCGGATTTTGAATTCAAACCAGTTGCTAAATCAGCGACTCAAGGGACATCACGACACACACGAGTTCGCCAAATGCCGCCTTTTAGAAATCGTGTTCCCGAAGCTACGAGAGTTTTGCTTCAAATACTGTTAGAACAGGAACGATCCACTGTGGCTGAATACACTGTGAATAGTGTCACCTTCAAGGTGTTTGTGGTGGAAGATACAGAACTTTAACTTTTTAACAATCATTTATGGTTAACGTTTTATAAACCAGTGCATCGATATACCATTGGAACGTCTTCCTAAAACACGTATAATTCCAACCGGTTCAAGGCCTGATATCGGACAAAATAGTGACTGTATGAAATGAAGTTAATCGGATTTTGTCTTCTTAGTTTTCAGTGCTGTTTATATCAGGAAACAGAAATCGTTTTTTATGGATGCCAAGCTGAGGTAATCACAGAATATTATCTTGTATATCTTGACTATTTAGTCGCATTCAAAACAAAATATTGTCTTTGGACAATCGGACATAGTGTCACCGTGAGAAGTGCTAACCCTTTGAAGCAATCAGTTTCCAAGACATAGATTTTTATATAATTTGTAAATAGCCAGAGGACAGCACGCTAAACGGACTACTGGTGGACGTAAACGTTTGCAAAGGAGGATGGTTTATTCCTATATATATATATATATACCGGAGTGATATGAATTCATTCAACGAAGAATAGCAGCTAAGTAGTTCTTTATATACTCAACAAACAAATGAAATTGAACTAATTGTTTGTTATAAACAAAGCCTCTGCTGAGCTTTTGTTCGTCAAACGAATAGGCATGTAAAATAGGATTATGGTTTAATAAACGAATGTTCATCGCTCAAGTAATAACAATCACGGATGTTGGATCATTGAAGTCGATACAGTTTAATGGTCTTAATAGTGGCTTACAATATTAGTCAGTTGAAAACAGTGTTCTTTTCCATCAGTCGGGTCAAAGGCTAAGTTGAACTGAGAGTATGATAAGATTGAGAGTATGACATGTTTTCTTTTAACAATTAGACCAAGGAAAGAAGTATTTATTTAAAAGAATAGATCATTGAAGTAGTCAATTATGTACATGTACTTCCTAATGAGCAGTATCCATATATTTGCGAAAACACGAATTCAAAGTCACTTTGATAAATCACCCGCTTAAGGCATCACTCCTGTACCTTTGAAAGGAAACCTCTGTGAATAAAGAACACGTTCAAGATAACTGATAGTGAAGCATGCTTCAGTGCACATGGAATCGTGACGCGCGCAGACCGTACTTACTTTTCCGGCCAAATCCATGATCAGTGATCACACGCACGCTAGTTAACACCACAGGGCATCCACACAAACTGTGTAACTGTTTGTGCGGCATTTTTTAACATTAAAGGAAATGTGTGGGAATACCAAAGATTCGCATTACCGTAAAATACTCGGATAAATATTCGCATATAAGTTCAAAATAAACATAATCTTACCTTTAATGTTTTTTTTAATAGCTTTTGTTGATAATTTCAATGTATAAAGCAAGGCTGATCCTACGCAGAATATTTAACGCGACAACGACATGAAAGATTCCAAACTAAAACCAAAATGCAACCGTGGACAGCTGTTTCGACCTGGTTGGGTCTCGTCAGCACGGTGTAGCAGCAAAAAGATAGAATTGGCGTTCGCGCTACTTTTTGCTGCTACACCGTCTGTGACGAGACCCAACCAGGTCGAAACAGCTGTCCACGGTTGCATTCAGTTGGCTTTTAGTTTGGGCTCCATCATGCCGTTTTCGTGTTAAATGTTCTACGTGGTATCAGCCCTGCTTTGCACTTTGATTTTATCTCCATTTTTGGCTGACTAGATCTTCTCTAGATCCTACTGACGTGACCAGCAGCATTTTCGTTCGCTGTCCTTTGCGTCTTATTGGATACAGGAAAACAATGAATACAATAGAGAAGCAACATACATACACACACACATCTAGTTAATGATATAGTTTCTGCTGTAGCCGTGTAACACGGTGTTCTACCTATTTTATGATAATATCAACCTTTTGGTATTCCCATACATTTCCTTTGAATTAAAAAAAAAAAGGAAAATTGTCCTGGAACGAGGTTGACACAGTTTAGTGTGGTCCCCCTGCCCTGGTACCATACAAAGCAGCTCAGATCCTCTGATCTCCGGGGGGTGGTAACCGGCTCAAAATATTTTTGTAGAAGTTCCGCCTGTAAAAGGGTAGATCAGTGTCATTACCATCTTGAAACCCTTGATTTCCGTTCAGACCAATTTTCGGCCCAGATTACACCCGAGAAACACTGGGAACTAGATTACGTAGGCCTACCACAACAGGAACATGAAACCGTAGTTTTAACCGCGGTCAAACGAGATAAATTTGTAAAAGTTAAGCAAAGTACTTAAAAGTTAAGGTTGTCATTTTCACTGTTTATAGTTTAATATATTGCCAATACACTGTCAATTTATGAATGTGAACTTGTATATGAAAATCATATATTTGAACTGCGGATAAATATGAGTGAAATTTGTGATCCACGCAGTGTGCTCTCAACTTAAGCAGTTGAAAAAGTAACCTGAAAAAAAAAACATTTATATATATTCACGATAAGTGGGTATATTACGAACTCGCAATTGACCATCTATCCACTGATCTGGCTTGATATTTCAGTGGATAGAATATTACACCGGTATCGCAAGATCATGGATTCGAATCGGCTGTTCAAGCCTGAATTTTTTCAGGTTGCTTTTTCAACTGCTTAAGTTGAGAGCACACTGCTAGGATCACAAATTTCACTCATGTTTATCCGCAGTTCAAATATATGATTTTCATATATTCACATTCATATATATTCACTATCATCGGGTATATTACGAACTCGCAATTAACCAACTATCCATCTGATTTGATAGCTCAGTGGATAGAGCACTGCACCGGTATAGCAAGGTCATGGGTTCGAATTCCGTTCAAGCCTGAATTTTTTTCAGGTTGCTTTTTCAACTGCTTAAGTTGAGAGCACACTGCGAGGATCACACATTTCACTCATGTTTACCCGCAGTTCAAATATACGATTTTCATATATTCACATTCATATATATTCACTATCAGCGGGAAAAGGCGGCACAATCTAATGGAGGGGAAGTGGGGATACACATATCACTAGTGATATGTGTATATCCCTACCAAGAATACGCATATTATCAGTGATATGTGTACGGGGGTACACATCACGGAGATACAGATATTATTGTTACAACGTCACTTCACTAGAAAGCTCGCTGCAGAGGAAGAGGGTCAACAAAACACGGCAGCCATGCATATTCAGGAAATGATATGTGTATCCACACCGAGGATACGCTTATAACTGTGACAACGTTACTTCTCTAGATAGTTCGCCGCAGAGGGAGAGCGATACATAAAACACGGCAGCCATATTCAGGAAGGGGATACACATATCACTAGTGATATACACACCCACATGGGATACGCGCATATTACTAGTGATATGGGTACGGGGGTACACATATAACGGGGACGCACATATCATCGTGGCAACTTAACTTCACTAGATAGTTCGCCGCAGAGGGAAAGGGATACACAAAACACGGCAGCCAAATTCAGGAAGGGGATACACATTAATCACTAATCATATGTGTATCCCCACCGAGGATACGCATATTACTAGTGATAGGAGGTACACATATCACGGAGATGCACATATCATTGTGGCAACATCACACTGCTACAAGCAATTGCAAAAAGAGTTGAGACATTGTGTACTGTAATGCATATTTCGAGGATAACATGGTTTTCAACAAGTCCGCAACCCCCACCCCCCCCCCCCCCCCCCCCCCCCCCCTTATCAATGTCGACCATGACCAAGGAAGGGGAGGGGGTCAGTAGCACATTGCATTGATTTGATTTGTGTTACGCGGTCGCTTTTATACGGATTGAAGTAAAGTTTATTTCGCCCATCACAATACATATAGTCACTAGTTACAATTCATAGTTATATACGAAGGCAGGAGATCTTAGCAAGCCCTGTTGGGCTTTTTAAAGAGGATCCCAAGTCAGAATTAACAATACTTCAATTACAATTCAAGTGATGGCTAATTTTAAAAAAAATAATCATTTGGATTCTTAACATTACAACACCTATACAATATTAGTCTAAATCATTTTGTATATAAGTCCTAAGAGATTTTTTTTTTAAATGAATAATAAGATTTTATGCTTTTTAAACTTTCTGGCAAATTATTCCATATTTTGCACCCCCCTGTACATTATGGAGAATTTTCCAAAATCAGTTCTTTGATAGTTAACATGTAATTTAGAAGAAGTTCGCGTATTGTAATCATGGAAATTCTCGTTTTTTAGGAAGTAATCATTAAAGTTTGAAGGTAAAATA
Source organism: Dendrophyllia cribrosa (assembly GCA_024195265.1). Taxonomy (NCBI): domain Eukaryota; kingdom Metazoa; phylum Cnidaria; class Anthozoa; order Scleractinia; family Dendrophylliidae; genus Dendrophyllia; species Dendrophyllia cribrosa. Next base: position 16,831,981 of record JAJLRJ010000004.1, read on the forward strand.
TTATTAAAGTATGAATACATAAATAGAGCTATTAAATATTTGTTAATCTCATATATAGTTAGTAGTTTCAATGACTTAAAAATCTGCCTGGTTTCTTCTCTATGTTTTGAGAATGTCATAATTCTAACTATTTTTTTCTGTATCATAAAAATCGGTTGAAGTCTAGTAGGATACGTACTGGCCCAAGTCATGCTGCAATATATCAAATAAGGGTAAATCATAGAGTTATATATGGCAAGTATACTTTTCATGTAATATATCAACACGAGTGCGAGGGTTTCATCAGGGGTTCCAAACTCCGAGAAACAGATGATAGCACGAGGTCGCTTCGGCCGAGTGCTTTTATTGTTTCGAGGTGTTTGGAACGCCTGATGAAACCCGAAGCACGAGTTGTTGGTATAGCTTCTTAGGCCCCGTTTACACGGGTCCGGACAAATTTTTGCATGGACGAAAACTTGCACGATTCCACCTTGCGTTTACACGGGACCGGCGGAACTGGACGAATTTTTAAACGGCTAAGTGTGCAAGTTTCCGTGTAAACACCACTGCAATCTGTAACAGAATTTGCACGGATCCATGTAAACACGTGGTCTAGGAACAAAATTCGTCCGTGCAAAAATTTGTCCGGACCCGTGTAAACGGGGCCTAAAACGAGTTGCCAACTATTATTGTTTGTAAACAATAGCTTTAGAATGTGATAAAAATGGTTTCGTTGGAATGTGCCATTTGGGAGTTAGCCAACTTATTACAGTTTATCAAATTCAGTTTTCTGTGCGAGATGGATGAGTCAAGTTCAAGGTTTCGGATTCCCAAAATTTGTGACGAGGAAAAGGCGTGTGTTATCAATTCTGTTCCGAAATCCACGGTTTACAAGAACAAAAGGGCGATACAGATTTTTCGAGAATGGCAAGGCGAAAGAGTGAACAAGATTTGCACCATTGAGCCAGGCGGAGTGTTCAAAGGTGAAGACATTGGTTTGGATGTGCAAGAGTTGACTGAAAGCATTGAAAATATGAATGCCAAAAGTCTAAACTACTGGCTATGCAAGTTCGTTCAGGAGGTTGCAAATAATTAAGTCGGGTGGACGATATCCCTCTGAGGACGCTTTACAATATTGTCTGCGGCTTAAAACGTTTCTTGGTGGAGAAAAATGGCGAGGGCGCATTAAATCCATTGGCTGTCAGCGATAAAAGGTATCATTGAAAGAATTAATTTGTTGTTTACAATTTAAGTTTTTGTAACTCGTGCTGTTCCTTCCTATAGGTTTGGAACATTCCGCCGAGTTTTGGATGTTAAAGTCGTCATAAATTCTACGAACTGCGATAACATGTGAAACACCTAACTATTCTGTTACATTTTTTGAAGGAAATAAAATTTTGTTGTTTGCTTGAGATGTCATTTACTTCAAATTCATTTATTGATGTCATATGATTTTCCGAGAATCAGTGGACATTTGGATATTGTATCCAAATCTCTAAAGATTTGGATACAATATCCAAATCTTTAAAGATTTTCATCCAGTTTTTCATTGGGTATCCAAACACATGCACGTGGGCATGATGTGGTATACATGTAGTGATTTGTAGTTGACTTGATGAATTATTAATGAGTTTGAGAAAGATAAGTAATGCCTTGCTCTAGCTATTATTCCTGTCATTTTAGATATTTTTGTTGATGTTTGATTTATGTGGTATCTCCATGATATTTCATCATCAATATATAAAGCTAGAAATTTTGTATACTTTACTTGTTCAATTGGTTTTCCATTTATTGTAATTGATATGTTATTTAATGTTTTACTCTTTTTTGTTTTAAACACAATGAAATGGGTTTTGCTTACACTGCAAAAAAGGCATTTTTGCAAATGAGTAAAACTAACTCTTTTTTTGAGTAAAGTAGGCATTTTACTCGATATTTTGAGTTAGTTTACTCAAAGTTTGAGTTAAATATTTAACCCAACATAGTGAGTTGAAGCAACTCCTTATTTTGAGTAAATCCAGCAGGATTCACTTTTACTCAGACATACGGGTAAAAACTTACTCACCGCAGTAAGTGATTCTCACTCAAACACAAAATATGAGTTAATTTTTTAACCGAATATAGTGAGTTGAAACATTCCTTTATTTTGAGTGAGCTCAGTGTAGCACTGAGTCATCGACTCAGACGTGCATGAGTAAAAGCACACACGAGTTTGCCGCTTCTCGAGCAAGAGGAAAAAAGTTATGTAACATTTGGATCACAGTAAATTTTTACTTCACTTATCAATGAAAACAATAATTTGTCCGATGTCCTGCATGGGTGATCTGGAAGGGAACCCAAACTCGTTCCCAGGGTTTTTCCCTTTTAAAATGAAAACGCCCGTTTCAAACGAAAACAGCAATCGACGACTCGTGTTTCACTCACTTAAGAGTAGATAAGCGTGAATAAGAACGCTGCTAATTAAAAACTTTAGCTTGGACTATGTGATTTTCAAAGAACTTAAAACGAGTAAGGAGCACACAGCAGTACAGCATTATTTATTTTTCATATTATTTTGCCTAAACAACTCAAGGTGTTTTTGAAGCCTGGATTCACCTGGAACAGAAATAAGAATGATTTCCGAAGAACGAGAGATTCAAAAGAAAGTGAGCTGGAAAAAAAAATGGTGAATACAATAAGGTAATCAACCTCGTCCTTAGGGCCTTCTCCGCTTTACAAGGAATTTTAAAAATATTTTTTTCCGCTCAGATTTACGGCCGAGAGGTCTTGGGTACGAATTGATCATGCGCAAAGAGAGTCATTCCCGGCGGGTAGTTCGTGATTTTCGCGCTTCTTTCAACGATTTTCGATTTTCCATCTTGCCGCTCGTTTTCAGCGTTGAAACTTCACTTGCTTTGAAAGGACAACTTGTGATTTGAGCCTTTTTCTCGTTCCACGTTTACTGCATAAGCTGTATGCAATGTTTTTACAACATATCAACGATCGCTATGCATACGATTGCTTCATATCCTCACTTATCCTACAAGCCTCGTCAAATCAAGTCTGACCGCCATCTTGCGGAATTGGCTTCTTCAAAGCTGCACCAATATTCGAGGGCTTCATTCTTGCTGCCGTTGCGATCCCAAAGGTAAGTTAACTTACATTAACAATGTTAACCAGTTTAAATATTATTTTTGGCTTCCTGCACCGAAGATGTTTGCGAATTTCAGGGTTCTGTCCTGGTGTACGGGTTCACAGTCTTCACGAGCTAAGGGATTATTGTACATGTATCTGTATAGTCTACATTTGTATTGTTCAGCTTACAGTCTTCTGTTTTTGTCCTCATGTATCGGTAGAAAAGGACAACGAATTTCAGCCTGCTCATTTGAACAGATAAGCATAAATTTATATAGGAAACTACATGTAAAGCTTGAATAACAATTTATGATAATTGTGCCCTCAAATAAAGTGATTATTGTAAACAGAAGCAACATTGATGTTCCACCATCCTTTGAATGTCAATTTTAAACAAAAATTATTTTGCTGAAACCAATAAAAATGTACACTGTACATACACAGCTTGTAAAATCAATATTGCCCTCTCTTTCATGATCACAGTGTGCTTGGCATAGTTATGTAAAGAGGACTTTGCCACTTTTTACTAGCTCCAATGTTCAGTGGCATCTGCCCGCTCATTACTTGGACTGTGCTTATTGAAAGATTTTTGATTGGAATTAGGACAGTGAAATTTGCAAGTTTGAGAGAGAGGTAAAAATCATGTAAGAATGATAAAGTTCAAAGGTATAATAATAAAATTAACTTAGGCTGTTTTGGTGCCAAAAGTTGTGGAATTCAATGTTGCCCTCTCTTTAACGTTAATTTGAATTGTGCCCTCAAATAAAGTTATTATTGTAAACAGAAGCAACACTGATGTTCCATAACCCTTTGAATGTCAATATTAAAAAATATATAAATTATTTTGCCGAAACTATACACAGCTTGTAAAATCAATATTGTCTTCTCTTTTTCATGATCAGTGTGCCTGACATCGCTACATGTACAGTATGTAAAATGGACTTTGGTGCTTTTTACCAGCTCCAATGTTGAGTGGTATCTGCCTGCTCATTACTTAGGCTGTTCTTCTTGAATGATGGTGGTTTTTTATTGGAATTAGGACAGTGGAATTTGTGAGTTTGAGAGAGATATAAAAATTCAAAGTTCAAAGCCATACATTGTATAATGAAATTAATTTAGGCTATTTTGGTGCTAGTTCGTGGAATTCAATGTCGCCCTCTCTTTCGTATCATCAATTTGAATTGTGCCCTCAAATAAAGTGATTATTGTAAACAGAAGCAACATTGATGTTCCACCACCCTTTGAATGTCAATTTTAAACAAAAATTACTGTATGTTGCTGAAACCAATAACAATGTACATTGTACATGTACAGCTTGTAAAATCAATATTGCCCTCTCTTTCATGATCACAGTGTGCTTGGCATAGTTATGTAAAGTGGACTTTTCCGCTTTTTACTAGCTCCAATGTTGAGTGGCATCTGCCCGCTCATTACTTGGACATAGTTACGTAAAGTGGACTTTTCTGCTTTTTACTAGCCCCAATGTTGAGTGGCATCTGCCCGCTCATTACTTGGACTGTGCTTATTGAAAGATGGTGATTTTTGATTGGAATTAGGACAGTGAAATTTGCAAGTTTGAGAGAGGGAAAAATCATGATAAATGATAAAGTTCAAAGGTATAATAATAAAATTAACTTCAGCTGTTTTTGTGCCAAAAGTCATGGAATTCAATGTTGCCCTCTCTTTCACATTTACATGTATTTGAATTGTGCCCTCAAATAAAGTTATTAGTAAATAGAAGCAACACTGATGTTCCATAACCCTTTGAATGTCAATTTTAAACAAAAAATATTTTGCGGAAACTACCGGTATACACAGCTCGTAAAATCAATATTGCCTTCTCTTTCACGATCAGTGTGCCTGGCATACAGAGTGTAGCTACATGTACAGTATGTAAAATAGACTTTGGAGCTTTTTACCAGTGAAATTTGCAATTTTGAAATAGAGGGAAAAATACATTGTCATGTACATAGAAAATGGCAAAAAGTTCAAAGTTAAATTTGTCTATCATATTATTGTAAACAAATATTTTGCCTACAAATGGTCTTTTTATCAAAGAGAAAGTACCCATTTATTATTTTTCAGCAAGTTCAATCAATATTGAATTCTTATTTTGAATTCTTATTTTGATATGTACATGTACATGTAATTAATTTTTTTTGGTTTTAAGATTCAGAGTAAAAGTTCATTGAAGGTGTTTTAATGTATGAACTAATGTACATGTACATGAAACCTGCTGTAATGCTATCATGGCGAACAGAAGTGAAACTGAAATTTCACTGTAATTTTTAAAGCTACTAATAACTACAAAGTCTTTTTATAAACTTGTCAATTCATTTCCATTGTAAGTACCATGTACATGTATTTTTTTAAGAACGAATGCCACCCACTTTTTAAGATTACAGCATGTCTGGCATACATTGTGTGAAATGGATTTCCACTTCTTGCCAGCTCCAAAGTTGAGTGGCTTTCATCCACTCACTACTTGGGCTCTGCTTCTTTAAAGATGGTACATGTACACTGTAACTGTTGATTGGAATTAAGACAGACAGAAAAAGGGAATTGTAGTTTACCAGCTAATAAAGCTTTAATTTTCACTTTCACATTTTTTTTTATAAAGTACAATGTATTTGTGTGAGACTTTGTCCAACGAAGACCTTTTCTAATGATCTACTTTGTTATTTGTGTTTTTGAGATGAATCATGGAAAGACGACATATGCAGGGCACCTGAGCTGTGATATATTTCATTGTTAAGGTAAAAAAATATATATATATAATTACATATATACTGAATATCTAATTATATTCTGAAGATAAGTGTAAAGGATTTTTGTATATGTTGCAGTTAATTTTTTATTTCAGGTAATTTTTGTTTTTCCTTTGTTTCAAATTCATTAGCATATATTACCATACCCAAAAACAATGGAAAAATAAAAATTACCTGAGATAAAAAATTAACTACAACATATACAAACTTACAGGTCAGAGATCTAGATATCCAACTGCAAAATGGGTTAATGCATTTGCGTTTTCCAAATGGGTTTTGAAAACCGGCTTTCAGCAAAGCTCATTGTAGCATGTATGAGGTACATGTAGCTCTTGTTTCCTATTGTTTATGTTTTATTGTTTATTTCGAATGGCCTTTAGGTTACGGTCTAACACAAAAGAAATAACTGTGCTTGTATGTACAATGTAACTAGGTTACGGTCTAACACAAATAAAATAACTGCTTGTTTGTACAATGTAACTACTTCTTTTGTGCAATTCCAACTGGCAAATTACTCTGATGCATCATGGAATGTCAGTCTTGTAAAATCACTAAGTTCATGCCAGTTGTAATAATTTTGCTTAAGTGTTAATTGTTTCCAGAATTGGGGTCAAATGCCTGAGGGGGGGGGGGGGGGGGATGATCTCACTTGGAATTGACTGATACATAAGAAGATTTGTTCAAGAAACCGGGCTGAAATTCGCCATTTAATCGGCCCTTTAGTCTAAACCTTTTCTGTTTAATACTAGTAATCTTATAGAATCATCGGCTATACTGTTGGTTTTATTTTTTTCAGAAACAACCCCATGACACCATAGGTAATTTAAAAATGAAACTCTGTAACGTTCAAATTTTTATCAAAATTTAGAAAATTAAAAAAAATATATGTTTAGAGTACATGTACATTTCCAAAAGCTCACATCTAATAGCCTGCAGAACAGGCGTAATTTTTTTGCGTTTTTGAGGCGGGCGCGTGCGGAGCAAAAGGCGAGCGTGGAGCGCGAGTCGCGCGATGGGAGGGACGCGAAAAAAATAACGCCTGTACGCACACCATTGTTTGTGCCCCTCCGCCCCCATACACACCCCCAAATCATCAACCAATCATAACGCAAAATGGCCTATTTGGCTCCATATGGTGCGAGAGCCAAAACCGACCACCGGCGAAGGTGTAGAATGTCCTGGTTCTGCGTACATACGCCAATGTACTCAAAAGAAAGCATTTGCAGATTCTGGTGTCCGAAACTGTGAAGCGTTGCAGTTCTGTGACAATTTTTCGGCAACCCATTAGGGAAGACCGTAAAGGAGCCAAGATCTGTGAAATTTTATTCCAGCTTGGAATTCATGTCGAAGAGTCACACGCGTAAAATGGCAAGCACGCACGACTTTACATGTAACCTTATGCTTTTTAATGCCATTTGCTCCTTCTATTTGTTTTGAACGAGTGTACATTTAGCTTGTTTTGGAGGATTTTGGTGTTGACCGATTGAACTTTTGTAAAAAATGCCACGTGCAAGCAATGGACGGGAGGTAAAATCTGTCTATTGTGATTTCCTGTAGTTTTTGTTCTCGTAGACTTATGAGCATTCTTTTTTCATTGCGGTTAGAGTGTTGCTTTCGGCATGTTAGTTACATATACGAAAGATTTTCACTTCTTCTCTGAAATGACAGGATCTGAGATGAGATGTTGTCCTTGCATGTCTATCTTGCCATGTTTTTGTCACGCTGGGCCCAGCTATTTTAGTTTTCGTAGGATTTGTCACGAAAATCGATCTGTAGATTCAAGCTTAGCAGAGAGAGATGTAGCTTTAAAAGTAAGCCATTCATTTTTTATAGAGTTGAAGTTTAAATGAGGTTTGTGTCAGACAAGGCTGTGATTTTAGCATCGGTCCGCTTCGCCGGTCTGGTGTCTGTTTTGTTTACGCCATTATGTGTCATACCATTATGATCACATGATATCAAGTAGCCAATTGGATAGCCGCGTTCATATATGAACGCCGGAACAGCACGAACAATGGTGTGCGGACAGGCGTTATTTTTTTCTCCCCTCGCGCTCCGCGCTCACCAGCCGCGCTCGCCTGAAACGCTTAAAAAAATAACGCCTGTTCTGCAGGCTACATCTAATGCCAATTTGTTGCAAGGGTAGAGGTTACTTCCCTTGAGACTAATTGTGCATTTATTTATTTATGTTGCATCATAATAATTATTATTAAGATCACTTGATCCCCACTGAAGAAAGAATGGGAGACCGTGCTTCAGCTTGACTCATTTAATAAAGAAAACCGACCGATATCACATTACAACACCGAGCACACTGACCGGACAAAAGCACATGGCTTGATAATTTATGCAAATTTATTTCATTGTTTCATTAAATGAATAATAAAATTTATTGTTCATAACATACAGTATATGTACTCAATAATTACAATATTTTAGGGGGTCTTTCAATAGGCTGTAAAAATGTTTTAACTTACCATTTTTTTTCTTTTAAATGTAATAGGGTGAAAGTGACACGACTGCAAATCAAGTTGCACAGGAAAAGGAAAAGCCATTTCCTTTTATCATAATGGAAAGCAGCCTGGATTTGCCTGAGGCTGAAATGCACTTGGCTGCTGACAAGCAGCTTTTCTGTTCTTTTACTGGCAGCCTTATTGAGGCATCTCTTGGGCTGCTAGCTTGTTATTATGTTTTTATGTTTATCCCGTTGGGTCAAATAATCTATTTTTGTATTTGCAAAAATGTATTCTACAGATACAAGATGGTAAGAAGCTACCTGCTTCTATCATCACTTGTAAATGATATTGACAGTTTGTCAAAATGTAGCATGTAGTTGAGGCACAATAAAAAGGACATGCTAAAACGATTCAATGCTATAACGTTCCCGTGACAAAAACATAATGCATTGAAAAACATTTATGATGTTTTTGCACAGAAGCGTTATAGCATTGAATCGTTTTAGTTTGTATATTTGCATTGCTAGCTACAGCCCGGGGGGGGGGGGGGGGGGCTGGGGAACTCCCATATAAAAATGATGGGTGCTCGTCGGTATGGTTCAAGAGAAGTTGTACCCCTAAGAGGTTCCAATTCAAAACAACATGTCATATTTCTGTCATATTCTTTTGGCTTAATACCCTAAAAAGTACCACAATAATTCTAACAGAGGTCATTTTAGATTTTCGGACTCTAAGCAGTACCGAACTACAAATTTAGACCCCTAAAAGGTACGATGAGCACCCCCGTCATTTTTTTATGGGAGTCCCCCACCCCCAGGAGCTACAGTTTGTATACAGTTAATGTACTGTACTTACAGGGCTTGACAGTAACTTTTGAGATCATGCACTTTCCCCTTTTAAATTAGCTGTGAAATTTACTTTCCATTTTAAAACTTTGATTCCAGTTTCGTTAGTCTCTACATTCAGGATAACAAAATATTTATCACAATGTCTAACAGTTATTAAGGTAAGATGTCCCTCCCCCATTAAAAATTTGGGACGTCATCCTAGTATCATGACTAGCCCAGTTTACATTGTTTTGCAGTTTAGGTCGAGGGTCAATACAGGGTTGTAGAGGTTTGTTATCATTTTATTTTCACATTTTTCGCTGAAGACTTTTAAATGTAAAACTAGCTTTCCAGAATTGCCCAAGATTAACTTTCCAGATTGGGCAAGTATATGTATATTCATTTTCTTTTTTTACATTCTGATGAGAAAATGTAATCTCCAGTGGAAAGTTGGTGAGTGTTAGTGTTGAGCCCTGACTTGTCTGCAAGTCTGCAGGTGTAAACACTCTTGGCTTAATCGCCTTGGGTTTTTAAACCTGATATTAAAACACGCTTTTGTTCATTTTTTTAAACATTATATGTTCTTTTTACAAGTGATGAATAGTTAACACTACATGTAAGTTAAGCATTACTATTTTTTGGGAAGAGCCATTTCCAAAAAAGAAAAAAATTATAATGATGGATTTATTTGATCCAAGTTTATGACAAAATAGGGTTTTTGTTAAAGCAGAGATCAATGAAAGTTTACTTTATTATGTCATTTCACAACTGTTGGGGTATATAGATAGAGATTGATATTATGTACAAATTTTGTGTTTTGTGTGTGGATAAATTTACTAACTATTGAAAGAAGCATTTACTTTTTAATATGAGTGACGTTTTCTCATTAAACGAGTAAACCAAGATGAAATTCTTGTGAGTTGTTTTAACACCGTATATTGAGTACATTTAACTCATGGTTTGAGTAAACTTTCAGTTTACACAAAAAAAGGAGTCAATGTGGATTCAATTGGCATTTACTCAGTATGTCGAGTAAATTTTACTCATGTGCGAGTTACCTTACTCACGCATGAGTAATTTCTATTCACAGTTTTGAGTACGTTTTACTCAACACTCGTGCTTCTACTCAGTATGTCGAGTAAATTTTACTCATGCGCGAGTTGTTTTACTCACGCATGAGTAATTTTTACTCACTTTGTTGGGTATGTTTTACTCAACACTGATGCTTCAGTTTACTCAATTTTTGGAGTCAATGTGGATTCAACGTTTTACTCAATATTTTGGGTTGTTTTTACTCGACTTTTTTTGCAGTGTACATTTAGTGAAAGTTTATTTGCTGAAAGCCATAACGTAATCTTATTTAGATCCTGATTCATAGTGTCATATAGAGTATATATATCTTTATTTCTATAGGTGGTTTGCAACCAATCTCTAGAGACATAGATAACAATAGTGAAACGAACAAATGCTGGTGGACGAACAAAAGGAGCTATTGAGAGAACTATTGTTTATGTCCACCAGCATGGCGGCGATGACGAAACATGAAAACCACCTATAAAACAAATTTGTATCGCCTGCAAATAAAATAAATGATAAAATCTTTGAGCTTTCGTAGATGTCATTTAAATAGCTTAAGAAAAAGCAGTGGTCCTAGCACTGATCCCTGTGGCACTCCACATTTAATGGTTAAGCTGTCTGATTTAATTGATTTGTATTTTACAAATTGCTTTCTATTTGTCAAGTAATCTCTAAACCAGTCTAAAGCTATCCCTCTTATTCCATAGTGCTTTGATGGTTGACTGTATCGAAAGCCTTAGCTAGATCTAAAAATACCCCAATAGTATATTCCTTTTTGTCAAGTGATTGTAATATCTTTGTTACAAGCTCCATTGTTGCCAAATTAGTTGATCGTTTTTTACGAAAGCCGTACTGGTTTTGAAACAAAATGTTGTGTTTATCGAGGTATTTTATTATTCTCCTATATACTATTTTCTCTAGAATTTTACTAAAACATGGTAGAACAGAAATTGGTCTATAATTTGAAAACAAATCCTTCTCATTTGCCTTATAAATAGGAGTTACTAGTGCTATTTTCAGTTGTTTTGGAACTACACCAGTAAGAAGAGATTGGTTAAATATATGAGTCAAAGGTTTAACTATATAGCTAGAGATTTTCCTCACAATTTTTGCTGGTATTTCATCATATCCAGGGGTTTTATTTTCTTTTAACTGGATTATTTGTTCTTCAACTTCTTTTTCAGGTAAAGCACCTGGTAATGACGGTTTGACGGTAGAGTTTTATAAGTCGTTCTGGCCTCTAGTAGGCCACCTTGTTGTCGACAGTTTGAACAAAGCTTATGATTGTGGAGAATTGTCAACTTCACAAAAAATGGCCATCATTAAATTGATTGAAAAGAAAGGCAAAGACAAGCTATATATAAAAAACTGGAGACCTATATCTCTTTTAAATGTTGATGTCAAAATAGCGTCAAAAGCTCTCGCTAAAAGGCTGGAACCCATCTTACCGTTAATTATCCATAAAAATCAAAATGCTTACGATAAAGGCCGATCAATTTTCGATAGCACTAGAATCATTGACGACATCATGTTTTTTACCAAAGAAAACAACTTGTCTGGCCTTTTACTTGCTATCGATTTTGAAAAAGCGTTCGACTCTTTAGATTGGAATTTTTTAACTAAGGCATTGTCAACTTTTAATTTTGGCTCATCTTTTATAAAATGGGTGAACACTTTCTACTCCAATATTCAGAGTTGTGTTATGAACAATGGATTCTCTTCCAGGGTGACCCATTATCCGCATATCTTTTTATTATAGCACTTGAGATACTAGCCATAAATATAAGAAGCAGTGAAAACATTAGAGGCATTAAACTTCCTGACTGTCAAGAAGTCAAATTAACAGCTGACGATATAACAACTTTTTTTACTAGATAAAGAGTCTATTGACAATCTTTTTATAATGTTGGATGATTTTGGAATCTGTTCTGGCCTCAAATTAAATAGAAGCAAATTAGAAGCTATTTCTATTGGCTTGCCTTCAACTAACTTGAACATTAATTTTGATTTATGCAACTCAATTAAGATTTTGGGCATCTTTTTTTCCTACAATGCGAAAGAAGCTCTCAGATTAAACTGAGTCAATCTTAGAATCTCTAAAAAAGAAATTGAATTTATGGAAATGGCGAAATTTAACTATTTTGGGCAGAATACAAATTGTAAAAACATTCGCAATCTCAAAATTTCTCTATCGTGCTTCCCAAATCTCTTTTCCAAACGAAATAATAAAAAGTGCAAATACAATCATATATGATTTTATATGGAAAGGTAAGGACAAAGTGAAAAGACGAGCACTGATTAATAATATTGAAAACGGAGGTTTGAAAACGTTGTATTTGGAATCCTTAATTGAAGCACAAAAGATATCTTTTTTAAGCGGTATGCTGACCCTGACTATGCTGCTGATTGGAAACTCATTTTAGATACAATCTTAAAGCCTGTTGGTGGTCCGTATCTCTTGAATTGCAATTTCGATCTAAAAGCTCTTCCTGTTGTTCTTAGCCCTTTTTATCGCGAATGTCTGACTTTGTGGGCTAAACTTAATACGCCAACGTCTGAAAAAGAAGAAGACCTCTTAAATGAAATAATCTGGAACAACAGAAATATTCGTGTAAACAATAAGTAATTCTATATTTCTGATATGATTAATTTAGGTATTCATAGAATTTCTGATATGGTTAAACCTGGAGGAACCTTTTTAGCATGCTCAAGCAGTTTAAGGCCTGGGTTTAAAGTCTGTTCCGAAAATATGGTTGACACTTAATATCTTCGGCTAGATTGCCTAAACCAGGTTAAAATTTTCCCTGAATGTAAATCTTGACGTCTTCTTCTGCCTTAACGCATAAGTTTGGTCACGTGACAAGTCACGTGATCAAAATTTAAAAATTAAGGAAATCGGCGATAGGCCAGCGAATTTTCTTTGTATAGTTCAATAAATTAGCTTTTCCGATGGAGGTTTAACATATCTAACCTTCTACGTTTGGAATGATTGTCCTCGAGTTTTAAAATTACAGTTATAGATAATCAAAGGTTGAATTTTGGACTAAAAAATGACTTTTGTCCTCATAAATTTTTTTGGAGAACAATGGACGATCATTCCAAACGTGAAGGGCTGGAAATGTTTCATCTACATCAGACAAGCGTTTTTACTTTATGTTTTCTCTTAAACCCGTCGGCAATTCGTCAAATATTTGCTATTTTAAGAAAAATGGCCACGTGACATGTCACGTGACTTATGGGAAAGCTTACCATACTTAAAAATGTTAAGGACGATAAGACCTTTCCATGTGCCAAATTTCGATCCAGTTCCATGCCCTGTGTTAAAGTTAACACGAAAAAACCGTTTTTCCTGATTAAAGCCTTTGACCCAGGCCTTAAACTACTTGAGTGGTTTGATCTTCAGGCCAGAGGCTTACAATCAAAAAATTTTCTATTGTGGCGCGGATTAATAGATGCTTTACCTCTAAAATGGAAGCAAATTCTGAGAACTGTGACGACCCTACCCAGAACACCCTTTGTTCCTACGAATTTTACGTTGCTACTTAAATCGAAACGATTAACGCTCACTGATATTAATACCAAAAAACTTTACGATTAACTTGTATCCGATATACGAGAAACGCCAACTGCACAGCTCAGATTTAATGAAATGTTTTCTGGATGTGAACTTGATTGGGACAAAATTTACAGCCTGCCTTTCCAAGTCGCGTTAGATACTTACACAAGAGATTTTCAGTATAAGCTTTCAAATAGAATAATATTTACTAATACAAAATTATGTAAGTTTGGGTTAGCCGATTCACCTTTGTGCACCTTCTGTGGCAAGGAAGAAGAAACCCCCGAACATTTATTTATTTTGTGCAATTTTTCAAAGTGTTTTTGGCAAGAAATCTCTTGCTGGTTGGAGCTTTGTAACATTCACACCGCTGTTGATTTGACCATTCAAACCAATATTATGTTTGGCTTGTTAGATATTAATGAACATTTTATGTCTCTTGATCACGTTATTCTTATAGCTAAACAAATTATTTTTCTTTGCCGTCGAAAGAATATCGCTCCAAATTTCAATATATTTCTTGCAAACCTTAAAAAAATTGTTAAAATAGAAGAATTCATAGCTAAACAAAAAAAAACAAAATGAACCTACACCTTGAAAAATGGAAACTTTTTGTAGAACTACTTCAGTAAGAATTTTTGTATTTGTAGTAATAATTCCATTCTGTAATAACTATCATAACTTTCCTTTTTTTATTATTATTATTTTTTTAATGTATTTTTTGTTTATCTTCTTTTCTTCATATCTCATTAAAATTTTGCAAATTTAAAAAAAAATGTAAAAAAAAAAAAAACTTCTTTTTCCGTTACCGCTTCTAAGAAGATTGAATTTACATTTCTTTTTGTTAACCCTATTCAGACTGGGCTTTTTTAGGCAATCCGTGTGACTGGGGGGGTGGGGGGACTCCTCGGACCCCCCCCTCTATATCTCTGGAACCAGTAAGGCTAGGAGCATGAAATTTTCACACAATGTTCACCTCCATACAAGGAAATCTCACACCCAGTTTTGACCTGCCACACCCAATTATGACGTCACAATGACGTCATTTTTTGTTTTTCCGACGTTTCTTTGATATTTGTCCATTCAGATACTTAAAATATCAAATATATCTGTAAAATCATCTCTTTAATATTAAAACATAATAAATACAAACAAGGACACACTTGTAAAGCGAGAAAAAGCAATAAAAAGCGATAAAACTATAATTTTAAAATTATTGTCCGCCATCTTGGATCCGCCATCTTGGATTTTCTTTTTTTTTTGTTTAAATTAAAATTTAAAAAATATCTAAAAGAGAAAAGGATCAGAATGTATAAAACACCTATCAAACTAATGTCTATTATCCAAACAATGAACTTAGAAGCGTTATTTAATAAAAAGTACAAAATGTTTGTCTATAAGAAAAAGAGAGCAAAAATTAACCTACCCCTCCCCCCCCCCAAGTATTTGATGTTAAAAATTTTTGATGTCTTTCAAGAACTAGTCCCAAGTAAGAATTTTTGTTTTTGTATTTGTAGTAATAATTTAATAATTCCATTCGGTAATAACTATCATAACTTTCCTTTGTTTTCATTATTATTATTATTTTTAACGTATTTTTTGTTTTTTTTTTCTTTTCTTCATATCTTATTAAAATTTTGCAATTTAAAAAACAAATGTAAAAAAAAAAAAAC
The DNA here is from genome assembly GCA_024195265.1 of Dendrophyllia cribrosa. NCBI lineage: Eukaryota > Metazoa > Cnidaria > Anthozoa > Scleractinia > Dendrophylliidae > Dendrophyllia > Dendrophyllia cribrosa. Next base: position 16,847,428 of record JAJLRJ010000004.1, read on the forward strand.
TTCTTTTTCCGTTACCGCTTCTAAGAAGATTGAATTTACATTTCTTTTTGTTAACCCTATTCAGACTGGGCTTTTTTAGGCAATCCGTGTGACTAGGGGGGGGGGGGGCTCCTCGGACCCCCCCCCCTCTATATCTCTGGAACCAGTAAGGCTAGGAGCATGAAATTTTCACACAATGTTCACCTCCATACAAGGAAATCTCACACCCAGTTTTGATCTGCCACACCCAGTTATGACGTCACAATGACGTCATTTTTTTGTTTTTCCGACGTTTCTTTGATATTTGTCCATCCAGATACTTAAAATATCAAATATATCTGTAAAATCATCTCTTTAATTTTAAAACATAATAAATACAAACAAGGATACACTTGTAAAGCGAGAAAAAGCAATAAAAAGCGATAAAACTATAATTTTGAAATTATTGTCCGCCATCTTGGATCCGCCATCTTGGATCCGCCATCTTGGATTTTCTTTTTTTTTGTTTAAATTAAAATTTAAAAAATATCTAAAAGAGAAAAGGATCAGAATGTATAAAACACCTATCAAACTAATGTCTATTATCCAAACAATGAACTTAGAAGCGTTATTTAATAAATAGTACAAAATGTTTGTCTATAAGAAAAAGAGAGCAAAAATGAACCTACCCCTCCCCCCCAAATATTTGATGTTAAAAATTTTTGATGTCTTTCAAGAACTAGTCCCAAGAAAAAAATATTCTAACAAGAAAATGCACTATAAGTCAAAGAACAAGATCTTTAAATAAACAATTCACCATATTTTAATATTTTGAAAACCTATGTGTCAAAAACCGGTTGCCATGGCAACATGGTTAATCACACTGACATGTTATGGACACCAAAATGTCCCTGGATAAATTCTAGGAAAAGTCAGAAAATTTCAGCCTCATAGCTATTTCGGTGTAAGAGTTATCACAATTTTACTGGAGGGGGGGGTTCGAAAAGCCCCCCCCCCCCCCAGTCTGAATAGGGTTAAGTAGGAGGTATAATTAATTCTGTTTTGAGGTATTTTATCGGCCAAATTCGGACCAATATTCACAAAATACTCATTAATTTATTAGCTATTTCTTTTGGTTGGGTAAATATTTCTTTATTGTCCTTGAAACTGTCTGGTATTTCTAGTTTACTTTTTCTTTTGTTTATTACTTCATTTATTAATTTCCAGGAAAGTTTCAGGTTTCCCCTGTATTCATTAAATTTCTCTTCGTAATACAATTTCTTAGCAGCTTTCTTTAATTTACTAAATCTGTTGCGATATCGTTTATAATTTCTTTCATTCCTTTCAATTGGTTTGTTCAAGAATTTCTTATACAGTTTGTTTTTTGTTTTTCTAGACGTTAGAATACCTTTGGTAAGCCACGGAGTTATTCTTGAATTGAACACTATTTTTGGAAAGTGTCTCAACCTTTTTGCAACTGCTTGTCTGAGTCACATTAGTCGTGATACAGCAGTGGATTTGCCTTTCGGAAATGAATCATAGTTGATGTACGTTATCAATGTAATGACTTGATTTGAAAAAACAGCTTTTTATGCCACTGCGACTAGACGTTTAAGAAAAGAAAGTCCAAAACGTGCCTTTTCGACATTTCTCTACGGACTTAATTAGCGCTAATTTCAACAAAAAAAGGAGTGTTGTTCTGAAAGTTGCCGTAGGTACTCAATAGGGACTTTAAGCAAATCACTACGGAAGACGCTACTATGGCTACCGTGACAAAGGGGACTGGAGAGAGTACGTACGTGAACGCTCGAGGAACAGTGAAATAGAAGTTGTTTGCGAAATGGTTTCGACGGCTAAGAAGTTGAATGCCTCTCTAAGGTTCTTTTATTTAGGTTTCTGAGAACGGAATGGCATTTTTTCAAAAGAACATGGACTTTATTTTTCTTTGTTGGGACCAAGAGATGATTTCTGAATGAATCTTAGAACTTTTGAAATAACGTACATTTTCTGCATTTTAAACCACAACAATAACAATCTAATATATATAGTTAGGCTTGGCCTAACACCGTTGCCCTCTGAAGACCCTCTGAACAAGCTTAACTAAGATGAAACTTAACTTAGGTAAAAGGTGGGAATTAAGATTGACGACCGGGCTATTTTTCAATTTTAGCAATTCTTAAAAACAGTAAGCCGTCTGCACAGTACATTTAGACCGTACAAAAATTCACAAAAACAACTTTTTCTCCGTCTAGAATAACTATTACGACTATTTTCCTAATAAAATACACTTGTTGCTTGTCACAAAATGCCCGAGAAACTGATTTGAAACCAAAATTGCAAAAATACACAAACATATTTGCATAAGGCGACGCGAGTATAACATCTAAGTCTTGTTTTGTTTACATAAAATAGCCTTTCAATCTATGTTATGAATGAACAAACACATAAAAATGGACAATACAATCTTCTTTCGAAAATTTGTATTCAAATCTCCATTAGTTTATGTTTAAAAGCAAAACGCAAAACGCGCATCGAGGCCGAGCCATGTCTTCGATGAAATTCAAGAAATTAATACAACTGAATGTAAGGTACACGTTTAAAAACAATTCTCCAAAACTAACGTGAACACAAACAAAAAGTCAATCACAGATTGATATCAAAATAAATTCCCATCGAAAAATGTAATTTGTTTTACCTTTAAGTCCCTCCGGCGACTACTGTGCTTGGAAATTCTTTAAATCTCCGCTTTGGTGCTGAAATCCGTAAAACGAACCCATCTCTCGCATTGCTAAAAACGTATATAGTTCCTCGAAGCAAGATTTTATCCCTGAAAGTTCTTCTTTTACCACTAAAGCGGCTTCTGAGTATCCCTTAATTAGTATCCCTGTCTTGAGTAGCAAACCACGAAAAAATGCAGGAAAATAACGACTTTAATTTAAACCGTTTTCTCCGCTCAGTAAACACAGCAAAACATCAAAGTGTTTTCCCAGCTGACGTGACATTCGGCCGTGTAACCGCGCGAAAAAAAGCCTCGCTTTGGTTTCAACATGACGTCGTACGCGCATGTTTTGCGACGTCATACGCGCCCGCGAGCTAGTCCTGCGCGAGGGAGCTACCTGCGCGACGGCGGCGGGCACACGCGCGCCCGCGAAACATTCCGCTAGCCATGACCATGAAAAATTACGGACTAGGTTCTATGAGTATGGGGCTGCGCAGCCGGACCTTCGGCCCGGCGAGTGCTCCACTATTAAGTGTTCAAAGTGCGAATTAAAACGCCTAACTAAATATAATTTTAACTGAAAGTAAATTCAAGCATAAGTAGAATCCTTTCCCCGCATGTATAAGGCATAAAAGCATATTCATTCAACTTCTAAAGCTGGACTTTTAGCGATAAAATCTTATAGCTTGCGAATTTCGCTTCGCTATGCCGGCACTTCAATTTCAATCGCCAAAACTGTTCGTAAATTTGTGATAGAATCACACATTTTTGGGCGGCAAGTTTGAGAAAAATTACATTGTCATTGACTAAAGAGGATGTAAGGTCCGTTGAAACACTTTAAACACTGAGAAATCCGTAAGAAAAGGATACAGAAGCGAAATAAGCTCGACGTAGTAGCGACTACGGCCAAACCATCCCGCTCACTTAGTCGAATTTCATACTACGGCTGAACATCAGCGACAGACGTGATAAAATAACTTCCGGTAGCCGTAGTAGCGCCCTCCGTCGTACGCGTCATTGCTTAAAGTCCCTAATATCGTGATGTATTTTTCAAAGAACGTTGCTATCTTGTTGCAATGACGAGAATTGTGTTATTAACAACCTCTTGCTCTTTCTAGAAGGTTTGTTTCCGTTTGCTATTGACGGAAGAAACGTGCGTATATTGAACTGATAAGGATTAGTCTGTGTAAATAATACGTCATGTGTTACTGTGATCGCCAACCTCGTTCCCAGTGTCTCTCTTCTTCCCGCCCCCAAGAGAGACCCTGGGAACGAGGTTGCCGTGATCGCGTGTTCGCGCTGTAATAAAACGGCGAGGAACTTTTTACTGGTCCAATTTGTCCAGTCAATTTCGGATTACACTCTAGTTTTGAAAATATAATCATTTCTTCGTATTTTTGCTAGCTAGCTTTAATCTGGCTGTGTGTTTGCACCGTGTATCCCAGTTGTCAAGTTTCGTATATTTACTCAGATTTCGTGAAATTCTTCCATAGCAGGGTTTTGCGATAGATTTTTTCAACCGTTATCCAGACATTCGCCAAATGGAGTTGTTTGAGAACTACGATAAAAATGCCGAGTGTGGGCGTTCTACATCCGATGGAAACGAAGAGCGAGGCACGATGACTGGGACAGATATGATGTCTGGCGCTTTCTTATAATAATAATGACTTTATTAACGTGTCAGTCAAAATCTAGCAGAGGGAATTTCACACTGCTAATAGGGGACACCTAAACTATCTAAAATATAATAAAAATACAAAAACAAATCAATAAAAATTTGAGACAAAATCTATTACTGCGCTTTCAATAACATGCGGAATTTGAAATTCAAATCTCCACAAACGGTTGCGTTATTCGCTGCCGTCAATCATAATTAATATAAAAGCCAACGGACAATGTAAAAAAGAAACAAACAAAATGGATCGAAATCTACCAATCATAGTGAAGATCTGTTTCCTGAGAGGTTAGCTAAGATGATTGACGGCAGTGTTAAACGCAACCGTTGCTGGTGATTTGAATTTCAGATTCCACGTGTTATTGAAAAGCGCAATAAGACTAGAATTAAAAACTACCATTTATAACTCACTAACATAAACACCACAAAACTCTAATTCTAATTATCAAAATTCTAAAAAAATCTTGTAATTAAAATGTAATTAAAGGGGAACTCCGGGGTAAAAATGAAGTTATTTTGTATGTTTGCCCTTTATGCCATGTTTCAATTTTTGATACTATTATTTACTGATCGTTTTTAACAACTCAGATATTATTCCTGAAAGACGAGCAAAAATGCAAATAGAGTGGCGCCATCTTGGGAAATTGCTTGCTTGTTCAGAAAGCGGTCAGCGTATCATCGGATGACGTAGAATCGTCAAACGTAATTCGATATTTGCGCATCTTCTAGTTGTGTGCAGTATTTGCATCAGTAAACATCCTATAGTTTGGCCGGAATATCGCTGTTATAATGTCCAAATCTGGGTCGGAGTCCGATAATTTCGACGAGGAACAAGGTGAACAAGATGTTGAAAGCTTTTCTATCCAGCCGTATCGGTTTGAACCGCGTGTAAACTCGGATGAAGCCGACAGTAGCCCTGAAGACCTTTCAGGCGATGATTCAATGGGAAGCGACGAAGAAACAAATCCTCGACTGCAAAATTCAGACTGGTATGTAGTGTAAGCTTTCCATTTATTGTAATACCTTATAACAGACCATTAGGCAAATAAACTGATCTCAAACTCAACTGTGGCGTTTGTATTTGTGTACTTAATTTTCCTTGATGTTCTCTTTTCAAAGCGTCGCTTTCGTTTTGGTTAGGAATTAAGCTTAAGTACTAAGCTTGAATTTCCACATTTCCACGGAAAAACTTAACGCAATCTTAAGGAAAATCGATTTGAGATGCTGGTTACTCACTCGATTTCGCCGCTTGGTCGATTTATTTAGCTGTTTATTAACAACAGAAACGATAATAAAATCCCTGTGAATAAAACTGTGATCAGGATAATTCCTACTCGAACAGGATGTAAAGTCTGACTTGTGTTGTTGTCCTTGAATGCTTAGAAATATAAGTTAACCGATTTGCAATAAATATAAGCTCACAATATTTTTTCAATTATCGCTTGTGTGATATTTATATTAGGAGCAAGTTTATTACATGTTTCATATCACTGAACATGGCACAATTTCAGTTTTCCGTTTTTATAATTTAGGTGTACATGTGATAATTGCCAGAATATGCATTAGCTAAAAGATTCAGGGCAAAAAACTGATCTCAACTCAACTGTGGCGTTTGTATTTGTGTATTTAATTTTCCTTGATGTTCTCTTTTTAAAGCGTTGCTTTCGTTGAGGTTAGGAAATTAAGTAAGCTTGAATTTCCACATTTAATTTCCACGGAAAAACTTATTAACTTATCGATTTGAGGTGCTGGTTACTCACTCGATTTCGCCGCTTGGTCGATTTATTTAGCTGTTTATTAACAACAGAAACGATAATAAAATCCCTGTGAATAAAACTGTGATCAGGATAATTCCTACTCGAACAGGATGTAAAGTCTGACTTGTGTTGTTGTCTTTGAATGCTTAGAAATATAACCGATTTGCAATAAATATAAGCTCACAATATTTTTTCAATTATCGCTTGTGTGATATTTATATTAGGAGCAAGTTTATTACTTGTTTCATATCACTGTACATAGCACAATTTCAGTTTTCCTTTTTTATAATCTAGGTGTACATGTGATAATTGCCAGATTATGGGAAGAGTGGAAGCATGCATATGTTGCCAAGAAATCGAGCAAGTTAAAAATAAACTTATTGAGGCAGTTACTAGTGGTGAATGTGAAGAACAACCCACATGCATTACCCAGCATCCTGGGTTTAATCCAGTATGCATAAATAGATGGGTCTTGCAGACAGCTTGGTTGCAATACAAGCAACAATACAAAGATCCCTATAATGGGCCAGAGGACAAACTTTTCAGGCACATTGCTTACAGGCAATTGGCTCGATGGTGCTGGGGAATTTTGGGTAAAGAAATAAGAGTAGTTCTTCCATCCTGTGCAGTTATGTGTATACGGAGCTTCTATCCTCCACCTGGGCCAGAGGAAGAGTTTGCCTTTGAAGGGTTTCGTTATGCAGATGAATAAATAGTTGTGCTCAAATTTCAAGAGATTTGATTTCTTTTATACTTGTGTTTGATTTCAAATTATAATTGTTGCTTGATCTGCATGTTACCTTAGTGCACACTGAACCTGCTGGACAATTTCCTGAACAGTTCCAAATGATATTGCTAAGTTTTTAAAACAGAGATTGCTTTCCTTTTTATATGTATCATTTGAATATCTACTGAGTGTCCTGAGAGCGGTGATAATTATTCAATTAATATTAATTTGGCCAGAAACTCATAAAGGGGTCAAGGGTTTTTGTTATGGCTTATAGTCCAAGCAATGGTCATGGTTTCGCCCTGTAGTGAGTTAATCTCCCACAACCCCCCGCCTCCCCCTATTTCCAAGTTCGCCTCTGATCGATTTCACCCCTGATTTTTTTTTTTTTGTGGTGAAGCAAGCTTTCAACAATTTACAAGGGCATCATTTTATTTCGCTTGAGTCATTGGTGTTTCAGTGAGGTAATAATAATGTTGGTCATAACTTTTATTATACATGATGGCTCCTAAAGGAGCCGTTTTGCATACTACCTGTAGAGTACAATGCCGAACGCTCGACCTACAGGATTTTTCTCTGTGGTGTGCAATGCAGGGTGGGGGCTCTTAAAAGAACCTTTTTTCTTTAGTCTTCCAACAGGGTGTAAAGGTGCAAATTTTCTCAGGTGCTGTTTTGATGTCTTCTTCCCCTTCTGGTACTCTACAGGGCGAAACTACTACCTTCCAATCCAAGCCAAGTGCTGTTTATTTATTAAATCTTGAACGGTGTTGTTGTATTGCATCTGCCTTTGTCGGTGCAGGCTTTGATGCAATGTTCTTTGGTAGTTGAACAGGCACTGGCTGGGCAACTGCAACCCCTTGCTCCACAAGCTTAATGACTTCGGAAAGCAAAGTCGACAAATGACAATATGACTTCTTCTCACTGATTGGCTTTACGACCCATCGCTTGTTTGCTTTTGGAAAGCAAAGTTTGTACCGTGCCTCACCTGCCTGTTCACCCGACTTTACTACAGCTTGACTGCGGCCAGTATTTGCATTGTTGTCAAGAGCAGCAAGCTGGGTCCTGGCAACCATGCCCCTGTGTGAATAATGCTCCCGTTTCGAGCAATACTTCAGCATCATGGAGTGGTAGACCTCAATTTTGCCAGTGTGACAGAAGTCAGTTAGCTTAGCCAGATCCTTTAGCAGTTTGGTATTCAAAACTACTTCCTCTAAAGCTAAGTGAGCTGGAGTGCCTGGCTTGAGCCAGCAGATTTTCTTAGCTTCAGAGGATGGAATCCGCCTGTGGCTGCACTGATGGAAGAGGGTGTTTCCTGTCCATTTGTGCTTGTTGGAAACATGATCCAGGACCGACTTCCACTTTTCACGTAAAAGTGGCACACTACCATTGCAGGTTGCAGCACACCACCATAGGTGATTGGAAATGGACTGGATCCATGGGGCCAATTCTTCACAACCCTTTTGTTTGGCTTTGTTAGTGAGCTTTTTGACCACCCACTTGGAGAGGTGCCAAACATCATATTGATGATTAATATGGGGGTAATCCTTGGCCATACAACTGCTGATGGACACATGGCGGTCTGTTGCAACCCTGTTGATCTTCACCCCTTTGCCTTCCAACATTTCTATGCACCTGGAAAAGCCCTCTTTCTCCATAGCATTCGATGACGAAACTTCTGTTACCTGGACAACATCAAATGCCACCACATTTCCTGTGTCCTCCTCCATCAGAGTGTACGTGCCATATTTTGCACAATGACCAGGGCTATCACATCGCCCATCACCATCTAGATTGACAACTTCCTTGGATGCAAGTTTGTCAATCTGATTCCTACTTTCATTCTCCCATGCCTTGTTAATAACGGGAAACAAATATTTCAGTTGAGTGTCATAAAAAACACTCTCACTGAAAAATTGAAGATTGAGGCATGAGGCAAGCCGACTGATACTTGCAAAGGTGTTGCCTGTAAATAAAATTGATGCCGCCAGTAACACATTTCCCAGGGGTTTCTTTTTAACTACTGGTTGGGATTCCCATAGCTTTGTATGGCCACTTTGGCAAATTAATTTAATGGACAGCATGGTTCCAATCGTTTTTCTCTCCTGTTGGATGATCACATCCCCACAGTCAGGGCATCGTTTAAGAAGTTCATTGAGGCATGATCCAAACACCAGAAATTTCTTCTCACTGTCAGGAGAGCATTTATCTGCAAGTGGCACCATGTCATCATCTGTTACCAACTTTTCATGATCATCAGGTAGTTGCCAGAGGGGATCAAGGAGTTCATCATCTTTGTCGCCATCATCATCATCCTGATCATCGTCACCGTCATCATCACTTTCATGACCATCAACAGCAACAGTTTCAACATCCTCCAGTTGAGGTAAGGACACTGTGAAGTCATCATCATCAAAGGTAGGAAAAACTACATTGGGGGGTGCCTTCATGGCATAACTATGGTCATGCAAAACCCCCCATTGTGTAGCATTAGAATGTTCTGGGGCATATGCTTCAGCTTGAACAGGGGGGGAAACAGCAGTGCTTAATTTTTTTATATTATTAGCTTTGCAATCAGTTTGACTTGCCACACTTCTCAAAGTAATGGGGTCAAAGCAGCACTGAATCCCAATGTCGTGCATTCCTGGGCTTACAGGGTAGGCAACAGGACATGGTTCCACAGAATCATCGTCAAGCACAGGTTCCTCTGCAGATGTGCTGTCATCATTTTCAGTCAGCAGTTCTTCAACAACCTGATAGAATAATTTAAAATGCACAGATGATAGATGATTCGTTTCAATTTAAAATGAGTTAAATGAGTGTTTCAGCCCCTAAGAAAGTTTTAAAATCTTAATGGCAGTTTATGAGTGAAAACTAAGAGTGAAAATTTATTGTGTGACTGCCAGTCAAATGAAAAATGAATCCACGAGACTCTAAAGGCCAAAGGTGATGCTTTACTTCTAAAGGGTAAATTAATATTGTTTAGCAGAAGTAGAAATTAAAATATTCCTTACCAAATGGAAAATCTCCCTGTTTCCCTATTAAAATAAAGTATAATTTTGGCCCGTTACGCTTTATACGTAAAACCGCGACGTGGAACGAAAAATTTATCAATTTCAAATCAGCGGTCTATTGAAATGGTTTTCGCTACACGTACACAAACAACCAATTATTACAACGTCGGTAATTTTATAAGGCCGATTATACACTACGCGATCTGATTTTTCACTGATGAGCACGATTCTGATAAAATCAGACGCAATGCAAACTCCTATGTATCGGACCGATTTGCATTGATTCCCATGATAAACAACTTAAGACTTATAACCTATAAATTATTGTAGCATGTAAAATCGGCCTCTAAATTGGACTTACAAATCCCATCAAAACTAGACAAGTTTGTACAACATAAATCAGCGTAAACTACTAGCAAACAATAATAATGCACTAACTTCTTGACGCATCTGTCGATGAAGGCGACGTTCGCTCGATAACCGCGGCTTTTTCGCTTCTTGAACATGACCGTAGCTAAACAAGGACGGTATAGCGTCATCCTTCAAGCTCCCTTTACACTTTTGCCCCGTTAATTTTGCCCGGAGATCGGTTTCAAAACAGCTTGGTTCGAAATGGTCGCTGCAAACATAGCAATTTTCGAGAGGAGGTATATTTTTTCGTCGTATCCTGTCCAACCATGCCTTCGTACGATAATCGTCTGGGATCCTGTGATAAGACACCTTGTCTCCTGTCTTCTTGGAATAATTGAAACAATCAGGTACAACACAGCCCACCATTTTCGTTTAAATATACACAGTTTAAAGCACGTTAGTAAAATCACGGCTGAAATATGTTTAAATCCGAATACAAGTTAACAGAATAGCGAGTGCAAAACAGTGTTTACAACCCTGCGTGTAAGATTTTATGAAAGTCCCGCGAAAAATCCAATGACGATTCTACGTCACAACTTACTGCTGACCAGTGTAACGCGGCGCGTATTTTTCCAAGATGGCGCCACTCTATATGCATTTTTTGCTCGTCTTTCAGGTAAAATTCCTGAGTTGTAAGAAACGATCAGTAAATAATATTATCAAAAATTGAAGCATGGGACAAAGGCCAATAATACAAAATAACTTCATTTTTACCCCGGAGTTCCCCTTTAAGAAAATTTAAAATCATGATTTGCAAAGGTAGCAGCCACTACTCCATCCAAGATGTCACTCAAATCAAGACTTCGTATCCGGGTCTTAAACTGCGTAAGACTTTTGAGAATCGACGAGCAAAACCAAAAGGAGATTGCAAAATGTGCCAAATGCAGTTCGCAAGATTTATTTTAGAAGGGAACAATTAGCGAATTAATACTCGCGTCAACGGTCAACGATCTACGGTCTTCAGAGAGAAATAAGAAGTTATGTGATCTATATTTGTTGTTAAGTGTTGACCGTCGAAAACATGTAGACCGTGGGGAAATTTTTATGAAACGAAATTCAGCGCCTTTTCTTAGTAGAAATGTATTATGGGAAGATATTGTTTCTATTTTTCTATAAATATATAATAAAAGCCGTAAAAATTGGACCATTATTGCCACTAATTACAACGCACTGACCGTTACAGTATTTATCAGCACAAAATTTAATCTTTTCTCTTTCTTACCGATACCTTTTAATCATATATTACATGCCGGTTCCTCTTGCTATTGGTGTTTATATTGAAATACTATTCAGACAAGCAATTGCAAAAAGAGTTGAGACATTGTGTACTGTAATGCATATTTCGAGGATAACATGGTTTTCAACAAGTCCGCACCCCCTCCCCCCTTATCAATGTCGTACCAGATCAAAAATGCCATTCAAACTAACAGTCATGAACATTGGAAGGGGGAGGGGGTTCAGTAGCACATTGCATTGATTTGATTTGTGTTACGCGGTCGCTTTTATATGGAATGAACACTATTTTTGGAAAGTGTCTCAACCTTTTTGCAACTGCTTGTAAAGGGTATACATATCACTAGTGAAATATGGTAATATGCGTATCCCCACCTGGGATACGCATATTACCAGTATCATGCACGAAGATGCACATATCATTTCGGCAGCATCACTTTACTAGTTAGTTCGCAGAAGGTGAGAGATACATAAAACACGGCAGACAAAATAATTCAGGAAGGGGATACACATATCACCAGTGATATGTGTACCCCCAACCGGGATACGCATTTACTAGTGGGCTATCTAACTTGCTTATACTACACAAATATAGATAACGGCTCTTGCTAATATAATACGATGTTTATGTTTCCCGAAATTTTTATACTTTATTAGTATTTTATATCCTGGTGTGTAAGAGTTTAATCTTTAATTTTCTCAAATAAAGTAACTTGGCTGAGTTTTTAAGAGCTTGGTTATCGAAATACAGTCGAACCTCTCCTTCGAATACTTCTCATTCACGCACACTTGATCTCGAAGAGACAAAAATAAAAACAAACTCTACCTATATGTTCACTGAATACTAAGCGGCACCTCTTTAAAATACTTCTACCAAACCGGCCAGTATAACTCAGTAAACGTCCAACGATGGACCGGACTGGCATCTGCGACTTCGCACCGTCTACTGGATATATGTTTGTAAATTTACAAAATACTGCCCCGTACTCTTTGAATATTTTATAACCGGTCATCCACCGCAGCAAAAAGGGTTTTCCACCTTCAATGTCAACAATTGTGTGACCCACAGCTATTTTTGGTCGATCAAGGATTTGTGCATCTACACTGTTTTGACAAAGTGCGTGTCATCTGAATTTAATACATTATGAAAATACAAACGAATTTTTCTAGCTGTACCGTGTTGACTGTGGTCTTTATTTATCGTTTCACTGGATTATTACACGTGAATAAACTGGTGAGAGTCGGTGAGCGTGCTTTGGATTGTAATTGCTTTGGAACTTGAGGGATACATGTATTGCACACATCGAATCATTCATACGTCGTCTATACTCCTTTCGGGAGCAGTACTCAATGTTCTCGCACGATCCGATCGTACAACTTGAGTAGAGTTGTGTGGTGACCACACAACTCTACTCAAGTTGTACGATGCCCCTCTTCTAACCGTATATACAAACAGGTTTGCACCCTCGCCTCTTGTTTACCCTGACCGTTCATGACTTGAATGTATATATAAATCACCCAGCATTTTAAAGCAAGATCGCGTTGCAAATCAATCTAATAACTTTAACAATGATTATTTTGAGAAACAATTTGTTTCACACCGCTAAAATGAAAATTTTAAACAATAAAACAGCTGAATAAAACATACGAATTCTGTCTTGAGCTTGAAATATTTTAATATTATATTTTAATTAAAATCATAACCTTGCTTGCGTCAGTCTGTTGACAGTACAGAAATCAATTTCCATTCACAAGCGTTCTATTACGAGTGTTGTTCTCTTATTGGCTACGCTACTCACTATCTACAATGTATTCTCTTGTAGAGTGAGTAGCCTAATGGCGTCCGCCTCTTCGCGTTTTTTAAGTGTCTGTGGAGTATTTGTTGTTAAGTTTTGAACGTCCAGATAGAAATCTCGAGCTCGTAATCTAATTGTTAAGTAGAGGGGACTTTCAAGAGGATCGGCGCAGGGCGCCCAAACACATCATGGATAGACTCTGGATAGCTTTGCAGACCTCGTATGCGATGTCCGATTGCTCGACGACTGATGCGGAACTGAACTGATGTTACGAGCGGAAATTCTCTCCATGCAGTGACGAGAAATCTTACGGTTAATGCCAGCCTCTCTCCAGCACTTATCGGGTTGCTTCCTGTAACTGTTGTGAAATAAACAGTTCTATTTTGTTAAAAAATTCGCAAAATTGTTCTCGACTCATCCTCATCATTTCCTTGAATTCCAATATCAAATTGGTGTAAAGCCCCTTTTCGAATCTCTTCTAGTATCCACTCGTGTATTTTCCGCTTTCTCAACCTCGGAATTTGTTCTTTCGTCCGTAAAAGTTGCAAAATGACTATTGCCGTCAGAGCTTTCTTTTTGCATCTGTCCGCCCTTTTAAAAATTCCCAGGGAAAGAATTACATCACGCCAACAATGTTGGCGTGATGTTAGATGATGTTTAGCCGCGCGTCATAACATTGTTATACAATAAATGTTGGACGTGTTACATAGAACGTGAGCCGAGGCTTGACCAAAACGTTTGAAAGCGGTTTACGATACTATTCTGCGGCGATGCAAGTTTCAACGCTTCTTTCTTCCATTTCTTTGCCAAACTGAATTTAAATATCTTCTTATGTCCAAGGTCATCAGCATCATCATCATCCGTCGACTCAAACACGATATTTGAGACGGGCCCTGTGTTTGACACGCTACACGCCCCGATCAGTCAACAGGCTAGCAAGCTCTTCCCTTGACTCCACCTCTGCATCTTCCATTAAAATACTAAGCAACGTCTTTGCAGGCCGTCTAGGACCTCGGCTGCCATGCGTTGGTTCCCATACTACTGGCAGTGCCCCGCCAACCGCAGACGACGTTCCTTCGCCTTCTCGGACAATTTCGGAATAGGGCCGTACAACTCCTCCCGTACAACGCCTCCTCCTCCTCCTCATTCCAAGATCAATGAGTATTCAACGAGTCAGTTCTTGGTTTGCACATGACGTCATAAAAAATCTAAAGTATACGTAGTAACCCTCGGACGTACACGCAAACTTATACCCCCACCGTGGTACAAGGGGGTGGGGGGGGGTTGTTGCAAACCCCACACCCACATGTTAGACCACATCTATATGCTTTATTCAACCTGTATATTTCATTTGTAAATATAATTTTTTGTTACTCAGCTCGATTAGCCTGTGAACAGGCTTCTTTTTGGGGAACTGGGTTAGGTTAAAATCGGCGAGCGAAGCGAGCCGAGCGCGAACTGGGGAAGAGGGAAGGGGCGACGAAGCCTGTGGACTCGCCTTTGATGCCGCCGTTCCGCCCCCTAGTAATTATCATGTTATTATATTGTCAACAAGTTGTCATGTTTTTATTCTGTTGGCTAAACACGACTCCCACTCTTCGCAAAAAAGTATTTAAAAGCCTAAAGTATAAAGCTTTCCTCCGTAATACTTCAGAGATAATTACGCCTTTAGATCACAGTAATGAATTTGTTCTCTTCGATGATATTGACCTTTTGATCTCGGCGGATTATAGTGTTTCTGGCCACACGGTAATAGGCATCGTAGCTCCGCCGTAGTCTATAATTCCACTGCAATGAAATCATGAATTATTGCAATAATTTTTAGATCCTTAGTAAGTTCTGTAGTTGAGTTGTCGCGGTGTCTCAGTGGAGCTGGGATAAACCCTCGTTGTTTTGTAATAGCGTTTGATTTGGCATCCAACAGATATAGATAATCTGCAGCATGGTTAATGTTTTGTAAATCCAGTCGGCAAAATTCCAAAAACATCTTGCTTTTTTGCCACAGACTTTAGACATAGCTTTTGCTCTTCTTTAAGTCTCGGTATATGCGAAAAATTTCGCAACGAATCGCTCAAAGCTTTCTCAAAATCGAGATCTGAAAATTGCATGCGACGAGTCGCCAGGTTTGTTTATCGGCAAATGGAATAATTATGCAAATTTAGGGAGCCAGGCATTTCAGATGTCAACATGTGTCGTCAATCACCGCATACCTGTCAACACCAAGTGATCTGACCAATCAGCTCATGATACCAGACTCTGGTATCATGGAACGGCGGCATCAAAGGCGAGTCCACAGGCTTCGCCGCCCCTTCCCTCTTCCCCAGTCCTCGCTTCGCTCGCCGATTTTAACCTAACCAAATTCCCCAAATAGAAGCCTGTTCACAGGCTAAGCTCGATTAGCTTTCTAGTTATTCTGGGTAACATTACCTATTTCTGATTTAATTTTATATTGTAAACAGTTTTTTCTTTCTTTGTAAATATGGTAATAAAGTGTATATATATATATATATATATATATATATATATATATATATATATATATATATATATACTTATGATGTCATATCTCGTTACCATAGCAACCGGTTGTCGCCAAACTTTACCAAAGTGTGTCTCAAGGATAAACGAACAGCTACTGAAAACGGCATGTGCTTATCTTAAATGGTCTTGAAAATATGGTTAAAAAGCAATATAGTATGCGGATACCAGCGTTATAATCTTTAACATTTTAACGTTTCATTTTAAATGTTTCAGCTTCCGATTAATAAAGGTTCGAAATGTGTCACGTAATTCGTCACGCTAAGAGCCGTGAAAATAAAAAAAATTGAACCAGTTAAATTTTTTTTTTGTATTATAAATGCTTCTAAGCCGATTTAATGGAACTTATAGCGAATACAATATTTTGTGACTTGATTTTTGGCCGCCATGTTGGTGCCCATGAGTGAGGCACCAAGATGGCCGCTCCATTCATTTCTTACTAAAAATGACTAATACTCGTTCGCCTTTAACTCTTGAACGATATGCTTTTATTTCAAAATTTGGCCCAGATATGCAGTTTTAAACTCTCTACAATTCCATCAACATTTTGGAATCGAAATCTGTTTGTTTTAGAATTCATTTTTTGACATCAGACATATAGTGTTATACTTTAAATTGTGCGATAATATTGCCAGATAATTTGGAACTGGAAGAGTTAGTAATTTTCTTCGAGGCTCAATTTCCATTTGCCGCATCCTATGATCTTAATTGATTTTGGCTGCCAATATCTAAAACTCGAAAGTGAAATCATTAGAAATTTGAGTTTGCATGACAAACAGTCAGCTGCAGGGCTTATAAAAGATGACGCTAATTGTGACTCAGGAAGTTCAAATTATTGGCTCCTACGCGAAAATAGTGTATACAATAATAGATTAGAAATAGTCCATTGTTCCAACAATAAACTACGGAGAAAAAGAAAATATGTTCAGTGACCCAAATATATAAAAGATGCCAATTTTTACACCAGCAATAGTAGGGAAAAAGGAAAAATCTCGACAATTTTGTGGAGTGTATTGTTTTAATTTGAGCGGTCGAATTTTTATTATTTCTGAATCCTTTCTGTCTATTCATGCATGTTTATAGTTCTTAACTGTGATGCCAACTCTATTAATCTCATGTTCCATCCCATGTTGTTAGTTTAAATTTACTAATTAGGCGGCTTTTGAACTCAAACAAAATATTAAAAATTAATATGAAAATGCGACGAAAACCTCTAAATAATGCTTGCACCAGGTGTTACAAAGTGCAATTGAGATGTTGTAAAACCGAAGGGCCGCCTAAAAGACAACTGGAGATTGTTCTACCGTTTGTCAAAGGTAAGACCGTTATTTTTGGGTGTGCGTGCGGGTTTTTTTTTTTTTTTCAGTTAAAAGTTAGGGGTTTTTTCTGTCATGTTTCTGTTTGTTTTTCAAATTTTTCCAGCGAACTTTAGCCAAAATTTTATGTAATTCGCTTGGACATAAACGATCAGGATAACTGTCCGTTAGATCCTGAGCTCATTCATCAACCATGTTCAATTCTAGAATGCGGTAAGATATGTTCTACGTGCAACTGGATTTCGTTTCCAACGTCATGCTTCGGTTCGTTTGACTTTAATTTTGTACGAATTTTTGCACGAATTTAACCATCAATTTTTTTCCGACGATGTCTAACGTTCTTATACCAGCAAGCCATGTAGGTAAACCTCTTTAATCAATGGATTTGTGGCTGTAGGGTATTCCAAATATGTTACGGTAAAATATTATTTTTATAGACGTATTATCTATAGGCAGAGGTGAATCGCTTTAAATTTTAGACAGTTAGATGTTTTTAATCATTTCTTTCCCATGGAAATATTTATTTCTCATTGGCCTTAGTTGTTGCTTGAAAATACACATACCGTGGAGAATTATCAAAATATATGTTGAAATTATTTTATCCTGAAAAACATAACGATTATTAACTCCATGTAGTTAAACTGACTGTAAATAAATTGTAGCTGTCGATTTTTTATGGCTTCTTTGTCCATATAGCTTTCTCAAGTGGATAAAAACTACAGACATGTTGCCAAGCACAGTTCTCTTTGCTGTATTTTCTTCAGTGATTCTCTTGACAAGCGCTCTACCTTACCACAGGAAAATGTCACCACAAGATAAGGCAATAAAGAAATCAACATTCGAAGGTGCGTTTTTAATTATCATCATACATTTTCGTAAAGCGGAGGGAAAATTAGGGAAATAAATAATTGTTTGTATGTTAGTGTTGTTGGGTAAATAGTTTCAAATGGCTTCTTTCCGAGTGATCCGACCAAATGCCTGGGTGAAAGTAGATTAAGATTCAACTGAATATTACGAAATATAAATTATGAAGTATTATATACTAGCTTTTCGTTTTGAGCTACAGTGAGTAACTACAGTGTTAATTGCATGGAAACATACGGCTGCTGGTCACCTTTAGTGAAATTTCTTGAGTCCCGCATGTTTTTTGAAAATGAGAATCGAGGAAAATAGCATAGACACTGAATTTTGGAGTACGTTAGTAGTCCCTCATTTAATTTCTCAGGGATATTCGAGCAGGGGATCACGCGAGGAGATCACGCGCGCGCGAGCGCGTGCGAAAGTCGCGAGAGTGTGTTATAAAATACCAGTAACACGTTTGTTTTCTTTATTATTTTTATGTTTTCAGATCCTGGGGCGTCGGATTGTTTTGACTTTCAATACTGTATGTTTGAGGCTCTTTACGAAGAAGCCTGCCAGAAAAAGCCTGGAGAGATGGCAACAAAATGCTTGTGTCACAATATTTGCTAATTTTCTGAATCCGTGGTATTGAATGAGATAAAACACAAATAAATTACTCAGAAGTCAAGAGTACGAGTGAGAGTCACTGTATCTTGTTTAATTCCTCTGCTAGATGATATCCATATTTCACTAGAACCACAACCCGCGCCACGCACGACACACACCTTTTCAGGCATAGAAATATCACTTTTGAAATACCAAATACTCGGTTCGCAACAATTCGACACAGTTTAAAAGCAAATATAAAGAAATATTCTATAATGTTCTAAAATTGTAAAAGATAACTGCACAAGGAGAAAGATTTCCATTAAACCAGAAATTCTAAATTTGGCTAGCAAACAAATTTGGATGTTGAGCAATGGATGCCATCGAAAAGTTGCATGTCATTAACAGGAATCTGTCACTTTTAATTCTTTTCAGATATATGATCGAAACAGTTACAAACCGTTCAAGATTCAAGAATAATAAGCGGAGAAACAAGTGCAAAATATGGTGAATTGAAAAGACGACAGGCAATGTGCTCGCGAGATCGTGTCTCGATTTCTTAATCGTCCAACCTTAGTCTTGGTAGTAACTGATAGTAAACAGCTGTTAAATTTAGAAAATATTCCTTCCTCCAGGTTCTTCCATATATCACCAAATTTCGATCTGATCCATACCGTTCATATATGGTTGGATATTAGGTATACACAGCGGGCATACGATGATGAAAACGTTTGGTTTTCTTTATAAAATTTTGCGTTTTCTAGCCTGGTATACACATATTTTACTGAAAAATGAGTATTGAGTATTTTGCATTGTTATATAGCTGGAGTTTTTCTCAATGCAACGCGCGCGTTCATTGGTTGATTCATGGTCACATAACATCTAACAAACAAACTGTTTCCCGCCAAACGTCCATGAGCGGGCAACATTTTCACTGTTGCCCGCTAGCGCACGTGATCAGACCGTGACAAAAGATGGCATGATTATGATGCGTTTGATGTTTAACTCGAGTGCTCGGCGCGTTTTTCAAACTGTGTTGTGTTGTGTTTTTATGTTGCTATATAACAAATCACTTAATGACTGATCCCTCGGGAGACAGTGAATTTTGTTTCGTCTCGAGAAACATCGAGATTCTCGGGAAACAAAATTCACTGTTTCCCTCGGGACCAGTCATTAAGTGTTTATTATTTCCTGCTATGAAGTACACGTTTTGATTTAATTAATATTTCGGGCCAACAGTTTGACTATGATTGGTGTAGACCACAAACTACAGTAATTATGATGTCAATGTCAACAGGAAACTACGCTAGAGCGGTCTAGTGCTCAGGAGATTGGGCGACCACTCAGCCTACACTTTCGACATTAAATAAATTTAATTTAATACTTACTTACTTTTCTTGGAGGTCAACATGTTACCAGCAACATGTTCGTTCACACATACTGAATATAGAATTCATATTATGAAAAGGAATGGTAATATAAAGCGACATACAGAGCAGACTGCGAGCACAGATGGTGATTTTTATTTATTCTAATTTTGTTCGCAAATATACAACGTGTCGCCGCTAAGGCCTGCTATCTCGGTCCCCGCTATCTCGAACAATTTTTAGCTTCACTTGAGAGCAGGAGAAAGCGGGGGTGTATTTATGTTTATTTTTTTTTTTTTTGCCTTATGAATTAGAGTAAATACCCACACTGAAAAAAAAAACAATCATTTTGAACAGAGACAAACCAGAGGAAACAAAAGATAATAAAATAAAAACCTCTATATTCTTACGAAAATACACATGGCTGCGGTCTCATCTACGACGTAACTAAACGTCATAAATAACTGTTTGTGCGTTCGGTCGACTTTGCAGTCACACCACGCAGTTAGTTCTAATTAGCCTATGGATGACGTCAGAATTAAAAGAGGTTCGTGACGGCCCTTATTGTTGATCCGTGAAATGTCAACATGGTTGACCGACGTAAAGTGTGTCTAGTTTTTCTTCTTATTTATTTTTTTCGTGCGGCACTCCCCGTCGGAGAAAAATGAGAAATAAGCTGAGAATTTTAACGGATGCTCGACGCCGGGTACACGTGTTGCTACCTTGTTGTATGTAAATTTTTTGTTTGTTGTTTTTGGTCTCCCCCTCGCTTCACGCTTGGTTTTTATTTTGCATATTTATATATGCTCATCTCGCACGTGCGAAAAGAATTGTCACATTCTGATTGGTTGTTTGTTTGTAAACTTAAGACTAACTCATGAACCCTGCTTGGGTATAACTATAGTTAGTCTGTATTGTTTTGGATCACGGAGGCGTCTATTTTCTAACTATAGTTAGAGCGAATTAACAGAGAAGCGGTCACATTACCGAAATAGCTAACTATAGTTATCCCCGTCTTAACTATAGTTAGTAGCCCAGATGTGACCGCAGCCACTAGCATTGAAGCACGTGCTTTTCTTCATGAAGTTATTGCAACATCTGAAAATGCGTGCGCAATGACTACAAACGTGATAACATCCAAACCACCAAAAGTTAACAAAAAACTAAGCCAGTGGGTATTTAGGCTGTAAAAAGAAAGACTGTATTAGAAGCTAAAAGTTTTTTAATTTGTTTGTTTTCTTTTTGATGAAGCCATGCCTGATGTTTTGGAAAGGAATCCAACAAACGTGGCAGGATCATCTTCGACCAGCTACACTAGCTTGAGGTCGGAAGGTAGAGTCAGACATCTCAACGCAGTTGTAATCGGAAAGCAAAATATTACAGCCTTTTTCATGCCTCAATGGCACATACATCCTCGTTATGGTGTTCCTGTAACAGTTACTGGTTTGTACGATGTAGGAATGTTAGAAGGGTCTAGTTGTTCTTTCGGCCATCCTTGTTTTCTTTGATTACCATAAATGATTAATATATGTATGTACTATCGGCTACTTTCGAAGGCTATAAATTTATTCCTCGAAAAAGAAATTTCATTAGTTGAAACAGAAAATGCTGGTTGATTTCACTGCCAATAAATCGTTTCTATGCGAATTTTGCTTGATACGCAACTCATCACAATATGCGCTCGCTTGGTGCTCAAATAGAGGACATTTAAACTTTGCACTCGTCCTTCATTAAACGGTTGAGTAGACAGGCCGCCATTTTAATGACCCAAAACAGTATACTATAAAAGTAAAGACCGATACAACGTAGGTACAATTTTTAAAGGTGTACTATATTTCGGCTGGCCAAAGCAGGCTCATGCTTCAGGTACAATGGGATAAAATTTACATTGGCTTTTATATATAGTTGACATGTATACGTAACAACGGAAATACGTAGGGCTACGCCTAGAAAAATAACAATGATAGACAGAAATGAAAATAGCTGATAATGTACAATATACAGAAAAAATAAAAGGAAACTAATAAAAAAGTAAATAATTAGTATATTTCTTCGCGAATGTTGAGGCCGTGAGTAACAAGTGTTCTGCCTTTTGAAATTTAAAAAGCTTCTTTTGCGACCTTACGTATTGAGTCTCGGTTAGAGAAATGTTTTTCAATGGGGATTAGTTTCATGTCATTGGCAGTGTGATTAGGAGAGGAGAGAAAATGTTCGGCGGCTGTAGTAGGTTTAGACTTGGTGCTGGAATTATCCATAGTACGGCGGTGTTCATTAAATCTGTCTTTTAATCAGTGTTGCTGTGAACTTCTATACTTTAATCACTAAGTGATCACAGCTGTGCTGACTACTGAGGGCTCAACAGATAAATAGATTTTCGATTGAGTGACAGATCAACAGAGTTTCTCAACTTTGCGCTTCTTATGGTTCACAAAACATTCCCCATTTCGACATATATATTAGATCGCAAAAACGTGTCGAGAATAATTAAGTTAGTTATCTTGTAAAGATTTGTAATTTGAAGGCCTTTTTTATTGGTGCACATGACAAAACCAAGCACACGAATAAAACGGAAAATGACGGGGTGCGGGTACAACCACAAATAATAGCTGCAGCAGGTGTGAAGTTAAGCATCAAGTTTCAACGTGGCATGGAGTACCACTGTTTATTAGTCATCTACTTCAATTCAGCAGGTTTTGTTTTGGTGCCTGTTAAAGGTAAGACAGTTAACTTTGGGGCAGTGTTTTCCGTTTTACTATCTGATCAGTTTCGAAAAGTAGATTTTAATCTTAGTCTAAGACAATCTAACATTCTTATTTATGTCAAAACTGATTGTGTGTCATACTCGGTCGGTAAAACACCATTCACGCTACTACTCAATTTAATGCATGTTGTAGAAGTATACCACCCATTTTAATGTGTACTGCACAAGTCATTTATATTGTGTATTTTTTTTATTTAGAAGTTAATGTAACTTCGTTGATTTAGTTGCCTTACGCTTTGAGCCAACAATTCAAATTCAAGCAGCGGTAACTCATACCTATTTTTCGGTATTTAAAACTATTTTTTTCTTATAAAAAACATAATTGTTGTATTCTAAAAGACTAAAATATACTAAAATCCCTTAGTCTGATTGCAGTAAATTTAAGAAACTACCAGTAAGTAAAAAGGAAAAGAATAAAAATCCTTATATCAACATTTAATTTCAATTTGTTCATCACGCCGCGGATTTGCTTTAGCTTCGTCGTTGCTAATTACGTTTTAATTTTTCTGAATTTTATTCAAACAGCTGTCTTAGAGTGGTTAAAAGCAGTAATGATGTTTTCAAACTTACTTCTGGCCCTCCTCGCTGTGTTTTCTGCATTGGTTCTTTTGACAAGCACTCTACCTCTACACAGAACATTGTTTTGGTCACAACATAAGAACAACGAAATAAAGAAACCAACGCTAGAAGGTGCGTCTTTTTAAAATCATTATTTTTTTCTTTCAAAATAAAAAGTCTTTACAGAAATAAGTTTAGGGAGATCAAAGAGGGCGGGATTTGCTATTACATCTTTCATGTAGATATAAACTCTTTCGACGTTAGGATCGACTCCAAACTAAATCACCAGCTAGTGTTGGCGCACGGAAGTTTATGAAATATTTCAAACTAAGATTTATGACAGATAACATGTCTTTGAAAAAGACAGAAATACAATAACTGATAATGAATATCAAGTTAGAACCTTCACATTTAACAGAAGCGGTTTTAGACCAACACGTTGTCAAGAACTCGAAATCGCATCTAAAACTGTAGGAACCAATTCAAGGCATGCCACATCTCATGGTCAAGACACTAACTCTGTTTTGACCATCCTATTACGTCAAACCGGCGTTGTTTATCAGAGAACATATAATGGCAAACGTAAACTAAATTCTATTTGCATGCGCCAGTTTCTCAGATCGAATCCGTGTAAAGTTCAGCTTGAATTTAAAATGGCGTCAATTAATGGAGGCGGTCACCATAAAAATATACCACGAAAGACCAATGACTGAAGAGTTAAAGTGCCATAAACTCATTACTTCTGAAAGACAAAATTGTAAAATACATCAGTTACAGTCGAAATTCGTTGCGGGCTTCGAAGCATGCAGAAACTCGAATCGAGTTTTGATGTGAAAAATCTTGGAAAGAGCTAAACGTTGAGGAGAAAAATGATTAGTCATCATCGTAGTCGGTGCCGGAAAACCACGCAAATATAAAACAGACAGGTGTAAAAGTGTTCCTTTCGGATTTTTTACCTACACTGTACATCAAAGAAGCCTCGTGTTTTACTTTCACGTTTTTTTACTTAAG
Organism: Dendrophyllia cribrosa; assembly: GCA_024195265.1. NCBI lineage: Eukaryota > Metazoa > Cnidaria > Anthozoa > Scleractinia > Dendrophylliidae > Dendrophyllia > Dendrophyllia cribrosa. The sequence goes on from JAJLRJ010000004.1 coordinate 16,871,712, forward strand.
ATAAGTGATATGATTGCATAACTGCTCTTCTCTTCTTTTATGTCACTTTCCTAATCTCTTTCAAAATGGCGAGCACTTGTCCGAGGGAGGAAACAATTGGATTGAGTAATCCCTCGCCTACAATTGCTCGATTGATATACTCTAAACGAAGGATCAGGCTGTTGATGTCGTCTGTGTTTTTTGCGCCGTCGATTTTGGTAATGGTACTTTCCATTAGACTTAAAAGGTACTGAGTAGTCATTGTGTGGATTACGCCATCTTGAATGGAAGACAAATCTCGTACCCAGGCAGAGTGGTCTGGGAACGAAATTTTTACAAGACTGCTGAGATCGAGCTCAACGCGGGCTCAGATTTTTGTTTAAATCGCGTGACCTTTCAGGTTGAATGTTCAAATTGAATGTTGGAATTAATTGTTTGGATTGAATGTTCAAATTGAATGTTCGAATTGAATGTTCGGATTGAATGTTCAAATTGAATGTTCAAATTGAATGTTTGAATTGAATGTTCGGATTGAATATCCGCTTGTTTGAAATGAATTTTTGCATGTTAGAAGTGAATTTTGAATGTCTGACTGAATGTCTGAATGATTGAATGTTTGAATAGAATAGTTGCATGTTTGAAGTTGACATTAAAATGTTGTAAGTAGACGTTGCTAGGTGTGCATAAAGAGCAAAGATTGAATTTTGGCGTTGTTGGAACGCCATAGAAAATTGCCCCGGAATATTTTGTTCTTGTATTTGAAAACGCATTACTTTAAAAAAAGAATTACACGCAAATAGTGTTACTTAGATTAATTACTTTTTTGTAACTTTTGTTCTATATTCGTTTTTAGATTTTAAGGAGTCAGCTTGTCCTGATCCAAGAGATCTTTCTTACTGCATTTTTGAGGCCATATTCCATGATGCCTGTGACATTCATCAGACGCCAGAGAAAATGTTTAAATCAACATGCCGCAACTTCTGTGTTGCAGTTTGCGAATATAACTTAATTTAATTGAAGAAATATTAGCAGTAATACTAATGAAAATAACTTGCAACCTACCATAACAGTTTTTATGATATTTTACAAACTATTATTTGTAAATCGATACAAATCAACAAATATGTAGTACGAGAGATTAGAAATTAAGCCGTTAAGTCGTGCGCGCTGTCGCTATTTAATTTCTGTAGACCTGGGAGTCTGCCATATCCGCCAGTTCATTGGTTCAAATCAGACGTTTTTCGCCCTGAAATGTAGATCTTTACTTCAATGTTGTTGATTAATCAAATCCTACCAACATTAATTTCTGAAGGTACAGAGTTCAAAATTGTTGTTACTTGAAATTGCTTGTTAGTGTTCTAGTCGATCAAAACTTTAAAACGCATTATCCAGGAACAACTCAACAGAAAAGTGCAAGGTTCAATTATTCGTTATTTTGCTGGCTTCAATCGAAACTCTACGACGTTGTTTTTCATCCTCCTCTACAATTCTATTGTTCTTCCTTCTTCTCCTCCGATTCGCAATGTGAGACCAATGTGAAGCTGATGTGAGACTGATGAGAGGCCGATGTCAGGTCGTTATAATAGTGGTGATAGTATGGTAATGGCACAGTGGTAGTGGCAGAGGAGGAGTGAGAACGATGAAATCGTCGAGGAGGAAGAGAAGGGAGAAAATAAAATACAATTGTGGAGGAGGAGGAGGAGGTGGCGGAGGCGGAGGTGGAGGAAGAGGAGGAGGAGAAGGAGGAGAGGGAGGAGGAGGAGCGGGAAGAGGATCGGAGGAGGAGGAGGAGGAGGAGGAGGAGGAGGAGGAGAAGGATCGGAAGAGAAGGGGGTCGTTTCCCAAAATGTTTGTTCCTTCGCATGTTTTTAACTTTATCTCTCCAAATAGCTGTTTGATTCTGCTTTTAGCCATCGATTCTAGTAAGGCTGATGGCAAATATCCAATTTTAAGTGTGTTTAATTCAACTTGACTGTGGATGCCATTTTAAGGAGCATTTTTATCAATTTGTCTTGTGAGAGAATGGAACATAAAAGCAGGCCCAAGACATTCATCTGCCGATAAGAAAATGATTGTGTATTTATGTTCCCGTTAATTCCGTGAGATCCGTGTGTTCCGTCCTTTTAGTAGAAGTTTGTGTTGTGGTAATATATTACACTAAATCAGCCAACTGACACTGCAAGTTCCAACCAAGCAAAACTTCTACTAAAAGGACGGAACATATGGATCTCACGGATTTAACGGGGATATGAATATATGATCAATTACTTCTCTCTATTTCTGTAAGTATATTTATTAATAGTATATTAGATAATATATTTTTAAGATACTTACAGAAATAGAGAGAAGTAATTGATCATATATTCATATCCCCGTTAAATCCGTGAGATCCATATGTTCCGTCCTTTTAGTAGAAGTTTTGCTTGGTTGTTTTGCTTGCAGTGTCAGTTGACTGATTTAGTGTAATATATTACCACAACACAAACTTCTACTAAAAGGACGGAACATATGGATTTAACGGGGATATGAATATATATAATCATTTTTGCGTTCCCTATTGCTGCAAGTATCTTAAATGAATGGCCTTGTGTTTTTCTTTAAAGTTTCTTTCTACTTTCTTGTCAGTCCCACTTATTTTTATTGATAACTTGATGCATTAGAGTCTTCCAAGATTATACTCTGCTGGTTCAGCTTTAAGTCCTATGGTGAAAACAATTAAAGTATTCAGCAACATGCGAAATAAAGCTATGACAAAGTGCAAACAATCGCCTTTAGAACATATCAAGCACATATTCTACCCGTTTATTTCCCACTGAAAACTGTACAATAAGTTTCGCATCTTTTTGAATGCGAAATAAAGCTGCAACAACCTTCTTCAGGCCAAATCAACACCACATTCTGCTGTTTGTTTTTCGCTGTAAGTTTACAGTGATATGCGAAATAAAGCTGCCAAACGTTAGCAACAATCGCCTTGAAATCAAAACAAAACAACACTCCCTGTCTACTTTTCTTCCATCTTTTCATTACTATTGTTCAATGGATGTTACCGCAACATGTGAAATAAAGCTGCCGAAAATTAGCAACAATCACCTTGAAACCAAATCAACGCCACCCCCTGTCTATTTTTCTTCATCTTTTCATTACTTTGTATCTGAGCAACATAATTACGCCACTCAAAGTACATCCTTACAACACCTAAATTCCAGTTCCTTTAGAATATACATAAGACAATTTTGTCCAACGATTATCGGATGATATTACTGGAATGATATTCCTATATTCATACGCAAAAAGCAAACTAGACAACAATTTAAAAGAGCACTTTATCGATATTATTTTGCTCAGTATTAATCACTGTCTCGCCAATCTTTCTATGCTTCTATTCCTTTTTTTGAAGTGTGTTTTCTCTTTTTCTTAAAAAAAATGTAACTTAGTCATAGGGCATATAATAAGTTTACCTATATCTTGCCCTTCTCCATTTTTTCTTATCCTGTAAGCTTCAAAAACGTTTGCAATAAAAAAATGGAGTAAATAAATACAAAATACAAAACAAAATAAATGGATGTTACCGCTACATGTGAAATAAAGCTGCCAAAATTTAGCAACAATTGCCTTGAAGCCAAATCAACACCACTTTCTATTCAATTGAAAAATGAACAACAGTCATTTCTGATTTAGTTCTAAATTAGTTCAACATTGTCTTTAAAAAAGTAGGCTTACTGAAGCTTAGAAATATCATCCACAGAAAGTGTTGAACGGAACAAAAGTGCAGTCTTTTCTAGGCAAATTTAGGTAGTAGTTCTTCAGATTTATTCCTATTAATTTCACAAGTACAGGACGGTTATTTAAGCAGCAGTTTTTGGCGTCTTTTTTGTCTGCACATTTTGGCGAAGATGCGTCGTGCCAAGCAACCGAGTAAGCAGTTAAACAGCGAAGCAATAAGAGGAACTGTCTTATGTTACATGAGCCTCGTACAGTTTCTGGCCAGTGTAGTATCATTAGTGTCAAATGTGTGTGGAACGTGAAAGAAAAAGACCTGCCAAAATCATGGAACGCCATCTGCAAGAAGCGAGATTCATGTGACAAAGCCATTTCAGGTTAGTTTACTTTTTGAAAGTTTGCTTGCAATTGGCCTGATAAAATTTTACTACCGCTTAACATGTATTTCTCTCTTTTTTCAAGGTATACCGAATGCAGCTTTCTTCTTCAGTGCCATATCAACGCAAGAAAAGAAAAAGGGGAGTATAAACGAAAGCGATGAAAGCGAAGAAGATCAAGATCCAAGAACCACGCCCGCTACTTCATCTCAACAAGTACTTGGTGGAAATCCAACAACCATCAACAAGTCGCTTTGGCCTTCAATTACCTATTGGCTGGCACTGACAACACCTAATGGTGCTCCTGCGAATCCACTCGTGGTCCATCGAGCACTGCTGGAGTGTGGAGTGGGAGTCACGGCAAATCAGGTATTACGAACGATAGAAATTTATGACAACGCGTTTTTGCTTGCGATTTAATGACATGCCTTCTCTCTTACAAATTAATGTTATACAGGCTGGTTAAGTATGAACAAAGAGGCTTGAAACGTAAACGTATTTCAGTTTTCCGTGCACTGAATAAAAGTTTTCTATTTTGTTTCAGGTACAGTTTCAAGATGGAAAAGAATGCATCGCCATCAAGGAACTCTATAAAGTCTTGAAAGACCACAGAAACCCATGCATGCAGGTACTTGTGGCGTCATCGTACCAAAACAACTACCAAGATGAATTTAGCCATCTGGTTGGAATGTCACCTCTCTCTTCCCAAGAACTTGAAGATTGCGGAAAACGTCGTGCGCGTGACTTTGATCAACACTAGTTTTATCAGTCATTAACGAGAGCGCTAGAGAAGATGATCGAGGCTAAACTCCAGCTAGACATGTTTGGCTTCAACGTTCTCGACGCAACTACTATGTCTTTTGGACGGGAAGGAATACGACTTTCTGACAAGTTGACAATTCTCGTCAATGACATAACCATTGCAATGCAGAAGCTCAAATATGCCAACTACAGAGGCAAAGTGTACAAAAAGAACCCGAGATCACGGTACACGTACTCCTTCAAGTGCGAGGCAAGAGCATTCATCAACACTCTCGCTACAAACGAGCAGTTTAAATCGAGACTCATCCGAGAAATGAAAAAAATCATCGAACTGTTAGCAGATCCACACTGCGAACTCTTCCAGCCACTGACCATTGACTACAATCTGATAGAAGTCAACGACGGTTGATTACAGCACAGCGTAAACTGGATTTTGGTCTTGTGCATCAACCTGCCATGGATAAACGTCTTCGCACGAACTATTTTAAGAGTCTCCAAAATCCCAAGAAGAAAGCGGCAGCATGGTTGAAAAAACACGCCATGGAATGCGTCGTGGGCTGCAGAGCAAGCCAATCCTGTGCAAGTGACACCGAGAACGATGACGACGACGACACTGACAGTGACGACGAGAGGTCACAAAACGAAGAAGGGATTTTGCAAGAACAAGAAAAGAAAGATCTGCGATCTCTGTCACTCGCTAATCCACTTGTCGAAGAGACTCAATTTGGTGAAGCGGAAGCAAGTGACGAAGAAGGTCCTGTCGATGCTATGGAACAGTCTGATGCCGACGATGTTGATGCGGATTCCACGTCAAGCGATGTCCTTGACGATTTGAGAGCAACGTTGAGCAAATCCGATCCAGACAGTCTGCGACACAGGCAGGTAAAGCACATGCTGCGAGAACAAGAACGAAAAAGAACAGCGCAAAAGAACCTCACTGAAAAGCAACACCAGTTGAGAAAAGCCGCCTTGAGAGAGATGGGAGTAAGCACCCAGAGCGCAGACTTGCTGCCACCAGAACCAGACGCATTGACGCCCACTCTGATTCGAAGGGAGCTGCAGAGGCGAAGCGACCAACAAAGAGCGCATGAAGAACGTCGACGCGAGAAAGCCCGTCAAGCATTCCAAGGCACCTGGTTGAAAAAGACCGAAAGGGAGTTACATGACTGCGTCAAACAACTGCACACCAACCTTGATAAAAAGTTCAAAGCATCCATGGGTGCCCTGCTGGAAGTCCTACAAGACAAGTTGAAGAATCATCACAAGAACATTGAAACACTCGGCACCAAGGAGGCCTTAGATGAACGAAGGCGAACCTGCGTTGAAATGGGTCTGCTTCAGCAGCGACACAGCCACCTGGTCGAGTGCGTCTTCGAGGCCCTGCCAACAACAGAAGAGCTTGGAGAGAGCGCATTATCACTGCAACAAGAACAAGAACACAAACCAAGCAACAAGGATGACAAAGATATGTTCTTGACCCAGGTGGCAAGCTGGGAAGTCGACCACATACAATTCGAGAGAACACGCCGCGTCCGGGGAGAATCGCAAAAGGGAAAAAAGCGAACCCGCCTAGAGATCTCAGCCTAGAAGCGGCAAGAAGAAGAAAACCTGCTCCAATACAATATTGAACTATTTCTCCAGCCAACCATAAACATTGTTGTTTTGATGTTCATTTATTTCTGGTTTTGATTTCCAAGTGTAACAATGACTAGAAAACAGAACATATTTATCAAAGTCACAATTAAAACGAATGGTTCTGTTGCGTATACAGTTTGATCTGCGTTTTTTTTCTAGTCTTGTTAAGCTAGAGGCATTTTGAGTCCAGCCCTTTTCTTTAGAGAGTCCGCCCTTCTTCGTTCTTGAAATTGGAAATCGTCATCTCTCAAAATAGCTGTCCACTGTCCAAACCCGTGCTTATTTATTCCCTGCTTTAGAAACTCGTCCTCGGCTGTCGTGAATTTGCACACCCGGCGAAGTTTCCTCTGAATGCGCAAGTTTCCCGTGGGATAATCATCCCTGTTAGGGGGGAGTCAGCTTGTTTTTTCTACGTCAGCTTCAACTGACGTTGCCGAGCTCGAAGTTGAAACGCCAAACCTTGCGTGGACGTCCTTATCCACCTCTGTTCCTTTGTTACCTTGTAGTTTTTGTAGACAGTCACTCGTGTCCCTTCATAGCCACTTCTCGGGATCGTTGTTTTTGATAGTGAACTTTAGCAACTGCAGAGCTGTGTTTTTGGTCTTCCGACAAAATCCTTTGCTCTTCGCTAGTGAGCTGATTGGGGCTTTGCGTTTCAACAATTTGACGGTAACGTGTAGGATGAATGTATTTTCCAATTGCATCAAAAATCAGTTTGCTCATAGTCTCGCCCAATTTGCTATGTTGGCCTCCATTTCTGGTGACCAGAACAAAGTCACACTGGGGTTTTAGCAATGGCCTAACAAAAGAGATGTAGTCATCCAGCACTTGCATGTTTGTATCGGTCAGAATCAAAGAATCAAATCCATACTTTCCAGCAGTCGTGAACGTTTTCTGATTAATAAATCCACCGTTTTCCTTAGCTGTACTGATCATTTCTACCGTTAAATACTGATGAGTCATAGGCCGCGACCCATTCACTTTGATGAACAAATACATCGCTACAAATTTTGTGGCAAATGTTAGGTCTGATGGATTAACCTGTCCTGAACTGCTTTTGCACATCTTCACGGTGTTTTCGTAGCGCGGCAAGTGAAATGTCACCACCTCCAACAATTCCTCCATTGTCGCCCAGTGCCCTCTTGCTTCCAGAGTGTCAATGTCTAGATCCTGTGTCCACTGCAATCTCATCATCTTTGCAATTGTCTTTCGGGCCCTTTTTAGGTACAACTCCGTAGCGGATAACTTTTGAAGAACTTCGTCTGATGCGCCATGAAGTTTTCTGAAGTCGATTAATTCAGAAATAGCATCTATGTATCCCAAACGTCCACCATGTCCGAGCTTGCATTCGTCTTGCAAGTAGTCGATAAACTTGAACAACAGATTTGGAGAACACAGACTAAAGTCCATCACGTCAAAAGTCAACTCTTCCTCATCTTCGCAACAAAATTTAAGAAACTTAAAGCATCTTGTCACTAACTGTTTAGCTGCACGATCTTTCTTGCAACCACCGCCACTTCCGGTCAACCATTTTGTGAATGCTCCGCCAATTTTATCAGAGACTGAAAATGAAGGAAGTATTTTGGGTTTTCACTTGTTTTAACACCAATTGTTTTTGTCACTGGAACGTCCCTTGCTACTTGTAACGAATCTGTGATTTCAATCGGGTCGGGCTTTTCGTCAAAATAAAAGAACCAACTGTGCTTGGTATTCACATGTTTCCTGCACCCTCGCTGACTTTGAAATCCATCATGGTCACACACACTTGTATTGGGCAATGATATAAAGTTTCGTTTCGTCCTTTTCCAAGTGAAGTCGTTTTGGTTTGGGTGATGCTCCATCAATGTTCGACCATTCGACTTTGCACTTCTTGATCATTTTTCCCGTTAAGGAACATTTGGCCAACACACTTGCCTTTTTACCTTGGCAAAAAACAACCAAACTGTGGAACCAATGACAAACAAAGGAACCTCTTGCATGTTTCAACTTGCCACAACATGCCCTTGCTTGCCCGCCCTTATTACTATTGTACAAAATTCATGATCTTACAACTACTTCGTGTTGAAGGAGCGGTTCTTTAGTTTGGGACCCACCATGAGACAAAAAGACGTCGCACCTGGAAACATAATCTTTGACATCGGACGCCATCATAGGCTAAAAAAGGCATTCTCGAACCCGCCGCAAAAACCCTTCGATACCAATATGGGTCGCATGAGCCACGGACATTAGTTCCTTGCGCATACAAGCTGGAACAACCAAACGCGGGCCCTTGAAAATTAAGCTGCCTTGAACAACCAGCTCATCACGCAGATCAAAGTAGGGTCGAAGACACATAGGAACGTCGGACTTTCTCTCAGGCCAGCCACATTGAATGACAGTGCGCAACTGCTTCAGAACTAGATAATCAGCTGAAGCCTGGGTTAACTGTTTCCAACGCTCATCACTTACAGGTAAGTTGACTCTGTGGTCAACCTCTTCCAGCTCCCGAACAAAAATACAGCAATTGACTTCAGGCAAATAGGCACGGCTTAGAGTGTCCGCAACCAACATCTTCTCTCCTTTCAGGTAAGTGACATCCAGACTGTACTGTGACGAGCGTTGGCAACAGTTAACCCAGGCTTCGACTGATGATCCAGTTCTGAAGCAGTTGCGCACTGTCATTCAATGTGACGCGTCACATTGAATGGTAACCTCTTCTTTCAGATTATAAAAACGAAGCACAGGCGTAGCGGAAACTGCTTGCTTGAGGCGCTCAAACGCACTCTGTTGCGGCTCGTCCCAGATCCACTCAGCATTTTGGCGGGTGAGGTCTCTCAGTGGCTTTGTAATATCGGACAAACGCGGCAGAAACTAGGGTACTGACACAAACCAAGGATTCGCTGCACGTCAGCTACATTTTCCGGCGGGGGCATCTCGCGAATTGCTCGAACTTTAGATGGATCTGCGCGAAGACCTTTACCGGTAGCCACATGACCAATAAAAGGGACTTCTTTCATTCTAAACTGCAACTTTCCGCTGTTCAGATGAACTCCGCGCTCATCACATCTCTGAAGAAACAATAGAAGATTCCTGTCATGGTCCTTAATTGCAGACTGCCACGATTCACCATAACCGACAACTACAAAATCATCCGCGATGACCTCAACACCCCTCAATCCTTCAATCAACTCATGCATCTTACGCTGAAACACCTCAGGTGCAGATCTGATCCCGAACGGCATCCTTTTCCAGCGGTATCTCCCAAACGGTGTATTAAACGTAGTACAAAACGAAAACTCCTCATCAAGAACAACGTGCCAGAACCCGTATGAGACATCAAGCGACGTGAAGACGGGAAGCTACTTTTTCAATCGTAGACATAGGATAGTTTTCCCGCTGCAAAGCACGATAAAGATCCATCGGATCCAAACATATGCGTAACTTGCCATTCTTCTTTGGTACGACAACCATCGAGCTGATCCAAGGGGTGGGTTTTGTCACTCGAGCAACAATTTCACGCTTCTCTAAATCTTCCAAGGTCTCTCTAAGACGTTCGCGGATCGCAACTGGAACTCTGCGAGGAGGATGTTGAACTGGCCTAGCCGACTCATCCAGCACCATGTGATATTCGCCCGCAAGTGCACCCACGCCATCAGCGAAGACACGAGGAAAGCTTTTAATCGGCTGGTCAACGGAGACCGGGGAACTGGCCAGAACATCATGTGTATAAACTTCACCATCAGACTCCTGCGGTCGGTTTAACTGGTCGTTGTCTAAATACTGAATAATGTTCATTCCCAGGCACGCTTTCCTGCCAAGAATGGGTCTGACGTTCTTGCTGTCAACCAAATTGCAGTCAAGCAGGCAACTGAAATCTCCACGCCATACACGCAAACGAACTTTCCCGAGGATAGGAATTGAAAGACCACCATACGAAATGATCGCCGTATTGACAGGGGTCACATTGCACAAATCAACATCCTTAGTGGCTCTCTTGTATAGATGCAAAGGGACAACATTGCACTGAGCTCCGGTATCGGGCTGAAAACGAAGATAATTTCCAGATTCCAACTTCAGCGTTACCAGTTGAGAATCGTCCAACGTTACAGCCGAGATTTCTTCCACTCCAAACACTTCGTCCGAAAACTCATCTTCGAAACAATACACAGAATGCGTGCGAGTCGTGAGCTTAGGAGCGTGTCCAAAACATACGTTCGCGAAATGATTTTTCTTGCCACACTTATTACAGCTCCTTCCAAAAGCTGGACAGTTCTCACGCTTCGCTAAGTCATGCTCACGTCCGCAAAATTCACAACTACTTCCCCGCGTGTTAGCATTTCTCGAGTCACGACCGCGCCTACGTTTCCCTCTTTTAGGCTTTTTAGACACAGCATTCACGTTTCCGGCATCTGCAACGCTTAAACCGGCATCGCCGACAACCCTCATCTGCTGTACCATGGTCTCGTGAGAACGACAAATCTCATCAGTTTTCTCCAACGACAAATTCTTCTCACGAAGAAGCCTCTCACGAACCTTTGAATCGTGAATTCCAAACACAAGCTTGTCACGTAAAATCTGATTGGGAGTAATCGATTCGAACTCGCACCTTTCCGCTAACTGACGAAGAGCTGTCCGATAGTGATCGAAAGACTCTCCCGATTCTTGCATTCCAGAATAAAACTTATATCTTTCAAAAGGCACATTTTTCAGTGGCTGACAGTACGCTGCAAACTTTTGTAACACAGGCTGTATCTTGGTTTGGTCGGTGTCGCTCGCCCAATCCGTAAACGTAGCGAAAACTTTCCGCGCTTCAGCTCCGACTACGGTTAGCAACGTTGCAACTTGTACGGCTTCGGATTCCTGGTGCAACTTCATAGCAATCGAGTAATTCTTCCAAGCTTGCTCAAACTCCTTCCACTTTTCTGCTGTGTTCGAATCATGAATATCAAGCGGACACCATGAGACACTTGTGAGAGGCAGCAATACGAGAGAAATAAGCTCTGTTTAATGAATCAACCAGTAACTTAAATATCCTGCTCATTAAATATTCGCGTTGACACATTACGTAACCCTAATCTAAATAACAAATATAACAATGCACGATAGGCATTCGTCACAATTTGCCTTCCAAACGAGAATAGGTTGGTGATCCAAAGATTATGAGGCAATTAGTTGTCCATATTTCCCTTCCCACATAAAATTGTAATTTAATTTCCTTGGGGAGTGGACTGTGAATCCCTAAACGACTGGGTAAGGTGACGCGATCGTAATTGCAGAATATGTGTTTATGTCTCCCATTCAACTCCCGGCTGGGGCACATTTTCACTCATAATCTTTAATTTGTTGTGAAATTTCGATTCTGTTCTCAATTTAACTGTTTATATATATAAAGTGTACGGTAGACAGTTACATATTATTACATGTATTACAACAGAACCGAAGATGACAGAAGGTTCTGTCGAAACATATTTTCAAATCTTTAAAAAAAAATCGTATTTTCTTGAAAATCGCTGTTAGACCTGTTAATTTGCTGTCATTACGACCTCAACAATTTAAATATTGAAGGTAACTAACTAACTCATGCAGAAGCCAATTACGTGAAACTAGATCACGCCGTCACCAAGATGCACAATTTAGTTGCCGAGTTTCGTCACGGCTTCCCAAGATAGGAGAAGTCGACAATAACTAATGACTTACGTAAGTGCTACGAGTCAGCGGTGTTGTGTTACGATGTCGTCCCCGCTGATAATCTGAGCGCTCAATAAAGGCATTGTATGGACTTCAAAACGTTCAATACGGTAAATTTCAATGTATCGGAAACCTGCCTGTAAACAAAATTGACGTTGTTTAACGAGGGTGACACTATTTTACAGTCATGTGAGGAAGGGGGAAAACCCGGGGGGGAAAACCGGAGTACCGGAGGGAGGGAGTACCCGGAGAAAAATCCCTCGGAACAAGGACAAGAACTAACAACAAACTCAACCCACATATGACACCGGGAATCAGGAATCGAACTCAGGCCACATTGGTGGAAAGCGAGCGCTCTCATCACTGCGCCATCCCTGCTCTCGATATAATGGATAATGAATGCTGTAAGAGAGGGATGCTTGCACAATTCTGTAACAGTGAAGTGATTTTGAATGATACTTTATTTTGTTTATTTATTTTATTTAATCAAATTCCAAATTATATTACATTGTATAAAACAATCAATCTGAGGTCAGCTTAAAGTGTATATGACAGTGATTTTTTTATTTGCTTGATCGAATCTACATGATGTTCTGATAAGAAAATGGAAAAAAAAATTTCGATATCGATTTTCCTTCTCCGCGTTTTAGCCGTCTAAAAACGTGAAATTTCACTTCACTTCACTTACAAAACCGCGCAAGAAGAAAGACTGGAAATAGTCCGCTGCAGGAGCCCATCAAAGATGGGCTCCTGTCCTCTGTGACGTCAATACAAGAATGCCAGCGTCGCGATTTCTCAGTTCCTCCGTTTTTTGGTGCGTGTTGCTACAACTATAGACAACACACCTTAATAGAAGCATGTTTCTTCCTCACGGCGCATCAAAAAATGTGAGGAACTAAGAAACCTCGACACCGGCATTCTTGTATTGACGTCACAGCGGACTATTTCCAGTCTTTCTTCTTGCGCGGTTTTGTAACACACCGGAAGTGAAATTTCACGTTTTTGAACGGCTTCCACGCAGAGAAGAAAAATTGATATCGAAATTTTGTTTCCATTTTCTTATCAGAACATCATGTAGATTCGATCGAGTAAATGAAAAAATCACTGTCATGTACACTTTAAAACAGAATACGTGATTCCTTGAAAAAAAAAACACCTAATATTTCATCAGGGATAGTCTCTAATAACTAGTTATATATACACAGGAAGAAATTACATTACAATAAAAATAACTGGTGATATATGCAAAAAGAGAAATTAATTACAACTAGTAGTAATCATAGATTATATTGCGTCTCCTTATACCGTAGCACCTCGTCTTGACCTACGTAGTACCTCAGTTTCAGCCACTGTTGAAAGGGGCTATGTCATGAGATATGTCACGCAGGCAAAAACGTCGGACCGACGTCAAACAAATTCACGCTATCGCCGTGGAAAATCCTTCAATTCTGCCGTGCTGTGTACTCCGAAAGGTCTCAGATTTTTCCGACATAAATAGTATATTTGTCTTGATTTCATTTCGGTTTATATTTCTCCGATTCTGAAATGATGTACTTGGTGTGATATCCGCAAGGATTTTACCGACTAAATAAATGTAGATATCTCAATGTCTGGAAGTTGCATTCAGCACATGTTTAACCAGTTGAGCATGGACAAAGGTTCTCGGTCTCCGGGGCTGATTGCTGTGAAATCAACCCAAAAGTTGTCATAGTTTTCTCTCTTCTTCGAAAGTAGTGTGCTTTCAATGCTGTCACGTAATTTATAATAACACGCGCAAGCGATCTCAAGGTTATTTTTATCTGTTTTGAATGAAGTCCAGAAATTTTCATTGCTCTCTCTCTCTCTCAAGCGAATATTAATCCTTGCAATGAGACAAGGGACGATTCAGTTGAATTCTTAGATGGGCAGGCCTTCGCCTGACGCGGCCGGCAAGACATACAGCGAATCGCTCCATAGAACATCGCGAAGAAGCGACGTCGGTATTTAGGTGAAAGCTTTCCAAATCAGGCAAAGAACCACAGAAAAATAAAGTAAGAGCATTCAAAACATACCCGAACGGTGCTAGAAGCGAGGAAAATCCAATAACGTCTTGTTTGATTCCAAAGAGACCCAACGACTAACTTGGTCCGAAAAAGAACCTTCGTCCATTTCCACTGTGTACTTTTAGACATTGAGATATTGAGCCGTACCGTACGATTTCAAAATCGGGAAAATATCCCAACTGAATCAAGACAAATAGGTTATTTACATTTGACATTTCGGAACCCCAGCTCCCCAGGATTAAATGGATTGTGTCTGATTTCCACGCGCTGGAAATACTGGATACTATTGTGATGTTTCAAGATGGCGCAGATTTGGTACCGACACTTTTCTCGATTCATTCCGCCTAGCCGACAAGATTAGGAAGCGTCTCCTTCGTCGACGCAATAAAAAATTTGCATTAAATTTATGATAAAAGAAGGCAATCAATATGAATATGAATATGTATTTTGAATGATATGCAGTAAAAAATGAGTTGGTGTTGATGTAGTCCTCTGCAAGTTAAAGAGAATCCTCCGCATGTTATTGATATCATGAAGACACGACAATAGCCTATAAGGTCACCCACATTTCGGCCACATTTTTCCGCCGAAAATTAAAAAGATTCCCCCACAAATAAAAGGATTGCAATCAAAGTTGTCTCGAAAGCGACCATATTATTAACTACTACAGCTGCCCTACAGCTGGTCAATTATCGTGTGTTCATAAATATGGCCAGGAGCTTGCTTTAAGTTTATTTTATTATCTTGAAACAGGAAGAAAATTCGCTAAAAGTGATCAGTGAAAGCAAAGAAATATTAACTAAAGAGACAAATTTGACCACCAGTCACAAAATCAAATTTTAACAACTGTAATCAACCTCCATTCTTGCATGCAATCCTGCACTTCATCTCCCCAAACTACTGCTTTAGTTTTGTCATATAGAATTAAAATTATCAAATTAAGTTGAATATTTGGTGGCCCTTGGCGATATCAAATGGAAATAAGATAAGCGAAAGTTTGTTTCGGCGAGACAGTGTCCCTTTAACTACAGAAGTTTACTAAGAATTTCAGTAACTGACGTGGTTTTGTGAGGGTGGTCGCTGAGAGTGGTCGCAAGACAAACTTCAACAGTATTTTGTTTTTCGCCCAGCGAGGAAAGGGGCTTTTATGACTATTTTAGACGCATTGCACCGTAGAACTGATTATTTTCTTCGTACTTCTTAGCTGGTGACAGCGCCAAAAAGAGGTATTCTACAGATTATAATCGATTAAACATATCTCATAGCCGTTGCTACAATCGGCTCCCTAGCTGTCTATTTGAAATTCTTTCAGACTTTCCATTCACGTTTTAAAAATTGGGATTTTTGCAACTGATATTTTGCGACGGGAGTCATAATCGGGACTAATCGGCCATCCCCGAAACTCCAATACTGTTAAGTTTACCCACAGGGATCCCCAACGACAAAAATATAAGGATTTGTATGGGATTTTATCTTAAGTTTGATAAAATATCAAAATTATAAATAAACAGCCATTAAAGTGTTCATACCACATTAAATAATGTCTATCTGTTGTTTCTTGGCGGCTTTATGGCTTCTAAACGGCATTTTAGCGAGTTTTGGTATTTTCTGGTTTGACTTGACCTAAAAGAAGTAAAGGGAGAACTCGCTATTCCAAGTCACTCCAACGAAAAGCGACAAAAATTACCTTCAATCGATTCCAATCGCTCCAAAACTTCGCTCGAGTAAAGAGCGAGTCCGTTCCTTTCTATGCATCTCACATTTAGCTCCAAAACCGCAGTCATCGCCTCATAAAAACGATAAATACAACCAGAATATTCAATGCTCTCTAATCCTTGGACAGTCGGACATAAAAGCTGGTTACGGGCGGGTTACGGCGCCCGTTGGCTTGGCTTAGCAGCCAGGCCGTTTGGTTTAAGACCGAGTCCACCAGAGCACCAGGCAGGGGTGATACATGCAATCTCTCCAATTTTGATGAAACTTTGCCAGATTGTAGGAACCACTCAATAACTCAAAAACACAAAGTGGTTTGGTTTTGCGATTTTTCCCCTGGGAGTTAGACCACCCCCCTGTTTTTTTGCCCCAAATACCAAACAATCCACTGAAATAAGCATCAAAATTACATACCACTCCTGGTTACAGAATACAATGAATTTCATTTATTTTTCATATGAATAAAGACTGGACCTATGTTAGTTAACATGCCTAGTTTCAAGTCATTTGGAGTGACAGGTGTCAATCAATAGCTTTCAATGCTCACCCATATCATGAAAGATTGCGTGATTATGCAAATTAGCACAACTTCCGATCCAAATATCGCCAAAGTGCAACCTTCTTTTTTGAAACAATTTTTACCACGGTTCAGAACCATCCTAGGTCTGATGAAATCGAGAATAAAATTTTCGGCACCTGTTATTTTTTTGCGACTACAGCCGTTAAAGCAACGTGACTACAGAATGGTTCTGACAAAGAGAGGGACCAAGTCTAAGAAAATAAAGTATTGCAGAATCAATTTGTTAACGTAATTCCTTAGTTAATGAGATAAAAACTGTCCTTAAATATTATTTATAGCAGTTAAAACTAACTGAAGGCAAAATTCATTGCAATATCCCTAAAAATACCCGGGAAAATCATAGTATCAACACCCGAATTCCACTCCGATGCTCCGAATATTGGAATGAAAGGTCGTGATATTTGAATTCTAAAGCATCAAGATGTTACATACGAATTTTCCTGGCCATAATCTTGTTGTTTAGATTGCTCTTGGGACCTTGCTGGATCATTAAAGCTCGCGCACTGACCTTGCAGTTAGTTCTTGTCAATACTTAGTTGCAACGATTCACGCTCTCTCTGCATGTATAAAACACATGAGTTATAAGTCATATCGATCCCTGACATTATTGTTTGCCCTGACAAATAGCGTCCTGAGCTCACACATTGGATTATCCATTCCATTTTGGTTCACGCAAATGTTAAATTGTTGATTTAGCCTCATCGGCAAGCAGTAAACACCGAAACTGTCGAAGCTCGTCGACGGCTGAATGCGTGACAACATGAGCCCATGAGTCCAGGACCCCGGTAAGCGGTAAATACAATTACCAAAGACGATTATAGTTTGCAGTAAATCTCTACTAAAAGCTGGTAAAAGGTTTCATTTTAACTATCTATTATTACCTAGAGATTTGTCTTCCAGTTTAGTGTAACTATAATGCATTATCTTATAAATCACAATTGTACCGGTAATGCGTGATAGATCTAGTCTCGAATCTAGTCGCGTGATGGAAACTTCGAACATTACGTGACAGATCGAAGTCCTGAACTCACACATTCGATTGAGGTTCATAAAATCAATCAATGACTTTGTTTAAGTGTCAATATAGTACCTAGCCGAGGGTAAAAACCCTCTACTAATAAACGTTGAAGTATTGAAGTATTGATTTAGCTAAATTGGCATGCGAGTAAACTGTGTGGATTTTCCAAAACTGGAAGCCTGCACGTAAATGCACGACTGAAAACGGAGCGCAGGAACCTTCAGTTGATTAGCGGTAGTTACAATCGCCGAAGACAAATAAATCAGAGGTGATTCGGCAGGACTAACAGCCTAAACGCCATTTTTCCGCCACTTGACACTCAGGGCTTTAATGGAAATATCTGGTTCACGTTTCAAGCAATCCAAAAACTCTATGCTCATCCCATGAATCTATGTTATGGGGTGTTTTGTAAATTTTTCGGTGATTTTTGAGTATGTTTGGGACGAAATAGTTTTTCTCATAGGAGTGGTAAAATTAAGAGAAAGAAGAAATATTGAAGATTTAGTGGAGTTAGTTAGAATTTGTCTCTTGCGTGGGTATCAACGGTCTGTTAGTGTTCCAAAAATCATTTTCTTTCTTCTATCCTCTTCTTTAAACCCCTTAAAATTTCATTCAAATTTAGGTTGATTCCCGCATTAATCTACCACAATACTGAACAGTAAATACCAATTCGTTCAAAAATTATTTTTTAAATGTCATGGAATGACTGAAAAATTTGCCTTTTCCGATCAATCTCGTGCGGTAAATAAGGCCACAAAACAAAACCTACCTGTACAGTTAATACAGCAAAGAGGACTAGTTAGAGAATGCAATATTTAGAAATTTGGTAGAAGAAAAGGTAATGGATATGGAGGCTTCTCACAATTTTAAATGAGAATGCAAACGGCGAAAAGGACTCAAAGGCTCTTTCTCTCCTTCCACCTTTCACCCAGTAGAAGGGGGAGGAAAGGGGAGGGGGGAGACATCTATAAACAGCAACCGCCTCCCCCGCCCCACCAACCAAATACAACACCTCTGCCAAAGATAAACAATTGGAAAGCACAACTCAGCATGAAATTAGCCCGCGTAGCTGGCGCTTTTTTTGTTGACGTGCGCGATGCTTGATTCGCGAGCGCAAAAACGAGTGGTGCAGCCGTCAGGGGAGAAAGGTTTCTACTTCTCCTCTCCATTCCCCTCGCAGCTTCGCCGCTCGAAAATTCAGCATCGCGCGCGCCAACAAAACCACCAGCTACACAGGCCACATGGACTACTCATAGCCTAAAGTTTGCCTGTTTTCAAAATCACAGTTCTAGGCTAGGTGTCTTCGTATTTCAAATCTCGTGGATATCTCTTCTGCCTCTGCAATAAAGTCTTCCTCCTCATCTTGGACAGGACTGGGATCAGCTTGGCCTATGGCTAGTCGGCCACTGATATGCAACACAGACAGTCTGCTGAAATACCGTGCTATTTGATCAGCAGCGAGCCACTCTTCTTTGATGAACATTTTCTTGCCGCTATCGATCAGTTACGGCCGGTGTTGAGTACATGTGGTTCACCAGGTTGTGTAAACTACTTTACATTTTTTTTAACAGCTGTGTACTGAAGTTTTGTTTGAATGCTTTGCGTTATAGTTTCATTATGGCGGCCGTCGGAAAATATGTCAAATTAGAAAACTTCAAGGAGGGCGCATCGCAAAACTAATAGATATCCCAAGAAAATGAAAACAGAAATAACATTATATATCCTTTAACTGTATCCACAGTAAAGTCTTGGAATTTATTTTGGCGTACGGACAGGGTTTTATGGCAGGTATTTAAGGCCACCTCGGAGCTATTCAAGAACAGCTTCAAAGTGGCTTCGAATAAAGGCTCACAACTTGTCTGTAAAAAGAAAATAATTTCCTTTCTTAACATTACCTACATTTGCCAAGGCTAAGACCAAACTATAACGTAATGTCAAGAAAAGATTAAGACCGAGTCCACCAGAGGACCAGGCAGGGGTGATACATGCAATCTCTCCAATTGTGATGAAACTTGGCCAGATTGAACCACTCAATAACTCAAAAACACAAAGTGGTTTGCAAAGAACGCCAGCTACGCAGGCTTATTTCATGCTGAGTTGTCCTTTCATGATTGTTTATCTTTGGCAGAGGTGTTGTATTTGGTTGGTGGAGCGGGGGAAGGGGGTACATTACTGTTTATATGGAGGGCTGATAGTAGCGATGTTAACCCCCCCCCCCCCCCCCCCCCCCCCCCCCTCCCTTCTACTGGCGGAAAGGTGGAAGGAGTGAAAGAGCCTTTTAGTAATTTTTGCCGTTTGCATTCTCATTTAAAATTGTGAGAAGCCTCAATATCCATTAACTTTTCTTCTACCAAATTTCTAAATATTGCGTTCTCTAACTAGTCCTCACCATGTTCTTTGCTGTATTAATTGTACAGGTAGGTTTTGTTTTGTGGCCTCATTTACCGCACAAGATTGATCGGAAAAGGCAATTTTTTCAGTCATTTCACGGTATTTCACTGTTCGCATTGTAGTAGATTAAGGCGGGACTCAACCTAAATTTGAATGAAATTTTAAGGGGTTTGAAGAAGGGTTAGAAGAAAGAAAATGATTTTTGGAACACTAACAGACGGTTGATACCCACGCAACAGCACCCAGGGTTGTTAGTGGAGTAACTTGGTGTCCGTTTATTAAATATTAACTACAAATTCTAATTTTAAAACTCCACTAAATCTTCAATATTTCTTCTTTCTCTTAATTTTATCAATTTTTTATTAATTTTATCAAATTTTATCAATTTTCCTTTGAGAAAAACTATTTCCTCCCAAACATACCCAATAATCACCGAAACATTTACAAAACACCCATAACATAGATTCAAGGGCTGAGCATAGAGTTTTTGGATTGCTTGAAACGTGAACGAGATATTTCCATTAAAGCCATGTCCAGTCATGTCCAATACTGTCGCACTGATACGGACCGTCATTAAACGTTGACGGTCCGTACAAAACGTACGGATCGTCATCCTTGCTTAAGGTCCGTAATCTTCTAACTTCACGTACGTATCGTCATCCTTGCTTACGGTCCGTAACCTTCTAACTTTAGGTTTAGTCCCGCCAAATCACCTCTGATTTATTTGTCTTCGGCGATTGTAACTACTGCTAATCAACTGAAGGTTCCTGCGCTCCGTTTTCAGTCGTGCATTTACATGCAGGCTTGCAGTTTTGGAAAATACACACAGTTTACTCGCATGCCAATTCAGCTAAATCAATACTTCAACGTTTATTAGTAGAGGGTTTTTACCCTCGGCTAGGTACTATTGACACTTAAACAAAGTCATTGATTGATTTTATGAACCTCAATCGAATGTGTGAGTTCAGGACTTAATCTGTCAAGTAATGTTCGAAGTTTCCATCACGCGACCAGATCTATCACGCATTACCGGTACAATTGTGATTTATAAGATAATGCATTATAGTTTAATAGATAGTTAAAACGAAATTTTTTACCAGCTTTTAGTAGAGATCTGAGAGATTTGCTGCAAACTATAATGACCCCCTATAATCGTCTTTGGTAATTGTATTTACCGCTTACCGGGGTCCTAGGCTCATGGGCTCATGGGCTCACGTTGTCACGCATTCAGCCGTCGACGAGCTTCGACAGTTTCGGTGTTTACTGCTTGCCGATGAGGCTAAATCAACAATTTAACATTTGCTTGAACCGAACTGGAATGGATAATCCAATGTGTGAGCTCAGGACTCTATTTGTCAGGGCAAACAATAATGTCAGGGATCGATACGACTTATAACTCATGTGTTTACATGCAGAGAGAGCGTGAATCGTTGCAACTAAGTATTGACAAGAACTAACTGCAAGGTCAGTACGCGAGCTTTAATGATTCAGCAAGGTCCCAAGAGCAATCTAAACAACAGGATTATGGCCAGGAAAATTCGTATGTAACATCTTGATGCTCTAGAATTCAAATATCACGACCTTTCATTCCAATATTCGGAGCATCGGAGTGGAATTCGGGTGTTGATACTATGATTTTCCCGGGTATTTTCAGGGATATTGCAATGAATTTTGCCTTCAGTTAGTTTTAACTGCTATAAATAATATTTAAGAACAGTTTTTATCTCATTAACTAAGAAATTACGTTAACAAATTGATTCTGCAATACTTTGTTTTCTTAGATTTGGTCCTCTCTTTGTCAGAACCATTCTGTAGTCACGTTGCTTTAACAGCTGTAGTGGCAAAAAAATAACAGGTCCCACAAATTTTATTCTCGATTTTATCAGATCTAGGATGGTTCTGAACCGTGGTAAAAATTGTTTCAAAAAAGAAGGTTGCACTTTGGCGATATTTGGATCGCAAGTTGTGCTAATTTGCATAATCACGCAATCTTTCATGATATGGGTGAGCATTGAAAGCTCTTGATTGACACTTGTCACTCCAAATGACTTGAAACTAGGCATGTTAACTAACATAGGTCCAGTCTTTATTCATATGAAAAATAAATGAAATTCATTGTATTCTGTAACCAGGAGTGGTATGTAGTTTTGATGCTTATTTCAGTGGATTGTTTGGTATTTGGGGCAAAAAAACAGGGGGTGGTCTAACTCCCAGGGGAAAAATCGCAAAACCAAACCACTTTGTGTTTTTGAGTTATTGAGTGGTTCCTTCAATCTGGCAAAGTTTCATCAAAATTGGAGAGATTGCATGTATCACCCCTGCCTGGTCCTCTGGTGGACTCGGTCTTAAAACCCTCTCGTCGGGGAGGGACACAAGCAAAACAACCGCAAAACAACAATAACTGCAAAGAACTGCAAATCAGTTCTTTTAAAAGCAACCACGACGGCAACAGCAAGAACTTTTAAAGTACCTCGCAATTATTCCTAATTGTAGGACTTCCAGTAATTTGTCTAATGTTTGGGAGCCGTAAATTCGAAAGAAAGGAGTTCAAGTTCAGACAGAAAGGAAACCTCGAATTCGATCATTTGACGTTGTTGTTTTGCAGAGAACGGCAAAGAAATGTACGAAAATGTGTAACGCACGTGCATAGTCGTTGTTTTGCTTAAGCCTGGTTTCCATATAATCGCAACGATCGCAACGATCGCAGCGATCGCAGCGATCGTTACGATCGACGATCGCTGCGATTCTTGCGACGGCTTGCGATCATATGGAAACCAAAACGTTGCGATCCTTGCGATCCTTGCGATTGCGATCGCTGAGATAAGAATTTTTCGTTGCGATCGTTGCGATTATATGGAAACCAGGCTTAATTAAACCTAATGTTTTTTTTTTCACGTTCTCGTTACCGTCGCCGCAAAGCCTAGGTCAATGGACAAATAGGCCATTTCCGAGTTGCCTTTAGCCTCTCTATCAAAGCGAGGCTAGGTGCGAAACCTTTCATCTGAAAATGAGTTTTCATTCACATGCAAATTAGTTTTATTTGCATGTGAATGGGCAAGGCAACTCGGAAATGGCCTATTCGGCTAATTGTTGTACCCAATTCAAACCTTCTGGGAATAATATTCTTTGTTCACAATATTTCCATATAATTTCCATGTCAATGCTTTATTGATATGGAAATATGACGAACAAAGAGTTCTAATCCCAAAGCTTTGAATTGGGTACACAATGCGTTAGCCGAATTTGTCTATAAATTTACCTAGGTAAAAATGCTTCGTGTAACCGCGGTTATTCTCGGCTTAAAAGAAGGAATTTGAAGTTGAAACAAGAAAGATAAAGTAGTCCCGCCAACAATAGAGCGGGCGGCTCTAATGTTGACAAGGCGTCCCCTGTGTACTCGTGCGAATCCAGTTTTGCAACGGTTGTTTTGCTTGTGTCCCTCCCCGACGAGAGGGTTTTAAACCAAACGGCCTGGCTGATAAGCCAAGCCAACGGGCGCCGTAACCCGCCCGTAACCAGCTTTTATGTCCGTCCATCCAAGGATTAGAGAGCATTGAATATTCTGGTTGTATTTATCGTCTTTATGAGGCGATGAGTGCGGTTTTGGAGCTAAATGTGAGATGCATAGAAAGGAACGGACTCGCTCTTTACTCGAGCGAAGTTTTGGAGCGATTGGAATCGATTGAAGGTAATTTTTGTCGCTTTTCGTTGGAGTGACTTGGAATTGCGAGTTCTCCCTTTACTTCTTTTAGGTCAAGTCAAACCAGAAATACCAAAACTCGCTAAAATGCCGTTTAGAAGCCATAAAGCCGCCAAGAAACAACAGATAGACATTATTTAATGTGGTATGAACACTTTAATGGCTGTTTATTTATAATTTTGATATTTTATCAAACTCACGATAAAATCCCATACAAATCCTTATATTTTTGTCGTTGGTGATGCCTGTTGTGAGCCTGGGCTCCCTGTGATTTATCCCGCTAGCTCATCTTGACAGTCATATATCTGATATTCCATTTACAAAATTCTCCGAGCACGTTTCCTTTTTTCTAAGAAGAAAATCCGAATACGGGGCCCCTGAATTGAATTATATACTTTTCAGTAGCAGTTATTGGAGCGGTTGAGCTTAATATACCAGTGTGCGACGGACTAGATCAAGCTCGGCGAGACTAGCCAGGCTGCAAACAGGTTTTAGCTTAACAACCAGTAGTTGGTTTAAGCTTTAGTCACGTTTAATAATTCTCTGCTTTGCCGCTCGCGTAAAATGCACATTGCACCTTACTCCTAAAGTGGATGGCAAATTATTTGGTGACATCTGCCTTATAATTTTTTTTTGGTCACGCCCCCACGCTTGACCTCCGGAAATTTGACCAAAAACAGTAAAATTTTCACCTAAATGTTAATTTTCGCGTCGTTATAGGTTACTTTTCCAAAAAGTACGCGCAGATTTCGATTCTTTGGTTATCATTCTATGCAGATATGTTAAAATGTTTCAAATTTGCGAAAAGTAACCTGCGTACTTTTGACTATGAAATAGTTAGACTCGAGCGAAATTCTCTAAAGGAATGTATGCTGTCACGCACGCGACAGTTTTCAAAGCGGTTGCACGTCAACGCATATGCGCATTTGTCAAAAGTACGCGCGGATTTCGAAAGCCTAGGGACTAGCGATTATTTTGATACCAAAATTATATACATTAGAAAAGGATAACCTTCGTACTTTGGCCATTTTGTACAAGCATGTTGCCCGTGGCGGCCCGAATCACGGCAGCGTGTCTTCTATTTAGCCTTCTGTGGTAAAAGCTTTACCAGAAGGCGCAGGAAACGATGGAAATGAGAATGGCGGGAACGACAGTTATAGAGAAAGGGTACATTCACAGCTCCCATCGTTTGAAGTTAGCATAAACAAGTAAGTGATTTTGGTTTTCAGCTATATTTTTTTAAGTGTAGACTACGGACACTACAAGTTATGGACAAATGAGGATCACGCATTCGTCAGTAAATATATTATGTATAATGAAACATAAATACGGGAGAAAATCGTGGCACTATACGTCCAAGATTGTCATTGTCTGTTAATTCGTCGCAGTTTCTCCACTCATCGAGGTCCTGAGAATACCCAACGTAGTGAATTTTAACTTTGTTGGACGTTTTATCGCGGTCAACAATCTATCAAGCAAAGATATGTTATGTGTTACAAATCTGAAATCATGTCCAGTACCAGCGACAGCAAAATACGAAAGGGAAATCCAACAACTTATCTCGATCGGAAAGAACGTTTTCGCATCGACTTTGGCTGGTTTAGTATGTAATTTCTGAAGTTTAATAGGAACCCCGTCTTCCACAGTCTTGAAAAATCCTTTCTCTGGCCGCGGTCGCTTACTTTGAGACGCCATTTGCGATATGAGATTAACAGCTAACATATTAACTGATATTAATACGCATGTGCAAATGCAATTCTATCATGCCACGCATGCGCATAATCTCCCAGACGCAAATGTCACTTTCAAAGGGGCAATAGTTTGGCATGCGGTTAAATATAACTCCTTTACTGGAGTTAATTCAGTTTTTCGCAATTATTTCAACTCCAAAGTAGAGTTATTTTAACCCCCAGAAAGTAGTTGCTTGTGGTAGAGTTAAATTAACTCCATAAGCGGATCGATTCGGAATTAAATTTGGAATTAAAATGACCCCCAAAAAGGGTTATTTTGAGCCTAAAATTTTATCTCCACTTCAGTTTGGAGCTAAAATAACTGTTTGAAAAATTACAGTGTACGCGTCGCTCCTAACCTGTGATCAGGCGCCCTTTTTTTGCTAAATGGCTGTAACAGGCTACAATTGTGGCTTGCTTAGTATCATACATCTTGGCGTAGCTTGTAGATCCATGAGACGTATAGTAAGTGAAAATAAGTAACAATCATCACACCATGCATTAATGCTACCAAGTACAAATCATAGGCCAACTAGCCAACTGGTTTGCCTCCTACCAGTTAGTTTACTTTGGATCTTAAATTCAGTGATTTATAATATCCACAATTAGCACTGCAGTGCCAAATACTTCAGCACTTAAATAACGTGATATATTTATTTACTTATTTATTTTTATAGGCTATGGGATTATCTTACTAATAAATCTATGTTTACCTTTTCCGTTTTCTTTTTCTTTTTTTCTTTTTGCTTCTCCACAACAATCATCAGAAAGCTTTGCGTTTGATGTCAACTGTGAACAGGCCTTCTGATTGGAGATGAGGCGAAAAGAAAGGCCGGGAGCGAAGCGAGCCGAGGGAACATCGGCAACGAAAACGGTCAATAATAGCGCTTTGCACTAATGACGTCACGCACTTTTGACCCCCGTTGTGACTCAGACAAACAAACTCCTCCGTGTGTTACATGTATCTGCATAAGAATTTTGTATGGGAAAATGGTTTTGGCGAAGACTTTGATGCGGCTTTTATCAATATTTTCGCAAGAAAATCGAACACCTGGGTCAATGTTGAATGGAAAACCTAAAACCTATTCTTGGAACATCTCAAATTTTGGTGAAAATGCAAAGAATTGATAGAGAGCGGCAATATTATTGTCTGAAAGATTTCACTCTTGAGAGGTTCAGTTTGCAGCATATACAGCTGAGCCGTTAGAAACGAAGCATATCGAACCAAGCGGTAAAGTTGTTTATGGCAAAAAAAAGTCAGGTTTCGATGATGGTGAAAAGAAAAGATAATCTGTCCATTGCGGCTCTAATGAAAGGATACGTTTATTTTAATGCTGTTTATGCGACCGCGGGTATGGCAGTAATAGAAAAGTTTATACCCGTTGTACGAATACTCGAGAGTAAGCAGCTCTCTAATTTATTCAATTGCAGCCTATATACTCTCCAAACTTTACAGTATATAATCAGTATCCTTTAGAATATAGACTCGAAGACAGGATTTTTGCTCAAAAACAATAGTCAGGACCTTTTGTTCAGCTTTGCTTGTATGAACGCGCGGCGCGGGTCGATAAACGCCGATAAACGGTACAGTATTTGTATCAAATACACTGATTCTGGATCATTTGGAACCTATTTACGCATCTTTTTCCAAGCAAGCAATGCACACATCTTACTCATACAAAAAGAATACAAAAATTTACTTTTCTCTTTCCCTTATTTTTGGGCACAAGTCGTGAAATGTTTTCTTATCACATGAGGGCTAATAGATTGGAAGTCCGATGATCGAATTTCATCATGCAGCCTCGTCGCATTTGTTGAATTTTAAGCCAAAATCTACATTTTTTTTAATCATTTTTTCACTCCCTAATGTAACATTGCCTTGTATTTATTATATTTGAAGCCCCCAAAACGTTCAAATCACGTTTACCGCTGATTTCACCGATTTTTCATATCCAAAACACATCACGCTCATACAAAGCCGAGTTGACAGCAAACTTTGTCTGAGCCACGTAGGGGGTCTATCTATTTTTAGTAATAGTGCAAAGCGCTATTGAAAACAAAGGAATGTGTGACATGGCTCTTCGTTTACGTCACAGGCTTTCTTAGTTCACAATAGGAGAAGTCGAATAATTAATTATTTATGTAGTGGTACAAGAAGAACTTGAAGACAGAGGTGTAAGTTGTGTTACAATGTCTGCCGTTGATAATTTGAATGCTCTATAAAGACTTACTTGCAAATTTTTATCGTGATTTTAATAAAACAAAGTCAATGAACTCTCCTTGTTTGCCTTCTGTAGTGCTTTTGGTCCATTTCGTCATCTTGAGGCGATTTTTTTGCTCAGTGTCGTAACGCTTCGTACTGGACGGAATACTCCGTCCCAGTTATGAAGATTTCGCCACTGATGACAAAATCGCATCCACAATCCCTTGTCAGAGTACTTTGGGCAGCAACCCATCAGTCTGGTCCCCATGCCCCTCCGGCTTACGATGAAAAATATAATTATATAGCTGAATTATTGAAAACGTGGCTGATGAAAATTACATCAATTTCACAACACCACGCTCAAACAAGGCTTTTTATCACCCCTATTAGCCCGAAAATCGCAGGAAAGGGAGCGAGAGCGAGAGAAAAAACGACAAGCAGCAGTCTTTTTATTTTATATTGTGAACTTTGGACAGTTTTTTTTTTAACGACAAAACAAAAAACAGGAGAAACACGCTCTTAGACGCTTACACCGGACGACATGGTTTTCAAAAATTCAACTAGATATGAATACTTCTTTACGCATTTGTTCCATTAAAAGGCGTTGGATTGGCGACTCCTCCCCCTCCATTTTCTTTTTCAACAGCATTCTTTCTTAGCATATGATGTTCGTTCAGTAGATCTTTGTTCATTCTTAAACACATGGTAACATGGTATGCACTTCTTTCATAAATTTGAATTTGAGTAAAATTCAGTACGCAACATAAAGTTGGTCATTGAGGTCTGTTCATTGTGGACATTTCACCAAGAGAACTATAATTCGTTAAAGAAGCAGACTGAAAGTTTTGAGGTAAAAGTACGACTTATGTATGTCATGAGATCCATAGTACAAGGTACGCAGTAGTGCAAAGAAATTTTGCATACTCATGAATATGCCACCACCCTCAGGGCAAAAGTCTTAGTAAAAGTGGTAGAATTGCAAAACACACTTACACAACATGTCCAACAAAAGCACGGTAGATGCTGCCGCTGAAATAAAAAAATCGCAAAATGCTAGAGAAATTGTTAATAGTTAGTTTCCCTGTGTCATGTGATGGTACTTCGAATAAACGAGGGTATTCATCTCTTGAGTTTTCAGGTACTTGATTCACAACATATATACAATTCACAATACAAACAGCCGAACCAGAGTAAGAAGAGGAGAAAGATGTTGAGAGGAAAGACAAAAAAGAACTACAATCACAAGGAATTACCCATGCTGCAGGACAATTTTAGGGAACTGGCTGTGACAACTAGACTTGAACTTAAAGTCCATTTTTCGAAAATGTTAAAATTTGACCTGACACATTGTAGCTCATGCTCAACCCTAAGTCAATCAATTTTTTTTACAAGCTTTTATGAAAAGTTGTTCTATGATATGAACCATAACAGCAAAATAGTATTCCAAATTTAATTACAATATTTTTCGTCAATATTTATGAGCATGCTGTTTCTGTGACACAAACAATAATCCAACCGGATTAAGTAAGTCACGTCTGACAGCAGCGTTTGGAGTAAATTGTGCACGTGTATACTTTGTTAAATCATCCATGAACCATCATCAATGAAATATATACAATCCTTCAGAATAAACACAGAAACCGCATTGACGCCTACTGAATATGCTAATTATATATTTTAATACCTGATGTTGCAGTGATACGTATCGAGACTATCACTTAAACAGTCAAAACAAGTGATGTTCTTACCGAGGGAAAACTTTTTGTATTGCATTAAATAATCTAAATGGTCATTCTTCAGAGGCAAAACCTAGCAAGTGTATTATTATATCATCGGTGGCAATAAACTCACTTTTAATGTCGCAACCAACCCAGAAATTCCATCAAGGATATGGAACATGCACTCCAATTTTTGTGTACTGTATCGTTATCAGTGAAACACTGCCAAGTTTGGCTTGAATTGGAAACCTGATGGCTGAACTGACACACCTATAACTACCACTGAATTCGTGTGTTTGATTTTTAAAAACAATTTACAGTCTATCAAAGCGCCCACCTACCTGTATGAAGATTCCACGCATGTGGTGACTCTTTCCATCGTAAAATCTCTAAAATCTCTATCATTATTAAATTTATTCATTACTGTCTTACTTTGAAATTTCGGGAAACCAGTAGTTACTGTAAACTTCAGTGATACACTGAAATACCGCGGTCTCGCAATCAAACCTTAGAACTTAGAATGTGTACTCCCAACTAGTGAGAACTAACACTGGGAGGGTACTTGTGTTAATCCTTTAAGTTACTTTTGATGATATATACAGTCTTGTCATTCAGATCATTTACATTAATTGCGCACTTTGAATTTTGGCCTTTTTCAATTAAATCAATTAAATATTGCCCAAACAGCCCACTCAGCATTAACCACTGCATTTATATTTAATCAGTCAACAGAACTTGCACTGAGATCAAGCACCATATGGCAAGTAAGTTTACGTCAAAGCGAATGCTGAATCTAAAAGCCGTGTTACGTTTTCCTCATAATCCTTTACACATATCCCTTTGCTGCGATTCAGAATAGCCATTTCTCCAAAATATGTGATGGCCGTAACTTTTAGATGAACATATGGCTAAAGCTATCAATGAAAT
The DNA here is from genome assembly GCA_024195265.1 of Dendrophyllia cribrosa. Taxonomy (NCBI): domain Eukaryota; kingdom Metazoa; phylum Cnidaria; class Anthozoa; order Scleractinia; family Dendrophylliidae; genus Dendrophyllia; species Dendrophyllia cribrosa. The sequence continues at coordinate 16,901,874 of JAJLRJ010000004.1, forward strand.
CAAGTGAAATATGCTAATCACACAACAAACTTATTATTCATTTACAAGTTTTCTTTTCTTCGCTTGATCAAAAAATCTCACGAAAAGTAGGTTTGATTAAGCCAACGCAAATTTTCCGTTGCCTGTTTTTCCTTAACAAGTTTTTGTAACCTCATCGTGAACGATGTGGATTGGTCGCCTTTTACATCACAAGATCATTATTTATCTAACCAAAGGGACACGTTTTACACATTTCAACCCGCTGCCACGGAGGACGAGGTGTTTCAGAAAGTAAGATTTGTGTCAACTTTTTCTTATCCTTTATCCCATTGACGTAAGTAATGGTTTTCTTTAAATGCTTTTATTTGTATTATGATGTCGTCATTCGGTTAACAAAAACATTCAATATTCAATGACACATTTGTGGCGCTGTTTTCCCCAGTTTCGTCCAAATCTCGTATTTTCACTTCTTGTTCCATGGGTACAGTGCTTGTGTGCAGTCGTAGCTATTCGTCTTATCACTAAATACATAAATTGCCCCTGAAATAGACCTCAAACCTCCACGCTTAACGCTCAATAAATTTTATATTAATAGCACAATTTATCGAAGCTGGTAAAAATTTTCAGTTTATGTTCACTTGAATTGCTTGAATTCGTAGTTACTGAAACCGATTTCCACTTTGTAATTTCCAAAGGAATTCTTGAATTCTGTACCCTGATTTCAGAAAAAATGCTGATGTACATCATTAGTTCAAAGGAGGGTCTGGATGGGGTTTAGTGTTTAATGTTATTTACCCATAATTTTTAGTGTTTGCTGTTAAAATGACCAATATTTGAATGTTTACTGTTTCCGGAGAAAATACTGTTAAGTGTTTGGAGGGTTTGAAAAAAACCATAGTCTTTTACAATTGTAAATACCTATCTGCTCCGCGGAAATCGCTTATAATAAAATTACTCAATCGCCATGCCTGAACTTTGAGCCCGTGCTCAAAGGGAAAGTAATATCTTTTTTTTCTATCCATGCGCAACAGAATTCTGGGAAACCTGAGGACCAATCTCGTAAATTCCTCCTGCCAGTATCACAGCTAGAGAACAACAGGCCTGTTATATCTTAATTTTGATCTAAAAGGAAAAAATCTATCAGGCGCGTAATTGGCGTAACCCCATCCTAAAGCTTGACTAAAATTCTTATCTGATTTATTCTGTCAAAAGTGTATTTTCATTATTGGACAACACTGGACAACTGGACTGCCATGTCTACGAGTGTTTCAGGACAGGACTGAACATTGTCAGCATTTATAACGATTTCACTTCCCTGTTCTGGCAATGAGCCAACAGAATCGGAAAAATAGGATAAATGTGCTATTAAACCCCGCAGTACAATTTTGTTCGCAAAGAGTTGTGATGATCGATTCAATTATTAGCCTGATAACAGCATAATTTGGGCTGGTGACAAGGGTTGAAGGATGTAAAAGTGTTTAGAAATTTTTTTGCAGATAAATGTCGTCTGGTTCGGAATTTGCGCGTTTTAAACAAACAGTTTGTACCCGGTGTTTTGTCTTATGACCACAACTATAAGTGAAGTAAGTGGAAGCTACCATTATTGTTATTAATCTTGTCGTTGTCTTGTCGTTAATGTCGTTAAAAGGAAATAGTAATACTAGAAACATCAAATGGGACTGTATAAGACTTTGTGTGAGCCATTGATTTGAATTTTTATTGACGTCGGATTCTAAACAAACAAGAGGCTCCAAGTAGACTATACTCATGCGTTTGAGACGCTATAAAGACACGTTGATTGAGACTACCAATTTTTTCTCTACTCGCTTTCAATATTTAATTTGTTGATTCCCTATCAAATTCACCTTCGTCTAATACTTCCCAAACCGTGAATTATTTCTGTTACATTTGAAAAGACTACTTTTAAAAGCAATGAAATCAGTTAATATCGACATTAACATACCACGCATTCCTATTTATATTCACGACAAACAAACAAAATGGGTGTGCAGCTCGAACTATGGGCCCGAGTGTTTAATGCCGTCCTCATCAAGTACATTGTTCAGACTTAAAACTGAAACACTACTCGGACCACAAACCAAGTGCGCCGCCTGGTACGAAAACCCAAAAACCCAGTGGGAAAAATGGGAACGTACACCCCAACCAAATGCAGGCGCACGAACCTTTGGGGGTTAAAGGTTAAAAACAAAGTAAACAAAGTGTATAAAATAAAATTGAAAAGTTCGAGAGCTGAGATGAATACATAACGACCAACAAACCTTATATACGTTACAACAATAGAGTCAATTAACGCCATAGCGGCTCACGTGCGTTCATACCAATAGGAAATTATTTACATTCTCTGTCACTGCCACTTACAGTTTAGTTCCGCCGAATGTAAATACATTTCCTATTTATATTCACGACAAACAAACAAAATGGGTGTGCAGCTCGAAGTATGGGCTGCTGAGAAATACAAAGAGCGGGTAAATTAGAGACCTAAAGATAATGATACAGCTAGACGACTCTCTAAGGAGTCTTCAATATACCCGTCTTTGGCGTTTTCTGAACGCCATCTACCATGCCGTTTGAACAACCTGTCGGAGACGCCACGATTGGCAGCAGCGGAAGCGCCACCACTCCTGAAACTGTGCCACGAATAAAATTTGGGATTTAGGCCCGCGTCAGTTAACTTTGTTAGTAGCTCCTCCCTACACCTTGTATAATATATCTTGGACCCCAAGCGAATAAATTGACTGCCAGACTTTGTCTGAATGTTACCAAAAAGAAAATCGTCCCCACCAGTGGTAGATGAAGGCAAGGTGATTCTGGCCTGAAATAAATAATTAACGAGATTGACCCAGGGACATAAATCTGTAGCTGACTTAACAATAGGAACGAAGGCGCCTTAACAATACTGATTGGTTTTACTGCTCTGAATGAAAAGCTCAAATAAGTCGCGTGTGAAACTATATCTTTAAGTTTTAAGTTAGACAGCTCATCAGATCTAAGGAAGCCCGTAAAAGCAAGGAGAGCCATGGCCATAAACCTTGTGTCCACTAAAGAACCGTCCAGACTTTGGTGCAACTTCAGCAAAATTTCCGGTGTTATGGGAATCTTTTTGGAAACCTGATGGGGAAGTCTCCTTTTGGCTGACTCCAAGACTTTCTGTGGAAGCGTGTGACTGGTCGGGGACTCAAAACCAGCTATTTCATGAGCCCAGCGTATACTGTACAAGGCGGTCTGGACTGGAGATGGAGACGTCTACTAGAGGCTTGAAGAACGGTAAGCAAGTACCAAGAAACATAGGCAGGAGAAGCTCGCAACACTGTAATCTCCGAAAACCTGCAGGCCTAGGCACGCCAATGTTTAAAACCGTTGAGGTAGTAAATCGTAGTATTGTCGGCCCTGGAACCAAGAACGACTTCCGGTAATTTTTCAACCAAACGACGTAGGCCAGGATCCTTGACATGGTTGAGATCGGCCCACATGGGACTGGTAAAAACATCTGTGGAGACAAAAGAAGCAAACAAAGGTAGACAGGAAAAGAACAAAGCAAATGATAAAACTAAGGATAAGCAAACACGTAGCAGGGAGATACGGGGAAATGCAAAAAGAAAAACCCCACACATAGCCACCAAGGCTAAACACATGGCCACCGAGGCTAAAAACGTATTCAACAAGAGTAAAACGACACAAGGCCACCGAGGACTGACCTGAACTTATTTGCCACATGGCCACCGAGGCCCACGTAAACGCCACCCAGGCAAAACACATGGCCACCGAGGCCCAAGTAAACGCCACGGAGGCACAAAACAAACAGAAATAAACACGAGATCGGGAACTGTACAAGTTCCGTAACAAACAGTTTAATGTAATCGAAAAAACAAAACATATAAACTAGACTGAGCCGTAAAACTATGCATCGCAAATATAATGAATAACAATTAGATAAGCGAATGGCTAACACGTGAGACTTAAAATGAAGCCCTTCAAAGATAGACTCCGTAAAGCCCCTAACAAAAATACCGCAACGTCAGTGAAAATAATGCTACCCTTCACACAAGAAAAGAAAGGGGAATGAGGGTCAAAAAGCATAGGCAAGGGAGACAAAACCCATGTGGGTACTATAAGGGTTCCGATGGCTTTGCAATCTGCGAGATGCCTAATAACCCGAGGAACAAGCCAATTATTCTCCCCTCCCCAATCGTAACAAAACGCGTCCACACCTTCGGACTCTGGATTCCAATAACGAGAATAGAACCTAGGTACCTTGCGGTTGCGATAATTGGCGAAACGGTCCACGGAATGAAGGTCCCAAATGGAACCTACGTGATAAAAGAACTCGAATAAAACACCCCAATCATCAAAATCAACAATCCTACTAATAGAATCAGCATGTTATTAACCCTATTCGGCCTGGGGGGGGGGGGGGGGGGGCACAAAGTGCCCGCGCTAACTTTCAACATTCATAACTTCTTTAATATGTATTCAAACGCCATCAAACTTTGTGACTTTTCCTAAAATTTATCTGGCAACAATTTCATATGACAATTTTTTGATCACGTGACTTGACGTTTCCATGGCAACTAGATTTTGACAGCCATGTTTTTGGAAATTTGCATATTTATACCTTTGAATGAAGAAAAACAATGTTTATTGGTAGAACTTTTGTATTTTACGTCATTTAGCGTTTATTTATTGGTTTTGATTAATTTTGCGTCAATTTTGACGGTTTTTAAGAGGTTTTAAAAACATTCAGAAATCCAAGATGGCGGATCCAAGATGGACCTCAGGACCTAATAATGAAAGGGATATTACGGTAATCAGTAAACCACTGTACTGAACAGCCCGCTAAAGATCTACAAAAGCTAGAAAGACAAACATGAACGGCCTTGCCGGCTCGCGTCAGGTAGAGCTGCGAGCAATCTCCCAATAGGTCTTCCATTAAGAAACCGAACGTTGTCTTTCCAGAAGACAAGCTCGTCCTTAACGGAATCCTTCAGAGGGAATTTGGAATCCCAACTAGTCGACCTGAGAACAATAGTCATATGAATAAATTTGGTCATCAAGTTGGTGACATTCCCAACAGCTAAATAAAAGGAATTAATGCGCCCGGCAAGAGCAGCAAGTTCCCTCGCAGTACAATAATCAGCTTCCAAAAGTGAGATGATAGAAGACAAGACGTGCTGGAGTTTCTTACCAGGAACAAAGAGCAAACCCTGGGGGAGATCAATGGTAAAACCCAACCAATCAAGGACCTGAGTGGGTGCCCAAATGGATTTTCCATAATTGGGAACAAAACCAGACGAAATCAAGTTCGATTAAACAACGGTACTATGGGAGAAAGCGGCCTGGTACGAAGGGGCCTCCCCTAAACCATCGTCAAGAAAAACCACGATGTGAATGCCCAGCTGTCTCCAGTAGGAGACAAGCGGTCTGAAGAGCTTAGTAAAAACGTAGGGGCCGTGGAAAGACCAAATGGCAAAACTCTAAAACAAAAGTATCTAACCCTGCCCTTGTAAAACCAGAAAAAAAAAAATGACTAATGAGGAGAGAAAATCTCGATAAGATGATAGCCGGCTCTAAAACTGAGTCGAACGAAAACAGAAAATGACCCCGATCTAAATAATTAAGAGCAACCCTGAGATCCTCAAACTTAACACTTGCTACCAGAGGTGCATGTTAATAAACCTAAGGTCCAAAATTAAACGCTGCTTCCCTGAAGATTGAACAGAAACAGACAAAGGATAACATTGTCAGGTAAACTATCCGATTCAAAAATACGATTGGAAACCAACAATTCGAAGATCGCCTCCTCCACAAAGTCAGGATGAGCTAAAGCTGACTTGTTGTTACTAGAAAAACTGACGGGTGGAGTGGAATGAAAAGGAATACGATAGCCTAGATCAATAACATCTAAGATAAACTGACATGCACCTGATAGAACGCCAAAACTGAGCGTGACGTGCCAGCTACAACAATGTTAGGATTAATACCCTGTTCATATTCACAATAATCTAAGTCCTCTACAACAAAGATCAGTAACTTATCTCCTTCCTGGCACACATGAAGTTGACCAAAGTCCATCATGCACGTCTGCTTGGTTGGGTCGCCGAAAGTTGAGGATTCAGAGCAGGACACTGATTACGGTAATAACCAAAAGCTCCGCAGCTAAAACACTGGAACCGCCGCGAAAACCGCGAGACGCTCTGGGCCAGTAAGTGGAGTTGAAGGGACCCCGACTAACGGCAGGTGAAACGGAAGACTTCTTTCAACTCTTCTAAGGCCTTTTCAACTTGCGGAGGAGTCGCTTGAAGACATGAAGAAGCAGATTGCACGTGTTCAAGGACCTCGGAATTGACGAGAAATTGTTTTTCGTTCCCTTTTTTCTGAAATTTCTGCACGCTAACCACGGCGGTCTTGAGCTTCTTTAAAGCCGTATTATGCTCTTCAGATAATTCGCGTTTCAAAGACGATAAACCTGACCGAAGTTCGTCTTTAAGATCAGCGATGGATCGAGCTAAACCGGTAACTTCTGAGTCGGACGGCATAGTGAAATTGAAAAGTTCGAGAGCTGAGATGAATACATAACGACCAACAAACCTTATATACGTTACAACAATAGAGTCAATTAACGCCATAGCGGCTCACGTGCGTTCATACCAATAGGAAATTATTTACATTCTCTGTCACTGCCACTTACAGTTTAGTTCCGCCGAATGTAAATACATTTACACAGTCCATAATCCACAAAAGTCCAGTCCCGAAGTCTAAATTTCTTTCAATCTGATAGGTATAAACGACGTCGTTTTTCCGTGTGTTTCTATTGTTCATTCGTTAAAAAAGTCTTGAAATTACTCAGACAGCGAGAACTCCTACAACACAGCCATTGTAAAGAATCGGCAATAAAATGTGGAATAAATTGACAATATGCTTACGAGCGCGAGAGATCGATGTTTTGCTTAAGCCTTGGAGAGCTCTAAATTAAAAATAGCTCTTATTTTTACAGAATCTCGGCAAATACGTCCTCAAGTTGTATGCTGTGTATAAAAGCGACGTTCACCTTGATAGGAGAATTACAGGATTGACTAATACACCGATAAGACCAAATTACGGAAAACGTATGTCATGCGCATGCGTAAGATACATTTGTCATATGTTTTAATGTGCCATATAAAAACCAGCATTTTTGAAAAGCAACAAGACGATAAGAATGGTTCTGCCAATGGCCAATTGGTTTCTCTTTTGCATTGTGGTATACATAGCCTCCTATATTTTTTGAGTTACTTTGTTGATATTATTGCCATAACAGTCGAGAGCAAACGTCATAAATGCTGATAATGTTTTGTCTTGTTCATTAAACATTCAAGTTGCCTAACGATGAAAATACACTTTTGACAGATTAATCAGATCTTCTTTGACTCTTCGATTTTTCGAATTTATCACCCAATCTTTAAGTTGTCACGGGATAAAATTTAAAATTATTTTATAGTTACTTTATTTTGTTTTTCCTTGAATCGATACAGCGATACGTTTTGATAAACACCAAGTTCGTCTCATGCTTAGTATTGTAGTAACACAGTAGAACAGTAGAAGTTTGGAGAGCATGAGAGAAGCGTAAGAGTTGCTCGAGGCGATAACCGAGAACAACTCTGGCTTCTCGACTGCTCTCCAAACTTCCTAAGTGCATCCATAACTCGCGCTCGATAGATGCACAGCTAAAAGCATGAACCAATTCTTTTATAACATAGCGCCTAGCGAAAGGAAAAGAAAAAATTATTGATCGCATGACTGAACAAAAAAGGCGCGAAAATTATTGCCGCGTATCGCAGTTCACCTTGGCGAAGCTAAATGAAAGTTCACCTTGGCAAGCTGTTCAAACCGCTTGATCTGGAAAAAACGAAGCACAATTTTCTGAAAATGTCTTCTAATAATTTGCTTTGAAATATGGTATATGCTTTATGCTTCCTTGAAAATGTTCCTAAACATTGATTGAAGCGGTTGTAGGAACTAAAACGAGCAAGTTTGTATTTTTTCGGGCTGTTGTGTGCAAGTTTTGTCGAACTCTGTCTACTCAGTGGAGAAATGTTCATGAACTGAAACGGAGACTCGCTGTGAACACCAAAGCCGTTGTTAATTGAAGAGAGAACAACTTATGTTAGTGCGCATTGATTTGAAATCATTACTAAGCATAACAAAGAAGTCTTCGTCACCTTGGACGCCATTTTGATTGTTGCATGGCGGGATCGCTTAAACGCAGCAGTTACGTGGATGAATGCATATGCGAGAGGCTAAACAAGTTTGCAAACTTGTTTTACCGGTTCAAAGTTAATTTATTCGTCCATGGCGCTGGACGGCGGCTCGATCAAAGGAACAAACGGATGCTTGCAGTGGTTTCTTTCTCGTCCGGCGTAGTTCAGAGTGGGAGAATCCAGTGCTCGCAGAGTACCAAGATAAAAAAGTAACATTGGCATTTAATTTTCATACAGTCAATGGCAATAAGTTAACAATCGAGGTTTGATTTGTGTAGACTTTTGCTTCCACCCGGATATTTACGATGTTCGTGTTCTCCATTTAAAACGCGTTGAAAAGGAGTGAGCAAATGAGTGAGCGAGTAAAGCTCAGTGGCATTTACACACGTCATTTCCATAATACAATTTTGCCTATACGCACGGGCCCGCGTGCGTATGTTGAGTTATGGATGCACGCTCGCGCTATTGGATTAGATTGGGCGAATTTCCTAGCTATATTATAATTTCCATTTGAAGGTACCACTTATTGAGACGGTGGTCATATATAGTAGAGGTTTCACTTGCTGTAATATCAATAGGTGGTATTTGAGTCATATGTACACCTCTGTAAACTCCATTAAATCAACTGAGTTGATGAATTATTAAACAGTAGAATTAACTTTTCATACAGATCTCTACTCATTGTTTCATTTCACAACTACAATAAAATATTCCCGTCCGATCTGTATGTGCGTTTACAATGGCTCGCCTTCGGCTCGCTATTGTAAATTCTATTGTAAATTCTGTATTATTCTATTCAAAACTTTAACGTTGATCCGAACAAAGGTATCAGTAAAGCTCATCACTTACAGTTAGACATAGAAGGTAAGCTTTTCAAAATGTAAAATAATGAATGATTTTGTGTTTTATGGTCATGAAGGCTGAAAGAAGATCTGATTAATCTGTCAAAACGGTATTTTCTTCATTTCGCAACTAGCATGCCATATCTACGAGTGTATTAGAAGAAAACAATTCAGTGGTATAATCCGGGCGCTTTTAATTTGACTACAAAATTGCGTCTAAAGCAATAGCCAACAGAATGAAACGAGTAATATATATAGATAGGCTGAGCCTAACAGCGAAGCTCTCTGAACAGAGAGCCGATGATAAACTGAGGTGAAAAGTCGGAAGCACAGGAATTAAGATTGACGACCGGGCTATTTTTCAATTTTAACAATTCCCAAAAACAAAATTACCCGACCGTCTGCACAGTACATTTAGACCGTACAAAAGTTTACCAAAACAACTTTTTCTCCGTCTAGATTACTTAGTACGACTCCTTTCCGAATAAAATACACCTGTTGCTTATCAAAAATTGCCCGAGAAACTTATTTGGAAATCAAAATTGCAAAAATACACATTACTCAAACATGTTTGCATAAGGCCACGCGAGTGGAGTTAGAACTATAAAATCCAAGTCTTGTTTTGTTCACATAAAATCGCTTTTCAAACTATGTAATGAATGAACAGAACACATAAAAATGGACAACACAATCTTCTTTCGAAAAATTTTATTCAAATCTCCTTAAGTTTATGTTGAAAAGCAAAACGCGAACCATTTATAGCGCATCGAGGCCGAGCTGTCTCCGATGAAAGAAATCATGAAACGACTGAATTTGAGCACGTTTTATAAACAATTCTCCAAAACTAACAAGAGCACAAAGAAAAAGTCAATCACAGATTGATATCAACATGAATTGCCATCGAAAAATGTTTTTTTTTTTACCTTTAAGAAATTCTTTACATCTCCGCTTCTTCAGTTCTGAAATCCTATAAGTGAAAAACATCTCAGCCCCGCATTGCTCCCGCACCAAGAGATTATAATTGGACAGAAAGGGAGTCTAGGGGCCTTGGCTGGGATATCTTAATTGCAAAAAAGTTATTTTTAGTAACAATGCGGACCAATGCGGAAACATTTTCCGGTGAGCTGGTTGACTTCCGGAAGACTTGCTTTCTTGAATCAGTGCGTCAAATCGAGGCGGAGTCAACAAATTAAAAAAATGGCGACCATCGCGGTGGTATTTTCGCGTGTGAAAAAGAAAGTAAAATGGTCCCGTTTGAGCAAAGAACGTTATATAGTACCACAGCGGCTGGATACATAGATTTCCATCTGTCTTAAAACACAAAATGTTGCAACTGAAACGGTAAAAAGGGGGCTGGGCTGCCAATCAACCATCCACTCCAATCTCTTGTAAGCGTCGTTCTAAAAGTTTGAAGTCGCTTTGCTCGATCGATGGCCAGCCCATCCAAACTTTTCAGACATTAAATAGTTGCATACTGTAGAATTCAAAGTTGTTATGTTTTCGGTAGCTGAAGGATAGAAGGATGCTCTTCTGGGAAAATCACTTTAAAATGCTAAAACCGGCTCGCATGCATGCATGCATGGATTTGTTTTCTATAAGCTTTATAAGTTTGGAAGGACTTTGTCAGGTGCAACTTCTTTCCATGGAAAATGGATATCAGTTCTGTTGAGGTCAGCTACCAAGAAGCTCTATACTGACAGGTTAGAGATTATTTAGAGTTATTTAATTGTAAGTACAATTTCTGGAAAAGTGATTGCATTTTCTTTTTACGATGGGCCGCGTGCGAAGTTTAATTCTTGCGTAGTTAGTTTTCATCTAAATTGGATTAAGTTTATTGACTTCGAAAAAATCCAATAGACTTGTATTATTTTATTTTTAAAAAGCGAATAAATAAAACACACTTTTCTAGTGATGTCACCTAAATTAATTTATTAAACTTTGTGATAAAAGGCCACCATTTCTTTTTAGTAAGCTTATAAGTGTAAGTTTTATATAAATCGCGGGCCTCCCCTTTGTCCATGTTGTCAGACAAAAGATCAGAAAGTTTGGCTAACACTGTATGCGACGCGGCCAAAACACTTAAATGACCTAATCTAGAAAATAAAGGGAATCAATAAGAATTGTAGCTAAGGCCAAAATGCATTAACCATACACTTAAATTCCACCCAAGGCCATTTTTTTTTTCAGTAAATGATTTCGAAGAGCGGATCGACGCCTTGCTTGGAAGCTGCCGCCGTTTACACGCTTTGTATTTAGTATTTTTTTCATAAATTTCTATGGACATCTTTATTCGCCTTGTCACATTTATGTTTTATAAACGAATCGATTAGATCCTTTTCTGTACGTTTCTTTTATAGGATTATTTCGCCAAAATAGTTTCAGAGAAAGGACTTATTTTCGCGTGTTAACAAACAACGCGAGTTTCAGCGTCCGACTTCACCAAAAAAGTCTCCTGGCTTAGTTCTTGGATTTTATTTAACGATGCCTCTTTTTAATACGGTTAACACCACTGGCTTATTTTTCATTGAAGTTTGGTTGTAATCTAAGAAGGGAAAAGAGATCCAAAATCGATATTTTCGTGAGTAAACCAAAATATTCACTTCAGACTTTTTGAAATTCGTTTTCTTCGTCATTTTCGTGCCAAACATAACACGATCTTGGCTTCATTTTGTAGCCTCAGCATGTCTCCACGGCCACAGTTTTACTTTAATATTTACTGGTTCATACTAACCGAATTTTGTAATATCTTTGATGTCTTTTATCCCGGGTCACAGCTAAGGTAACCGAAAAAATTATATTCCTGAAGTTTGTCACTCAGTTCGAAGGAACTTTACAGGTCCACTTTTCCCCAGCAGTTTTTAAATGAATAAAAACTTTATTTTTTAACTGAAATTCAGACGATACTCCAATGGCGAAAACAAACAGGCATCGTTTTGGAATAAAAATACAAGGAAAGGCCAGCAAACATTTTTGTGAAGCTAAAAATTGCGTTTTGTCGGCTGAAACCAGCGCGTTGTTTGTTTTAATAAGTCCATAAAAATTCTCAGTGACCAGTTATAATCCAATCAAAGCAACGTTCAGAAAAACAACTTATTGATTTTTATGAAATACAAAAATTAATAATATTAATTGCCTTTAATCTAGAGTAGACCATTAAAGTTTTTGACATGATACCGTGTTCAGGAATCTTTAAAACTGAGGTTAAGCTGACAAACAAAGGATCGATGCCACATGCGAGTTTACTAAAATAAAAAAGAAATGGTGGCCTTTTATCACAAAGTTCAATAAATTAATTTAGGTGACATCACTAGAAAAGTGTGTTTTATTTATTCGCTTTTTAAAAATAAAATAATACAAGTCTATTGGATTTTTTCGAAGTCAATAATCCAAGTTTAGACTAACTAAAACTAAACGACGCAAGAATTAAACTTCGCACGCGGCCCATCATAAGAAGAAAATTCAATCACTTTTCCAGAAATTGCACTTACACTTTGGCTCTAAATAAATCTAACCTGTCAGTATAGAGCTTCTTGGTAGCTGACCTCAACAGAACTGATATCCATTATCCATGCAAAGAAGTTGCACCTGACAAAGTCCTTCCAAACGTATAAAAGCTTATAGAAAACAAATCCATGCATGCATGCATGCGAGCCGGTTTTAGCATTTTTAACTCCTTGCCGTGTTGAAATCCCTAAAAAGTGATTTTCCCAGAAGAGCATCCCTCTATACTTTAGCTACTGAAAACATTGAATTCTACAGTATGCAACTATTTCATGTCTGAAAAGTTTGGATGGGCTGGCCATCGATCGAGCAAAGTGACTTCAAACTTTTAGAAACGACGCTTACAAGAGATTGGAGTGGATGGTTGATTGGCATCTGTCCGGTAAATTGAATTGTCCAGCTCCCTTTTTACCGCTTCAGTTGCAACAGTTTGTGTTTTAAGACAGATGGAGATCTATGTATCCAGCCGGTGTGGTACTATATAACGTTCTTTGCTCAAACAGGACCATTTTACATTCTTTTTCACATGCGAAATTACCACCGCGATGGTCGCCATTTTTTTAATTTGTTGACTCCGCCTCGATTTGACGCGCTGATTCAAGAAAGCAAGTCTCCCGGAAGTCGACCAGCTCACCGGAAAATGTTTCCGCATTGGTCCGCATTGTTACTAAAAATAACTTTTTTGCAATTAAGATATCCCAAACCCATTACTGGGAGACTCCCTCTCTGTCCAATTATTTTCTCTTGTCCCGCACTGATTAAAACGTATGAATTTCCTCGAAGCAAGATTTTATTCCTGAAAGCTCTTCTTTTTCCACCATAGCGGCTTCTGAGTATCCCTGTCTTGAGTAGCAAACCGCGAAGAAATGCAGAAAAAAAGACTGTAAATCCGCTAAATACAGCAAAACATCAAAGTGTTTACCTAGCTGACCTGACATTTGTAGCCGCGCGAAAAACAAAGCCTCATTTTGGTTTCAAAATTGCTAAGATCCCGGATGTTGTGTACGGACGCTCGCTCGGACGGACACGCTGCCCGCGAAACATTCCGCTAGCCATGACCATGAAAAATGACGGGCATAGGTTCTATGAGTATGGGGCTCCGCAACGGGCCTTCGGCCCGCGAGAGCTCCGCTATAATTAATTATGACCAAAGTGGTTTCCTAAAGGGTCGCTCTAGTGCAGAGAATATTCTACTAATTGACGGAGTCATAAATTTTGCTGAACACAATACAATGAAATCGAATATAATGCAAAACCCGGGCTTTTGTTGTTTATAGATTTTTGAAAGAGTTCGACACCTTGGAGTGGAAGTTTATAAAAAAATCCCTTCAACACTTTAATTTTAGCATAAAATCAGCCAATTTGCAGATGATACGACGCTGTTTCTAGACGGATCAGAGGAGTTTTTCCAGAATTATATTGACATCCTAGACCTTTTTGCCACCTTTTCTGGTTTGAAGGTTAACTATAAAGGTTCCTCAAAAATAGACGGCCTTTTGCAGAGAGGGACGATCTCACTTGGGAAAGAAACAAGGTTTTTGCGTTAGTATCTGGTTTCCAGCAAAATGAGCCGATATGCTCTTGCTAAACTATCAAGAAAGGATCGATAAAATTGCAAAAAGTGATAGAAAACTGGCAATGTAGCAAACTTACCCTGCTTGGGAAGATAACAGTAATAACAAGTTTCCTTGTCACAGTGTCTCAACTGGTATACATTTTTTAATAGCTCAGTAAACACTTTGATGTTTTGCTGCGTTTAGTGGATTTACTGTCTTTTTTTTCTGCGTTTCTTCGCGGTTTGCTACTCATTTGCTACTCATTTGCTACTCATATGAGTGGGAAGTGGCGTTAAAACGCCACTTCCCACTCATACTGATTTGATAAAAAAGGTATACAATCTGCTCTTTGACTTCTTATGGGATGTAAGGGAGGTAAAATCCAAAGACAAGTAATGATCAACGAAACCAATGAAGGAGGCCTAAGAATGATTGATATACAAGACTTTAATAGGTCGTTAAAAGCCAGCTGGATAAGGAAATACCTCGAACCTGTAAACAAAGATAAATGGAAATTCGTTAGCCTCGAGAAACTAGGGGGTAGTTATTTTTTTGGGTGCCGTTTGGATGAAATTTACTGTTGCAGTGAATTTTTTACTGTTAGTGTTAAAATCATGCCTAAAATGTAACTGTTTTATGTTACAGGGCCCACAAATGTGTTCTCGAGGTACCCCCATCTAGACCCTCTTCAAACAATAATAAAACTATTTTAGTACATTGTAACATTGGCATATAACAGCCGGCTAATTGACAATCCCTACCTCAGAGACAGCTTTTGTAACCTACAAAAAGCATATTCAATGTAATTTCGGAATATCATTGAATTTCTTGAGTAAAAAGTAAATTATTTGTTTAAAAGTAATAAAACCTGTCAATGTTTAATTTTTTTGCACACCTCAGCATAAGAATTATTAATAAATTGTTAGTCATACGATTTTGAGAAAAATAGCTTGACGCGTAAACTGCGACTTTTGTCTCTGATTGGCTTCTCTAATGGCCAATAACATACCAGGTGAATGTATGAAATTAAGCCCTATTTTTATTTCTTTATCATTTTAACATGATTATTAGGACCATGGTTCATACGAAAATAGTTCTTCTACTCCTTTTCCTTTGCATCGGGATTGCTATGGCAACGGCTGATATTTACTCCAATGAAGATTTAGAACAGGATGCACTACTTCAAAAGAAGGAAGTTCTTGAAGGTGAGCAAACGTGGCAAACATAAATCACTACTGAATGATATGTGATGGAGTTTATAAGCAATTCCAGTATCTAAATGATAAAATCACCAGGCTACAGATGTTACAGCCCTCTACAGAGGTAACAGGGAAAGGCCAATAATAACTTTCTCACTCAAAATTTCATTTCTCCAATTTGTAGCGGTGGTGTTGAATAATATATACATACACGTTGATTGCTGGTAAAAAGAATTGTAAGGTTAATTGTAATTGTAAGGCATCACACCTAAAGACTCGCCCCAAGTGGAAACAATGAGACGCACGCAGCAGAGAGTTGACTGTATGTTAAAACTTTCCTTGCCCTACCCTGGATACCAGAGAGTTTCATTGCGCTCTTCTGTCTTTCTGTCTCATAAAAGTGTACCGCGAAAAAAAACTCAATTGAAATATTGGCTTTTAATTGTTTTTGTTCTTGTCCCAACCTCCGGCTGACATTGTCCAATGCGACTAGGACCATGTCTGAAGTTTTCTCTGTTGTTCACGAATATTTAACAGTTATAGTGCAAGAGCGAGCGCAATATCACCCGATACTTAGGCTAAAACCAGGCGATATCACGCAAGCTTGAGCACAATAACTGTTTTATAATTCAACACATTGATAACAAATCATAGTTTCGAGAAAAATTCATTGAGATATACAACCTTTTATTAAGTTAAAAAGGTTTACTACAATATTTTACCTCGCGCCATTTCTTGCACAACAAGCAGCGAATGAAAATTTTGCCAAGCTAAGATTAATTTATCGTACACAAATTAAGCAATGTTTTTTAATGACAAGTGTTTCGTGTCTTAAAAAGTTCAATTCAGAATCAAAACAAATTGAACAAGCACACGGCTACCTAAACAGAGCGGCAAAATTAAGAACTGCAGCGAGGACAGTATGTCTTACAAAAATTCAAAGCTAAAAGACACAATAAACAATAAATCGTTACCTGTAGATGATGTGGCTTTTTAGTCCTTCCATCAGCAACAAATTTTCAAACATCGAAGTACGAAAATGAATCGATCGCTGCTATTTAAAAACTTGCTCGTTTTAGTTCCTGCAGCCGTGATGGCGAGATCGTTTAACTTCAATCCGCTTAAAACAAAGATAAAAAAACCTTTCTGGGAAGTATCAAGATTATTTCATATTCCAGAGGTAATCAAGGCATTTTCCTAAAACTGTGCTCCTACATTCACTGCGTGTCAAGCGGATGAAACTTTGAACCAGCTTTCATTCAGTTTCGCCAAGAAACACTACCACGCAACGCGAAAATTTCGCGCCTTTTTTGTCCAATCGTGTAATCAATATTTTTTCTCTTTTCTTCCCTTTTTTCTTCATTTTCCCTTTATTAATCTAATAGTTCACGCATTTTTTCTCCCAAAGATATGAAATTGCAGGCAGCAGTTATTTGCACTCTCCGTTAAAATGCGAAATTTACTTTTATCGCTGGATATATGTTATGAAGACCTACGGATATCGAGAGCATATCTGGGCAGTGTATCAATGTGTTGAATAATAACCCTGAATATTAGTCAGTTATGATCCACAAGATACTGAGTCAAAAACCCCGCTTACGTTTTTGTTTCGCAGTGAAATGGCTAAAAAACACTAGCAGAGAAATCTGAGCCGTGCCTGGAGATAACATTTAAGACAATCTAACTAAATAGGACGAATATTTTATACTGCGTAGATTTATGTTGATTTGACATTTTTTGCTTCCTTCCGACCAGATATGTTAACGTTTTTTAATGATAACCAGAAGCGAAGTTGTAAGGACGATAAGAACCCGAGGTGGTGCCAAATTCATAAATTATTCTTAAAGAGCTGCAGAAGCAGATTAATGAGAAGGAAGTGCAGAGCAACATGCCTCAGAAAATGCCGTAAGTTAAATTCTCTTTTCTCCTCTGAAAGACCTGGAATGTGCATTAGTACGATCTATCAATAGGTCATCATACTCTGGGCAAACAAAGAGGTATTCTGTCTCATAAATTGCGGTTCTCTTTTTTCTTGTTCAAACTGGGCACATCCATTGGTCGCTAACCTTTTGAGTTACAGATCATTCTCTCATTATTAGTAAACGGACATGCACTTGTCTAATGAAGATTATTATTAAGAAGAAGACTATGAAGAACCTCGCGAAAATTTATCATTTATTTTGTATCTTTTCAGGCGGTTAGGAGGAATATGTGGCAACATCAGAATAGTGAGAATTACTGAGGCTACGCAGTTAAAAACGGAAAATATATTGAAAAGGTGCATCGAGATATGATTTAATAAAGATATCAAAAGCTTACTGAACATGATTCAATAAAGCCATCAAATGTTTACTGGAAAAAATTCCGTTGTGTTTAATATTTGTGTATTCCATCATCTGTTGACCAGAATGAATTTCGCCTGAATTCCCCTTTTTTCACAGCCGGTTTTTACAAAGTCTGCCTCGTAACGGTGGTAATTTTAAAACTTTCCACATTCTGCCTAGTCAGCTTTGTGTTTGTTTTGGATAATAACACCAGCTCTGTAGCTCGACACAATAAGGATTGTTACAACGTCTGGGGGCGTTTGTTGAAAACTTTACCTCTAGAGTAGATTCGGCGTTTATTTGAACCATCATTTATTCAGAGCCCAGCGTTTAATCTGATTAAATTAAATAGCAGTGAATTAACGAAATCTCACACATATACATTACATTACTAAACCACTGATCATGCAATATTATACCATGCTTTCACAATACTCAAAGGAAAAATAAAAGGAAAAACAAAAAACAAAAAAGTGTCAAAATAGAGTCATTGTTGTGTACATGACACGAGGACAGTTTTGCAGTTTTCTTGGATCATTCCTATATGTCACATTTTAACAAATCATTTCCTTTAATACTGTACCTGCAGCAATACGCTCGTGTCGAGGCCCATATGTCGACTACAACAACTGCAACAATGCGACTACAACAACTGTGCACAGTGACTACAGGAACTAGAGCGACTATAGAAACTACACGAACTTCACGAGCTACGAGAACTACATAGCGACCAACAAAGTTAACATGTATTATTTGACTTCATAGCAATGACTCTATATTCGTGACGGTGGTCATGAATCTACTAACGCATTTACACCTTGGGTAATATTTGTAACCAATTTGGCCGCGTAAAATACCAGATTCGACTGGACATTTATTTCAAACGAAAAGCGAGACAGAGTTGGTCAATTAATTTTCCAAAGTATGGTGATGAGCTTTCTTCTGAAGGGATACAAGTATTTCACACAATCATCAAAACCCGTTCTGAAAAAATCAAAGGTATCTCTTTACATAAAATGCTCCACCGGAAGTCCAAATTTCTGAGTGCTTTTTAATAAAAAGACTGGTAGATGATTTTCGCAAGCGCGACTGCTGTAAACATAAACATCCTCGCAGTCAGGGTGACGTCATTAGCACTGCTGTTGGTGATACAGGGAGAACCTTCGGGCTGCTTTGGCGATGTTATTCTTGGTTTCATTGCACGGTCTACACCCTGTAGGAACAACAAATATGCTAACTGGTTTTGCTACATCGCTTATACATGGCCTTATGTCCCACGGGGAATGAAGAGGACTAAGTAAGTAAGTACATGTAAGCACAGAAACTGGCAGTGTTTTATTGGATTTCAATCCATCAATAATAAATAACCGCAATCAAGAAACAGCCGACAAATGGACTGGATAATTAAAACAACAAAAAGAACTCCGAATAGTACCTTTAAAACGATTTAAGTAATTAAAAAAACAAAATAAAGCTAGTGGTGTTTATATTTCGGTTTAGCTCAAAACCATAATTTGAAGACAAAATCTTCGAACGATATACGAGCCTTACATTAAATTACATCTTGTAATTTCATGTAAGGCTCGTGCATGTGTAGTTGTTGTAGACTTCAGTGTTGGTAGCAAACGATGAACAAGTGTGGAGAACATGGGAGAATTACCACCCATAGTGCTACATGTAGTGAGACGCAACCATTCGTCGCCAACGCCGGATAGCACAAGCTAGGCGCGGCCCAGCAGCAATACGCGGTTGAAAGTCGCAAATCCACATCAAAAATAAATCTGTCCGATAATTATCATTTTCGATCCAAGGAAATCCGTGGATTATATTTAATGTTGGTTCAGTCCAAATTCGCCCCTATAGAAACTTTGGGGAGACTGGGAACCAGCTTTTGGCGCTGAGATTTCTGGGATCGTTTGGGTAATCAAAATGACCTATGACTGGTTAATAGTTGCCTTTGGAAACCATCAATGCAACCTATCGTAACTAACCTTGATTGCTCAAACAAATGATCCCTGAAAGCTGACTACAATTTTAAGACACAGCCCCGGCCTCAGTGGAACATAGCAATCTTGTTAAATGCTTCAGCTAACATCATTCAAGTAACTCATCTTTTCAAAAATCTAAAACTTATTTAAACATTTATTTTAGTATCTTGCTTTTTCGACCACCCATGCAAGCCTATAGGGTTTTTTCAGTTCAGTGCTCACAGACCTGTATTTGACAGTTACTAGCTCCAGTGCATCTCAGTTTAATTTCATGATCCTTGGCCTGTCATAAACTTCCCTTATGTCTTTTGCCATCTGACTAGTTCAAATTTTTGGCGGGAAAGGAAGTTTATGGGTGCCATTCCTGTAGCCAATCAGAATCGAGTAATTTTTTCATGTATATTATTAGGAACAAAAACACCATATAAAGGCACCATATTTATGCTAAATTGTTGCTCCAGAAGCACATATAATAATTTGTAGAATTTACTATAATTCTGGCCAGAAGTGTTGGGACACTTCATCTTTTGCCGAAAACTTTATCTTTATCGTTGTCAGTAGTGTTACCATAAAAGTGAAAGGTATCGAGAATGTCTTTTTAGTAGTTCAATATTTTCTTCAATATTTGTAACTGATGGAATTTTGTATTTGTCTTAGCTTCTCAGTTTTGAACTTGGGAACACTTGGCAGTGAAAGGTTATTTCGCGGCTTACTGAATATGGTGAAGCACTCGCCTCCCACCAATGTGGCTTGACTTTGTTGTTGGTTCTTGTCCTTTCTCCGGGTACTCCCTCCATAAAAACCAAGATTTCCAAATTCCAATTCGATCCGGAAGCAGTGGAATTAAGAGCCATGTACCTCGTGGATTCCACTGAAATTCCTGTTTATTCATTTATTTATTTATTTATTTATTTAATATGGTAACAAATACCTATAAAACTCTCTTTCTTTTGTTAATCGGCACTCTATGGAACAGACAACCGAAGACTTACCAAGCATGTTTATAGAAGAAAGCGTTTGCAGCGTCAACATCTACGCTGCCGCATTTCGTGAAGTTGACTCTGGGATAATACATCAGAAAAGCGAGACACCTCTCATCTAGTGTTTGCAGACCCCCCTGGTAAATTAAAATAAATAGTTTAGAATGCGTTATTACTGATATTAAGCAAATTAAAATCTTCCAATCGTGTTGAAGGAGCTATGACATGGGGTATGTTTATGTTCTGTTCAAAACTGTTCTCTCGTAAACAAGAGGAACAAAAGGAATGTCGATTAATCGAGGCTAAGAACAAGCCATTTCCAGGTTTTAGCATTATTAATGCATTCATGCAAAAATGGAAGAATCTGAAAATTTGTCAATATTGGCCCAGTTTTTTCAAGTTGCAATGATATTGTGCATTTCCATCCAGGCTATCCGTGTCTATTCGTAGCGAAAGACATGTTTCAAGTACAGTTCTAGTGCAGTTAATTCGTGGCATTATTCTTGGGTTTATAGATTTAAGCTTACAAAAGTTACTTGATCCCTGTCCGCGGTGTTTTAAGTGCAAGTGACCATGAATTCATCTCCCTGGAAGTAGGGGAAAGAAAACCTGGTGCCATTTTTTGCTTTGATTCATCCATTTTTACTCCTGTACGTTACTGAGCTTCATGTATTACTACTTACTATGGTTACGACTATAGTCGAACCTCCTAAAGTGGATACGACTCTCTTGAACTGACCACGTTTCGAAAGAAATTGCTGATCATAAAGAGAGCTCTCAGCCATGAACATTTGAAAGGTGTCGTTCTAAAGAAGGTGTTTATAGCTGATGTTTCACTTAAACAAAGCGACTTTCTAATATATGATTTGGGGCGTAAAAATAAATTATCGCAAGTGACGTTTGTTGTTGTTGTTTATTACCGCACAATAGAGCAGTTTTTAATTGAGTGCGGTAAAACCAAAACCAAAGTAATTACTCTGACCAATCACTACAGTCGTAAACAATCCAATGAACCAATCAGAGCTCGAAGCAAGTGCATGTCGGCGGCGCCAAGCGCGGGAAAACGCGTGCGAGCAAGTCACGATTGGTTTTGGTTTTACTTCTGATTGGTCGAGAAAGTGGCGCGACATTTTTTAGCCAATCACAACGCGAAGCAATGCAAAACCAAAGCAATTGTGTAATTACTTTCGACACTTAATTGAAAACTGCTAAGTATTGTTAAGTATTTTAATGGAATTATAAATCACGGTGGTTCTTGCTACTCTTGCTGTTGCTGTTTGTCATCGTCGTTGTCTTCAGTCCTATTGCTTTTGTTGTTGTGTCGATGTTGTTGTTAATGTTGAAGTTGTGGTTGTTCATGACTTGCTAGTGTTAATTGTTCTTAAACTTACCGGAAAAACCTCTACTTTCTCTTTCAGCATTTGATATTCCTGGATTAGAAAATAACTCAAGGGATCAATACATATTAAATAGTTTGTCAAATCTATTGCACAACATCGCTACAATTCTTTAACCGTAAATCCAGCCAAAAACTAATCAGGCATGTTTTTTATCTAGTTCAAACAATAAAGCGTTGGTTAATTCATAGTGAACCAAAAACACAGCTAGTACAGGTCACATACTTGGAAGTTGAAGTCGTAGTTGTTGTCGTAAACAACTTCCTTGAGTTTTTTTCCATTCCGAATATGACGGACTCGAATCCCCCTACCTACAATGAAGCAAAACTTATGACCAGACATAACCTTAGTTATTTATATGCAGGCATGATGCCAACGTGATAATTTGTCGGCAGGTCTGTCTTACCAGTGGAATATATCTAAAGTTAAGCAATGGGGTATACGTATAGGGTAGGCACCCTGCAAATAATGCATTAATGAACTAAGATAAATTGTTAACTGATGAAAAAAAGATCGGCGTCAAGATATTTATTCGACCTTTTCTCGCGAACATATCGATCAGATCACAGGTCATCACAAGTTGCCTTTTTCCTATATTCGCCAACCAAAGAGTTATCGTTTCAGTTGGCAATTTCTTGTCTGACGAGCAGCCAGCATCCATCATTTTCCGCTAAACCATTCTCAAACGAACAGTTTCTTGCGTGAACTCTGAGTAAATCCTTTTCTATCCATCAATGCTATCGGAAACACAAAGAAAGAAGTACAGCTTTGAAGTACCGGCTTACTCTGTGTATTCCTTTTCCTAACTAGGCGCAATAGATTTTTGCCGGCTTAGTTTTGCACATAGTTGTTAGTATTTACCTGCATAATAGGTATGAGGCAAAGCTGCAAAAATTTTAATTCTATGTCCTTCCAGTGGGGATTTCTCCAGAGCCTAAAAAATTGAAAATTTTAATATGAAAATATTGTAATGGGACATTTCGTGCTGGATATATAGCGTAGGATTAGGTTGAAAAAGCAGGTGGTTTCTACAACGGGTCGCTCTCGGTGCTCAGAACCTTGTATGCTCTCGGCTACGCGATTAAAACTGTTTAAACGACTTCAGAAATAGTCTGGACCCCTTTTTGTGTGACGTTTATTACATTGGTGGCAGCAGACTGGGATTTTATTGGGCGGAAATGAGTGACGACGAGCAGAAAATGCCCGAAGATGTGGAAGGCGGTCTTCCAGCAAAACTCGCGCCAAAATAACAACCGAAGAAACTACCCAAGAGTGCATTGCCGGAGCTCGGAAATTCAACAGCTGATAAATACCTTATTCCAGGCTTTGAAGCAGAGCATGGCGGTGTCTAATGAAACGGAATCCAAGAGGAACGTACGAGCCCCTCGTGTTTATTCGGCGGGTCAAAATTTCAAAACATGGCTGTCGCAGTTTCTTCAGTATGCAAATCTGGTACATATCAAACCGTCTGATCGTCGAACGTATTTGCTCACCCTGCTGGATCAACCGGCCTACAAAGCAGTTGAGCTTCTGAAGCATTCAGAATCGCTAACCTTTGAAAAAGTCACGGCGAAGCTGGTTGAAAGATTCGATTCGGGCAAGACAAAGGAAGATTATAAATTGCAGTTGCGAGCCAGGTGTCAAAGGCCGAATGAGGATTTCGAAGGATTCGCCGATAATGTGATGGAATTGGTGGAAAATGCCTACCCAGAGGCGGTTTATTCGTTGATAGTGGAACTGGCAAGGGATCAGTTTATTCAAGAAGTGGCAATCAGCGATGATTTTCGGGAAAAAGTATTCATGAGTCAACCGGAGTCGCTTGAGAAAGTGCCCGTAAAGCTTGACAGGCTGTGCCATCTGTTGAGAAGAAGAAAAAGTCTGTGAATGCTGTGAGTGGTTCAGCAGAGAGTGAGAAAATTGTTACTTAATTATCCCCAAGGATGGATTGACTCCAGTTCGAGTTGCTTACTTCTCAGATAGGCCAATCACACTACGGGCAAATCTTCCTGTTGTTGAATATCATCCTGTTAGGAGTGGGGATGGCTGTGTGGTTCCATTGGAACCCGATCAGGATTCAACAAGTGCCTCTCACCCATCTTGTTCGGTTATTGACAGACCAGGGGTGAAAGGGGAGCAGCCAAAAAAGGATGAAAAGTGGAGGTCAGAGTTGCAAAGTAACCTGGAAGGGCTTTCGGAAGACCAAACAGAACAGTTGTTGTCTCTGGTAACGGAATATGAGGATATTTTTGCAAAGGACAGCTCTGATTTAGGAACGTCTGGCCTCTTAGAACATGCAATTGACACAGGTGATTGCAAGCCAGTTAAACAGCCTCCTCGTCGAGTACCACCCTGTCAACGAGAAGGTATCGATCAGCAACTGGAAGAGCTGCTAGCTACAGGCAGGATTGAACCATTTCAAAGTCCTTGAATATGCTAGGAAACATGACGGGACATACCGTATGTGCATTGACTACCGTAAACGTAACCAGCTGACACAGAAGGATGCCATACCACTGCCTCGGACAGATGTGTTAGAGGACTTGGATGGGGCCCAGTGGTTTTCAAGTCTGGATTTGGCCTCGGGGTACTGACAGATGCAGGTGAAAGAAGAGGATAGGCCTAAGACTGCCCTTTCAACGCATAAGGGACAATTTTAGTGGAGAGTCATGCCCTTTGGATTGACAAACGGACCAGCTAGCTTCACTCGATTAATGAATCTAGCACTTAGCGGCCTTACCTGGACCCACTGTCTGGTGTATTTGGACGGTATCATCATATGGGCTTCTACCTTCGAAGATCACATCCGCCGCCTACGGTTGGTGTTTGATCGTATAAGAGCTGCTAGTTTGAAACTGAAGCCTACTAAATGTCACTTCCTTCGGAAAGAAGTTACTTTTCTCGGACATGTTGTGTCGTCTGACGGAATAAAGACTGATCCTGAGAAAGTCAAAGCCGTCAAAACGTGGCTATTACAGAAAGTTCATCCTTGGATTCTCCATTATTGCTGAGCCCCTTCATAAACTGTGTAGGAAGAATGTACCCTTTGGTTGGCAACAGGAGCAAAAAGCTGCGTTTGAGGAGCTGAAAGATCACCTGGTAAGCGCGCCAGTTCTAGCTTATCCCGATTCAGCCCTGCAGCAGGGTATTTCATACTTAATACCGATGCAAGCCAGTACCTAGGAATTGGAGCGGTTTTGTCTCAGCAGCAACCGGATGGGACTGAGCGAGTGATTGCTTATGGTGGTCGCTCCTTGAACGAACATGAAAGGAACTATTGCACCACTCGGTTGGAAATGCTTGCTTTAGTTACTTACGTTGACTACTTCCGATATTATTTGCTAGGGCGGAAGTTTTGTTTACGAACTGACCATCACTCATTACGATGGTTGACGTCCTTTAAAGAACCCCAAGGACAAGTGGCTCGTTGGCATTGAACGCCTCCAAGAATATGATTATGAGATCCAACATCGGTCTGGGAAGCAACACAGCAATGCGGACAGTTTGTCTAGACGGCCTAGGCGAAATCATGGAAACTGCCTCTCGTGTGTTCCAACAGTCACCAGCAGACTGCCCAGTGTTCAACACCAGAGCGATGAAAAGGATCCAAAAAAGTGGCTCAAGCTCAAGCTCAGGATTCAGATATTGGCCCTGAGTTGTAGATCGGGTGTCACGGGAGTGGAAGAAACCGACTGCTGAGGAGCTCCAGCCCTTTTAAGGGAAAATCCTTTAAGCCCTTTTAAGGGATAAACACCTAGATTACTGTATGATGGCTTTTAGAAGTAGTGTCCACTCCTCCACGGGACATACACCTTTTAAACTTATGTTTGGAAGGGAGATGCAGATACCCCTGGATGTGATGATGGGCGGAGCCGAAGACGATGAAAGGAACTACACGGAGTTTGTCAGTGATCTTTAGAATAGTTTGGAAACTGCATACCGTGACGTGAGGGAAAGTCTGCAAGTAGCTCAGCGTCGGCAGAAAGATGGGTATGACAAGGGCGTAAAACACATGGTGTTCCAGACGGGTGATTTAGTGCTACGCTACACTCTACAGCTGAAGCCGGGTGAGGCAAACAAATTCCATCGGCAGTGGGAGGGCAGCGCCTCTATATCGTAAAGAGTTTTTAACCCGTGAAAACGCGCAAGCGTAATGAACGGGTTATCGGTAACGATAGCTAATTCACTCACTCACTCACTCCTTCCATCAGCTGTAAACTTAGTGACGTGATTCTTTGTTACGAATGCGTTTCTTAATCAGAACGTGAATCCAGCGATAATATAAACTAATTGGTTGTAAACGAATATAAACAACAATAAGCTTAAAGATGTTTCGCATTGGAGTCTACTGGGTTTTTTTGGCGACATAGCATCCCAACTTTGAACGGCTGATACTTCACTGTCTGAGCTCGGTCAGGCAAGGTGCCTCACACATATACTACAGATGAAATGAACTTTCCAAAAAAGATGATTTGATTGACATCGGTGTTACGATAACAACGTCAAAAATCCTTACGTTTAATTTAAAAAAAATATCGAACCGTGTCAGTGTGAAACTAATCTTACCGGAATATTGCGTTTCGCGTTAGCATTTCTTATTCACGGGTTGGCTCTTAGGAGCCTTTGAATTATATAATATGTGGAAAATCGCGGAACGACAGCCTTACATTACGTATTTAGTAGTAAGATTTGTATTTCAGTTGTATCTGGGCACATGTACGCGCGCGTTTTTATTTCTTTAATTTCATTATTTGTGCGCGTGCATTATTGATGCATTATTTGTGCGCGTGCATTATTTGTTTATTTAATTGACGTGTGCATTTAGTTCGTTAAATAACGTCTTGATTTCAATTTGCATTATTTCCCTTACTTATTTGTGTTGTCCGTGACTGTGCTCACATTGTGGGTGGCTTCTCCTAAAATGTTCTGCAATTGGTATAGGATTTAATGGAGCCGAAACCAATTGTAGGATTGCACACATTTTAAACATCCTACTGATGAACAGTTACGACACAGAGATATATATATATTTTTAGCAACTACTGTGATTTGCAGTCTGTCCATTTGAATTATTATGTCCTCTTAGGTTATACGGACTCTTTCTCCATACAGCTAAATCTGAGAGCAACGAGGGCATATTGTCGCTAACTATGTTGTAAAATAATTTAACGAGACTTAATTTGACATATCATAAATCAAGTCCCACTGGGTAACTTCCAGGACTGTTTTCTATCGTGTATCCTATGGTAAATTGCTTCACGAAGAAGCTCAACGATATACACAGTCTAGAAGTTAAAGCAGTTTTTTAATGATATCTCTTTTGGTATTCGTTATTGTTGTTGATGGTGGTAGTGGTAATGGCAGTGGCAGTGGCAGTCATTGTGTCACATAAAAATGAGATGTTGAAGTTGCTAACACTATATAGCTCTAAATTAAGTAACCTTTGTACAGACTCCAGCACAGTAACCAGTAGTTTTCCACTTTTTTTGTTTTGGTGGAATCATTATATGATACTGCACTCCCCAGCCAACGTATATCACTCCTGTGTTGTACTTGCGCGTTTGATCAGTGTACCAAAATCGAAGGCCTGAACTGTCCACAAAGTCTAGGGAATTAATGGATTAGTCAATTCCAGCAGTGCCCATCCCCCCCGGGCCATTTACACATGTTGCTATCCCGGGGGTGGGGCAATTTTTTATCTTGGCCCGGGGGCGGGTATTAGCACACCCGTCATTTACCCCGGGGAATTTGACAGCCACTTGTCTTCGGCCTCGCAGTTTGACAACTCTTCAAACATGGCATCCTTCAAGGACTTTTATTGGCAAGAACGAGGAGTTTGTCGGAGAATGGCTGGTCCAGCAAGGGCTAGAAAAGCTTGTATACATTTTTAAAGGTACATGTATGTTTGACCGTTTTGTTTCTTTTTAATATATAGTAAATGTTTTCATTTCAAAGGCAAAATAATTTAAGAAGATGCATACGTCTGTAGCCGCTACTTAAATTGATAGCCGTTCGAACTCAGTGGAACTTCGATTCCTTGATAACTCGGATAACTCGAACCAAAAGCCGTTTCCCTTGGATACGAATACTTTAGTTTTATGAACAACATTAAAACTTGTACTGCATGATTTAATAGATGAAAACGGATGAATATATTAAATAAACCTCATTTTTTTTCTCAACTTACAGTACTCTAGTCTGTTCACTGGCTCTAGCTACAAGACAAATATTATTTATTAAAAACTTGAGCCGTATGAACCCGGGGGTGGGGCATTTACCGTTCCTTTTTTTGGCCCGACCGCAGGGAATTTGAACGGCTTACTTGTCCCCACCGTGGGGAATTTACCATTTTTTTTAAATGCAAATGCCCGGGGGTTGGCCCGGAGGGGGGGGGGGGGGGGGGGGGGGGGGGGGGGGGGGGGGGGGGGATGGGCACTGCCGGAATTGACTCATCCATAATTATCATTAAACATTATTTGGTAACTAATAAAACGATAAAAGCAAAATAAATAAGCAAATGAAGTCGAAAACAAAAATGAATAAACTTGAATCCTTTAGATTAAGTACACCAACCAGTTCTTCGATCAGGGTTATCATATGTCTTGGTGCATCATCTGTTCCAATTTTCATTCCCACGTGTTCAGGGTAATAAAAGCTCAAAAAGACAAAAAGAAAAATCATGACGATTACTTCACTGACTTCTTATTGTATCACATTAAAAGTCTTACAATTCTAGTGGTAATGGTGTGTGTGGAAACCTGATCGTTTCGAACCACATGTTTTTCATTGTTATTTGTTTTCTTTTCTTGGTACCTACAATAGTTAGGCTAGGTATAGATATAAATGCTAATATATATGGTTAGGCTTAGCCAAACAGCGGCGCCCTCTGAAGACCCTCTGAACAAGCTTAACTAAGATGAAACTTAACTAATAGCTGAAAGGTCGGAAGCACAAGAATTAAGATTAATATTGACGACCGGGCTATTTTTCAATTTTAGCAATTCTCAAAAACAGTATTACCCGACCGTCTGCACAGTACATTTAGACCGTACAAAAGTTCACAAAAACAACTTTTTCTCCATCTAGAATAACTATTACGACTATTTTCCGAAAATACAGTTGTTGCTTGTCAAAAAATGCTCGAGAAACTGATTTGGAAATCAAAATTGCAAAAATACACAAAAGGCATATTTGCATAATGCGCCGATCAATTCGAAACATCAACATCCCCCCCCCCCCCCCCCCCCCCCCCCTACGATGTCCGGAGTGACCGCTGCTCGAAGCGAATAAATCCACTGAAAATAACCCTGCTGCCACAATTCCTCGATAGAATCAAAGCAGATATATGCTCAAGTTCCCTGTCAGTTCACTCGCTACGCAATTCCATCAAAAACCGTGTTCCCTACGAAACATTTGTTTCGAGTCAGCTTCGCTTCGGGAAATTTATTAGAAATAATCGCTTTCAGAGTCTTGTAGATACATTCACCGTTCGCATGGTACATGTCAGGTAAAAATATTTAGTCTGACGGGAGTAGTCAGCTGCCAGTTGTCGAAAAGCAAATCAAAATGCTTTGGCTGCTGACTATCCCCGACAGGCTTGACATTTTTATTGAAAAACTGTAATAACGGTAAAACCACAACGACAAACCAATGAAGACAGAGTACCGGATCTATCGTAGACCTGGATCAGTAAAAATCTTGAAATAGTAAAGGTAAAAACGGCAAACTGATCCTTACGGCATGAAGAAAAGATAGAGACAGAAGTGAAATAAAAAAATAATAAACAGTTGAATATACTTGCAAATATATTCAACTGTTTATTATTTTTTTATTTCACTTCTGTCTCTATCTTTTCTTCATGCCGTAAGGATCAGTTTGCCGTTTTTACCTTTGATATTTTTACCTGACATACCATGCGAACAGTGAATGTGTCCACGACACTCTGAAAGCGTCTAGTTCTAATTTCCCGAAGCGAAGCTGACTCGAAACAAATGTTTTGTACCCGGAGGGGATACTCCCTATAATGGACTATAAGGGGATGCTCTGCCCGAAAGAGGTACCTTTTTTAGACTGGAGGTATGAAAGGGTAGGGATTTCACGAGTTGAAGTACAGAAAAGGATAGGGAAAACTGCCATTTAAGTATTATAAAAAGGTCCTTTCAAAATATATCAAACAGGCTTTATGAGCTATATGAAAGGGGTACCATTTTCAGTGAAAGGTATATGAAAGGGTTACCTTTTCTGTCAAAAACGGTATATGAAAGGGTAAGGGTTTGGACCTTGGGGCGGAGCATCCCCGTACAAAACTTTGTTGAGTAGCTCCCCGGGGGGGGGGGGGGGGGGTTCGTAGGGAACACGTTTTTGATGGAATTGCGTAGCGAGTGAACTGACCGGGAACTTGAGCATATATCTGCTTTGATTCTATCGAGGAATTGTGGCAGCAGGGTTATTTTCAGTGGATTTATTCGCTTCGAGCGGCAGGCACTCCGGACACTCCGGGGGAGGGGGTGATGTTGATGCCACACCTGGCACAGAAATGGTTATTTGAAATAACCATTTTTCGGCAGAAATCGGTTATTTCAAATAACCACTTTTGGCAATAGGCCAGAAATCGATTATTTGAAATAACCATTTTTTGGCAATAGGCGACGAGAACTTGGTTATTTGAAATAACCATTTTTTTGGCAATGGCAATAAATTGGTTATTTGAAATAACCATTTTTTTGGCAATGGCAATAAATTAGTTATTTGAAATAACCATTTTTTGGCAATGGCAATGAATTGGTTATTTGAAATAACCATTTTTAGCAATTGGCGATAAACTTGATTATTTGAAATAACCATTTTGGGGATTTAACTTTCAATTGGTTATTTTAAATAACCAACTAGACGAACTTCGATAATAATGGTTATATCAAATAACCAAAATTAATCCCTGTTAACAAATTTTAATTATTTGATATAACCATTTCGGCATGTTTGGTTATATGATATAACCAAATAGCAATCGCTGTCTCCGGAATTCATTATATAATATAACCATTTAAATAATGATAAAAAGCCCTCAGTTTCTGCTAAATAATAAATTTACAAACGGCGCCCCATACCCCCCGGGCATGCCATCCCGGGGGTGGGGAATTTGACTTTGCCCAGGTGGGGTGGGGAATTTGAACCGGAAGTGTTCCAAATATCGGGGGGGTTTTTTTAGTAGAGGCCTATTAAAGGAAAAAATATCGTTTTTGTTAGTGGCAAGTGAAAAAGGGGCTAACAAAGCTTTGCAATGTTTTTGAAGGTTTGTAAATTGTAGATTGTCAGTTGCTATAAAATGCGTTTAGATTAATAAATTTTCACTTGGTGGAATAACGCTTGCAAACGATTTGTTCAAAACCCAACTTTACAACTTTACAACCGCTTTGCTAAATATATTTTGCAACATTTGTTGATCACACGAGGAATTACTCAATTCAGAAAAAAAAATTATCGAAAAGTAAATCCCCAAACAATAACAAATTCATTTCGACGTGGTGTCCACAGCGGAAGTGCCGTGCAGTGAAATATCAGTTACAAAGTATACGCGGTTCAGTTGAGTATATTCTCGAGGAAAACACTCGGTAGAATAAATCAGAAAAACTGAATGCAAAGTGTATTTTTTATTCTCACTAAAAACTTTTGATCTTTAGGAGGGGCATTTGACCATCAAATCCTGTGCTATAGTGGGGTATTTGAATGCAATTTTCGCCCAAGGGGGCGGGAATTTGAACAAGTCGATCTTCAAAAGTTCAAATGCCCGGGGCATTGCCCGGGGGGGTGACGCGAGTATAAAATCAAAGTCTTGTTTTGTTTACATAAAATCGCTTTTCAATCTCTGTAATGAATGAACAAACACATAAAAATGGACAACACAATCTTCTTTCGAAAAATTTTTATTCAAATCTCCATGAGTTTGTTTAAAAGCAAACGCGTACCATTTATAGCGCATCGAGGCAGAGCCGTGTCTTTGATGAAATTCAAAAAATTAATACAACTGAATTTAAGCTACACGTTTATAAACAATTCTCCAAAACATAACGAGAACACAAACAAAAAGTCAATCACAGATTGATATCAAGATAAATTCCCATCGAAAAATGTAATTTGTTTTACCTTTAAGTCCCTCCGGCGACTACTGTACTTGGAAATTCTTTAAATCTCCGCTTTGGTGCTGAAATCCGTAAAACGAACCCATCTCTTCACATTGCTAAAACCGTATATAGTTCCTCGAAGCAAGATTTTATTCCTGAAAGCTCTTCTCTTTCCACTAAAGCGGCTTCTAAGTATCCCTTAATTAGTATCCTGTCTTGAGTAGCAAACCGCCAAAAAAATGTTGGGTAATAACGACTTTAATTCTCCGCTAAAAACAGCATAAAAATCCTGCAACGGCTAAAGTGTTTACCGAGCTGACGGCTGTGTAGCCGCGCGAAAAACAAAGCCTCAAAGATCCCGGATGTTTTGTGGCGTCGCACGCGCATGTTTTGCGACGTCATACGCGCCAGCGGGCTAGCCCAACGCGTACGGCGGGCGTTCGGCGACGGGCGTTCGGCGGGCGCACAACGCGCCGGCGAAACATTCCGCTAGCCATGACCATGAAAAATGACGGCATAGGTCATACCTCTTATTAGCCGAGTTCGAGTTCCGTACCGTAAGTTACGGACCGAGTTTTTTTCCCCTCGATTTATGGCCCAAGCGCGCTTCGCGCGCGGGCCATAAATCGAGGGAAAAAAACGAGGTTCCGTAACTTAGGTACGGACCGAGAAAAACGAGGCTAATAAGATATTTATTATATCTCTAAATCGGAGATAAAGGAAAACCTTTCAAGTCAAAAGATGGACGGCTTCATTTGACGGACGTACGTCACAAAAAAGCAAAGAGCAAATTTTATTGGCTTTCAAAAATAGTGTGATCGGTCCTCGATTCGGCGTGAACTTGCGTGGCTCTTGAATGAAAACTATGAAAACGAATTAATTTATCCTTCCATGTGTTCGATAGGACGACGGAAACCTGACACAAGGTAGTTTTCTTTGAAAAAAATCTTAGTTACTGGCCAAGACAAGTGGGGAAAAGAAGAATGAAAACGCCGCGATAAAATCGCCAAAACATACGTGTTTGTCAAACTGTGGCAGCATTTCGGTCTACAGCGGTGAACGAAGAAACTCTCAAACTTCAAAAAGGATACTGAAAATATCTCCTCATCAAATACTGCAAGCTGTTTTTGGCTTTTCGTTGTGGCTTCATGCCGAAACTCATGGATGAGTTTGAATTTCAATCGCACCTGACAAATTTTCAGCGTGAGCTGCAGCAAGAGCTGAGCGTATTTGCGAATACGCAAAAATTGTTTTCAGGGAATCCACTGCAAGGACAAAAATTTCGCTAAGGAATCAAGGTACACTTTTAGCGTAATTCTGTAGCCTCAAGTTTGTTCTTCTTAGAGCCACTGCCACAAACGATAACTCCGAACTTAAACTTAAGTTTTACTAGACAAGAACTTGATCAAACTAAGCTAGCTTTATAACAGTTTACCGATGGAAGCCGTTTCAAGTTGTTTTGCAGCTTTATGTTTTTCATAGAGAAGTTTTCTTACAAAGAAAGGTACTCTTTTTTCAATGCTGAATTAAATTGTTAAAGTTAAACGAATTTGCCAAGTTACTCGAGTTTTTACAACTTACACCCTAAAAGCTAAATACCAAAACAATAAGCTCAAGCATGTAAGCTTTATACTCAAGAAAATTGTCAATGCTTTTTGATTCGCAGCTAATCAGTTTTTTGCTAAAGTTATAGCCAATTTCATCGAAGAGAGTTTTTGTAACCTGACATGTTAACCCATTTAGCTCCAAACGTTTTCTCTGGATAATTTTTAATGTAGAAAACAACTTTTGTTAGCGGATACTAGACTGATGCTGGGACTCTCAAATTTTGCGGTCCGTACTGTAAAATACGGACCGGAAATTGACCAATCATAGCGCGCGTACAAACTGAGAAATATAATAATAAGGCATATTTAAGCAATAGAACACATTTTCTATGAGTTTACCGGCGTGATAAACCCACGCGGGATATTGGGAGAACACGAGAAAAGCTTGTAAATCACGAGCCGCAGGCGAGTGATTTACTAAAGAAATAAAAAACGCGCCGAGTGCCGGCATTATTGAGTTAAATAAGCACGCGGGAATTTTTAAGAACACGAGAGAAGTGCAGAGAAGCACGAGCCAAAGGCGAGTGCTTCTCGCACTTCTCGAGTGTTCTTAAAAATTCCCAAGTGCTTATATAACTCAACGATGCACGAGTAACAAGTTTTTTATTTCTTTTATAAAATAAAAACGGTTAAAATGAACCTTGCGTCACGCGCGTGCTTTATCGAGTTATAATGAACTCGGTTTAACCAATCATAGCGCGCGCATTTCCTTGAGCATTTTATAAAAGCTTTTCGAGTGTTCTCCCAACATCCCAAGTGGGTTTATAACGCCGGTAAACTCATAGAAAATGTGTTCTATTGCTTTTATGAAATAACTATGTAAACGTTTGGAAAGAGAGAACTTTGTTGTAGTTTTGTGCTGATCAAGTAGCTTATTCTCATAACATTCATCGGATGACGCGGGAAAACCAATCAAAGCGGCTGAAAGAATAAATGAACTTTACACGATGTCACTGACAAAGCTGCACTGACATTCACGGGTTCAACGAAAGTGATAAAAAGTTTTAACGCTTTGAAATTCATCAGTTGAAATTTATCAGCTGAAAAAAGTAAATTATTCAATGATTCAAAAGTTCTTTGAATGGGAAATCCAGACTGAATTGTGTCCGGAATCTGCCGCCGCAAACATTAATCAGAATGTGCGAGGAAAGTTTGGAAACCTACAATTTTTATGGTGTATTTTGGATTCAAAGATTGCCTTCTTGTCAAGAATTTTTCAATTGGAATAAAGGTTAGTTCCAGAAACTCAGCTTCTGAAACTGTTTTCGACTTTATCTACTTACTTTGATGTGTACAGTGAAGCCCGTACTTCTCTATATTTTAAGTACAGTTCTGAGAGTTTGATTCGTTTGATGGAAAAGACTGATCATTTCATGCAAATAATTTGTTTAACCATAAACCTATCATTTTTGTTAGTTTCATTTTCTTCTTGCTAATTGATCATCCTTGCTTGGACACAATCGGAATTTAAACTGCATCCGGTACAAAAGTATTCCATAGAAAGCAAAGTGCTCTAAAAAACAAAACACGATAAGACTTAAAGCGTATAAATGGAATCGGCGTCAAATAATTCTCCTAAACAACAAGGCTATACTTTTTATTTCTACTGTGCAAATCCGTCTTATGTAGAAGTTATCTTAGGATTTGTAGGTAAGCTTACATTTATAAACTTCAGTTGAATTTCAATCGAAAATTTCCTCAGTTTGAGAGCCATTGTTTGCTCTTTGGGATCCATTTTGAGCTTTTCACTAAACCTTCAGCTCAGTGAACTTCATAAAGTATTATCGAGGTTGTTTTGATTGTCCTTTATCGCTGTATGTAAGCCCGCTTTCCAAGCCAATGTTAATGAAAATATATTCCTGTTGTTGATATCAGTTTTAAAATAAGCTTAGTGTTCTTTTGGTGATAAGCCATTTTTTGCTTGCGTGCGTGGGAAATTTTTGTCTTACATGTAGGTTTGCGCAGCAACTTATTGTTTTTAAGAAACATATCTTCTGTTCTTATCTTCTAACAGACCACAATGTGCAATAAGACACTAAACCGGCTTGGATAGTGAAATCCTTTTTCCTCACGCGTGTGGTGATGCGGTAACGGAAAATTGAACTTTGATTACTTTACAGTTTCTCTTGCGCGGTTTTCTATGAGTTTACCGGCACAATAGTCAATAGGTTTTTGACCAATCAGAACGCGCGTAGTATCTCAGTTATTTTATAAAATTGGCTATTCGCTCCAGTCCATTACAGAGCGAGTATAAATAAGAGCTGTGCATCTAATTTCGGCCCAGTTCAAGTAAGAATCCTTTGGTGCTGTTACCTTCGTGTTCTCACCATGTCCGACCAGCAAGCTCCCGTGGCGGAGGTAGTTCCAGATAGTTCAAGCGCTTCTTCAGTCAGCTCAAGCGCCTCAACCAGGCCCAGCTAATCCACAACCCTTACTGGTAAAATTTTCTTTAGTATTTGTCTGGCTTTTTAGCCGTTTTATCGCTTGTTCCCCCGCGGCTCCACGTGCTCGCCGGTTTTTATCTCCTCACCCTGCTCCTTGTCCCTTATCCGTTACCCTCGTTTCTTTCTATAGTTTTTCTCTTCCCTACAGCTTTTATGGAATTTCCACGCTTTTATATTTGGTTGTTGAGCTGTTTATAGCTTTGCGTGCTTCGCTTCACAAACACCGCGTTTGTGCAGTGCTCTTCCCTCGGTCTCCTTTTAAGTTTGTACGCTTATTATGTTTGTACGTTTATTTTTTGCGTATTTTGCCTCATAAACATCGGGTTTGTGCAGTGCTTTTCCCTCATTTCCCATTTTAGTTTGTACGCCTGTATTTGTCCAGTTTTGTTATGCGTGCTTTGCCTCACAAACATTGGGTTGGTGCAGTGCTTTTGAAGTTTGTACGCCTATATTTGTCGCGTTTTGTTATGCGTACTTTGCCTCACAAACATCTGGTTTGTGCAGTGCTTTTGAAGTTTGTACGCCTATATTTGTCGCGTTTTGTTATGCGTACTTTGCCTCACAAACATCGGGTTTGTGAGGTGCTTTTGAAGTTTGTACGCCTTTATTTGTGACGTTTTGTTAATATGCGTACTTTGCCTCACGAACATCGGGTTTGTGCATTGCTTTTGAAGTTTGTACGTCTTTATTATGCGTACTTTGCCTCACAAACTTCGGGTTTGTGCAGTGCTTTTGAAGTTTGTACGCCTTTATTGTGCGTACTTTGCCTCACAAACACCGGGTTTGTGCAGTGCTTTTGAAGTTTGTACGCCTTTATTATGCGTACTTTGCCTCACAAACATCGGGTTTGTGCAGTGCCTTTGAAGTTTGTACGCTTTTATTTCTCACGTTTTGTTATGCGTATTTTGCCTCGCAAACATCGGGTTTGTGCAGTGCTTTTTAAGTTTGTACGCCTTTATTTGTCACGTTCTGTTATGCGTACTTTGCCTCACAAACATCGGGTTTGTGCAGTGCTTTTGAAGTTTGTACGCCTTTATTTGTCACGTTCTGTTATGCGTACTTTGCCTCACAAACATCGGGTTTGTGCAGTGCTTTTGAAGTTTGTACGCCTTTATTTGTCACGTTTTGTTATGCGTACTTTGCCTCACGAACATCGGTTTGTGCAGTGCTTTTGAAGTTTGTACGCCTTTATTTGTCACGTTCTGTTATGCGTACTTTGCCTCACAAACATCGGGTTTGTGCAGTGCTTTTGAAGTTTGTACGCCTTTATTTGTCACGTTTTGTTATGCGTACTTTGCCTCACGAACATCGGTTTGTGCAGTGCTTTGAAGTTTGTACGCCTTTATTGTGCGTACTTTGCCTCACGAACATCGGTTTGTGCAGTGCTTTAAAGTTTGGTCAAGAAAATGGAGTTTGTAACGAAGAAGGCAGTTCCCGCAAGTTTGTCGATAGGTCTTATACTATGAGGGTCTCAATGGGGTTAACCGTCAGCCGTCAAACGGCCTAAAATTTAACCATCAACCGTCAAAAAGGGTAATTTTTATCGTCAACCCTCAAAAAAAATTTTACCGTCAGACGGTTTCAAACTCTTTTAGATCTCACTTTTTCAGCTGCTCATCACGGGCCTCTGGCTCTCAAAGAACCTTTAAACTGGTAAACCGGTTTCCATGTTCGCTGGGTCTGCTTGGTTCCTGTATTTATTTTTATGTTTTAAATTTTGCCGATTCGCTATTTTTCATGTCATTGGCATCCTATTGTTTCCTTTTCTATAAGTATTGTTGCCAGTTCTACCCGGTTTAGCACTCTTTTATTGTGCGTTCCGCCTTTATTAGTGGAATTTTATGGTTCGCGTGTTTATCTTGGTGTTAAACTCGAAGTTTACATGCTTCGGGTAGTTATCCGTATTCCTTTCTGTTTACTCATTATTTCCCTGTCATTTGCGGAGTTTGTTTTGTTCCGCGCCCTCTCCCGCGCCATTTATCTCGTTTCCTTATTTTCCCATGGTAGCCTGAAAGGGTGTCTAATGCCCTAGTCGGATTACTGACGCTCAGGTTGCCATCCCTTGGGTAGGTTCTCTCGCAAGTTTCCCGCGCACAATCGTTTACGTTTTCCTTGACATTATATCCTGTTCACCACTCAAGGTTGGCAGCCTTTATATCATAAATATTTGTCATGTACAGGGTATAACCGTCCTTTTCAATTGCAGAGCTTTGCTTTGTCCTCTGCTTATGCTACTTAAAGACACCCTAAAAGGAGTTTTCTAGTTTTGTGAGTTCTTGGCCGGGAGACAAGATGTTTTCTCTGCCACGCCTAGGATATGTCGCTTTCTGGCTTGCAAAGGCTCCCGGAAAAAGACGCAGGTCCACATCACTTCTATGTCCTCCTCTAAGAAGGCCAAAAATTCATATCCGTGGTTGCCCTGTTCGCCTATCCTGTTCCGCGCCTTCTGCCGCGCTATTTGTTTCGCTCCCCTTTTCCCATGGTAGCCTGAAAGGGTGTCTAATGCCCTAGTCGGATTACTGACGCTCAGGTTGCCATCCCTTGGGTGGGTCTCTCGCGAGTTTCCCGCGCACAATCGTTTGCGTTTTCCCCAATATTATGTCCTGTTCACCACTCAAGGGCTGGCAGCCTTTATATCATATATATTTGCCATGTAAGAAGCTGTCTTTACCAATTGCAGAGCATCCCTTTGTCCTCCGCTTATGCTAATCAAAAGGCTCCCTGAAAGGAGTTTTTGAGTTTTTGAGTTCTTTGCCGGGATGCAAGATGTTTTCTGCCACGCGTATTGAGCACATTGCGAACTCTACTTTACAGGATTACAGTCCCGCCTCCGTTACTATCTGCAAGACGCTCAAATTTACGAGGTTAAAACCCTGCACAGCTTTAGAGCCGGGGTGGCCATTGCTTTAGCCTTCACTCTAGACGCCATGGCTCATTTTAATTGGTGCCATGCATGCTCCAACCGCATCCTATAACATGAATGCTGCACAAGACCTTCGTTTTACAGGACCATCGGAGTTGCTGTCTCGCCATGTCTCTCCTTTAGATTTGAGTGGTTGGATGGGATTTTCTGGTTTGGGGTTTTAGGTTTGAGTATTGGCAAGTGTCTCGGGTTATTTGGTGTTAGGCCATTGTAACGTTTAACGTCTGGGCACGGTCGCATATCTCCATCTCTTATTAAGCAAGCGTGAAAGGGACTGTCGCGAATAGTATGCTATCTTTTTCTGAATAGGGATAGCTTTCTGTCTTGTGTGTCGATATATATCTCTTCAATTCTTCTTAAAAGAAAACTGTTAACTCTGGATTCATGGTCAAGAAACCTACTCCAATAGCGTTCCGCCCAGGTGACGTCATATTGGCAGCATTGCATTGTGGGATCGAAATGCGGACAAATATTTCAAAATGGCTGCCTCGGAAACACCAGTTTTTGCAATTCCTGTACATGTTGAGGATAATTGTCGAGTTGTACCCAAGAACAGTGCTTCGTAGCACCTGCTTTTTTCGTAGTTTCCTGCATAGTTCTTGAATGTTTGTACGCATTTCAATCCCATGATGCTGCGCGAGTTTTCTAATTTTAGAATCTGGGCGGAACGCTATTGACAGCTGTTTTCAAACAATGCATACCTCGCCTCCTATGACCCAGGCAGCCACCGTTGATGTACCGGCGCATTTCATGATCGCCTCTGGAGTTGGCTTTTCGTAGAAATTTCCTGAATGGTTTAAAAAGGCTCTGGGGAAGTCGTAAGAGCACTCGAACGTCACAATATGCTGAACCAGTCCCTCGTGGCCTTTTTGAATGATTGGCTCCACCTAATTATAAACAATAATAATTTCATCAAGTTATATCTTAAAGAGAGTAGTAAATGGACTGCATGGTGCCTCATAACTACTGAATCTCAAGCCAGGGAACCGCTGTTACTGCTAGCGTAGGTAATGACTCCAACCTCTTCCCTTTACCGTTCGTGCATCAGAAGTGAAGATCTGGTTTAGAGAGCTATTACACCAAGAAGAAACTCAGGAAACTTAACCTTCTCACTCACAGAGTCAATTCTGAAGACATGTAGAGTTTTTCTTACCTTTGAGTCTGTGGACAGATCTTGTTCTGTGCAAAGATCTTTTGTTGCTCCTCTTAGGACTTATCTGGTAGTGGTGAAGTTTATTTATGGTTGTAGTTAACTGTTCCCATCTTTGATTTTGGCTTTTGTGGCCGTATCAAGTCACGTGACCTAATTTGCATATCTTCTATATGCTTAAATTACCGCATTTACAAACTCTTCAGTATTCCAATGTTTTATGTTTTTATGGCTAAAGCCTCCGAAGATAGACCACCCCCTACCTTTGTTTGAAAATAACTGTTGACCCATGCCTTAATATACCTGAGCAATCATGCAACGGAAAGGGAAATAGGTCAAGTGACTTGAAAAATAGCTAAATGACTTCTAATTGATATCATAGAAACCACTTTACAAGGCAGAATAACAATGCAAACACTCCATTTAACAATTAGATTATGAGCTCAAGATTTCTTTCGCGTGACAGTTGATGAATAATCCGAATAATTGTCTTAGTGTAAATCTATTATAAACGTTCAAAACTTAACAACAAATACTCTTCACAGACACTTCGAAAACGCGAAGAAGCGGCCGCCATTAGGCTACTCACTCTACTCACTTTCTACAACAGAATAAATAGTGAGTAGCGTAGCCAATAAGACAACAGCATTCGTGATAGAACGCTAGTATGTTTATACTAATTAATTAATTATTATCAAGTTACAGAAGCTTACCCATGTTCAGGCGTTCAGAAACGCATTTTGTGACGTCACTGCCAGAGCGATGTCACGTGATACTAACAACAATTTTTATGTTTAATCAAGTGAGATGTAAATTATGCTATAAGCGGGATCTTTTTAAGTATGTTGCCCATACCTTAAGTTGCCGCAGAATTCGAAAGTCCTTCTAAAAATAAGCCGGTTAATCACGTAAAAACAAAAGTAAATACCTTAACCACATGGTGCTCTTTTCTTATCTTTGGAATTTTAAAAACGCTACACCAGTACACTGATTTGTTGCAACAACAACAACAACAACAACTTTATTTTCAGAGGATTTATTTCGGAAGCCGGGCTGAAATTCGCCATGTAATCGGCCCCTTACTCACCACAGGCAGCGAGGACTGCTCCGATACAGACATTGTAAAGAATCGGCAGTAAAATAGGGGATAAATTGACAATATGCTTATCAGTGCGAGAGATCGATGTTTGGCATTTTTGCCTCGGAAGAACTCTAATTAAAAATAACTCTTAGTTTTTTCAGAATCGCGACAAATTCGGCCTCAAGTTGTATGCTGTGTATAAAAGCAACGTTTACCTCGATTATACACCAATAAGACCAAATGACGGAAAATGTTTGTCATGCGCATGCGTATCAAGCATTTGTCTTACATTTCAATGTACTATAAGAAAAGAAGCCTAAAAGAAAAGAAGAAAAAACCTATTGTTCTCGTTAACATTTACGCTCCTAATGATAATAACCAACAGATTGCGTTTTTTAACAAGCTGAATCAACACCTAACTGAGTTCGCACTAGATAGTATTATAATAGGAGGCGACTTCAACTGCGCTTTAGCACCAAATGATAAAAGAGGCGGGAACCCTGTCACCAAAAAATCCTCCGTCATAAAAGAAATAGAAAAACTGTGCGATGTGTACGACCTAAAAGATATTTGGCGAGTTTTAA
The DNA here is from genome assembly GCA_024195265.1 of Dendrophyllia cribrosa. NCBI lineage: Eukaryota > Metazoa > Cnidaria > Anthozoa > Scleractinia > Dendrophylliidae > Dendrophyllia > Dendrophyllia cribrosa. The sequence goes on from JAJLRJ010000004.1 coordinate 16,943,802, forward strand.
ATCCTGACACGCTGCGTTTCACTTGGAGAAATAAATCCTTTAAAATTCAGTGTCGCTTAGACTATTTCTTAATCTCACAGGAATTAACCCCTTTAACCAAAAGAACCGATATATTACATGCACCTGACAGCGATCATTCTGCCGTATCAATTCACCTCCAATCCAACCATCTGGCCCAAAAAAGAGGTCCTGGATTCTGGAAGTTCAACACCTCACTACTCGAAGACGAAACATATATCGCATCACTTAAACTAAATATTCCCGGCTTTAAAACCAAGTTCAAAGAGGTTAATGACTTAGGTCTAAAATGGGACCTTATTAAAATGGAAATCAGAGGTTTTACGGTGCAATATGCAAAACGAAAAGCCAGAAAATGCCGAGACGAAGAGGTTAGCCTACATAATAATTAAAGTAAACAAACTTCAAGAAAAAGCCGAAAACAACTCACATGACACTACTACCATACTTGAGCTTAAACTTGCGAGAGCACAACTAAAAAGAATCATGCTGCATAAAACAAAAGGAGCAATATTAAGAAGCAAAGTAAGGTGGTACGAGAAAGGAGAACGCAACACAAAGTACTTTTACGGCTTAGAGAAACGAAACCATACTACAAATTCGGTAACGAAACTCAAAGTTGGAGATAATATATACACAGAAAATCAATTCGAAATATTGGAGACTGAAAAAGTGTTTTATGAGTCACTGTACAGCTCCACAAACATCAGCACTGAAAAGTTTGAAAATTCTCCCTTTTTTAAACAAGAAAATATCACACCGCTTAACGTAGCAGAAAAAAATTCGTGTGAAGGGTTAATCTCAATGGCCGAATGTGTTAACGCACTAAAGGAGTTTAGCAACAATAAAACTCCCGGTACTGATGGTCTCCCGGTTGAATTCTACCGCTTCTTCTGGCCTGAAATTAGTGATGATTTGCTTGCTAGCTTCAACTACGCTTTTCAACATAGCACATTATCTATTAGTCAAAGACGCGGAATAATCTCGCTCATTCCCAAAAAGTCAAAAGACAAAACGATTCTCGACAATCTAAGGCCTATTTCACTCCTAAATACTGACTATAAAATTCTCACTAAAACTATCGCTAAAAGAATAGAAAAAGTCCTTCCAAGTTTAATCAACCCGGACCAAACTGGTTATGTAAAAGGCCGCTTCATCGGTGAAAATATTGGGTTAATTCAAGATATTATGCACTTTACCGACAAACTAAATCAGAAAGGCATTGCAATATTCTTAGATTTTAAAAAGGCCTTCGATTCTATTGAGTGGAACTATCTTTTTGAGGCGTTGAAGCTTTATAATTTCGGCCCTGATATTCTAAATTGGATTAAAACTTTCTACAACGATGTTTCCAGTTGTGTTTTAAATAACGGACACGCGTCCACTTTCTTCTCCCTACAAAGAGGTGTTAGACAAGGCTGTCCTCTGTCTGGTGTCATTTTTGTTTTAGGTATAGAACTCTTTGCTAGAGCTTTAAAGAAAGATCCCACTATCAAAGGCATCCAAGTAAACAAACACGAAATAAAGATAAGCCAGTATGCAGACGACACTACTGTTTTTGTCAGGGATTGTGAATCCGTGTCACACCTTCGTAGCCTTTTAAGTGAATTTAGTGCTTGTTCAGGACTAGAAATTAACAACTCGAAAACCGAAGCTATGTGGTTAGGTAAATGGAAAGAAAAACAAGATACCCCCTTTGGCTTCAAATGGCCAAAGGAACCAATCAATGCACTTGGCGTTTTTTTCTCTTACAACGAAATAAGCGCTGACACACGGAATTTTAACGAGAAAATACAATCCTTAGAAAGAATGCTCAACACCTGGCAAAAAAGAAATCCTACGTTATACGGAAAAATTAACATAGTAAAAACACTCGGTCTATCTAAGCTTATTTACTCCGCGTCGGTGTTAAATGTCCCCGACCATTACGTCCAAGAAATCAACAAACTCACCTTCAACTTCATCTGGGATGGCAAGCCAGCAAAAGTGAAAAGAAGTACAATAATAGGAGAAAAAAAACACGGTGGTCTAAAAATGTGTGATTTCAGGATAATGGAAAAAGTACTGAAGATTGCATGGGTCAACAGAATACAAGATGAATCGCTCGCCTCTTGGAAAATTATTCCTGATCATATTTTGCGCCAAAATAATAATCTCGCTTTCTTAACAAAATGCAACTATAGGACCAAAAATCTCGATCTTAAAAACCTACCCTCATTCTATCGAACCATTCTAGACTATTGGTGCAACTTCAAAGTCTCAACCTGTGACACAAATCTTAATTTTAAAAACGAGATTCTCTGGAACAACAGTAATATTCTAATAGACAAAAAACCTGTATTTTTCCGACCTTGGTTTAACTCCGGGATCGTCTTCCTACGTGACCTATTAAACCACGAAAACGAGTTTTTAAATTTTCATGAATTCTCTTTAAAATTCCAGCTCAATGTACCATTCACTCAATATTACGGACTTCTTAGCGCCTTTCCATTAACGTGGAAAGCAACTCTTAAAAGTCAAGGCGAATACAGTGATCAAAATTCCCCAGGTAACAACTTATCAACCAGCTCAATTTACTCTACCCTGCTAAAAAATGCCTTCGTACCTCCAACATCCGAAAGTAAAATACGTCGACATGGATTCAACGAGAAAAACATTCAAAAAGTTTATCTATTGCCCTATACTGTCACAAAAGAAGTAAAAATAATAATGTTTCAATACAAAGTGATACACAACATACTTCCAACCAAAGCGACTCTTTACCGTGATGGTCTTGTTGACAATGACCTCTGCAACTTGTGCAACTTAGAAAGACAAACCCTAGACCACATGTTAATACACTGTAGTTTATCTGCCGATTTTTGGATTTTGTTTCAAAATTGGTGGCATATTAAAACACATGAAAACATTGTGTTAAACGCAAGTCATATACTCTATGGCTGGTTTAAGAGAACAAAGCATCGGCAGGTCTTAAATTACTCTATCTTAATCGCAAAATACTACATTTTTTGCACTAGCTTACGTGGAGAAATACTATCCTTCTGTAACTTCCTTCTGCAAATGCAAGAAAAACTACAAATTTTAAAAGTGATCGCAACTAAACAGAAATCGCTTCCCAATTTCTACCGAACTTGGGAAATTATCCTTTAACATACAGTTTTCCGTCGCACTTTCTTTGCTTTTTACTGTAAGTAGTTGTATTTATTTCCTCTGTTGTAAAATGTCGTCTTTGCTTCTGTATTACTTACATTGATGTAATTTTAAAATTAATTAATAAAAAAAAAGTCTCGTGAAAATGTAAGTAATTAAGCTTAAGACCCATTCACTGTTATTAATTGTAATTAATCTAAATGAGCACATGCATGTATTGTCAGTAGTAAACCAATAAAAAAAATAAATAAATAAAAATAAATAAATTAAAAAAAAATAAATAAGAAAAGAAGCAATTTTTATTTTAATAATTTAAACAAGATAAGAAGAGTTACTCCTTTCATTCAGTCATCGTACCTGCAAAACACGTTACTATTGAATGTTTTATAAATGAAGGCTGTACCACAATGAAACCACAATATAAGACATAATAAGTTGGAACACTTCACGAAAAGCCCAAATTTGTCAGTTCAGAAATGTAGTGCACATGCGGGCCCACTCCTCTCTCCCCAATGTTGCTCCTCTCTAGGCAATGTTGTGTCCGCATAAATTTTACTTGATTCTAGCATCTTGAACATCAACATTGATGGGGAAAGAAGGGAAGAAAGCGGACACCGTTCCAACAAATGTGACTGATATTGCAGTCATTCTTGTGAAAATAATATATACCTGACGTGAACATTACTAATGTGAGAAGGGTTGTAGAAAACGCAAAGCGGTGAACCGGAAATGCACAATTTAAAATATGCGTGAATAAGTTTGAATGCAAAATCGTGACACAAAAAAAAATAATGATAAAAAAAAGAAAAACGGAGGGCATTTTATAACTCATGCCGCTACGCGCATGAGTAAAAAGAAAAAAGAAAAGAAAAACGAAGGGCATTTTTTAACTCATTGCGCTTTGCGCGTGAGTAATTTACCTGACAAATGTAGCTACATAGGACGGAGCACTTGGGTATCTTGTGACCTACAACCCCAGACAAAATGTTCGGGACCCTGCGCCTCTTGGATACCCCCTCCCCCTTACCAAAGTTGAAAGAGCTAAAAGGTCTTGTTTTTTACGCAAAAATCGCCGGTTTTTCAACTTTGAACAAGGGGGAGGGAGGTTGAGATATGTTTGATCAAGTGTCCCCACAGGCGGACCACCCGATGTTTGTGTGTGTTGCGTGACATCGTTCAATGGCGGTTACAAAAGAAATATGGGTTAACATGAATAACTTGGCCGCGATTTGCTCTGAATACTTGTTCAATAAAAGTTTAGATGAAATGTTAAATGAGTCTTGTGTGTTATTTTTTGCCCGTTCTGAGCCGTTTAAGGTGTCATTTCGCGAGATAATTTATCGAACCCCAAGAGTAAGAAGAGAAAGAGAGACAAGGCAGGCAGCAAGCCAGCCGGCGACCGCGACCTTGTCCACTTCAAGCGCGATCTGACGCTAAACCAGCACATTTCTCACCTCGAAAACGCCGGCATCCGATTGAGCACAAATTTCTTCGTACTTGTGCCGAGCTTGAGCTTCATCCTTCCAGAATTTTTCGAGAAAAGCGATCCTGAAGTCCAAAAAACTGCTTTCTCAATCGGTCAGTGTAAAACGCAGACTGCAGACTGCAAACTGCAGACCGGGGGTAAAATGCAGACTGAGGGTAAAATGCAGACTGAGGGTAAAATGCAGACTGCAGACCAGGGCTAAAATGCAGGCTGAGGGTAAAATAAAATATTAATAATAAAAAACAAGACTTGGGAGTGTTCCTACGCGTACCCGTATTTTTTTTTTTTCAAAATCCCGAAAACTCAAACCAAAAGGCGTTTATTCGCCTTAGTCAAACATATTATCAACCTCGAGTTCTTGAACTCCCCATTTTGTTGAACCAAGTTTCCCACAAGCGCCAAAACTAATCGTAATTCTATGCATCTTACCTTTGTTTACGTGTCGGCCATTTTGAATTGTGCTTACGCGATTAGGTCTGGGACCGAGTAACTCTTTCAGCGTTCATATTCTTCATAGCCTTGGAATTGTTCGGAACACAAGGCAAGCAAAACACGACAACACAACAACAAGGCAAGGTAAACTTGTAGGTATCGAGCATAGTTTGTGAAAGACATTCAATCTTTGTACTCGACTTCAATGTATCAAGAGGTTTGTGAATTGATATTTGCTGAAAGGTGACACTGGGCTATCCAAACACGACAAATTAGGGAAGGTACGTTTTTTCTTGGGGAGGGAGGGCTGGGGCCTCAGAGGGGAGGGTCATCAGTGAAAGTGAGCACCAAAAGGGGAGGGCCATACCTCATGTGAGCTATTCAAGGGAGGGTCACACATCTTTTCCAGAATTTTTTAATGAGAAATTTTGTGATGTTGCATTCCATTTTTCTTACAGATTAAGTTTTTCTTTCCACCTACTTTGATTTAATTTTGTGTTTTATTATGGATACTAGGTTACATTTCTACATGTATATTATGCCATGGCACATTCATTTCTCGAAGGAATCGAATCCTTTTCCGTCCGTAAAAGACCTGTCTGCCTTTTACAGAATTAGGAAATGTAGGAAATATTTGTTTTTGAGAGGCAGATTTCTCATGCTAAACAAATAAACCGTACTTGTTAAAATAACCAACAGCAATGCCGGCTAGTCGAAGAAACAAGCGTGTGTATTTTCCCTTTAAATAGATATTTTATGCTCAAAACTTTTATAATAGTCAAGGTTCAAACTTCAGCTATAAAACGTAAATATCCCACACTGATTGTTCGCATTTTCCTTGTTTCAGCGCGGATACATTCAATATGAGATATATTTGTATTCAAACACTTTGCGTTCACAAGCGAGGGTCGCACTTCTGTCAGTCACCTAAAGGTGGGGGGTCAGGAGTTTTTTTGTTAAAACGCAAGGGAGGGCCAATACTTTTTTGAAAAAAAAATACCAAAATTCCCCAGCCCTCCCCCCCCAAGAAAAAACGTACCTTCCCTTATAACATTTCGGCGTTCTCAAATAATCGTTACTATGACCATTTTGATAGAGGAGATGCCAAAACTCGACGTGTGTTTCTAGGGCCATGTGACTTGAAGACCACGTGACTTTACTGCGTGAGGCGGCCTTTGTGTGTTTCGTGAGTCCTGACGTGACATTATTTTACGGGTACGAACACTCTTTATTTCATCCTTATGACTCGTTTCTTATTGTTAATATTTTATTTTACCCTCAGTCTGCATTTTACCCCCGGTCTGCAGTCTACATTTTACCCTCAGTCTGCATTTTACTCCCGGTCTACAGTCTGCAGTCTGCAGTCTGCGTATGACCGCTTTCTCAATATGATCGGTGCCAGATTCATGACCAAAGGAATCTGAAGAATGCGAGTCCATTCGAATCTACCAATCAACGCAACGCAACGCATGGCTGCCGTTGGCGATGTTGTAGCTTAACCGCGGTCAAACGAGAAAAATTTGCAAAAGTTAAGCAAAGTACTTAAAAGTTAAGGTTGTCATTTTCTGAATTTCACTGTTTAAAGTTTAATATATTGCCAATACACTGTCAATTTACCAAACGTTTTAAAAGTTCACCAAAAAAGTTCTAAGCGTTTAAAACCTGTGAACTGCAGAATTGTCGGCGCCTGATTTGCCAACATAACTTTGATCAGGCGCAAGAGTTTTGATCAGTTTTCAACGGAAAAAGCTCATCATTTTGCGAAAAATTAAAAGATAGTAACGTCAACTCATTTTTTTTTCATACATCCTTGCCCATATTTCAATTTAATATTAAATAAAATTGCACTAAATAAAACGAAAAACGTCTCGGACGTTTGACCGCGGTGGATGTTGTAGCGATGTAGCTTTGTAGCCTCGATTAAACGTCCGTGCCCAGTCTACTCGCAACTAAATGTACAGTTCGGCGATCGACTCGGCGATCGAGAATGTTTTGAAATGGAGAGGCGATTCAACAGTCCTTGTAAATCAGAAAGCAGCAACAATCCCCAAGAATCGAGATCATGGTTGGTGTGCAATTCAAACGGATGTTATCGACCTGGGTAAGTTTTCGTGGTGTTTGTTTATGTGTACTTGTACTCGTAAAATCGAACATCGCATAATAACCTTTTAATAGATTGTGCAATTTGTTGTGACCCAATATATTGTCAGTTTAATAACTTGCTTATATCAAACGATCTAACCCTATATAAGCTTATATCCGTACTTATAACTTTCCTTTTCTGGCGTATGAAACATACTTTTCTAGGCGCTTGACCCGTGGACGTTTTTATACGTTACAGTATTGTCACATATTTTTTCTTATGCATGATGAGTTTATTTTAAAGGCTTTACAATGTACATATTTAAAAATTTGTAAAGCATGGATATTTTTTCGCTGAGCTCCCCTCAGGGACCACACTGTCAAATCCCGAGTAAAACTCTGTAATCGAAAGCTCTCGTAAGCGAACAGCTTTAATTGCAACTTAGTTTTCCAAATCCTCAAGTTGGTGGCTTTCGAGATCTAATCGAGTCAATTGACTGTATTTGTTTTAACTTCGAACAAAGCTGTTTGAAGGTTTATGATGCCGGGCAAGCTTATTACATCAATCTGTTTTTAACATAGTTTTGTTTTTAAAACATGATAGTTTTGCAAGCAACTTCTGGTTACAATGGGATGTATGTTAATTCTTACACAAAAATCAGCAAAATTCTAATTTGTGAGAAAAGCATTGAATCAATAATTTATTGTTGAGTCTTTGGGTATGATTGGTTATAAGTAACCAACTAAGATAAGGTTAACTGACAATAGCTTATTGGAATGGTTTATCACTCCGATTGTGGTTTTGGACCACCTGCTACCAATAATATGGTTAAAAACATTTTTGAATTTTGAACGGGATTAAAAGGAGAAGATGGAGCGGCTGGCATGGCCTACATGTAGTGGCTACATGTGTACCTAGAGTGCTGGACTTGCAATCCAGATGTCCGGAGTTCAAGTCCTCCCTCTGACCACTAGATGGATTTGCAACATGGTACTGATTCATTTTTCTCAGGACAAGTTGAGTGGGCGAGCATGTGAACGCACATGAAAATCACCTCACACAAGAAGATGTGACAGTCTCGACTTATCCTGAGAAAAATGGGTGACGACATGTCTTGTAGTCTACAAGATGGTAGCCCCGAGTTCAAATCCTAGGCCAATGCCATGTAAGCAGCCAACTGGCTAGCCTCTCACCAGTTGGGATTTTTACATTCATTTGTTTACATTCAGTTTATATAATTATGTTATTTTCTCCTGTTTACTGTGTTCCCAATTAGCACTTTCATGCTTAATACATTGGCCATGGGACCAAAATAAGGTGATTTATTTATTTATTAAAATCCATGACCTGCTACAAATGCTCCACTGACCAACATGACAAAAGAATTAAAACCTACCGGTATTCTGGATACATGTATATACTGTATTCCCAGGAATTCAATACATGTACACTGTATATTTGAATTTAAGCTTTCTTTGCATCTGCTTTTACTCAGCTTTATAACCCAGCTTTCTTTCCTACACAGGTACATGTAATTATTAAACAATAATAATAAAAAAATGTTTATCTTTCCACAATGATGGATTCGATTCCCGGCCCGGCGTCATAATGTGGGTTGAGTTTGTTGTTGGTTCTCTCCTTGCTCCGAAAGGTTTTTCTCCGGGTACTCCGGTTTTCCCCTCTCCTCAAAAACCAACACTTCTAAGTTCCAATTAGATCTGGAAAGTGTCCACAATTAGTACTCGCGTACTAAATACTTTGACACTTTAATAGATTTATTTGATTTAGTATGAGCTTTTTACTTTGAAGGGAATCTCGGCTGAAAAACAGTTTAAGCTCCAAAGGATACTTAATGGTTCTCTTTAACTGGTCCTGGGATGTTAAGTCGATAACTCTGTAACTACAATGTTATGTTCATGTAACTTAAAATAATGTGAAGTGTTTGGTTTTCAGTTTAAATTGTGTGATCGCCGCTATGTTTTCTTTATGGTAATTTCTGATGTCACTGTGTTGTCGAAGATCTTTACGGAGTCTATGAAACAAGATTGCAGTAGAACCGTACAATTTATTAAGCCCGTTAAGCATGAGAAGCACATATTTATCTCCAGATTCATGCAATGTAAATTTAGAAGACGTATTTAAAATGCAGAACATTTGCACTGGTCAATGTCATAATCTCGTATCAAGCTTTGCAAAAATAAAATGTGGTGGCCACCGCGTTTTATTTTCACAAAGCTTGATAGGGGATTATGACATTGATGGCACACAGGAAATTTAAAAGCAAGAAAAGCAGAAACAAAACAAAAATGCCCAGTATTCAAACCAGTTAAAGAATTATCGACTTCAAAGCTCGAAAACATTTACACAAACACCTACTTACAGTTTTGAACAAAACTATTTTTAGCCAAGATTCCCTTTAAGTCCAGGACTGAAGACAAAACAAATATAATATTACTGCAATTTTTTTATAGGAAAGATCAATAGAGTGTTCACAAAGTGAACCATGTTATCATTCTATGATTACCCAACAACATACAGCATGAATATTTAATATTGGTTTAAATATGCCAGCTATATAGTGTTCTATCACAAATGCTGTTCTCTTATTGGCTACACTACTCACTACTCTGTTGTAGAAAGTGAGTGGAGTGAGTTAAGCCTGATGGCCGCTGCTTCTTCGCATTTTAGAAGTGTCTGTGAAGAGTATTTGTTGTTAGTTTTGAACGTCTAGTAGATTTTTACTAACACAATAATTGATTTTCCATGCGATAGAAATCTCGAGCTCATAATCTAATTGTTAAATATAACTAAACAGGAATTTTGTGCAATTAGAAATCCACACAGTCAAATGTAGCCTGCACAACACTGGGTGCTTTTGGGGCACTCAAGCGGGTTTTGGGGCGCAAGCACAAAGCGCGAGCATCAAGCATGGAGCACAAGACACGCAATTAGGGGAGGGAATTGAAAAAATAGTGCCTGAAGACACACTATTGTTATGTCTCTTCCACCCACACCCCCCCCCCCCCCCCAAAAAAAAAAAATTGACAGAAAACAATCAGACATTTTCACAGGTATGTACTAATAATTATTACAAATGACTAATAAAAAAGTGTTAAAATTATTTGCGGTAAACATGCCTGTGAGGCACATTGACGTTTAAATTTTGTGTTGACTGGCCTGACACAACTCCTGTGGGTTTTGTGATGACCTTTAGAGTTTAGCTCTTACGAGTGTAATTTCTTTAATCGATTTTTGTGTGAGAAAAATCTCCGACCCCTTTTTCAACAGAAAATGAACATTTGCAGGACTTTTTTGTGATTATCGATTGATCATTGATTGACCAATGTCAATTAACTAATGCTATCGAACAAATCAATTGATCAATTGGATTTCCGATAATCGGTTTTATCGATTTTAAAGTGACAGCAATTAATCCAAGCCTTGAGCATTTGAGGTATCTGTTATTTCAAAAAAGTTATTACTGGCAATGAAATTTTTGTACTATTCTTTATGATAGCAGAACAAGGTTATAGTTATTGTAAAACACCTTAGAGTTTCCAAAAAGAGAAAGAACTTATAATAAATGAAATGATAGCACAATTTCAGCATCTGCACAAGCTCCCAGAGAAACGCCTAAAACTACATTATAAAAGTGATTCCATGAGAACGTTTTGAAATCGAATAATGAAAAATTCATCAAATTTGGATATATCATGGATAGTAGTACAGGTTGTATTTTCTTAAAATATGTGGAATAAAAAATATAAGTCACTCTGCACTCAGTTTTAGGAGAAAACAACCATTTATTTATTTTGCAAACTGAATCCTCAAAGGAAACCCTCTTGGTTCAGAATGTGTGTGTGCGCGCACTGGTGCACATGCAAATGATGGCATTTACATGAATTGAAGCACACTTGCAATACTAGGGAATCACCTTAAGGTTACACCACCAGCCTCAAATAGCCCTTGCTTTAGAAATGCTGGTGGTGTGAAATGTTTGTATTACATGTATGTGATGTGAAAATTGAATTGAATTGAAGTGTTGTTGTTTTTCAGAGGTGCAATGATTAGACCAAGAACACGATCACTGAATCCACCTCAACCAGTGCCAAACTTTGGCAGAAAAGGACACTTGTGGGAAGATGAGACTCACTCCAGGTTAGTACAGTTTGAATGTCCTATTGGGTATTGTTCCTGAGACTGATGTTGGTAACTGCAGAGGTTTCAATAACATACATGTACAATGTACAGTGTGGAAGTGTACAATCACAATCTTCAGACCTACACAAACTTAAAGAGTCTGACCCACCCAGTTTGCATTGCTCGCTTCTCTTATTGTTATGATATGGCTTTATTCCATATTTGGGCAAGCATATCACCTCTTGCACAAGTGAACTTCTCATCTACAATACAGTATGGACTTTCGGGGGCCCTGAAAATGGCGGATGAACCAACGTAGGCACGCAATGCAAACTGGGTGGGTCAGATTCTTTAATGTACAACATGTTATTACAGTGAGCTGGACCCTCAAAAATGTGTAAGTTGTGGTTTTTGAAATAAATATCTTGATTATTACAGCTGAACTTATCAGTGACATGGCTTGACCCACTGATAAATTTGAATCTACATTTATCTGCATGTACTTGTACTAAACATTGTTCATTGTAGTCCATGAGAGTGATGTTTTAATAATTCTATGGGTTTCATAATCATTTTTATCCCCCTTTGTCCATTCAACTGTATGGCATTATTTGTAATGTACAAAAAAATTACATTGTATAACATGTTAAACCAAGAGCCGATGGGCTCCTGGTTAAGCAAGTTAAAGGCATGCACTTATGGTGGACTGTGATGTGTGGAAAGTCCGAGCTTTAATGTGTCCGACAAAAGTAATGAGTTATTTTTTACATGTAAGTATAAGTACTTTTTGCTGTTGGCCATTTAATCAAATTGCTACCCATTTCATCCTTTTACAATAAAACGTTGACATGTCTTCTCGCATTTTCTCACTGCTGACTGGCATCAGTTGTATCTGTTAATACAAAAAAATGATTCTCAGGTGCAAAAGAAAAAACATTAAAGTTACAAGAAAATTTTCCGAGGCAGACTGCTGTCAGAATAAAAAAAACAACCCATTTCGAAACACAAATTCTCTCTAATAGTACGCCCTCCCCAAGTGTTTAATTTGTAGATTTTTATAGTGTATCACCTTGGAAGTTATTTATTTTATTTCTTATTGTTGCCATGTTGCAAGGGTTAAAGGCCCCCGGAACAACCTAAACTAAACTAAACGGTTAGGATTTTTGGTCAGAGTTTCGTAAAAGGTTCCATGAAAATTCACGTGACCAGAACATGAAAGAAAATTCTTAAGCACTCAAAACAGCGTACTTTTCCCAAATAAAAACAATGGGTACACATGTGCAGTTAACGAACATCCCAATGCCAAATCTGCAGTATGGATTTGTTTAAATCGCGCTTTTCAAAGGACGTACATTTTCTTTGATTCATAGCTTTCTTTTGCTTATCTTAATGGTAATCTCATGCTAGGCATGCAATACAAATAATATTAAAAACTTGTATAACATCCAAGTTACTTTGTTTCACATGTCTACGGCATATTAATGTAGGAAGATGGTCAATGAAACAAATTCACTATTTATTTGCTACTTACAAATTCGTAGAAAAACTCAAGATGTGTTGTAGAGTATTCTGTATGAAAGAATAACCTTGTAAATTATTTTTAAGTGCAAAAAAACCACGCACCTTTATATCATTAAAAAAAGCATTTTTATTAGCACTTCCTTACAGTACTCTGCAATTATCGGATTGGATTTTAAAATTAATTTTCAATCGTGGGTCTTTGCGAATTGATAATTATCCGCTTTCTGGCGTTTGGTTCCCTTTTTAAAACGTCTTTCGAGTTCCCGTTGCTTGCAAGTTTCTAATAGTCTTTAGATTCCCGTAGAAGTTCGGTTATTTAATCGAGGACCCATGAATATAAGCCATTGAAAGTGATTTTGTTCGACGAAGCTACATGTGGGATTGATTCGTTCGGGCAGAAAGACATGAACAAGAGTACGCTGTAGCACCGTGGGATATGATTCATTGCTTTATCTACAAAGAAAAACAAACCAACTGGCGCTGCAGCATGGTGAGGTAATCTCCACTCTTATCTCATACTGTGACCTTGAAATGTTTTCAACTATATGTTACCAAGTTATGCTCAAAGTAAGAAATTCAAATCTCAAAGTCTGCGCGCTTTCGGTGACGTCCATATAGCTTTCACGGACATCAGTCTTACTAAATATCTGAGTAAATTTAATTGCCACCCTAGTCGTTTGACGTTTACACTGTATATCAGCTGCACACAGCTTATTAAGGTGCATGGCTAGCGATTTTTTTTCCGGGAGACTACTCAGTATGTACATAGTGGGCTATACGCGGAGCTCCAGCCTGAATTAGGAATTCCTTTGTGGTGCTCACAGGATTCGACTGAAGGGCCACTCTTGCCGGAAGTACATGTATAGTAACTAAATCTAAACAAAAATGAGGCTTCCAAAATTTGGGCACAAATGTTTTAGGACCTTGATAGTTCTGAGAAACACTTTGTCTCCTAAAAGACCGGCATCTGTGTAAATCGGTCATGTGCAGCTTAGGTTAGTTTCCAACTTTTGGGCTTTAAATAGAAAAAATGAAGGGATCAATCATCAGTTTTTCTTTCAGAGATTAAGAAGTGCTTTATTCCACTATACAGTAGCAACAAGCTACACGTTTTAGCGTTATGGTACAATCATTTATATCAATTGTCAATCTATATATTTTTATTATTCACATGGGTGGCTGGGTATGACCTGTGATAACCTTGATGTTTATCAGGCTGTCTGAAAAATAAAACGAAACTGAATGCAAGGCTGGCACCACGGCAAATGGTATTTCGACGAAAAAGGTTTAGTCTTCCTCGGGGCTATAATTCCGGTTTATAGTAAAGTAGCCTCGTCTGGCTCGAGTATTTCAGTGCGTTTTATTTACGCATCGTGTGGACCCGGCTTTGTAAATCGAAGTTTCTATTGTCTGTATAATAAATTTAAGTTATGACCGCGAAATATTTTCTGGTTAAGCATTTATCGCAAGTGGATTCCCCAAGATTAGTGCTTGTAATGTAATTTGCCCTTTTTGTTGATTTGTTTTGTGGTGGATATGTGATGCTATGTAACCTTTTTAACTCGTCAATACGCGAAGCGTAATGAATGCAAATTTGCTTCCTCCCTTTCTTCCTTCCTTCCTTCTTTTCATGGGCTGTAAACTTTTATCGGTAATTCCGCCAGTGCGGCCTTTTACCTGTTCCAAATGCAAAGAAATATGGATTGGGAATACTCGAACGCCGAAACAGATAAAATCATTAACGCGATGTACTGATTTCTCGCGTTTGGAGTCCTTTGATGGAAAATTATTCAAATGGATTTTTTTAACCAGCGTTACCAGGAATCGCTGGCCCGCGTTCGAATCCGGGTAAAGACATTGAATATTTTTCCTTTCTTTTATATTTTAACGGAAATTTGATGAAGTTGGCAACCTTTATCGAACGTCTTAATTTAAGTTCTTGACCAGTCCCTCTCTAGATAGTCGAGCGGGCGAGCAATCGGCGATTGAGTGCCGAGCGAACCGAGGGGGCTCTGGGTAGTTCTTGCTCTCTACCCCAGTTTCCCCTCGGCTCGTTCGCTCGCTCCAGTCTCGCCGAGCTTGTTTTTGTGATTAGCTTGCCCGCTCAATTGACTGAAAAGGGACAGCTAGCAGTCTATATTTACCGCGGTGATGCACTAAATGTCAACTTCAACGTGGATCTGTTCCTCAAGTGTATACCTCTTCTGGAAACCATGAATGTTTGGGTGAAGAATCTTTATTTAGAGCTTTTCGTATTCACGAGTTGACTCATAAGGAGCCTTTGATTACAGCCGGGGGGGTTGGAAGGCTATCTCATGATGCATCGCAACAGGTTACGCGCGAAATATGAAGAGAGCAAACAAAATATTTTACAAATTACGAGTTGTGGCTAATTTTCAAGGTCTTATCATGATTATTCTGAGGTCTTTTGCATTTTCGACCTATATAGCTCTCGCAACTTGTTTTCCATGCTTACAAAAACCTATAACGTTTGATCGTTCTTTTATATCATTCTTTAGTTACTAGATTAAATACTTGTTTTCCATTCTTAAGGGACCTCGTTTTTAAGCTACCCGCATAATGTGGGTCAACCCCCAAAATACGCTAAAAGTCTGAGCGTAGTTCTTGCTTAAACATAGGATTATTTTCAGATAAATATCAAGAACGTATTTGGAATCCAGATTCTTCAAACCAAAACTTGTTTCCTTTGGATTTAATTTCAGTCGATACCACCTTCGAACTTTTCAAACTCTTGCTGTCCATATAATGTCTGAATATTCGTTTTTGATGTTGTAATTGGGTATTTAGGCTAGAGTGCCCGATTTTTTGAGTTGAATTTCTCTTTTGTCAATTTTGTTTACGTTTTTTAGTACATTTAACTCGTCTTGATTTTCACCAGGTTTACTATCAAAATATCTAACAAGAGCCTCATACAATGTGTCATTGTTGTCTTCACTACACCAGCACTTCCACTTAAACATAGTGTCAATTGCTTCTCATCGTTTTAAACAGAGTGTAACAAATGGTAAAAAATCCGTTCTCTTTAACTGTTATCACAATTCACAATATGATTAATTACCACCTTTTCATTATCATTTGCTGTATAGTAGGAAAAATTCTAGCATCAATAATGCTCTTGAATTCTTTGTACTATTGAAAACATTCAGTATCTGAGACGGAGACCCTTGAAATTCAAGGAAATTGAGATTCGTTTCGTCTACGACCATTCGTCATCCTTAGTTGTGTTGGTCAGCAACTTTAGATGCTCAATCTCAATTATCTTTGACCGATCGTAAATGTTTTTTTTTTCTATACAGCTTGTAATACAAGTCCATCGACTAAAACCTCTATTCCATATCCGACTATCCAAAATGAATAAAAATCAACCGCTGACTTGTTCATTGTAAGTTATCAAACTAACCGTTCCTTTTGTTAATGGGGAGGGGCGTTTGGTGGTGAAATGCATTGACCCCCCTACACAGGTGATACTTGTGTTGTATTAAATCAAGTGTCAAAGATAAAAGCAAACTTCGTATTCCGATAATTATTTTTCCCAGTTAGTTTTCATTCAGCCCAGGCTAGATTTTTTTAGTGCTGTACCAAGAAGATACCAGTTATTACATTTTGCAGCAATATTTGTCATTCAGTTGCGATCAGGAGCAATAACAACCATAATCGATTATGGCCCGTGATGCATTTAAGAGTAGCC
This sequence comes from Dendrophyllia cribrosa, assembly GCA_024195265.1. Taxonomy (NCBI): domain Eukaryota; kingdom Metazoa; phylum Cnidaria; class Anthozoa; order Scleractinia; family Dendrophylliidae; genus Dendrophyllia; species Dendrophyllia cribrosa. The sequence continues at coordinate 16,960,341 of JAJLRJ010000004.1, forward strand.
GACGTGGCTAGCGCTAGAAATTCCCCACCCCCCTTTCTCACCTCTTTCTTGCGCCTGCCAGGCAAGCTAACTTAAGAGCTTCCCTGGTTCCAGTTGTATTGTGGCGATGGTTCAATTTCGTTCGAGAAGAAGGGAAAAAACTCTGAATTTCCTTGAATTAACGTGACTTAAATTATGAAGATCGATAATAGTCTTTGGCAAAGCCAGTGAACTATAGGTTTGTGGTAAATTTGTTATAAGGAAAAGACTTCAACCAACATAATTGCTTTACGAATTGGGGGTCTAGAGGCAGGCTCCTCCAGAAATTTTGCTACTTTATAATAGCAATTATCACCTTGTGATCGACTGCATTTATTTTTCCTTTGGCTTACTCTGTAAAAAAAAAAATCCATGAATCATGCATGAATTTTTTTTCCGCCCCTCCATCACTTTTCTAATGGTCCACTTCATACGGAGCCCTTGACCGTTATTTGGGTTGTCCGAGATAACTGTTTGAAATTGAAGCTCACACACTACTGGAAAGGGGGCGTTTCCTGCCCTTTTATAGCGTCTCTTCGTGTTTTAACCATCTAACCTTTCAACAAACCTTCTAATTGCGAATGACAACAAACGAAACTCTCTTTCACGACTTTCCTCTTCTTACGTATTTAATTATTTACATAGACAATTCATTAAATCCTCTCACATACTTTAATTCGTCTATACAACGAAAAAAAAAAAAACGCTTTATCTCAGCCTTAGTTCCCGGGGCTTTTGTCCTTTTTCAAATTTAGCCTCCAGGCTCTAAAGTTAATCTATATTTTAGAAGTATTATATTATCTGTAGTTTTTCTTGTTTAGTGTGTTCTTGTAAAATGTATATATCTATTGTTATGAGTAAAATAAAAATTGTATTGTATTTATTGTGAATTGAACGACGTTGTGTTTATCTTACATAACATAACATCACTTACATCTGAAGCAACTTTCAAAATTTTCTACTCGCGTCGAATTTTGAAATGAGCATCAAGGCCCGTTTTAAAGCTCATAGAGCTCTCGTTCTTCTTTCATTTCCATAGCACTGTGTTTTGAGGGACATTTTTGCATCTTCGGTGCACTCCATTGGGAGCCTGTCTTATTTTTTGCTTTTCTATTTTCCAGTTATTCACTGAGGCATTCTAAGAATTTCCTTGTTTTGCGTTCTAATTATTGCGCCACTGCTCCAAGACTCTTTTGTCAGTATGACGCAAAAAAATGCGCCGGATCACCTAGCAACGACTTTGAGCGTGCGATAAGATTGGATCTCTACTAGCCTCCTACGCAGACCTTCTTTTATAGGCACTTTTGTTATTCAACGAGATGCAAATAAGAGGCGGGGTATTCTGCAGTTTAGCTAAAAATAGCTACAATGGTAAACAAGTTTTGTCAGCTTTTTCAGAACAGCAGTTAGTTTATTTTCTCAACCGAAATCCCCTTGCAACATGCTGAAACTCGGCTCACGAGATCACTCATTTCACTCGCAATCAGGTTTTTTTTCACCTGTAAATACAGCCACATCTCATCCTTACCTCACGCGAACTCCCCGAGTGGCCGGGAGCAATACGAGGCGGCTGTATTCGCAGGCTTGGACTTATTTCCTTTAAAGTGATTTCCTTGTTATAGGAGGTCTTTGTTTAATCTTGACTTTAATCTCCTAAACTACATTACTTGATATTTTAGTGGATACATCTTGAGGGTACCAACGATATCGGCTTCGGTTGACAAAACCTTTGTGCGTGTTACATGCACGTCATATAGAAATGAAACCTTGCAAAACGTGCGTCAAAGCTGAACAACTTCCTTAACAACAAAAACTCCGGTTACTCTCACGCAAGCCCTGTCTGTATTTAATTTAAAAAATTTGGTTCTTGGAAACACTTAATAATATTTAAAAACAAAACAATCGTGTGTTCACTGTAGCGCCATCAAATCGTACTTATTGTTTTGACGTTTTACATACGAATTTCATGATGCGGCTTGTGTTGATTGTTGTGGGCGCACGGACGCGTGGGCGCGTATGTCTAATGGACACAGCCAAGTTGTTGTTCGTTTGATATAAGCTTGAAGATGAGAAATATTTTCGAATCCGCATTTTCGTACTTTAAATTAGCGACAATTATCAGACGTTGACATAAAATAGGCAAATAAAGAGGCAGTGTGGTCATAAATTGTCTGTTTATCTGTTATTGTTCCAAATGTCACGGTAAATATAGATAATTTTGCAAGTTTATTACTGGGGGCACCCGGACTGGCGTGAATGGCTTGTCATGTTACACATCAGTTCTAATCCAAAGGTAAAAACAAGGTAAAATAATTTCAATTAATTTCAATATCAAGAGAAAGAAAACAAGGTAAAATAATTTCAATATCTGGCGGAAAAAGAAAGAGGAAATATTAAAACCTTTCGTGTTAAAATGCTGACTTCACACTTGAATGATAATCATCTATTGAAATTTTCTAATCAGTGTCTAATAAAACCAAAATCTGAATATGACATGCCTGGCTGACTTGAATAACCGTAATATACATGTGAGTTACAGATACGATTGGAATAGCGTCTCTTGGTACGCTATAGCCCCTTAACTGAATCCGTCATATCATCATTTAAGCCTCTTCTGTCGAGATCCCTTGTGACGAGCAAACCTTCGCAAATGCCGCGAAGGAAATACGTGGTTATGTTGTGTCGTCTGCAGTTTGCTTGAAAGTTGATTGTTGACGCTGTATAGTGCACTGCAGCGGAATGTATAAATCCATTGATCGCGTAAACGGCGAATTTATGGAATCACCCTCGAATCCTCCCTGTCTCCTGCCTCGCTCGCACAAAACACATTTTGGTAAGAGATGTTGGAAGAGACATGAACATTCTGGCTGCAAATGGAGATGTGGTCAATCTTGCATGAAGCCTAGTGGATATATCGAGATCAGCTCACGAGATTTGAAACATACAAAGTTCCAAGAGGCGTCTACCCAGTGGTAAATATATTAAATTCATTTCAAATTGATTTATTATGAAGAATAAGAGTGAAAAATCAACTCTGGGGCTTCAGTGGCAGAACCCACTCAAATTCCTATACATGAATTATTGTAGAATTCCGAATATAGCGGACTCCGTTACTTTCGGAATTAGCAGCCCTCAGGATCCGCAACTTTCAGGCAGCAGCTACTATCGGATGGCCATTACTCAGTTTCGGACTGCTAAAATACGCGAACAATTCATTCCAATGAATTTATTGCACAAGACAAATACGACCGCAGTATTGGACATCTGGCTCAAAATATAAAAGGAAGTAAGATACATGTAACATACTTTCTAATGTACCTTACTACGGTTGTCAACACTAGAATTCTAAGCTCTTGTCGCATCTCATCGCATCGCATCGCATCTCTTCCTGAGAGCCGTGCCTATAAATTACCTAATTTATTAGAAAATACGAAATAAAATTGATAAGTTAACTAAGGTAATAAAAATGTAAAAACAAGGTCACTAAGTTAATTTTATTTGTACTAAAAATTTCTTCTCAAAATGTATCATTTAATTATGTTTTTAAAAGTTGTAACGTTCGGCTGAGTTTTAGCATTACTGGGGAGGCTATTCCAAAGTACAGAGCCTCTATACTGATAGCTGTTTTTGCCAGCTTCGCTGTTTGGTCTAGGCACAAACAAATTTTCTGATGAATTTTTCTCAGGTTGTAAGAATGGATAATGTTTGTATTTTCAAACAAATTTGTCAGGTAATTTGGAGTGCCTCCATTTAGCGTTTTATACATTAGTATAACGTATTTTTATTGTGGGGGGAGCGTTAATTTACAGTTCGCGAAAATGTACATGTTGTGGAAAGTATGCAATAACCTTAAGGTTACCGTGTACCTTCGGGGTGTCTCCAGTATAACAGCTCTAGCGTCTTAATATTACACCTAATATACCTAAACCCAGATATCAAATTAAAGCTTATAGCGCTGGCTATCTAAATATGGAAACCATTTGGTAATAAAATGAATTGTCGAATTTTTTACGACGTCTAAATTCGAACGTCCGAATCAGCTTTAAAACGCTATAACTCAAAGCGATTATTGTATTTTGCTAATTTGATTTGTTCTCGGATTTCCGGACACGAAGCGCTAAAAAAACGTATCGGCGATTTCCCATATTCAATTGCAGTGAAAAGTTACAGAATATTTTCGAAAAAGGGAGAAAAAAAATTGAGTGATCGCACGGAAATGGCTCTTGACGAAAAAGTTTTCGGAAATAAGAAATTCGCCGTCAAGTGTTTGTTGATTATATGTTAACCTAGCTTCTGTCCAAATTTGAGGAAAATCGAACAAATTCCCTTTGAGTTGTAGCTCTTTATATGTCCCCTACAAGCGAAAAATTAACTTTGAGAAAACAGTGCTTAAAAAAACATATCGCTTCATAAACAAACTCCGCCCACTAAAGTTATACCGTCATTTCTCCGTCAATTTTCACTATTTTTCGATAATTTTTTTTGGATGAAAGTTCATTCTGTAAACTTTATTTTGACGCCAAAAAAAAAATTTCAATAAATTTTCGATCTGAAGGTACACGGTAACCTTAATAACAGTGAACGTGAGCCTTGAAGATGACAGATTTGTTCCTGTGTATCCTGCAATACTTGAGTTTTGGTAGATCTTTTATAATTCAATAGCTTGACAAACTTGTTATACAGTTTCTTTGTTTATCACTGTTGTTTTTTATGTTTTCTTCAAACTACGTCAAAAGTACTACAACCTTACGCATTTGAGTTTTTCGATCACGTACGCTATATGACTGAATAACTTAAGGGAAACATTTCAAAATCTACTGTGGATGTGCACGGTCAAAGCTAAAAAGTACTAACATAAACATCGAACAAAGAAATTTCTCAGGTTTCATAACTATTGCGCTTTATTAATTATGCTGCAAATGTGTAATTTTCTTTATTGACGATAATTTAAATTTTCTTAAAATAAGTCACCGCACTTGACACTGTACTTGAGGTAATTACGCATCTCTCAAGAACCTTACTAGCTTCATAGTTTCTCGTCTTTGTACGGATCGGTCACTGATCATATGTCGTAGGTTTTTAGTTTTACATGTACACAAATAGCATAGTAGAGCAGCAGTACACAAGTAAAGCCTGGGACCTATTCGGTCTGTTTTCTGTTTAGTTGGGGACATGTAAATGTTCGTGTTTAGTATTGACCCATCTAAAGGCGTGATAAAGAGGCTTCTTGAGTGTAAAGACTTGAAAAAGAAAGTCATTTGTCGTTAGCTTTCGAAAAGTCATAACAATGTCTTTCAGGTCATTTCGCATCCTCTCAATTTGCGCCTGCAAAGTTACTTCATATCTCGGTTACGGTAAACGCGTCTTATAGGCATTTTTCATTTTTCTTAAGAATTATAGTGGGCATAAATACAGAACTGTGGAGTCAAGTGGCATGTCAATATATTTCTGTTAAGTATTGGACCTTCTGTATACAGGTATTAAATAAACACGCGAGTGCGAAGTAAAAAAAATGCTTTTCAAGTCAGTTGTTCTCTGCAAAGTCCAAAAAAAGGTTGTTAACTGGAGACAAATGACATGAAGAGAGTAAACTAAAATCAAGTTTAAGAGTATAATTTCTATGTAACAACAGCCACCAGTGACAGGAAACGATAATCAATTGAAAGTTCGCATGCATATGTCATCACTGGACAATAAAACACGCGAGTGCGAAGTAAAAAAAAAAAAGCCTTTTCAAGTCAGTTGTTCTCTGCATAGTCAAAAAAAGAGTTGTTAACTGGAGGCAAATGACTAGGCTCGTTGGTCACCGGACATGTCAAACACACGTTATGTAGCGCCAGATCTTGTCATTATGTCTATATGTATATAAGTGTGAAATACAGTGAGCTTCATCCACAGCAATGAGGCACAATCTCTTTTTATAGACTTCACTCGACAACATCTTCCTCCATCGATCAGGACACAAAAATGACTTCAGTGATCCAAAGACGATCTCGCAGTCTCCCCTTTCAACGGATTTTTTCGCCTCCTCGTCCTTTTGATCGTCGCCAATAAACTCGGCAGCAATGCCTATTGATTTTAGGAAGTTTACTTCATCTTCCATTAGCGAAGTCAGGGGTGAAATAACGACAGCAATGGGCTTAAAACTCGTCTCTTTCACAATATCGGAAACCATCGGTGCAGATTGGAAAATAAGGGACTTTCCTGGTTGAATAACGAACAAATCTTCACCGTCAACCAGCTTTTCCAGCGCTTTCCGTTTTAAAACTTTGAGATTTTCAAGTTTAAATCTCTCTACAACACGATCGCACGCCAAACTGAACAACTCCTTCGTATTCGCCGTTTTGAAATTATGCTCTATAAAAATAATTTATTCGCCTGCTCGATTTGAGCAGGCAAGCTTCTGATTGGAGGAAATTAACAATAACGGTGTTCACGCGTCCAGCCGTCTTTTCGGGGGAGGAGCGCGGGCTCGTTTCCCGAACAGCGGCTCGTAGTCGAACCTAGCAAATGACTTGAAGAGAGTAAACTAAAATCAAGTTTAAGAGTATAATTTCTATGTAACAACAGCCACCAGTGACAGGAAACGATAATCAACTGAAAGTTCACATGCACATATCCCTATTCTTGACGCTTCAACATTAAGTAAGTTCAAGCTCTTTTTGTGAGCCTTCACCTCAGTGTTACAGATATCGCAGCTCATACTGTAGCAGTTACTCATTAGTGTCGATGAATTTCGCAGATTAGTGTATATTCCTAACCAGTGAATAGTGTTTTCGTGCGCTCTGATCGGAATAGTATGCGCTTTTTGTCACTAGAAATGTTAATAATAACGGCTTGAAACTTTGTACTCTGATATTATTACACAACATGTATACTTGTTGGTGTTGCTGTTGGTAGTGGAGTGTTGTTCGTGTAGTTGTTAATTGTGTTGTTGATGGTTCAGTGTTCAGTACCAAAAGCTCATAAGATAAGCTTCTCACAGTACTTATCTGACGATTGTTTCGCAAAACAGGAACTTAGAACTCAAGATGGATAATGCTTTGCATGGTGCAATCAGTTTATTCAAGATGTTTTGCCAATAGCTTTTTATTCTGTCTGCAGTCCAAACAGCTTGTATGAATCAGCTGAAGACGATCCGTAAGAATGAGATTCTGCCAAAAAAAAATTCCCGCAAGAAATTACATCACCATTGACATCAGTTACGGAGTAACATAACAAACACGAGGAAGAGTGTTTAACAGGATTTCCAAACAACGAGAAGTGAGTTGAAAAAACGAGGCGAGGTCGACTTAGAGTTGTTTGGATACCTGATGAAACACTCTTTCGAGTGTTTGATATAACTTTGATATAGTTTGATAAATACAGAGATAACGAAGGAATAAAATCGCCAAAATCTCTGCTAATTAAGATCGGATGTCCAAACCACCGTCACGCGGACACGCGTACAATTTTCTTTGTTCAAACTGAATTATTATTATTATTGATTTTGTGAGGGCTGTTTCTTAACAGTTTGAATGTGTGCATTCAAAATGTATGCGTGTCTCCAGTTCAATTCGTTAGAGTGTCTGTGATGCTAAGCTTTCCATCTGCTCCTCTGAAGAAGCTATCTTCCGCATGATGCCGTTGTCTATTTTGCAAGGGGTTGATTGCACATTGTCGGTTGTTGTTGCATTTGTTACTCCAATAATTTCCAATGAGCTCATGGCTGGAAATGTCATGACATGTTGCTTTAAGTTGAATGTTACACGTTAGTTTGATTTCCTTCGACTGACTTGTTCATTTAAAGGACCTCTGTAATGGAAAGGACGACATTTTTTGGTTTTAGTTTAAAGCTTTCCGGCTTTATCTTTTCTAATTCGTTTACTGATTTTGGTTTAATTTGTATTTCAGTAGCCATGTTGATCCCTCGGATCACTACCTTGACTGGGCGAAGCCAGCCCTGAATGTGTTAATAATTAAAAAAGTCATGGACCCTGAAGCAACTAAGTGCTTTAAAGAACTCGCGCAATGGCTAATAGAGGTAAGTTTGTGATGGAAAGTACAATGAAATCGAGCAGGATTAGCTCAATTTTTAGGGCGCTGGTCTGTCTAACAAGCTGCCAAGGTTTTCTTGTTACGTACGACGTACATTTGCGAGGAGACGAGGAGGATGTTATTTTAAGGAAATTTGTTTTTATTGCAGGAGAAACAAATGGTGATTTTTGCCGAAGCAACGGCCGTTGATGACCCCCAGGTTTTAAAGGATGAAAAATTCTCAGCTGTGAGGTCAAAACTTTGTGTTTTCAGACAAGGTGAATTGTGGTTAGAACTGACAACTATTCTGCACATTCAAGTCTTTATTAAACGAGTCGCACAGTTAGTTTAAATATGATATCATTTACGATGACATTGACTGCAGTATACACTGTAGTTATTGTTGTACAATAAGCGCATTTATTCGGAGGCATTTTGTATATGTAGTGTATGACTAGAGGGTGGCCGCTTGGTAAATTGTTCTAAAACTCATTGTATTCCCCTTTTGTTCCTCCAAGGCGATCAGCTAGATGACAAAATCGACTTCATTGTGTGCATGGGAGGTGATGGGACTCTTTTACACGCATCCTCTTTGTTTCAGGTAAGCAAACTTAATATCCTCTCATGGAAAAAAAAAAAACAGCAACTCCAGTTGCCGGGTTTACGAATCCCTCCTTTAAAACTAAAATATATGTCATATATGCTAAGCCGCATTGTTTATTAACAATAATCTATTTTCGTTCCAACAATAGACTATTGTTATCAAACAATACTTAGAATAATTCTTAACGTAGGAGGGTTTTGTGAATCCCTCCCCAGGTCAATACCTCCTCACATTACTGCAATTCCTTTAACTTTTAGTTTGACTTATGGTATTTGGAATCAGTAAGATGCTTGATTGTAGAAAATTAAGCGAGTGCACCTTGTATATCCCCAGTAACATGCTTGGTTCTAGGAAATGCGTCTCTTCTCGTAATTGATTTGATCGTGACTGTAGCGCCGAGTGCAACTCGTATCTGATTCCGTTGCTTATTAGTCTCCTTATACGCAGACTAGTTGCTTATCGTTTTACCTCGTAATACCTAGCGGCGGATACATTCATCGTTTATTTTGTGTGAGTTTCATACTAATTCGATAAAGGAAAGTTAGTTAAACGGCCGCTCAAAAATGTTCGGTGCGGCTACACGGAAACTGGAGGGAAACACTTCAACTGAGTTGATGCGGTAAATTTGGCCACCATAAAGATATTCAACAGCTTTTGAACCTCTTAACTTTACGGTGGCCAATTTACCTTTGGTTATCAACTCATATTGTTTATGTTAAGTAGATCAATGTCATAGACGCATTAAAAAATCAGTCAAACTCGCGCAGTCAACGATGTAAGCAGGAGTAGGGAGGCAAACCCCGGAAAAAGATAAACTTGGATTATAGGCCAAGTGACCTAGCTACAGTTATTTTTCCGAAGAGTGACAGGTCTCTTTGAGAACAAAAATTAAGCAACTTTGTAGATGATTGACTTTGCCAGGCAAGTATTCCAGGCTGTTCGCAACGCTTTGCGTTGTATGAAAAGCAGGTTCCCAGAGCGCAAATTGGATCTTGAGGCCTGAAACTCACTTGCAACCTTTCCAAGGCACAAACCCTCTGATTTTGTGCGGTTAATCTTCAAACCGCTGCACTTTTAAAATAGAATGGCAGGCTCATTTGGTACTGAACTGGTTTTATTTATCCGTTTGTCAGACGAACGGATAGAAGCTGAAAGTAGTTCGACTGCAAGGATAAAAAATGAACCAGAGAGCGGACATCCTTGTTACTTTGTAGCTTGAAAAATGCAGACGAGTAACCATTGTTTATAACACAACTAGACATGTTTTTATAGATGATTTCAATCCAAGTTCTAATATTTTCACCGAAATTAAAAGTTTCTAGAGTTTTAATTTCTCTTTCTATTTTTGGGTGGGTGGGTGCATGATGGTAGGTTTGATAGCTATGCAGTATTTACGTGAAAAAGTGTTAAGTTTAACGCTGTAAAAAGTGTTAAAAATGAAACTAGAAGCTAGAAGCTATGCAGTATTCCCGACGTATCTAATCAGCGTTCGGCACGGTAATCGAACGAAATCGAAACTTTTATGTGAGTTCGATTACCGAACTGATCGAACTCAAACGAACTAACTGAACTTAATTGAACTCAATCCATGGATTACGACTCGAGTTTTGATGAGTTTTCTATTAATTAATTGATAAAAACCAAACTGTCTATACAGTAATAGGAACAAACTCAAGACTTACATATTTCACCCGGACTTTTTTAGTTTTCTAAAGTCAACTGCTTTAAAGACCTATTAACAAAATCACGTTACGCTTTCCTGCTCTGACATCTTTCTAAAACGTGGCACGCTTTCTGTGATGAAAAGCGAAAGCCTTTGTTTATTTGTGAGGTTTCAGTTTATCGAGTGTTCGAAAATCGAACGTTCGATTGCGCTCGATTGACCTGAAACTTTTTTGTAAGTTTGATTGTGTTCGATAGCCGAACTTACTCGAACTCAGTCCATCCACGGATTGAGTTCGATTAAAATTCCGTTTGATTAGATACGCCGGGAGTATTATTCCCAGGTGTCAGAGCTTTTGGTGGTGTGTGTAACGGAAAGGGTTGGAGGTTATTACTGTTGGTGTATGGTGGGGCATGTATCTGAGTTAATTGTTATCGGGGTGAACGTGCCCAGAGTCCCCTTTTTATTTATCTCTCCATTGCAAACTTACTTTTTTCTAGAGCCAATATTTTTTATCTTTTTCCCTCCACAGTGTAGCTGCCCACCTGTTATGGCATTTGATCTCGGTTCGTTGGGATTCCTTACGTCCTTTAGGTTTAAAGATTTTCGAGAGAAAGTAACCGGCATTTTGGAAGGCGAGTTGTATTTTTTAAATTAGACAATTGCACGACACAAAGAATGATGAACCCATCTTTGCTCTGGTCAATCACTACAGAGGCAGACAATCCAATAAACCAATCAGAATGTGAAACAAATACATGTCGCTGGCGCCAAGCGCGGGAAAACGCGTACAAGCAAGTCAGCAAGTGTTTTACTTCTTATTGGTTGATAAAGTGGCGCGAGATTTTTTAGCTAATCACAAAGTGCAGCAAAGCAAAACCAAAGTAATTGCGTAATTACTTTTGCCGACACTCAATTGAAAACCGCTCTGTCACCTAAGCATTTGGTCAGATGTAGGGAGGAGCTTTAAGCTCAAGAATGCAAGAGAATGAGGGTGGCCAAGGAGTGGATCCCGTCCCTTAAACATCAGATGCGCTTACCATTAGCTTAGGCCACCATACTTCCTTGACTAGGGTCATTTACATATAGCTAACTATCGCATTTTTTTGTAGGCCACGCCAGCTTAACCTTGAGGAGTAGACTACAGTGTGACTTTATCAAGTGTGACAAGGACGACAAAAGCAAAACCAAGAAGTCTCGCTACTTGGTTAGTTAACATTTCGTGATTCTGAAAATCGGAGTTGTTAGTTATATCAATTCAAGTTAAAATAAGCGCTATAGCGTGATGTTTCAATCCAGATGTATTGTTGGAGCGGATGCGACACTACCTCAAGCCTAAAACTCATGAACACTCAACCTAGGGAAACACTCATACATTTTTAATTGCAGATTATCCGTATTATGAAAAAGTCTTCTTTTTTCCAACTTTTCTCAGTGGTGGATCATTAAACTACTTTTTCTAATAAAGTAACAACAAATATATGCTGGTTCTATCCTGATCCTTTTGTAGCTAACAGTACTTTACACCATTGTAGTTCAGTAGGCAGGGCTTTTGCACCTTGCACTGTTGCAAAGTGTATGGTTCTGTGTACTCTTGAAGCCTTAATGAAATGCTTCTCTTCTTTTGCTGTTTCACCCACGGTTCACCTGTATCTACGTATGATTCCCTTCACATGCGCATTACCATATTGATGTAACTGTTGCACGTGTTGTTCTACAGGTTTTGAACGAGGTAGTTGTTGACCGTGGCCCGTCCTCGTATCTTACTAACTTGGAAATATATTGTAATGATCATCACGTGACATCAGTACAAGGAGACGGTAAGATGCACTGCTCACAGATGCATTTTAGTCCTTCGATTTTTGTGCCACACTTTGAAGTGATTGTTGCGAAAAAACGTTGGCTGCACCCAGCTTAGCTGCTTTTAAAGTGGCTATTTTAGATCGCTTGCGCCAGTAAATTATAAATAGTTTTAGGATTATTATTCTCTTTGTTTACACCTAAGCTTTTATTGTCTTTTAGACTTTTTTAACTGATATTTAAGGTTTTTACTTTCTACGTTCTTATAGGGAGAGTATTACTCCTCCCGTCATGAGAACTCTCTTCTTTCTAACATACATTCCTTACTATTTTGCACATGACAAAGTGTAATTAAACATTAAATATTGATTCGGTAAAACAGTAGTCGACAAAATGGATCTTTTATGAATGACAATTAATGATGATGACGAAGATCATGATGATGTAATTCCTCGAATAAGCGCCCTCCCGCAGCACCCTGTGTCATGAAAATACCCACCAAAACCCTCTTACCTTTCAGCAATGAAAAGAAGTTAGAAATGGTACTTGAAGTTGGGGAAAGTTGAATTTAGTCCACGTTTACTGCCAGGGACAATAACTGGAAGGCAAAAAAGAAGAAAAAGTGTCAATTTAGGTTTGTGGGTATTTTGATTGATACAGGCAATACCTCCCTGACAGAAAAGACAGTACAGTGCCGCCTGTGCTTTCAGGTTTGATTTTGAATCATTATTAGGAAACTGAAGTCTTATTTCCAGTATGCAAGAAAGCTACAGGTTTGACAGAATACTCCTTATCAATAATCTTATTCCGTAGTATAAACGCGCGTTATGTGACGTTTCTTTCCTTGTAACATTGCAGGTCTAATCGTATCCACACCAACCGGTAGCACAGCATATGCAGTAGCTGCAGGAGCCTCAATGGTTCATCCTAGTGTGGCCGCTATCTTAGTGACGCCTGTCTGTCCCCACTCCCTCTCATTTAGGCCCATAATTCTTCCCGCAGGAGTCGAATTAAAGGTACCGTAGCTTCTGTTCACTTTCATCCTTTTTAACTCGTTAATACGCGAAGCGTTAAACGAGTTATAGTAGGCAATGACGAATATGCCAATTTTCACTCCTTCGGTCGATCGGCTGTTAACATTGATGTAAATAATAGCGACCTTCAGATTGGACTACGAGTACGAGATTGAGTACGAGTACGAGTTTTCAAACGAAATTCGTGTGCCTCATATACTTAATTATCACACCAATCTTATCCCTAACGTTTATTTACGTGTTAGTCAGCAACAGGAAGGAGTTACAGTTCGGTGGATACAATTATCTCGAAATTCCAAAGTCGTACTCGTAGTCAAATCTGAAGGTCGCTGATATAGCCGTACGGCACCGCATTTCTCTTCAACACAGCACCACGGTTAACTAGACCTCGGACATGATCAGCGCTCAAAACTAGAAAGCAGACGCGGACAGCTGTTTCGCCCATCAGTATTGGAGGTCGTCAGTGCGTCGTAGCTAAAACTCAGCCCCAATATGGGCGAAACAGCTGTCTGCGTCTGCTTTCTAGTTTTGAGCGCTGATCATGTCAGGTCTTGCTAACCGTGGTGCTGTTTTGAAGAGAAATGCTGTTTCTTAGGGCTATCTTGTGTTAACATTAGGCCTGCGATATTTAATGGTCACCTTCCTTACCCATGAGGACGGCGTTAAAAGGAGGGAGGGTCGCGCAAAACGCGTAGCAGAGGGGAGGGTCGGTGAACATTGAGCCTGCGATATGTAATGATCACCTGCCTTAAGGCGGGACTCGACCTAAATTTGAATGAAATTTTAAGAGGTTTAAAGAAGGGATAGAGGGAGAGGCGGGTAGGGGGAGCAGAGACAGGGAGCATTTTGCTGAAATTAACTTGTTAAAACGCGCGTTTTAACTTGTATTTATATCAAATGAATGTATATTGCACAGTAATTTGGATGTAAATGTTAAGAAAGCTATCTTCTTGTCCGCCTTTAAGCATGGGGACAGCGTTTAAGGGAGGGAGGGTGGGGAGTCGGTGGAGCAAAACGTGTAGGAGTAGGTAGAGTCCGAACGTTTCGAATTGACGAGTTGGCTCGTAGGAGCCTTTGATTTGAAAGCGCGTATGTCATGGGGGCGAGCAGAAATTGCTAGTAGCAGTGATCTTTTTCTTGTGTGGACCAAGTGCGATAGGTGTATCCTTTTCTTCTTTTAGATCGTAGTGAGTCAGGAGAGTAGGAGTTCGGCATGGACGTCCTTTGATGGTAGAAACCGTCAAGAGCTTGATGTAGGAGATAGGTAAGGGCGCATTCAAGCTGCTGTCATTTATAAACGAGGAGGGGGCATTAAAACATTCCTTGTAGGAGTAAACATATGACAACATAAAACTCAATAGAAATTATCTACAACCGTCAAATTTCAATTAGTTATAAAGATTTACAGCTTCCAAACTGAAATAAAATGGACTAAATCTCTAAATGAATTTAGGACAAAGCTTCTTCACAACAATCTTAAAAATTTACAAGCCTATAGTTTGTAAACAATTATACTTTTTACAATGTACTTCTGCTTGGTGATTGATTTTTGGGTGGAACTAACATTAGTTATGCATCCCCCCTATCCTGTCTGGTTTGATGTTTATATAGTAAGTGCAAGTGTTCCTTTCTTTTTCCACACTATGAAACATTTAACTTTTCGTAAAGGGTAAAGTTGAACACCAGTGATGTTCTCTTTTAATGCTTGTTCTTGCAGTATTCAAATTACAACATCCATTTATCCTGTGCCGTGTGTAAATAGCGAGAATCAGATAGCTGACTGGTTTACAAGCCTGGCCGAATGCCTCCACTGGAATGTGAGACAGCGACAGCGCTGCCTGTCAATAACGGATTGCCACGTTTGATTACTCTAGGTCACAGCTTCATTTAAAAAAAAAATTCTATCTCTTGTTTAATCACGTACTAAGCCAACACACGAATGGGGTTAGTTTCTAGAGAAACTGTGGTGCTGCGTCGGTGGGGGGTGAAACATGAGAATTTAGTTTTATCGACTGAGTCGATAAGGTAAATTGACCACCTTAAAAAGATTCAAATAGCTGACGTTTCGAGCGCTAGCCCTTCGTCAGAGCGAATCAAGGAATTGTGGGTTGTGTGTGGTTTTATATGGTAAATGGTGGAGCTACGCTATTGGTGGAAGTTTGGTGACGTGAAAAAACAAATGTAAAGCCAACACAAGTTACTTTGCGTCCCGCATATCGCGACACAGAACGCAAGAGACCTTAGGCAACCAGAAGGACGACGACGACGGCAACGAGAATGTCACGGTTAAATTAGCAAAACAACTGCTCTGTACGTGCGTTTACACTCAGATTCATTTCTTTGCCGTTCCCTGTGCAACGCGAAATGACCACTTTTGAGGTTTTGTATAGAACGTTAACACACGACAGTGAATTTCCCCTTCTCTAGGGGATACTGAGTTTGACTACGTAAGGGAAGGTAATCACGAAGTAGTTTGAAAGAATGGGCATTCTATTTTAAATTGAAGTTTTCCTTGGCGTTGCTGTCCTGGTTGCTTGGGTTCCCATTAAAAAACGTCACATCACGTTGAACTTTATCGTGTGTTGACGACAACACAAAGTAAATCACTTCCGTGAAAGGGGTTTGGATACCCAGTCTTAATTAGCATAGATTTTGGCAATTTTATTCGTTCGTTTTCTCTGTATTTAATGATCAGTTTTGACAAGCTATATCAAACACTCGAAAGACTGTTTCATCAGCTACGCCTCTTTTTTTCAACCCACTTCTCGGTATTTGGATATCCTGATGAAACACTTTTTGCGATGTATGATATATTACTTAAGGTTACAGTGTACCTTCGGGGGTGTCTCCAGTATAACAGCTCTAGCGTCTTAAGATTACACTTAATATACCTAAACCCAGATATCAAATTAAAGCTTATAGAGCTGGCTATCTAAATATGGAAACCATTTGGTAATAAAATGAATTGTCGAATTTTTTACGACGTCTAAATTAGCCTGTGAACAGGCTTCTTTTTGGGGAAATTGGGTTAGGTTCGCGAGCCGAGCGCGGACTGGGGAAGAGGGAAGGGCCATTACATTCCATGTAATTCCACATTACATTACATTCCATTACATTAATGGCCATTCCTTGCTGGCCATTACAGTCATTACAATGGACCTTCACATCTTTGTTGCGCTTAGCGGCTGGAGTTACTCCAGTGGGCGAACGGTGTGTCATCGATCGTTTCAAACCAAGCTCACTGTTCACTGCAGCAATCGACGGTGTTGTATCATTTTATTTATTAGACCGCAGAAAGAGTTCACGAGCCGCACAACTTGCCGAGCACAAGTAAGACAAGAGAGATCTGAATATTTTTCTCCTTTCTCTAGTCGAACCCCCACTCTCTCCAATTCTTCCGCCAAAATTACGTAGTCTTGTCCACGAGCGATAAGCAAATCCTTGTTTCTCAACGAGTTAAATAGAGAAACGACGGGAACTCGTTTGCCATTAGAAGTAAGCAATTTTTTACAAAAGCGACAGATACGCATATTATCGCTCTTGCATTTCCCGCGAGTAAACTCACGTGCGCGCGTATTTCTTCTATTTCTAATGCATTCAACCGAAAAAAACATGACAACTTGTTGACATATTAATTAACTTGTTGACAATATCATAACAGGATAATTACTAGGGGGCGGAACGGCGGCATCAAAGGCGAGTCCACAAGCTTCGTCCCCCCTTCCCTCTTCCCCAGTCCGCGCTCGGCTCGCTTCGCTCGCCGATTTTAACCTAACCCAATAGACCAATTCCGATATATTAAAATTCATACTTGGCTCCGAGGCTTAGGGGAATAAAACAAAAGAAATAAATTATTCATACCTGAACCTCGATGTGATTTCTTTTGTTTTATTCCCCTAAGCCTCGGAGCCAAGTATGAATTTTAATATATCGGAATTGGTCTATTTCCCCAAAAAGAAGCCTGTTCACAGGCTACGTCTAAATTCGAACGTCCGAATCAGCTTTAAAACGCTATAACTCAAAGCGATTATTGTATTTTGCTAATTTGATTTGTTCTCGGGTTTCCGGACACAAAGCGCTAAAAAAACGTGTCGGCGATTTCCCATATTCAATGGCAGTGAAAAGTTACAGAATATTTTCGAAAAAGGGAGAAAAAAAGTTGGAGTGATCGCACGGAAATGGCTCTTGACGAAAAAGTTTTCGGAAATAAGAAATTCGCCGACAACTTTTTGTTGATTATATGTTAGCCTAGCTTCTGTCCAAATTTGAGGAAAATCGAACAAATTCCCTTTGAGTTGTAGCTCTTTAAAGTGTCCCCTACAAGCGAAAAATTAACTTTGAGAAAACAGCGCTTAGAAAAACATATCGCTTCATAAACAAACTCCGCCCACAAAAGTTATACCGTCATTTCTCCGTCAATTTTCACTATTTTTCGATAATTTTTTTTGGATGAAAGTTCATTCTGTAAACTTTATTTTGACGCCAAAAAAAAAATTTCAATAAATTTTCGATCTACAGGTACACTGTAACCTTAACAATTGTGTTTGAACCTAACAGAAAATTGAACCTTATAGACGGATTTCAGCCGACGTGATCGGTTTATTAACAAACATTGCAAGAAGAATCTTTTAATCAAATTAAGGAACTATGCCTGTCGAACGACTTAGTTGATATTGGAGAATTAGGAATCCTAACAAAAAATGAAAAAAAGATTAAACAATTGGCTTGAAAGTGACTGCAAGACGATGTAAATAATACTTTCATCAAATCAGCTATCAAAACCGATCACTCCCCAATCATTATTACCAGAATTGTAACAGACCGTGAAAAGAGATCTGTGGGATATTAGTAAACACAAAATAAGGCAAGTAACCATACAGCTGTACGTTATAGTATGCAACTAGACATCGTTTTACCACTACGTTTTCGGCAGAAACAAAATGGAACGGGCTTATAATTATGTTATTCCCAATGAATGCACTTTTGGAACAAAACTGAGAGAATTTCAATTCGAAATTATGTACAGAATTGTAACTACAAATCACAGTCTACCAAAATGTCTCTTACACTTTCGCCACTGTGCAGTTTCTGTAACAATAATGATGACTCTCTGATATTTATTTGTGCAATGCCCTTTCGTATTAAAATTCTGGGAACAAATTCTAAGTTGAAGCTCCACATGCAAGTCACATCTGGTCGATAAATGTGACGATGCACTTATTTTGTTTGGAATTCCAGCAGTCTATATTGAAGGCCCACCTTCACCCAAAATGCTGTGCGCGCCATGATCACTTTGTGCTGAATTTCGTGTAACACGAAATTCACGCTTGAATGCGTGCAACTAATCAGACCACGTGTATGAATAATGGGGCATTTTACAACAAAAACAAACGACCGCAACGTCTTTTGGGTGAAGGTGGGCCTTTCAGCAAGGGAATTTAATGTATTCTAAACACTGTTATTCTAGTGGATAAACAGACTATTTATCAATGTCGAAAGAACTTTTAAAACTATCATTCAACTTATTTCTTAATAAAATGCGCGGCTCTTACAAGGTCTTCTCTGATTTGCTGAGAAAACAATAGAACAAACAACACAACAATGGACCCTCGCCCTGAAAACAATAGAGCTGCGTGATACCAGGTCCAATAAAATTAGAGGTTGTAAAGAGCTGCGTGGCATCTGAAATCTTTAGAGCGGCAATTAGCCAGAGGTAAACTAGCAACTTTCTTTGATAAAATGGAACAATGTTTAAATTATATTCGATCGTATTTTGCAACGTATGCTAGAAACAAATGAAGAAATTCAGAAATGTGATTTATGTAGTGTAAACAAAGTAATGTATGCAGCGTAGCGGTATGTAAGTTTAAAGTGCCCATAACCTAAATTTTTTTTATTTTCGTATCTAAATCTACACGTCACGTAATAAACATCTGCGAAAAAATGTTTTGATTTCAGCAAAACGTGATTTTTTTATGAATATTTCAAATCTTCAAAATCCAATTTTTTTTTTTTTTTTTTGTGGTATACCCGTCCCACTGTTAAGAAGGCCAACGGGCTCACATGTTCCTTAATTAGTCCATGAGCTAATTCCTAAACAGTGGCTAAAAATGCATTTTCGTAGCAACCCCATGGGACATGGTTTCTTTGGTATCAAAATAAAGCTTAGGGTGTACTTAACCAAAATCAACTTGTTTCCAGACGCGAAACCTGTGCATGAGCGAGAAAAGGGGGTGTTTTTATGAGCGGGGTGGGTGGGGATGTAGGTTGATTTTGTTCGTTGAATAATGGAAGGAGATAGAAAATGAATTATATGTCTGTAATCTACTGACGAAATTAAACTTAAACTTTGAGAAAGGTATCCCATATTGTGAATTGTTATAAAAAAACATCTTTATACATTTGTGACATGTTCCCATGGTAACAGTTGTTAAGGTGTTTAATTAGAGACATTTGTTTCAAAATGTAATTTAATTTCCTATAAAAAAAAAGTTACAATTGTTCACAAATCATCTGTGTTCACAAGTGATTACAAGACGGGGATTGTGAAAGAAGTCATTTTTCTCTTTAATTTGGCTGCTTCACTGTTCGATTCCTCATTTTTCCCATGACGCTTTGTCTACAAGTGGAGCCCATACGTCTGGACGCCATGTTGGAATTGTTTAGAGTTTTAAAGGTAAGGAATTAGGTGTTTTCTTAATCTCTTTTTTACGACAAAGTTTTCTGTTCGCTAAATTAGAAGATTTATAAACGGTTTGCATTGGAAAAAGGAAATAAAATGTTTTGTAGGTTTTTTTCCAAGAAGAACTGTTTACATAGTAGGTGAATACATATTAAAATTAATTAAGTGTCCCATTTGTCCACAAAAGGTATCAAGTTCTTTTTGCGACAAATAAATGATGACTGAGCTTAATCCAAGGAAGAGGTCGTTTTGCGCTAGTACAAGTGCTATAAACTGGGAAAAATGCCTTTGCCACAAAGGAGGCGTTCAATGGTAAGAAACTGATTGAGACGAACCCGGACATCTCTAAAGCAAGGAAGAGACACAGACCTTGGCTGGATGCTTTGCAGACAAGCGTTTTAGTGTACCTTATTGGTACTAATTTTCGCGGGCACTTAATTTCGCGAAAAAAAGGTCGGCATTTTTCGCTGGTCTTTATTTTCGCGATTTGGGTGCAAAATTATTTTCTTAGGGAATTAATTTTCGCGAAAATGAAAAAAAAAAAACATTTTATTTCGAGAATTTTATTATTTTACACTTCTTATTGCTGAGAATCATCAACTCATAACAAAACCAAACTATAGAAACCGCATTGTGTACCATAGGCATAGTCAAAGACATCCTTATGCTTAACGTTCTTTGCAATTGTATAATACAAGGAATACTTGAAAAGTATAAACAGATTGTCGTTTCAAATTACAAAGGACCCGGGATAGATGGCCATTTCGATGACTGTACAAAAGAGGTGCTGAAAGGACTTGACTATGACGATAGCGATACAGATGAAAAGGTTCAAAGCAACACAGATAGTGAAATTTGACTGTTAAACTGTTGTTTATCATCTGTAGGCATGCCATAGAGCTTTTACACGTTATACACAATACGTAGACATGTGTTTCTTCATTAAATTGAGAAAACAAGAAATATAGGAGGGTATTAAATTTCGCGACATTAAAGTTCGCGGGAATTTTTTTTCGCGTCGCTTTAAAATCGCGAAATTAAAGCGACGCGAAAATTAGTACCAATAAGGTACTATATTTAATGTCGCCGAGAATCAGCCACAAGTGATCCCAGCATGGATCGGTTTTAACATAAAGTTACATGAGAAGAATGTTCCCCGCAAAAGTTCTATCGGTTACTGTCAAGTCATCGAAGCTAGTCCAACAGAATTGTCAACAGTTTACGCTGTGCTACAAAGGTCTCTCCAAATGGCTGATCAGCTTGGCCAGCATGATGTCATTGTTGTTTTAGATCAGGCAATATATGCGAAGGCGCTTGATATCATGAAGCAGAATGAGGAACATTTTCAGCGTATAGTGTGCATTTTTAGCATTTAATTATTATTAATCAGGATTAATTATTATTAGTATAAAACTCGTGTAAAATTAGTATTAATTAGGATTAAATTATAATTAGTATAAAATGTGTGTAAAGCGCTTTTGATCATTTTAATGTTAAAAGGTGCTATATTAAGTGAATAAATTATTATTATTATTATTATTATTATTATTATTATTATTATTATAATGGGCACTTTCCACACCATTTGTGCTTTTGCAAGCGGTTTGGCGAAGCAGGCCTTGCATATATACTTGTGGAGAGTGGCATTGTTGGTTCTGGATCTGTCTCAGGAGTTCTGGAAGGCCGACATTACAATCGAGCTGTATGAGTGCATAAGATATCTAAACTTTCTACAACGCGGCTCACCGTAAGAGATTGCAAGAAATAATTACAAATTAAGGGAGCGTTGTCATGCCCACAAGCAAAAAAAGAGCAAAAAAGACTAAAAGTTAGGTTTTGCAATCAAAAGACGAGGAAGATTAATAGCTTAATTGTACAGATTACTGCCCGTAACATTTTTAAACTATAAAAATGTGACTATTGTATATTTTCGTGATTATGTGTGCATTTCAGACCGTTTTTGATGCAATGCATCGCATTCGGTGGCAAGGGTTCCAGTCCTGGCTAGCAAAGCATCCTGCTACACAAGTTGATGAAATTGCCCTTGCAAATTTCATAGAAGACATCGGACGTGGTTTTTCTGGCGAAAGGTTCGAGCACCTTCTTCAAAGTGAACAGTTCAAAATGATGTCTAACCTGTATAAAGAATACTGCAGCGAAGACTATTGCCCGATGAAGACCTTTTGGAATTCTTATCTGGACATGGTCGAGTTGCTGTTAAGTTTTATTCGAGCAACAAGAGAAGGGAAACTGGCAACTGCATCTCAACTGTGTGAAGGGTATGCTGCCATGGTTCTTTGCATATGACCATACCAATTATTCCCGATGTTTGCCCGTACGTGATGCACATGTTGTCCACAAAGGAAACTCACACTGAGGCTCACCGACTTCTTGAAGTCTTGAGGAAGGTACGTTTGCAGTTCAGAGGTCTGCAGAACATGGTTTTTCCCAAATACCCGTTGATCAAGCAATCGAACAAACGTTGAACAGAAACACGAAAACTAAAGGTGGTATAGTGGGGTTTAGTTTAAAAAGAGGAGCAGTTCGAAGATGGATAGTTACTACACATTCTCGCACTAAATTCATAGAAAAGCGCAGTGACTTGGCGGGGATGAAGGAAGTTGGAAGTAAATCCCATAAAGAGGCCAGCAAGTCCCGCATGAAAAAGGATGAAGCAAGTGTAAAACTGGTTCAGGGAGTCATTGAAGACTGGAGAAATCCATTTGAAGAGTCGGATGAACTTGTCAGTCTCAGTTCAGGTTTTGTAGCAACTGAAAGCATGAAAGATACGATGATCTCCTAAAAGCGAAAGAAAAAGGAAACGCTTTTTTATCTTTTGTCCAAAGCCGATTGGTGACCAATGCTTCTAGCTTTTTCGACCCGTTGCCGAAACTAAAACTAGCAACTTTCCACCAGGCTATGAAGAAGACGTCTGTGATCACAAAAGGCAAGAACGTCATAGTCAGAGCAGATAGAAATCTGTTTGCTAGATTGTTAGTCATTGGTCAAAGTCGTAAGATGGATGTCAAAGAGTTGCCGACACATGAACTTGGACCATTACCGTGGTCTTAAGCAGCTTTGGATGGTACATTGGCCAAGACTAACAAATCACTTCTATCTGGCCTGGTTGAGAAGGGAGTAAAGTTCCACTCTACTCTTCAACTGTCCACAGTTGTCATATTCGATGCCATGGCGATTCTCCAAATGGTTGTTAGAGTACCCGACAAATTTGGTGACCTGGCTGCAACGGTGTTTGACACAATTTTCACACATGCGGGTAATGTTTCAAGAATCGAATTTGTTGGGAGATCAATATATCCAGAAATATCTGTAAAGAATATTGAAAGGCAGAAGCGAGGAAACGAAGGGCAGCTCTCTATTGATATTTCGAGTCCACAACAACGGTGCCCTCGACAATGGAAGAAATTCCTAGCAAATGGACGCAACAAGTCATGCCTGCTCAACTTTCTTGTGCGTGAATGGTCCAGTTCAAATGTATACGCACAGAAGATTGGAGATCGTTCCCTATACATTGCACATGGTACAACCTGCACAAAACTTCTTGTGGTACTATTTCTGCAACAACTGTCAACGAATTGTGTACAGGGTAGGCATCAAGAAATAAGCATTAGATCCTCAGATACCGATGTGGAGATGCTGGCATGTTACCACCAAAAGAAAATTCCCGCCAGGATTTTTCTTGTAAGTGGTACCCAAAAACGCTCACGCGTGGTGAGCATACCAGAAATTTGTCAGTTCCTTGGTGTTGATGGGTGTCGGGCCTTATTGGGTCTTCACGCTCTGACAGGCTGCGATACCGTAATTGCCTTTGCTGGGAAAGGAAAGAAGAATGGATTTGAGATTACAACAGGAGATCAACAGCTACGTAAGATGATTCAGTGTCTTGGAGAGCGCCTGACAGCTTCCCAGGAAGATGTGCGGCACATAGAAGAATTTGTCTGTTCCCTATACAACAAGCCTGGCAAATGTGTGAACGATCTTTGTTATACCCTCTTCTGCAAGTCAACCAAAGTACAGTCACATCAGCTACCACCAACGAGGGCATCTCTGGCTAAACATGTTCAGCGAGCAAACTATCAAACCTTTGTGTGGAAGAATGCATTGGAGGCTCACCCTACAGTACCTGATCCAAGTGTCGCTGGTTGGCTTGTTAAAGATGGCACACTTACGATCGACTGGACGGATCAGGCTCCAGCCCCTGATGTAGTTATGGAGTTAGTTTCCTGTGGATGCAAAGGCCAATGCAATACCCAACGATGTTCCTGCGTGAAAAGTATCCTTTCTTGCAGTGATGCTTGCATTTGTGGAGAACAATGCCTGAATAGGTCACATGAGACATCCAGTGAAGTTGGTGACAGCGATGATGATGATGATGATGATGATGATGATGATGATGATGATGATGAGCATGACAAGGGTGATAGTGATATCTAAATCCGAGGACACAGATGATATTCATTGACAAAGTTGGATTGACAGTATTTCAAATATGTGTAGAGAGCCATTTTCTGTGGATTTAATGTTGTTTAGTTGGTTTCTGCTAGTGAAATGTTAAAATAACCAACCCTAAACCACGTAGACACATGTAGACAGAGATTGCTTTGGTACCGTATTTTATCTCTTTATTTTGGTTTTCTAGCTGTAGGGACAAATTACAAAACAATATTTACCAGAAGACATCATTGTTACGCTATGTTGTATTGTTAGAAATCATTTTTTTTTTTATTTTATTTTAATTCAATATTTTAACAGGAACATCTAATTAGCGTTGGCTAGTTTGATTAGAGTCCTGTATAACATAAATATTACAAAGTAAAGTAAATAAACACGACGTTACAGATTACATATATATTACAATGCAATAACAATACATCTCGAATTGATATTGTGCGCTGGGATCTTTCTAGCGTTTGAAATGGCGCTTGGCCTTGGCCTTAAACTCCTCGATATTTAAACTATTCCTTATACTTAAAGGAAGTTGGTTGAAAGTGCGCGCTCAATTTATGCGGAAGCTGCCTTGATACTTGGTGGTTTTGGGGTCTAAAATAGAGAGAAATGGCTCACCAATGAAATGCCTGTTGCCATAGTAACATGTTACAATCGTGCAACAGCATTATTTGCAATTCACACCATCAGATGCTCACCTCCTCCAAGTTTGAGTTAGAAAGGATGAAGATAAGATAAGTAGAATACCAAGTATGTTTCGTTATGTATCATTCCAAGTTTAAGGAACAAAGAATAATCCCACCCACCCCACCCATAAAAACATCCATTTCTCTCGACCGTGCACAGGTTTCACGTCTGGAAACAAGTTGATTTTGATAAAGCACACCCTTAGCTTTATTTTGATACCAAGAAAAACTATGTCCCATGGGGGGTGCTACGAAAATGCATTTTTGGCCTCACAGCTCATAGACTAAATGTACGTCACAGTTACTTTGTTTGAAGTCACAAGTTTCTTTGTTTGAAGTTATGTGTTCCTTAATCTACGTCACAGATCCTTTGTTAACCGAGAGGGACCGAGAGGAGACTAATGCGAATGGTGGACCAAAATGGCGGCAAATTTCGAAGACTTTAAAAAAAACATAAAAAATTCACGTTGTGCTGAAATCAAAACTGAATTTTTTTCGCAGATGTTCATTACGTGACGTGTAGATTTAGATACGAAAATTAAAAAAATTAGGTTATGGGCACTTTAAAGGCCCGTTTACACAGGTCATTTTTTGTGCAATTTTTGTCGCACTTGTCGATGCAATTTTTATCGCGCGCTTGTTGCATCTTCAAATCGCATGTGTAAACGGGCGACGATTTGGGCGCGATCTGTCGTGCGATGTCTCAGAGGTTTCTGGTGCAACTTGGCGGCGATTTTTGGAAAATCACAGCAAATCAAAGCAAATGTCGCACCCGAATCGCACAGGAAATCGCCGCTAGTTTACACTTGCGACAAAAGTTGCTCATTTTGGAGAGCTCGAAAAAAAAACCGCATCAAAAATCGTATGTGTAAACGGGCCCTAAGTGTTGTAATATTATAATGTAATTATAGTTTTATGTAAAGTAGTGGCCACCGTTTGCCATGGCATCTCGCTCAAAAGTAGGGAGGCATTGCATCATGCAACTAAAAACAGGGGTCAATCAGGGTAAAATGCATTGATTGGAGTTTTGACAAAAAGAGAAAGAAAGCATTCTCTGCGATCTCGCTTTTAGGTAATCTACAGTTTTTATATCTTTGTCATTTATTCTATAGCTTTTTTGGTATGTATTTTATTTCACATTTTTCAAGTCACTCAAGCTGTTTCAGCCTCGGTTAAATCAGTTGTTTTACCTGAATGAGAATCGTGTCATCCAAGGCAAATGATAATGCGTAAAGTGGTATACAATAAATAATCTTGCTGCAAATCGACATCGTGGCTTAAAGGTGGTGAGACACGAGGGGTCATGTACCAGGGACATGTCGCAGCAACATGTAGCAGTGACAAAAATTTGTGTAGTACACACTGAGAGACATGTTGCATGGAGTGTAGCCGGGACATGTAGCAGGGAAAAAATTATAGCGCTTGCACACCACCAGGGCCGTAGCTAGCATGAGGCAAGACGAGGCAGTTGCCTCGTCTAAGTTTTATCCCCCCCCCCCCCCCCCCCCCCCAAAAAAAAAAAAAAAAAGAAAGAAAAAACATTTTCCATTGGCTTATGCAGGTAAGTTGAGCGAATAAAGGAAAAAGCTGTAGTATCGATAAAAAAAAAAATCAGAAAAATCCTCGTCATGTATCTGAAGCAAGTCAACAAGGCCCGGGTATTGATTTGCCATATTTACTTTTCGCGCCAATTCAGTGGAAGGCGCCGGAAAGTTGTAAATTTTGTTGGATTGCCTTGTGAGTGCTCGGTGAAACGCTGCCGTTTTTCATTCAATTTTTCCCGCCGGCACGCTTTCCGTTGGTTTTCTATTCATACACGTACAAATGACGTCTTTGCTGGCGCCACGTGAAGAGTTTAGCATTCAGCGCCGAGGCGAGTCACGATGTGAGGCGGTACGCACCTCTCGCAACGCCTCACAAGATTGGCTAAGAAAACAATAGAACAAACAACAGAACAATGGACCCTAGACCTAAAAACAATACAAGTGCGTGTAACCAGGTCCAATGAAATTAGAGGTTCTGAAGAGGTGCGTGGCTACTGCACGATGTCTAAGCAAAAACAACAGCTATTGCGTTGGAAGATGAAAAACAATAACTTGGCTGCTAAACGAATCCGAAGCTTGCAGGAAGCAGTGGGGCATTGCAATGAACAGTTTTATCCAAACATTTCCACCATGTTACAGATTCTTTTGACCGTGCCAGTTGTTTCCTGCTCATGTGAACGTTTCTTCAGCGTGCTGAGAAGGCTGAAAACCTGGTCTCGAACAAGCATGGCTGATGCAAAAGTCTTAACGGTCTCGCTTTGGCATCAGTATCCATATAAACCGCCAGACATTGATAGCAGTCAAATCTTAAAGCGATGGGATCTCTCTGGTCACAGAAGAATCGCCTTGGCCTTTAGCAGCGAATAGACCAAATTCGACTCATTCAAACTAAATTCTTTGAATTTTCTTACTGCTCTGAAAGAGATTTCAATATCAGCTTGAATTGCGAGAGTAACCGCTTTGTCCTGTATGAGCTTGACACAAAAAAAACAGCATTTCAGAGTTTCTTAATTTTATTTCTTTTGAAATCTTGAATTGAAGAACTGATAGAGAACATGAACTGTGTCCAATTTAGCTTAGATTCTGAATGTGTATTTGAGGAAAATACTGCCGGGAAAATGCTGAAAATAGCATTTCCGGGCGTCTAGATTCCAAAATTTCCTGGGGGGGCATGCCCCCAGACCCCCCTAGAAAATAGCGCCTCCGGCGCTAAATTTAGTTGCCTCGTCTGCCGTTCAATCCTGGCTACGGCCCTGACCACATGAAAATGTCGCGGGGACTTGTCTCAGGGACATGTTGCAGCGACACGTCCCCTCGTGTGCACTGATACTATCATAATTGTGCAACACCAATTTTGGTGACATTTTGTCCCCGCGACGTGTCCCATGAAGTTCAACAAGTTGAACTCCGTGATACATGTCGCGGGGACAAAATGTCCCCAAAATTGGTGTTGCACAATTATGATAGTACTAATTCACACGAGGCGACGTGTCGCTGCAACATGTCCCTGAGACATGTCCCCGCGACATTTTCATGTGGTGTGCAAGCGCTATGATTTTTTCCCTGCCACGTGTCTTTCCGTGTGTACTACACAAATGTTTGTCGCTGCGAGATGTCCCTGCTACATGACCCCTCGTGTCTGACCACCTTAAGCCAAGGTCACAATGTCAAGGTTTTCCAAAACGGATATGATTTTGGGTTCATTTTATAATTGCTGGATATTATCAGTGTATAGTAATTCACCCAGAGCGATACTGTTATTCATAGCCTCGTTTATATTTTTTTTTCTTTCCCTAGCTCCCCTATTAGGACATAAAATAGCAAATTTCAATTATTACATAAATTTCCAAAAACCTCTACGTACATTTTTTTTCTTTCCTTTGCTACTTAACCTAAAATAACAGTTGGATAAAATGTGTAAAAGGATATTTGGTAGTTTTTTCCTTTTTTTGTATAAGGCAAACTGTAATTTTAAAGGATATGAGGTATTTACTATTTACTGCAGGGCAAAATTTCATTATAAGGGTTATGGGGTAATTTAACCGGCAGACCACATGAACACTGAGTGTGTCCTCTCGTTAAAACTAAATAATACAAATCATTTGCTTAAAAAAACGAATCATAAGAGCAATGAATAGGATCAGTATTCATTTCGTTTTTCCTTTCTTATTTAAATTTTGTAATCCCGGTGAAGCTTGAATGACAATACCCCAATAAACACGAGAAAACAAAAAACTGAAGGATTCTGGTACTTGTAGTAAATGAAAATAGCCGATTGATTACCAAGTGTAATGATGAATCTCACTTGGAACTTTCTTGTTACTCATGCGCAAAGTTAAAAAATGGCCTTCGTTTTTATTTTTTTGTGTGTCACGATTTTGCGTGCAAATTTATGCACGCATATTTAAGTGTACGCGAACTCGCCCCTGCCTCCCCTAGAAAGTTATTTCTGTCCCCTATTGTTATAAAAGGCTTCAAGAAGGTTAAACCAATCACAATCCGTCTACATTTTTGAATGTCCATTTACTTTGTAAGAAACATTTCACAGACTTTCTTTGTGTTATCAGTGATTTTTGAGAAATATTTAGAAAACTCAGCCACACGAGAAATTCTTCGACATGTGCTAAGGACATTGTTTATTGCTTGCGTTGCCGACAGTTTCCTCGATGCGATAATTTAACGCGTTTTGCTCTTGAGACTAAAGTAATAGATATTTGAATAAAACTTTCAACTGAGAGAATTTGTTGTCCTTTTTCCTGTGTAAAGGCACGCTAGTAAATATAAGTTAAATAGCGCTTTCTAAAAAAAAGTTTGCTTTCAAGATTTTTTGATTCGTGAAAACATTATGCGAATCATCTTTACGGATAAAAATGGCATTCTATGTACACAGGAAAAGTCGGAAATTTTAGAAAACACTAGATTTGATAAAGCAGGTTGCTGAATTTAACTTTGCTTAATCACTTTGCTTAACCCGGCGCAGGCAACTCTTAGGCGCGAAGAATGAGGACGAGTAAAAGGCTAGGCGAGAGACTGGGAAAGAGGACAAAATGCAACAGACTAGGGATGAGGCGGAAGGAGAGAAAAAAAGTCAAGCCTCCAGAGTTGCCTGCAGAGCTGAGAGGAGGCTACTTAAAAAAGGTACATGTTTTTTATTCCCCAAATGTCACACATTGGTTTAAGAGTGAGGAGTATGTGGGCGCTGCAATGTATTTTCCTTAAGGTCGTTCGCGCTAATTGTTTATGCGCATCTTTACTGAGTACGCAATTCGTATTGCAACGCCATGCTGCGTCATGCACGAGTGCGCGCGCAAAGCAAAAAATTTTACTCGCTTGGATGCTCGGTGACCCCTATTTTTTTTCTTCATATATCACTTTCTTTACCGATTATCTACAGTTTGTGAAAAAGGGAAAAAAATCTGTCTTGTAGAAATTTCATTTTTTTTCATTTTTTATCCACGCGACGTCGAATTGCACTCATATCTCAGCTGTATGTTGTTTCCGAATGCCCTCTTTAAAGGGTTAACTCATTTAAAGGTTGAAAACAGTTTGAATTATTTACGAATCAGGCCCACTTAGATAACATTTGAATATAATAGTTTCTCCCCAGCGATTCATCTTTGATATTTTTTAAACTAAAAGCCATGGGCACCATGTCATGGGCACCATGTCATGTTACGAGCACTAACTTTTCAAAAACAAGGTATATTTCTACACACTATATCTCTAAATCAATTCGGTGACCCCCAATTTTTTGCATTTATGACATCAGTAACTCATTATCAGACCGTAGCATAAGTTTGAAAAAATCTGTCTTGTACAAGATTTTCGCGCGAACGTCCTTAAAAAGCAATAAAACGCATAAACAATGTCCTTTATATGAGCCCGCCGGCTTACCGTACCTGCTCACCGTACCCGCTTACCGTACCCGCTTACCGTACACTCGCCCCGAATACAATTTATTAATGGTTACGCCATAATCCACGTAGGCGTACAACAGCATTTTGATATCATTCGGAAAAAACGAAACGTTAACAAATAACGATAGTAATAGTCAATGTGCAGTCTATATTTTGCTTTACTAAGATGTAAAGTTCATCATCTTCATCAAGACATAAAGTTCATCAACTTTATTTGAAACAATACACGCGAACCTGACACAGACGTACGGTTACATTTACAAATTTACTAATACTAATTAAAGAAGAACTATCCACTTTCGGCGAAAAGCAGGCAAGCATTTCTCTGCAATTGCAGTTTCTTTAATTATTTCAATTTTAGAAAAAAAAATTTAGAAAAAAAAAGTTCATCATCTTTGTCATCCCGTGGATCACTCCATCGTTTCTTTATCCAAGTTGATTATTTATATGAAAAGACAGCTAAAAGTCTCAAATACAGGGAACATCACTTGAATTTCTGGTTACTGATTTTGATATTTTATTGACTGTATTTTCTCTTTGAGACTTGTTAGGAACATTTTGATCAACCCAGCTTTTGAATCACTGGAAATAAGGAACGGAAGCCGTGATCGTGATCATAAAAAATGATGAAAAATTACCCCTATTTCTGATAAATACATATAGCCGCAAAGTCCATCCGTGAGGCCAGTACCTCGTAAAGGGTCTCTCATCTTTTCAGCTCGCTCCCTGGCCGGCGCCGGGAAGATGAGAGACCCTGGGCAGGGGCGTAGCCAGACCTTTTTTCCGTTTAAGCCTCTTTTTTTTTATTTGGGGTATAAAATAGGAGCGCCGAAGGCGCGAGCCTCTGGGCGGGTCTGGGGGCATGCTCCCCCAGGAAATTTTGAAATCTAGAGGCTCGGAAATGGTATTTTGAGCATTCTCCACGATATATTTCGTCCTTAGTACACTAAACATCGTTTTGCAAAAGCTCGAGGTGTGCAGAGAGGAATATCGGCGCAAGAATGAAATCTGGTATGGAATTGATCATCGATTGCAATATGTGAGGAATTCCTCTGGCGGCGCGCCATCTTGTAATAGCGTAGAAATCGTGCGCGCATGCAATGTTCAGTTTTTATGTTGTGCGTTTTATTATTTTTTATTATGATGTACAGCGAAAATTGAGTATATCAACTTTTGAACTACAGGTGGTCATACTAGTTTTACCGCTGACAGTCCAAAACCTAATCCTTTGCTTTACGCAAAAGCACAGCTGATTCCTTGACCGACTTTATGAATTATAAAGATAATTAACGGTTATTAGCGAGCTTCGTCGATGAACAGATAATAGTCATGACCGCGATTGTTACTTAATTCAAATGCAAGCCTTTTTGGCTTCACTTGCACAGAAATCTCTGATGACTCTTTCCGGGTCAATAGGCATCTCTCTGTATGCGTGCATAAGAGCAAGGGACGATAGCCGCTCTGTAAGCATAGTAGATCGCATGTATGTTTTCACTCTTCTCAAGGTGCTGAATGATCTCTCTGGTGTCGCAGTCGACACTGGCATGGTTAGGAGAATGGTGAGCACAGTGGCGACATTCGGGTAAAGGTCTTCACTTGTGCAGCTTAGTGTATCCACTAGGCTTTTCGGTTTCTCTCCTTCGGCAAGAGCTCATCTCTTTTTCCACCGTAAGATTTCGTTGTCGAAGACCTCTCTATCGCTTAAAACGAACTTTTCACGAAAATCCTTGATGTAATCGACATCAAGCTAATATATGTCAAGAAATCCACGAGTTCAAGACTTCTGCCAGAGTTGTGAATGAAAACAGTAATTTTATGACGTTATAGGACGGAAACAAGCTTCGCACCAAAACGAGGCTGCGCCTCGTGCACATCTAAGAAAATGTGTCCCACAAGGGAGGAAAAGACGCTGTCGCGTCTTATACAATGTTTTCAGCATCATCACCTTATTAAGAGCTCCCTCGTGAGGGTGGGACTCTGCAGAGACTCTGCGCCCAGTAACTCTACCCCAATGAGGGGGGTAGGGGGGAGCAGAGACGGGGGAGCATTTTGCTCAAATTATTTTTCATTTTTTTTATTGTTATATTAACATGTTAAAAGGCGCGTTTTAACTCGTATTTACTTCAAATGGATGTATCTGGCACTGTAAATTCGATGTAAATGTTAAGAAAGTTATGCTCTTGTCCCCCTTTAAGGCGGGGGTACACATGAATTTGAATAAAATTTGAAGAGGTTTAAAGAAGGGATAGAAGAAAGAAAATGATTTTTGGAACACCAACAGACAGTCGATACCCACGCAAGTGTACCCCAGGTTGCTAGAATATAGTGGACTAACTTGGTGTCCGCCTATTAATTATTAACTACAAATTCTATTTTTAAAACTTCACTAAATCTTCAATATTTCTTATTTCTCTTAATTTTCCCAATCCTTTGAGAAAACTATTTCCTCCCAAACATACCCAAAAATCACCCAAAAATTCACAAAACACCCCACAACATAGATTCACGGGATGAGCAGAGAGTTTTTGGATTGCTTGAAACGTGAACGAGATATTTCCATTAAAGCCATGTCAAGTGGCGGAAAAATGGCGTTCATGTCTACCCCCGCCTTAAGTCGCTGGAGTAGGCGTTGTAAATCTTGTTTGTGGTATCTCTGTTCCGTATTCCGAGCTGGGTAGGTATGAGGTATTGACCCAGGAACCGGTCATGGTGCACAAGCAGCCTGTCATTGAGTTCTTGGATGAGATGATCGACAAGGGGCAAGTAGAGGGCTCCGTACCAATACTGCCGTGGCGTGGCTGCGGGAACATTGGGTCGGTTACGCTGGGCTGCAGACACTCTTGGCATGCTGGGCTCAATATCACAACCTGCTGCCAACTCCTTTGCACGCTCAAACAGTTCGTTCCAAACCATTTGTTTGTGCCTAGACCAAACAGCGAAGCAGGTAAAAACAGCTATCAGTATAGAGACTCTGTCCTTTGAAATAGCCTCTCCAGTAATGCTAAAACTCAGCCGAACGTTACAGCTTTTAAAAACATAATTAAATGATACATTTTGAGAAGAAAATTTTTAGTACAAATAAAATTAACTTAGTGACCTTGTTTTTACATTCTTATTACCTTAGTTAACTTATCAATTTTATTTCGTATTTTTCATTAAATTAAGTAATTTATAGGCACGGCTCTCAGGAAGAGCATATGTATGAATGGAGAAACCGTGGTTAAATAAAGATTAAATAAAGATTATGTATATGCCAATCACTACCCTTGACTCCTTGGCTATTTTAATCAAAGTTTTAGACCACCGTCTTTGCTTTCTTTAGCACGACATTCGGGCATTTTTCATACATTTTTCATACATGTTTCGAAGGTCATGATTTTATTTTTCAAAGAAACAGTAGCAGAAATTGCGGCCTTTCGGCTACTGAACAAAAAAAAAATCACAGAAATTCCTGTTAAGCCCGGGCTTAATGGCTCAAAGGCTGGCTACGCGCCTGCTGGGGACGAGGTCGCGTGAGGCCGAGTTCGTCATTTTTAGCGTTACTTTAAAAAGCCAAAATACATCTTTATCTCAGTGAAAACCCAAAAATAAGGATCCAGTTTTGTTTAGAATTATTCTACTAGTGCTCTAGGAGTAAAAACAAGTGTCTTGGGCTGCAGATAGCCAGGATAGAAATGGATTGTACTTGAAAAAAATTGGCGCTTCTATCTAAGCATTTTGTGTATCACAAAGGTACTTAGTTTTAATTTGGGGCAGTTTTGACCCAAAAACCTCAAAATCACCATGACATAGCCCCTGTAAGTACGGTAATTACGGAGACCCCGTTGATATGGACAGTTTCCGTGGTCTCTACAGCCGGTCCGAATTAACGTGGTTCCACTGCAATTTGTTCATTAGTAGCGAGAATTAGGTGATGCAAAAATTCAGTGATTTGCGAGACT
Organism: Dendrophyllia cribrosa; assembly: GCA_024195265.1. NCBI lineage: Eukaryota > Metazoa > Cnidaria > Anthozoa > Scleractinia > Dendrophylliidae > Dendrophyllia > Dendrophyllia cribrosa. The sequence continues at coordinate 16,994,713 of JAJLRJ010000004.1, forward strand.
GACAAATCACCATATCTTCTGACACTCAACAGATATCATATTTATATTGTTATTCTACTAATCTTTTTGTTTTTCACAATTTTGAGATACCGGCGGGAAGGGTCGGCTTCTTTAGATTGCAGTAATACACACGAGCAGAATACTCGCAGGTGGCGTTTGTTTTTAATAACAATAATTGTAATAATAATAAAAGTGGAAGAATAAATCGATTATGGAAGTTTTGGCAAGAATTAACTGAGGAAGGCTTGGTGCCTGATCAATAACTAAAAATATGGGTTGTTTGTCCGTGAGTTGTTTGAACTATAAACGTGCCCTCCAAGTACAGCACGTTCATGCGTGATGATATACATACCTTGGGGATTAGCTGAATGTGTGGGATTTTTTGTCAAACCTCAAAGTATGAGGACAACATTCAAGATTCATTTAACACTAGTCATAAATTTCTACACGCATGAAATGGAATTGACGGCATTTTTTATAAAGAAGCATTCAATTCGCCCACCTTCCGTTTACTGGCGAACAAACCCATATCCCCAAAGAGGCAAAGACACTTCATGAGTCTAAATGACATCATCCCATCGTCACTTTTGTTACACACTCGATTTCCTTATGGCTATTCCATCTTTTTCTACTGGTGTTTTTCTTCCCAAGTGAGATTTCCGGAAAGCAGAGAGTAGATTTTCCGCACTGATTTCTTATCTTTTCACCTTTTCACTGTATACCCATAATAGCCAAAGTAATTATCCATATCCCCGAGGTAACAAAATCCATCAATAAACAAGTATTTTAATGATATAAGGAACACAAGAAAGACTTAAGGAATTTTGGTGTGCTCTGCCAAATTATTCAAAAGTAAATCGTCATTAATCTTCTTCAATAAATAATTAATTATTTTTTTTATCTTCATCTATCCTCTTTTAATTAAAAACTTTTATATTCCAATCAATTCCGCAACCAATACTATCAATTTTTAATTACGACATTTATATTAGCATTGCGTCTTCAATTTCCACGTTACTGATGAAACCTAAAGGATTTTTGCAGGGAACTTTATTCATCATCCCGGAGCCTGGTTCGTGTTCTGTTCGTGTCCTGTTTGTGTTCTGTGTTCCTTCACCTCGTGATAATTATGAAGTTTCAAGGATTGGGAATCCTTGCTATGCAGCTAAGGTCGACAAGTGGACAGAGGAACACAGATTACAGCTTGTAATCCGCCACCCTTTCATTCCCGATAATACCTAAGGTCAAAACAATAATTAAAAAAATAGACTAGAAGTCGTCTATTATAATTATATTTGCAGAATAGGCTAAGACGCGGCTAAATGAAAAGTACCGCTTAATAGTTTCCATCCGGAATATCCACACTTTAGAACTTTCTTCACAAAATTGATTTCTCCAGGTTTGTTTTCCGAGGAGCGAAAGACTTCAGAATAAACATGCTTTGGAATCACAGGCGGCTTTGCGTGCGACGTCATTCTTAAACGTGATGTTACGTGAACGGCAGCCCAGATCCCGTTTCCGTTCGGGTCAACAGAAGGGTACGGTGTGTATAGGGAGGAGGACGGCATGGGACACATTCCTCATGCATTAATCATGTTCTTGACGTTTTATCTTTGAAGAGCCGTGAGTTTGCTTGCGCATCTAAACAGACTATAAAGTTAATTCCACTACGATAATTTCCCCTGTCGGTTAACTTTAGTCAGTCGCTCGTGTGAATCACGATGCCATGTCATCGTAGACTTTTAATCCTTGGTTAATTAAATTAATACATCAGATAAAAACAATACCGTATCTTTCACTCTTTCAAATATCTTAATATAAAGATTGCCATGGTTTGAATTTTATATCAGGGACTTGATATATTTTTCGCTAAAATTGACTGCCTCCGATTTTATCAAGAAAGAATTTCTAATAAGCTTACCCCAGCTAACCAAAACACTGATAATTTTAAGTGCTTACACATATTTTGGCCTTTTGCCGTGATAGCTTATGCAATGTTTTGACTGATCTATTTTTCAGCAAGCGCTAAACATGTCAGTTATGTTGCTGTCAGTGCCATGTTAATAAGGCAATCGAGGTGGGCCGCCGGGTGTCTATCTGGCCACACATCACTTACATTTTTACTACAGTGTGGAACCTTACTTCACAACAACGTCCTTGAATCCGCAATAAGTTCCGGAAATTATGGAACACTGCATATAAAAAAGGAGAATTTATATTCAGAGTGAGTGTGAAAAACATCGTCAAACAACAGATGCAGAGTGATGTTCACAATTGGGCAGCCGTTTCAGTCGGGGCAATCTTTTTTATACTGTGTACAAATGAAAAAGCCACTCACAATACAGCAACCAGCCTAAAAATATCGTGCATAGATACATCCGGATACTTGTTGATAAACAGATTTAATCCTCTTTACTGAGATCAAATAACTGATCACGGCAAAAATATCCGAAAATCGTGTAAACAGTCACAATTTCATTAAGGGTTGGCGTAAGCTCTTCTTTGCCAAATAGGCGGTTAAATAAAGGATAGTACCGAACGCCAAGATGGTCTTAATACATGATATAATAAAAAAATCAAACATATTCCTTTTTCTTTTCTTCTTAGGTTTCCGTGTCCACTCCTTGGTTTATATATGGAGTCTTTGTTGGATAAATGACTTTTGTGTAAATAAAAAACAAACCTAACGAATATAAAACAAAACGTTGGAAGCATAATACCCTGTCATGTGGCCGGAACATGAGTCAACTATGGGCTTGACGTGCCCTCGGGCACACAAGCCACATATTTTCTGAGCTAAATCAATCAGTCAGCCATGCTAACTAAACTCTACGTAAACTCGGCTAGTTTTTATTAAGGCACTGATTTTTGTGGGAACAACAAGACACTTTCAGCGATAGAAGGACAAAAAAGTATAGAAAAAGAAAAAGCCAATGACGCCAATGATGACTTTCAGACAGTTTTTTCAATGCCGGCGTTTGGAGAGTGTAAAAACAAATAGGAAAAACAAAAGAAGCAAAGACGGATTATATTGCTCGTAGATGCGCGTCCTCATTAATTGTTCCTATGAAACATTACATCAAAAGGAGACATTCTTCCTGGAAAATTGTTAGACCAAGACAAAAGCATCCTGTCCTGACTATTAAAAGTTGCAATTTTTACCATCGGGACTTTTGTTTCACGTTCATTCGATGGTTCAAGTGCTATATGACTTAGTTATCAGTTGCCCTTAGTATGGCTTTACAACAGTAAAAATGAAATAGCTGTTGAAGAAAGAATGAATACTTGTACACGAAAACCTTACCCGAAAGAAAGAAACGGTCGGTGTTTTTAGACCACTTAATATTTAGTGCGAGTGAGTAATAAACAGAAGCTAGATCATTTCGTAGTAACTGCTGCTCTTAAAACTAAAACCCGCGAGACATGCTCTGTGGCCATCCGGGATAATATAAATGCTCAATATGTGCTGATATTTGCGCGCTTCGTTTCATCATTTCCGCGGGCAACCGCCATCAAGAGTCCATGGACAAAAGCCCCGGACAAAAGCACTAACCGGCTATGAACTGAACAAGCCAATAAAATACACAGCCAACGAGGCGATACCAAGCGCGTGCATGCGTACTGTCATATTCAATTGCTCTTTCTTGCGAAAATTGAAGATACAGCATTGTGAGCGCTTTTCTCAAAATCATTAGTTATGCAAACGGCTGGCCTACTTTTTTCTCAGCTAGCGGCCGTGCGCAGTGGCTGACCGGCTTGAACCTGCAGGGGGGATCAGGGATTTATTTTTTTGCTGAAAATCTGATATTGCCCGGCGAAAATAAAGCAAAAAACAAACAAATTATCTTTATATACTGACACCCAACGTTCAAAAAGTATAAAACGTCAGACGTTTGAAAGAAAGAACAAAAAGCAAATTGACAAAGAACCTAGAACGCATCACTGTGCAGCCAGTGGACGGATGGACGAACACGAATCCAGTGAAAAAGAAAAGAAGGATTTAGAATACAATAAAAACCGACAAAACTTTAGTAACTTTGAGGCACATGTTACAAAATTTGCCCGTAGCAACGATAATAAGCGTACCCGTTTACGTCAAACAAAATGCTTTCTTTTCAATTGGAGTCCCGATGAATAAGTCAAGAGACAAAACGTTCAAGTCATGCATGACTTTATGACGTCAAAGTATGTCTTTACCTCTAAAGAAATGTGTTATTCAGCTGAAAGTTCTTTCCAAAGCGAACATAACTTTGCCGTCGTGCTGTTGCAAGAAGGCGCGTGAAGCTGGAACGCATCGCCGGTAACATAGGTTTTCTTCAAAGGAGTGTCTTTGTTACATGTAAGTGATGCACTCAACACGATAATCGGTGTTATTCTTTAGACGATTTAGTGCCTGAAAAATGTGATTTATTAGATATGTGTAGGAGTTTGTTCGGTTACCGGAATACACTCAAACTGTATTCAAACCATGATCGTATTTCTTATGTTAAATGGCTCTTCCGCATACCGGCTCAGACTCACCCTCGCCATTTCGTTCAGGTAGGAGGAGCAAACAGGGATAATTCTTTTATTAGAGTCACGTTTGAGCTTTATTATTTGTTCAGTTCTGTACTGAGGATCATGATCCGTCCAACCGATGAGGCAACCATATACCCGATGGCTTGTAATAAAGATTTCACTTGGTCGCTTCTTCTTCGCTGCATGAAGTTTTAGATTTTCTTTAGATCCTTTGAAAAAGGCGAGGAACGATCAAACCGTGCCGTAACAACGGTTGAAAGAGACACAAGTCAGTTTGGTCCCGCATAATGACCGCGCCGATGCGCCCACTTTATATTATTGTAACGCGCATAAGAAAGTTGGAAGCCTGATCAGCTTGAAGCATAGATCACGAGTTTCAGCTAACCCGGCTGAGATGAGACGTGCATAGTTGGTTCTCGACAAGGATGGGTCGTTCCGTTCAATAAGTTTGTATTGACTTAGTGACATTAAACAATGTGAAACCTTGATTCTCACTTCCTCGACAAAAAATTACAATATGAAAGAAAAGTAATTCTCGACTTCTTCCAAATGGCGTCACTTGTTTGGCTTGCGCAAAATGGTTGCAAAATTAAGAAAAAAGCCATAAGCAAAAAGCTGATTAGCGAAGGCTTGTGGACATGGTGCCTATTATTTTGCGGTGAAGCTTTATTTACGGCCAAAAAAACGCTTTGAAAGGATTAAGAGGACATGTTATGTACTTTCCGCCCGATTGAGTAATTTGGATTCTAGAGATTTGTCACGTCTGATAATAGCCTAACCCGCGCCGTTTAATTAATAACGCAACTCTGTTGTCCGCCTGTCCAATGAAAGGAAAGGTAAATAATCAAGTTAATACAAACCGACATCCTTTTGACAGTTGTATTGTTAATTCCCTGTTGCCATGCGCATATGACACTGATATGATCACTCGTACAATGCCTGAGTCCCTGTCCGGGACTGGAGAGTCCAAAAAAAATCCACAGAGAGACATCCAATTTCTGCATTTTATGCACTTTAGTTCTGGATATTTATCGTGAGCGAGCTAAGTCTGGATCAAAAATAGTGACACATCCTTGAACCAATTGATCTGAGAGTTCGTGGCGCCGAGGATATCCGGTAACATACGCAGAGAAGCGAACTGTCCGTCGTGTGTACATTCCGCAGGCATCTCAAATGTCCTACTTGTTGTGTGGCTCGTATTTCAATTGTGACCCTGCTGAGGACAGCAATGTTTGCTTCGTAGTGCGGAGTACGAGTGTGAGTTATATTTTTAGCGTGGAGTGTGAACGATGAACGCTGAAGAGTTCTTTAAAGGCCTCTCTGAGCAGGATAAACTTGCAGGTAGTGTTTGCTAGTCGCCAGTTCAGGGTTCAATATTTTAACGTTTTAAACCTGTTGATACAAAACCCTAGTGTTGCACGCTTTCTTGATTCCGTGTTGATTCGCGCGCCCACAGTATTCCTCATTTATATTGTGCTGAATGTGTTTACCGCTGTTTAGAATTTTCTTATTGTAGCCGGTTTCTTAGCTGTTCAGTCGATACATTGAAGGAATGCTATAATTAAGTTGCTCAATGTAGTGAATCAATTATCCTAAGTGAATAACGTTAGTAACCGCTTTTCATTTCGTAGTGATCCAAGTTGCTTTGCCTGGAATAGACACGTTCTTGGAGGAAGTTTTAGTCAAAGAAAACCTCAGCGAGAAAGGAGAGAAAATCCGGCTTAACTTTGTGGATATTCTCGACAGACTTGGATCGAGAGCGCGCGCTGGAAAAATATTTACTTCATTGAATAACAAACAGGAGCCATCAGAGACACAAGAACAATCGCCAGAGGCAAGCACAGGGCAGCCAGAGGACGACCTTCAAGGTGACACAGAACACCGCACAGTGGCAAACGCATTGGGCCGAGGAATCAGCTGTGATACAAGAAAAGGTATTTATTTATTTCAAATTTTTTCAAAGGTGTTTGTTTTTAAGTTAAAACAAAGGCTGATATACGGCGCAGAGAGCAGCAATCGTTTACTAAAAATTGTAACAAACGATTAAATTAAACCATAATCAATTTCGAAGGTGTGAAATGAAATCCGTATCCCAAATTTACTTTGTTTTGTATGTTTGATGTGCCCACTCTGGGTGTTGCAGTATCGTTCTTTTCCCGTAGAGGCATTTTGAAGCTTGCGGCAGAGCTGAGTAGCCGCTTGAGTGACATTTAGCTGCTTGACAATATCAAGGACCGCAATTCTTGATACGACAATTATCCAATTGCTGAATACTGTTCTCACAAAGGTCGGTGATCGGCCGATAGGATCGGAAACCCAGTAACCTCAACTAATAACTTCTCACGGTCATAAACAAGCCTTGGGAAATTAGCAAGTTTTTATTGTGATAAATTTCTAAAGTTGTATGTAAGCGTTGCAGTACCTTGTTTCATAATTGTTGTGGGAAATACGCCAATTATCGAAATGATGTTCGCAGGAAACATTGAAATTTACAAATTATCTGGGTTTCCCTTCTAAATGTTCTTCTTTCGTCACGCAGCAAAATAAATATAGTTTTCAAATGTTAATTTCTGTACACTTTTCTTCCAAATTCTGCATTATACTACTCCATATACAAGATGGTGCTTGATCTACTTACAACAGATTTAGAAAATGTGCTAAGAAGGAGGCGGAATATATTTTACATCGGGTATATATTGCGTATGGTATGTATGCACTTTTTTACCGCAAACGAATATTTCCGTTGTGGAATCTTTTGATCATTTCATTTGAAATTTGGCGCACGTAGCTGTTACTCGTACAGTTAACTGAAACATTCATTGGTATCATAATTTGGTGGATCAGTTTGTTTTCTCGCCACTGCTGTTTTATCTCCGATACTCACAGCTTGTGTGGTTAACTCAACCCTGACCTTTGCAAAACAATAAATTGGGATTTAACTTCCTAATTAATTCTCAATCAAAGATTGACTTCAAATAAAACTCTTGGGTGACTGCTAGTGGCCAAATTCAAAGAAAATTCACGGTTAAATGTGTTCGTGATATATTGGCAGAGAAACGATTTGTGCAGAACATGTGTTTTTCCGCTTGAGTAATGTGGTCAAATGTGCCTTGGGCGCAAACTGCTGAGATTGTAAGATTAAGGATCATTTACGCCAAATCAATCACTCTATTAATCGTGTTTTGTCTGCGCTTTTGAAGTTTTTGCGTAAAGCGGTTGATTAAGTTTTAATACAGGAATACTGGAATACTGTTTTACAATGTAATTGCAGTTATTCCAGACCTGTACATGTAAAGTGGGGCTGCCTATATGCATTAAGCAACTTAGTTTATAAACTCCTCAATGTTATTTGTGTACGTGTCTTTAAAAGTGTAAAATCGGTAGCACGAAAATGCAAATGACGTTACATAAAAACAAGTCAACATCGGAATAGTTTCACCTTTGATACTGTAGAGAGAGTAACCTTCATAAATGCTGAAACAATGAAATTATGGTTTCATGTTGAACTGGTTAGAGCCACATCAAGAATGTGTATTCTTTATACTGACAAATGCAAAATTATTTGACAAAACAACAAATATACCAATACCAGAATGAATAGGGGAAGAAAAATATCTCCGAACTCTAAGTTTATTTTTTTTATTGAATTATTTTTGCCAGTTTGAAACAATGATGACCAGTGATTTGATGTGTTAACTGTAACTTATTTCTTATCTGTATTAATTGAGTATAGTACACTCTTTTTTCAACCTTTTTTACAAGAATTGGCCAGAATTTTAAGAATGTGCTAAGAACGTACCCTGAGGCTGAAATTTAATTTTGAACATCTCTATTTAACAAGTCTTTTCCCATTTTATAAATAGCAACATGTCTAACAATGAGAATAATTGTGAAATGTGTAGAACTTCACCTATATTTCTTTCTTCCAATATTATTAAGAACTCTGATTTAATGAAATACTGTCACAATTTATCCTAAAGAATGTGCTAAGAATATTTTCAAGCTCAAATCACCAAAAATATAAGAACATCCAGCTCCAGCTCAGCCTCGGCCCAAAAATTGGATGTTCTTATATAAAAAAAGAGTGCATGTAATATGTATAATATTTATGACTTGAAAAATATATAGCATCTAATGAGATCGTATTGCCTTGTATTTCTTGTGGAATATAATACATAAGCATTTTAGAATGGACTCCAGGCCATTTTTAAGGTCAAGGAGAAACATACTTGTTGAATTGATAGAGTATGACACATTCTAAGCATAACACATGCAATACTGGAATATAATTGATATAACATATGTTGCTTATGTTAGTGTAAAGTTATCGAGCTATAATTTAATTGGCTGTACTTGTTCATGTGTACAATTTTGTTGCTTACTTTAGAAATAATCACTTGTTTTGATAAGGAGAAAATTTCAGAGCAGATAAAAGGGAGACCTGTCAAGACAAGTCCTGTTTGCTTCAACAATCAATGAACTTGTATTTTTGTCAAATTCAGTTACTAAGAGGCATTTGCTTGAGTCATTTCATCTAGACCTGGGTTTCTTTACTGATTGAGTTTCATCCCAGGTGATAGAACAAAATTTCATTCCCCTTCCCCTTCCCTTAACCTGATGAAAAAAAAAAATTCAAAATGTGATATGTTTTCATTAGTCTATCTTCCTGGCACACAACCACATTTGTATGTAAACAAGAATAATTCTCCCCAGGAGAAAGTCGATTCCCCAGAGTAAACACCCAAGGGCCTTGACTGGTGTGAATTTCCTTGGACATCCAAGAGTGAAATATATAATTTTATAAATAGTTAAAATAGACAATTCATGCATTTTGTTGCAGCTCATGAAATGCTTCACATCTGAATCAGAAACTGTACATCTTTGGCAAGTAATAAACTTGCTTACATACGAAATGAGAAATTTGGGATAGTACTAATGCAAATTTTGAAGTTGTCTTGTGCTCTTTTAATTATTTTATAGTTATATATCACTACATGACTATGTCAAACCTTTTGTTTTTTGAAGGAAGCATTCCCCCCATATACATGTATATATAAACTTAATGAAATAATAACTTCCTATTTCAATACAATTATTGTTTTTGAAAAGTATACTTCCAAATGTACCTATAAAAATTTATAAGAAAAACAACCTGGGTACAAAATAATAAATTGTCATTAAATATTCCCTCCTTGTTTTCTGACAGCATACATGTATGTGCCTGGTTACCTGTTACTTAATAAATATCAATTAATGTTATTTATCAATAGGAAAGTGCTGACAATTTGCCATGCCGAAAAAGTACAGATAGCACAGAGGAAAGTGGCATCTTTCTGCACAATACATTACCACTTCAGTCAGATGCAACAGTGCATAAAGATACTCTTGATCTACCTATGTTAGATTCAGTGGATGCATGGTCAAGAGACACAATCATTTCAGACACAGGCAGTGCAGAGTTTCAAATCCTTGATGGGTGGGAAAGTGATGTTAATGGCCATGAAGAAGGCTATTTCACAGAAGATAATGTATTTATTGATTACTCAGTTCACAAACTTGATCTCCAGCCAAATGAGTTGGATGAACTCCATTGTGGTGTCATGTATATAAGGGAACATCCGGGCTGGCACAAAAGATGGTTCACAATTAATGATCACTGCTTAACATGCTTTCGACACAGATCAGAGACTAAGATGTTGTTTCAAATCCCTTTAAAGGGAGCAAAAATCATCCCAACTGATCGGAAGAAAAGTCGGATGTTTCCAATTACTCTGTCCGTTCCGAGAATTCATGAGACCATCACTTTTGCAACAACAGAAGAACATTCAAGACAAGAGTGGGTTTATGTTGTGAATTATGTTATTTCAAGACTTGTAGAGGACGAGGATAGTCCTGACACACCAGAGAGTCAGTCATTTATTTCATATGACACTTACCTTAAACTTATTGGTGAAGAATCAGGCCGAGATAGAAATAGAATGACTGTTGAAACACTTGAAAATCATGAGCAGTCACGGCGAAGGAAACTCTCGGGCTGTCTTGATTCACCCAAACTGATGGAACCTCGTAAGAGTTGGACAGATAGTAAGGACAGTGCTCATTTAAATGCTGCTGATGCATCTTTGGCTCAGTGGAAAATTGGTCTTGATGATGAAGATGAAATGCTTGTAATGGATAATGACCTTGCACCTGGTCTGGATGAGGAGGAGTCATTTAAGGAGCTGCAAGAGGTGAAAGAAATAATTTAATGAATGTGTTATTAATTAGCGAGAAAAGCAGTATCACCCTTTGAGCAAGTCAACCGAGCCCTCTTAATCTCCTCCCTGACAGTTTTCCCAACAGGGTGTATAATAGTAATTAGAATGAGTAAAGTACAATTCAGGGAGTAATGGGGCGAGTAATTTTAAGTCAGCCGAGCATGTAGTGAAAGGAAGATTTGAAATTATGAGCATGATAACCATAAATTATACAACAAGAAGTCCAAATTACTAGCATTACTAGCATCTGTGTGGACTTTATTCCTTTGAAATTATGAGCATGATAACCATAAATTATACAACAAGAAGTCCAAATTACTAGCATTTTTTAACAACTAGCATCTGTGTGGACTTCATTCCAATAAAAACGTCAGGGATATTTTCAATCAGTTTGAAACCTGTCTAATTGCAGCTATCCAATTAAAGAGTTGTAATTGGTCATTAACGTGACCGTGCATCAATTTTTGTAAGAAGTAGGCATGCATACAACCAATCACAATCAAGAATTTTGTGATTAAATATGATAAGCATTAATATAATTTTGGGCGACCCCGTAGCTGTCCAAACGATATCTGTGATTGGTGACTGATACAATTGTTATTATATCACTTCAACAATGCCCCTATATGGCCTATCCCTAACCTCTATACCAGCAGGACAAATCTATTGTTTTCTTAGCGAATCACAAACATCGTTTGGACAAGTGCTGGACTACCCATAATTTTATGTTGTAGGTTAAAATTATTTTAGGTTAAAAATTATTTCAAACTAGGTTAAATTTTTATTTTCCTTTGTCCCAGATTTATTAACATAATCTCAGACAAAGGGAAATAAAAATTAATCTAGTTTGAAATAATTTTAACCAAAAATAATTTTAACCTACAACACATATACACCTATTACATTGTGTATCAATCAGTTTAAAATTGTACAAGTAGCTTTATTCTTTGTTGTCCTGTTAACTGGTCACTGACAATCATTCGCCATTTTTTTTTCTTTTATAGATATTACCAGATATTATACAAGGATGCAAGGTTTCAAATACTGGAGGGAAAAAGAAAAAGAAGGTCTCCAAGGCAAATTCCTTGGGAAAAGTGGGTATGTTGACAAAATAAGGGATCAAACTCTTTTGTTTCTCAACAAAGCTAAGATTATGCAAATTTTTTTTTGACACAAACCTTTACATGACTGTTAGACTATTACACTGACTTTCAGCTGTCTATTACTTTAAGGGTGCCATTGCATTCTTTGGTTCATTAATACCTTTGGAAATTAATAGAAATGGGATAGCCATTGCTTTGGGAGGCTGTTATTTGTAGAATTCCACAGTATTTTACCCTAACTTATCTTAGGTAGTGTTCATGTTGCAGGTAAAGTCCGGTCTCAGGTTAGTTTAGTATTCAATCTAGATTAAATGTGTACCAGTATCAAAAATAATCTAAGTAAGCTATCCCTAACTCCAGCACAAAGCTACGTGTAACTCTTAACACAAAGTTAACCCTAGCTAACCCTAACACAAAGCTAGCCCTAGCTAACCATAACACAAACCTAAACATCACACCACTGGCTACATGTACAATGTGTATATTGTGTTAGCTTTGTGCTAGAGCTTACCTAGATTGAATACTGTGTACACACTTAACCTAGATTCAATACTGATCTTACCTGAGACCGGATTTTACCTGCAACATTTACACTTGGTTCCCAGCCATTGGCCAGGGTACCGGCACAAAACTGGTTGTTGTTCAGATTACTGGTGCCCAATTTTATGAAATGTTACTGAAGGTAAAATGTACACCAGCTTACAGTCTACCATTCCCTTTTGTAAACCACTCTCACACAGTACACAGTTTCCATACAGTGTTCTGCAAGCATTTAATGTTATATCAACTACTATTGGTACTGCAGGTGCAGAGATCTTGACAGGAAGCTTTTTGTCTATGACTAGTAGTGAAGGGAAGTCATCTTCAACCTCTGATCTTCAAATCCCAGGCTCAAAAGTGAAAAGACATGGCTCACTGGTCACTTCCTTGTCCTCTAAAGCTATGCGTGTCAAATCAAGGATAACAGGTTCTTTCTTCAGTAAAGGTACATTGTCAAATTTTTGTTTATATTCAAAGAATATTTGAGAAGTAACGTGAACTTTTTTAACTTGATTAATCAGAAAAATGCAGATGTTTGCAAGTAAACAGTAACCCTTTTGTACTCCCTGTCTGTCATTCAGATTCATTCAAACATTAATACACATTGAGATGAAAATGGTTGTAATATGTTCGTTTTTATTTATTTATGTATTTGATCTTACATTACTGTACATTTTAAATGTGATAAACCCCTGTACATTTTATAATAATGTGAAACCTTGTAGTCCTAAGTGTCGCTGTCGAAGTACTTCGATTCGAGTTCAATGCACACTGTTTAAGTACATATATAATACAAGTAAGAAAGAGTTTTGGAGGTGTAACATAGTTTTTAATATAAGAAAATAAAAATAAAAACTTCATAAAAATACATTGTAAGAACGTGACATGGCAGGTGTACGTAATATTAAGTCAAAAAAACATATAAGCTTATGTTTATTATACTCACAGGTCGTAAAGACGACATCGCCAAAAGCCCGCGGGAACTGTCCTCATTTCAAAGCACTACGTTCTCTGGATATTTACTTCGAAAGAAAGGTCCTAATTGGAAAAATAGGTGGTGTGTTGTGAAAGAACATCGGCTTTTCTGCTACAAAGACTTTGGCATCGGAACAGCTGAACTGGAGGTTCCTTTGCAAGACACTTCGATTAGAACATTGGAAGAAAGCGATCCTGAAAAGCCACACATGTTTGTGTTAACTTGCGACAAAGAGGAGCTGTTATTCGCCGCTGAAAATGAAGCCGAACTAGAGGAATGGATAATGGTTTTAAAGGATGAAATAGAGCCCACTGAAAGTTCGCCTGGTAAGCAATTTTTCTTTTTTTAGGAAGCAATCTATGAATTTAACGATGGACAGTCATAGCCCTGAGCAAAGCGATCGACAAGCGAAGAACAGAAAAAAAGCGGGTGGTCCATATCTAAATTTAAGTGATTGAAAATTAATCAGTGCTTTCTGTAAGGTGAAATTATTCTCATTTCCCTTTGACTTACCTTTTGAGGCCTACTTTTAAACGGTATATAATCATTTTAATTTCGGATTGTGATTCTCGTGCCTTCGTGACCGTGTAGCGTTTGGCGGGATTTACTGTAACCTTCTGCATGCTTCCCTCCCCTCCCCCCCCCGCCCCGTCCAAATGACAAAATAAGAATACAAATAATAATAATAATACAAATCCCGCCATTACGTCAAGGTTTAAGGCGCTTACCATTTGTCAGAACACTGGCCAGCCGGGCCGGCGGTCATTTCGTGAATAGTGTGCCAATATTTTCTTTTGGAACTATCCGCCCAGACAGGTCTATTCGTAGATCAATTTTGATGGGTGTAGGAGAAGGTCTTCAAAAAGGCTACGAAATGATCCCTCTGGCCGATCAAATCCGGCAAATGGTAAGCGCTCTTAGTTATCCAGTAAGGATCTTATGAGGCATTTTATTATTCTGAATCAGATGATGGGAAATTTTAACCGCAGTAACTTGGGTAGTTGTTTTCTCATACGTGTCTGTTTTCTCAATATTGTTCCCGGGTATTGTTACACGTATACACCTAATTCAAAAAAGGTTGCTTTGGTCATTGGTAATTGGGCATTGGGAAGCTATTGTTTGGCGGTCACTCAAGCAAAGCATTGTATTGTGTTCCGTATGCCCAAATGCCAATGCCCAATTACCAATGACCAATTGCCAAAGCAACCTTTATTGAATTAGGTATATATAGGCGGTGAAACTTTTCGAAATATAACTTTCTACACCACCAAAAAAAAAGATTGTCCTTTCAGAACGCATGATTCACAGTGAATCATAAAAAAAAGTTGTTACCTCCGTGTTTCAAACTTTTTGTTCTTTGCGTCTTTTATTTTTGGTCATAATTAGTTTTCACATTTTTAGTTTGCCTGATTCTCAACGAATAATCGACCATTGATTTGCAAGCTTGTGCACACGTGAAGTGAAATCCACCCACTAGCATGGTCACTGATTGTCTTAGATTTCCTTTATTGTTGTGTAACTGTATAGTTCTAAGAGATTTAATGCGTCTGAAGTGGCATTTTAGCCATTATTCTTTGATCCGTGACTGACGATTAAAATCGTTATTCTCTCAACCTGTCTCCTGGACAATGTATTGATATTGTGAGAAGAAATTAGAGGTTGGTCGTTGGAAGAATAAGTAGAGGCGTGATTGTAGATTTCAAGAAAGAAGCATGAAAGAAAGAATATTGTGAGAAGAAATTTTTTTCCTTGTAAATACAGTTTATAGCCGACATTTTGAACTCATAGGAAATACAAAATTTTAGCACATAAATGCATTGGGGTAAACGAGCGAGGAAAGTGGATTACCTCAACCGGTAACCAGCCCACATGTTCTGTAGTTTTACCAAACAGAATGACGTATAAGTCGCGTAAGTGGTAAGCACTCCGGATAATACGAACCTCCGGGTAAATAATAAAGCAACAAATGTTCTGTAATCCGGCCATTTCACCTAAACAACAAAGACTAAACTGAACAATGTCACGAACATAGCAAACAACAACAAACCAAAGTTTTTGGCCTAAGCATGTTCGTTATAATGGGATTACAATGTACTAAAACCTTGGTCCCTGTTCGTTTCGCAGTTCCTGTGACAGTTTTATTAGAGAGAACAGAGCTATCACCGTCGCCAACTGAAGAGAAATCTGAACTGTCAGCATCGGGAAGCCCATCAGTTTCAGAGAACAAACCCAAGGAATCTGGTAAAAGAAATAAGGACCTTTCACCTGCAGGAGGAAAAAAGACGTCCATATTCAGTTCTTTCGGGCATAAGCTCACCAAGTCAAAGCCCAAAGCGATTCCCAGTGTTCCTATTCCTTCAGTGGATGTTAGCACACTGACAAGTACCAGCGTCGAGGATGGTTTCGTTGTAGTTCAACGCGCATCTAAGGATGAAAGCAATCAAGGTAAGCCGGGCTTACAAGAACAAATAGTTGTACAGTCGTCTATAGCATGTTCTCTATTCTCGCCCTGCCGAGCCCAAAGGGTCTCTCACCAACTGTATAAATCAGTGAGTTCCGCAAACTTTTTAAAACAAATAGTTTCGTCCAAACAGAGTCGGAAACGCTCGTGCTATAATAAGTGGTATGAAATAGTAAATCAAGGGATGGTGGCTTACTGAGTGTAAAGCACAGTTGTCAATGATTTAAGAGTAAAATATACAAAGTCGAGTCAACTGATTTCAATTTTCCTTGTCGGCTTTACTTTGATGCTTTCGTCGTCGCTTTCTTGTTAATTTGGAAATAAACCGACGGTTATTTTCACTCAGTGATCATTCAAGCGCAACAATATAACGAAACTACGTGACAGAAACAACGCCTACGCTACGTCATTGCTCCCTGTTTCCTTCCAATACTCTCGACCTCACATTAAATATCTGTATCTGAGCGAATTGGGTGGATAAAATTAGAAAGTTTTGTTGTTTTTTTCCGTACTTTTGCCGTGATATTGCTTATCATAGTTTCGCTTTGTTATCAGCGTTAGATGTTTATCATCATCGTAGACCTTTTGCCCGTGCGCGCATGATTCCACTTCCCATTAAAAAAGTTAGAAGAGTTTTCCTTTAACCAAAGAACATATGACAGGTTTAAACGCCGGTTTGAAGACCGGAAAACCTTCAGTGTCAACTGAAACACAGAAAACCTGTATTGATGTAAAGCTATCGAGGCATGAAATAGCATGTTAAAAGCTGATCTAGCCGCTAATAAGTTGGCCTATATTCGCTTTTAGAAGAAGTCGGTATAACATAATATTTTATCAGGCGTGCGTCGAACTGAAAGAACGTTACTATAGAGTTGAGGACTTTTTAGTAAAACACATTATGCAAGTTTTCTGTTGAAATCTCTCGTTTATTTTTTTATCAGTTATATGGACGATGGTAATATTGATCCTGGTACTCTACACGTGCGTGTAGCACGTCATTTCATTCGGTGATTTTCTTTATTCTAGGTGACTCAACTGTAACAGAAAAACATAATAATGTTGAAAGACTTGAAGTGTCCACTTCCCATTCCATGGAAGGTTTTCTGAATCAACGCGTAGAGGAAGATATATGGCTAAGATGCTGGGTAAGTTTGCTTATTCCTAATTGGTCACCTACGGTTTGTTGTTATGTTGTGGTTATGTACAAAGTTACGTTAGGACTTTAATTCTTGATTTGCGTGACTTGTTCAATTCGATTAATTAAACTTAAACGTGAAATAATGATAGTTATAAAAACGTCCCGAAAGCTTATTGTTTTGTTTTGTTAGGTTGTGATCCAGTCTTAGACTAAAACCGTGTTAAAATTCTTAGTTCACACAAAGCTTCAACATGTTCCGCATGTGATTACAGTGGAACCTCGATTTAACGAAGTGCCAAGGGACTGGGGAAATTGGTTCGTTATATCGAGGGTTCGTTATATCGAAAGCCTCGTTATAACGAATTTGCGGAAAAACAACCAAAATCTTAGTTGTATCGAGGTATAGTTAATAATTGTTTTGTAACGGTGTTACGTATTTTCGGATCTTAACAAATAACTTTTCTCTTCAATGCCTGTATGAAGCTACAATACACTATAAACGTAACTGTTGCCGTCTTTTAAAACTCCTTCTGATGTCATACATCAACCACTTGGCATTGATTTCAGCTCGTGTGAGCTAATTCCAACGGAACATGTCTCTGAATTTGTTGCACTACAAAACGGCACTGGAAAAACTGCACAGGTTATACCTTTGCCCTATAGCACACACTTTTGAACTGTTCCGCATTCATCTTTTGTCGCGCGTTGACATTTATTCGTTATATCGCGATAGATTTTACGTTTGGGCTGCCGGATTGTGTTCGTTATAACGAGGATTTCGTTATCTCGAGGTTCGTTGTATCGAGGTTATGTTCCATACATTTTACTTGTAATTTTGCCGAGCTGGAGAATATCGTTCGTTATACTGAGGACTTCGTTATACAGAGGTTCGTTAAATCGAGGTTCCACTGTAATATGTTTACTACTGTTGGTTAAAATCGAGGTTCCACTGTAATATGTTTACAACTGTTGGTTAAGATCGAGGTTCCACTGTAATATGTTTACTACTGTTGGTTAAGTTGTTTAAGTTTAAGTTTGTCAAGTTGTTTAAGTTGTCTCAAATATCATGTTTGAGTCGACGGATGATGACGATGATGATGATGTTTATTAACTCTACACTACTCTTTGTGTTCTGTGCATCACTGCCTATTCCGCACCTCTGGAATTTCTTTATTATCAACAGCTAATATTGTTGGGGACTTAACTTTAAACCTGTTAGTTTAAAACTGGAGGAAAGATAAGTTCTTTTAAATGTAGTTTTACTTTATATCTTAAAGTGCAGTATCAGCGGCTTTTTATTTGCATAAAAAGTGTTAAACTATGTGCCACGCATCACAATAGTGATTTCAGGGTCATTATCATAGCATTCATACTTGCAATTCATACAGTTTTCGTGGGTGTTATGATGATCCAGCTAAATTTGGCGACTGAATTCTTGGCGACCAAATTCTAATTGGTTACGACTTTGTGGCCAGATACAGCTCTTATAACAATCATTTTTGTCTTGTAGGTAAAACTTGAAAACCACACTCTTCATATACACGACGACAAGTATAGTACAGACTCGGTAGTGGTGAAAATCAAGCTCAGTAACTGTGTTGTAAAGCATTGCAGTGACGCACAACGACCGTTTGTTATGGAGATTAGAAGAGCACTGGGGCGATCGCACTACTTACAGGCTGAAAACGAGATAGGTACGCATGCGCTACAAAGGGTCTATTTCAGACTCAACCTCGTTCCCAGGGACCCGGGAACGAGGTTGTTTCAGGCAACTCTGCAATCATCACACTGGTGTTTTATTTGGAAAATCCCTCAAAGTGATGGTTCAATAAAATAGTAAAATAAGACCAAAGAAATATTCGAAAGTGATGTGGAGAAGTTTTGAAGGAATTGTAAATTGAGACGCACTACATGTGATAATTATAATTGTCCATTTTATGTACTGAACCCAATAACCCTTACAACCCTTTTTGTTGATTACCCAGCCATCTATAAGTTAGATTTTAATCTACGTTTGGCTTCCTACGGCTTACTGTATTTCCTTTCAGCTAAAAAGCTTCATGTAAGACATGCACCTTTGAATAAACCTTTCGCCATTGGGTTTTTGCATTATGAGTACTGGCATGAATCATCAATATGTACGAATAGGCACGAAAAGTCAATACTTCGGACTCTTCTTTGTTGCCGGGCTGAATGTGAGCATCAAAACTTCTTCACTTAATTAATTCACTCGTGTATTTGTTTCCCTTTGCAACAGAGTACCTTAAATGGAAGTCATCGATTAGTGGATCAGTAGTACATTCACCTAAAGTTAATCGCAGACCAGTTTTGACCTGGAGTTCTACAGAGGATGATAGAACAAACCATGGGCCTGCTGCCTCTTCACTTCTGCTGAAATCAAAAGCTGACTCGGTTGACAGAGACGAAGTATTCCAAAAGTCAGAAGAAACTTCAACATCACAGGCTGGTTGCCCTGTGACACCTAACACGCCACTGAATCCTTCTCCGCGGGTAAGTGGGCATATATGCATGGTGTGACTCAAAAATCACATAGACGAAATTAGACATATTTTCATAGTTTTCATTGTTCATAGTGGGTTTCCATGGAGGGTAATATATGTTATCAGTTGTTTTATTTTGTTAAGTAGACAGGGCTCTGATTAAACTAGCTGTATACTAAACCAGATGTTCCTGTATACAGTGCTTGACTCCAATACTGAAGGGCGCAATACTATATACGATGATATCATTCGTAAAAGCGCTGAATGTGAGGGTTCGTAATTTAACTTTGTGTCTTTGTCAGTTGACCATCGTGACCCTCCAAAGGAAATAAACACCACTTCCAAACATTACAAATCCAAAAGCGTACAACATTGCGACTCTTCTAGTGCAGTAAACGCCCGAAATCCTGATCATAAAACCGTTTCCTTATAAAGTAGTTTGCTGCTGCCAACCTCGTACTTCCACTTTCTCAAACAATTCTTTTGTTTTCGTTTGAGAGTTTATGATAGAACCAGACTCTACATATGCATGTCTATACTAAAACAAGTATTTGGCGTGTGAGTATCGGTGAACAGTGTAGGGTGAAGCAACAACTCTTTTTATTTTGTAGCCATCTACAGCTGGTGATGTGTCCAACTCAGACAGCGATGAGGGTGAATCGGCTGTACAAGCTGTTCCACAATCTAAGCCTGTCGAGGAGCCTGTGGAGAGATGGCGGTCGTTTTCTGAAGGAGAGCAGGTAATAAAAATGCAAAGGGAATTGAGAATAAGAGCTGTATTTTGTAGAACAGTTGAAAGTACAGTTGAAAACGACCATCTCTTCCGTTTTAAAAGCAACCGCCTTCACGAAACTCTGTATGAATCTGGCTTCAGTCAACTGCTGTATTTAGAGTCTTGCGAAAGTGGTTCCAATTGTAAACAAGAAGGAAGAGAACAACAACAGCGAAAAACATGGTACCAATGAGCTGATTGCCTAGCCTGTGTTCTGAAGCCCCACGCACACAATCGATTGCTTGTGTAACCCAAGAATATCAGTTAACCCTTATTAATTCGAAACTATAACATACACATTTCTTGCACAAACAAACAAACAAACCAGCGCCGGCAACACATAAAGAAACCGCTCAACAGCGTTAAGCAAAATTGAGATTCTGAGAAACTAGGATTCCAACCATAGTTCTTCTGGAAAGGAAAGTTAAAGAAATTTTAAAAAAAGCTCGAATTCATTCGAATGGCGTTAGTAGCTCAAAAGTTTCCTTTCTATGAGATGCATTTCAAATGTTTGTGCTAACCTACTTTCTTTTATTGACCCAAATATAGGAGGAAGAGAGAAAGACAAAAACTAAGCTTCATCGGTCCATTTCTAGTGCCATCCCAGTATTTCCTCATTTTCCTGGCAAACGCAAACGGCGCAGTCGCACTGTACCAAATGTACTCGTGTCACCAGATCTACTTGTCAATATCAAGCACAGCTCGTGCCTGTTCATGCGAAATGACAAAGGACTTTGGAGTAAGCGCTGGTGCGTGTTGCAGGAGGATAAATTACACCTATTCAGGCGGCCCGATGAAGTTGTACCAATGCTAACGATTCCTCTAAAACAGTGCGAAGTGCGACGGGCCAGCAAAAAGACAAAAAAGTTCAGTTTTGAAGTAAACGTTCCTTCAGAGAAAGAGGATTACTGTTTTGCTGCTGATGACGAACTGGCAATGTTAAGCTGGATGAGAATGTTGAGAGCGATAGCTGAGGAAGAGGGCGCCGATAACAGGTTTGTGAACGATAAATTGCTTTTTATTAGAATTAAAAAATGCACAGAGAATCTAAGAAGTCTAAAACTGGTACGATATGTGGTGTTGTTGAAACTGACGACTGACCATCTCTGTGAACCTATCCGCTGACCATCTCTGTGAACCTATCCGCTGACCATCTCTGTGAACCAATCCGCTGACCATCTCTGTGAACCTATCCGCTGACCATCTCTGAACCTATCCGCTGAAAATTAAATGCTCCTATGAGCCAACTCGTGAATACGAAACAACCTTCGGCCGGAGCCTCCACACTCCTACGCGTTTTTCTCCTCCGAGATATATTATATATCTATCTATATCTATCTATATTTACACTGATTTTCAAAAACATAGCTATTTGAGAAATATATTTCTCAAACTCATTAATAATTTATGCAGAAAATACAAAGGAAATTATGTTCAATGAGTGTTTGGAAATCAGTTGAAACACTCCTCATTTTCTGCTTCTAAAATCATTTTGTTTGAGAAGTAATACCCTTGAAGTGGGTTAAAAAAACTTCGCGGTGTTTGGAAATCTGATTAAACACTGTCTCATGTTTGATATATTACATACTTTTTGTATACATACATCGTGCATCACCTTTTTGATGGGAATACAAAAGGTATATATATTTCTCAAATAGCTGTGTTTTTGAAAATCGGGAATTTGTGTTTTAAAAACAATAATCATAATATATTAATGTTTATTTATTTTCAGTTTCTCAAAGAAACAGAGTGAAGTTGTGAACGGAGAGGCAGTGCACGACTGCAGGGTTAGTGACCAACATGTGTTAGACACTGTACAGCCCTCAAACCAGTCACCAGCTCACACCGGGCAAGATGAAAACCAGACTCATGAACCAGGTCCTAGCTATTCTGAAAATTTGTCCAAAAGTAGAGAACAATTGACCGCAAGCGACACAACTAAAGGGTCATCCTTACAAAGCCCCACTAGCCTCCCTGCGGCCATGAGGCCCACGTCGCTTGATGGTGTGCTCAAACTTCTTCAGGATCAGCAGTTAATTCAACAACTTGGCCAGCAGAAATTCAACAAAGCTAAAAAAGCTCAAAACGCGTGGCGAAGGTCAGCGGCCGCGGCCCTGAAGGAGCAACGCTCGGGGTCTGGAACACCGGATTTGGAGAAAGGTGAGCCAACGTATCCGGATGCGGCGGTTGAATCAAAACAAAGGACACAGTCCATGACAATGACGCAAGCAGCACACAAAGAACGTGACTTAATGCCATCGTCACCTTATAAAGGAGCCAATGAAATAATAGAACAATTTGAAAAACTTGCCGAGGAGGAGAAACTGAGAACTCTAAAAAAAGAAACTTTGTTGAAAAAGCGACGAAATTCACTCACACTTGAGAAAGATGTGCTGAAAAAGAAGATATCCAAACAGCACGACAAGAAAAACACTGTAAAGAAGCTACTCGGTAAAGATGAAACAGCGAGCATTGAGAATAAACAACTCGTCGAGGAAAGACTTCAACAATTGAATCAGGAACTGGCAACTATTGAAAAAAACTTGATGGATAACAAAAAGAACGAAGCGCAAGCTTTAGACAATATTAATGTCATGAAAACAAAAACAGTGAGAAAGCTCTCCTTTGTAAGGCCCGCTGGCAACAAACTGCAGGCAGAACAAAAACGAGAGGCGTTTAAAAGTTCTCATTCCGAATCGTCATCGTCTCAAGGTTCCGTGGAGGAAAAATCTGGTAAAGACTCACCAAAGGCGCAACAATCGCTGGACGCCGTACGCAAGCAGAGCGCGGCTGTATCGCTAGCCGTACTTGAAAAGGAACTCAGAAAAATTTCTCCTGTTGGTAGCCGAAAGTTAACTCTCGCGGGTACTAATATTAACGACAACAACACGAGCAAAGAGCTTAAGACCGGTAGAGTGTCAGTATCATCTGAAGGCTCGCCAGATGACCATGCTCTCAAGGACTCACCAATAATTAACAAAAAGTTAGCGTTAGAGAAGAGAGTGTCGTCTGGCTCCGAAGGCTCCGCAGGCGATCCGTCCTCTCTTCCGAAGTCGAATTTCTCCGACAGTGCCGAGTTGAGGCGGAAACGATTTTCGGCGTCTAGCGCACAAGTGGCATTTCATAACGTTTCCGTGGAAATTCCTACTGAAGACGGAGACAAGCACAGGTTATCTGTTACGTCACAAAAAGGCCTGGATGAAGATGTGCCTCGAAAGTCGTCAGTTACATCGGAGAAAGGCTCTGAGGAGCACCGTGCCAGTTTGATGAATGCGTTGTCCCAGATCAAGGTATATGACACTTTGTATGTGTGATACAAACTACAGTAAAGGGGTTAGTTTCTAATAAAGCTGTGGTGCTGCGTCATTGGGGAGTGAAACACAAAACCTTTTTATTAATTTTTTTTATCAGTTTTATCAACTGAGTTGATTAGGTAAATTGCCACCGGGGAGAGATTCAAAATTTGACTTTTCCAACGTCAGCCATTCGTCACAGTGAACCAAGGAATTGTGGGTTGTGTGGTTTATATATCGAACGGTGGAGCTGCGCTATAGGCCACTTCGAAAAATAACATAATAATCTTTTATGTGCAGGCTCAACCTCACCGGGGTGTAATTATTCAAGTCTCCTTTGTTAGAATGGCACAATGGAATTCAGAGTACATGTTGGAACGTAAGGACGTAGCATTGTGTGTTCGTATACAAATGTGCACCGTATGCAAATTGCCAAGAAGTTGAAGCATAGCACGTGCAGTTCGTGCAGAAAACAAAAGAAATTGAAAAATCAGGCTTACATCAAGCACCACCCAAACCTGCACTTTAAAGAGTATTATGGTATTTTTCGAAGTGGCCTATTGGTGATTCAGTGGGGATTAATTCCATCTTTCTTGAGATTGGAACACTCTTGACCTTTGACAATAAAACAAAATAATATAATTGCTGTTTATGAAAATTTAGATAATCCCCACTTTCGACTGGTGTTCAGTAGAATGCTAAAATCAAGGACAGCTTGGATGAAGTAGCATTTTATGGTTCGTTCGCAATCAACAGTTCTCTAGTTTTAGTTTTTGTAAAACGTAACTGTTAATAAACAGTAGCTGAATCAACTATTTCGATCGATTATGCTGTCGGAGATGACTTTTTTTTAGGGTGGTTGACATTTTCTTGTTGTCTCTTTTTCTTGAGTATAAAAGGATGAATCCTTGCATTGATCATGGAGGTTCGTATGTTTGAAAAGCTTTTATTTATTTATTTATTTATTTATTTATTTATTTATTTATGTTTTTGTTCTTCAGGACTTTGAAGAATTTGCTGCTGTTTCAAGTAGCGGGAGGTGGTCCAAATGAAATGTTGGTGGAATCCATGGCGTCTACCTGTTACTTTAGTAAACAAAAAAGTACATTTATGTAAAAACTGATTCCGTAAAAATGTATCCGTAGAATGTCAAGTATTAGCTTCAGTTTATCTTAGGGATTTTAATTACTCTCAACTGCATTAGGTATATTTTAAAACAATCAAGTTTATACTAGTTATATTAAGGAACGTAAGGTGGGAGTGAATCTCATGTTGAATATCTTTTACGTCTTTGGCGTTGCCTTCGACTATGCCAAGGGCCTTTAAAATTGAATGTTTTTCATACGCTTGTTCTCCTTTTTTGCCGTTTGGTGTTTTAAATCATTAATTCGACATGACTAAACTGCAAATCGACTGCTTGTTTTGTGACGGAAAGCAGTAATTCTTCTTTACTATGAACTTGAAAGGCTATCAGAGAAGTATCGCCAAGTAGCATGGTGATAAAAGAACCTATTCGTCTGCCCCGAAAAAGGAAAATAGACAGGGAATTAGAGGGTTTCTAGTGTTCAAAACCATTGTCTATTACCCGAACTTGTACGTATGTATGTATTCAAGTTAAGGTATATTGTTTTACCTGTGATCTGATTGGCTACTGACTTGTTATATGCCACTACAAAGTAGCATGCAACCGTATATGAAGTCAATAGTAGATTATTTGTTGCATTTTCAAATTACACGGCTTTGCCTTGAAGAAATCTCCTTTATACTGCATGTCTTCATGTACGGCAAAGCTTGAAAGCTGTGTTTTCCACGAAAATATCAGCAAAAAGATTGGGGGGCCAAGATAAGAATTTAAAGAATGGTACTATGACATATTTATTGGAACCTTTGATGATCCTTTGTTTATACACTCCAGCTGTTAATAACTTTGCTTGGCGCTTAATCGGCGCTGTACTACATACGTGTAACGATAATTATATTGCATGCGATAATTGTGAATTATTTTGTAAAATGACTCTTATCTGAAGAATGAACTATTTGATATAGATTTTGAAATACGTATATTGAAAATGAGATTTATAAAATAAAGAAAGTTTAATAGTATTTTGTAGTGAATTTTTCTGAGTTCTGAGTTCCATTCTGAGGGGACGCGAAGACGGGGGGGACTTTGCAGGAGGACGGGGTGGGGGTCGGCTATCGGTAAAATCATTCCCTTGAAACAAAGGGTTTTAAGGTGGTTCCGTGACCCCGATTCTCGAGTACCCATTCACTCCCTTTAGTCGTGTTTTTTAGTATAACTTTCGAGTCGGTGGATGAAAACCTTCATTGTGACCACATGTAATGGAAGCATTTACGTATTTACGTGGTTGGCAACACAGAAATCTGGTGCGTCCACATGTTTCAGTTCATTATGAAGTAGTTCTAATCCCAAATCTCATGAACACCGGTCAGTACGTTTAATAGTAATCTTTTGTTTGGATGTGGATGAGACCTGTTTCCGAGCTAACCATGATAGTTTCGGCACCATTGTCTCGACCTGATCTTTCATCCAAACCTTTGAAATCCAAATTGTAAAAAAATCGAACTTGCCCAATTTGGAAATCAGCCAATCAGAAACTCTGTCTGATGTCCTGTTTTCCAACATTAAGTCGCTGACTTGATATTCAAATCGACATTTTGGAAGATTGTCCGCAAGATCAATGACGAACTTAAAGCTAGTAAATTTTGTAGAATAATAACACCATTTAACATTTTAAATACTGACTGTAGAATTCCGCGAACTGGTCTGCAAGTGGCAATAGAAGCCATCGTTCGCGCCGGGACCAGACCGGAAATAAAAACTAAAGGACTTTGAGGAAGTAATGAAGCCGTTGCTTTCGAATTCTACGACAGAAACATGTCATAGCCCAATCACAACACAGCTGCACTGACACGTGACACTTTGCCTTCGCTCTCTAAGTCGTCTAAAAGCAATCCAAAACGGGTCAAGTTTGAGGGTAGCTTCCGCTTATTCACGCCAGGAAATTGCCCCATTAAAACATGCAAAATGAAGTCTTCTTTCTTAAAGGGACGCTCTCCCGGCTGATATTAGTAATTTTATGATATGATTATTATCTTGAAATAGGAAAGTAAAATCGCAAAAAGTGATATAAACAAAGAAATATCAACCAAGAGACAAAATAGCTATGTGGCATGTCACTCTCGTTTGGTCTGTTTATGGATATTATATATTGTCTCGAATATATCTGACCAAGACTTAAGAATGGAACTGCAACTCCTGTCGAAAGCTTGTTCTGTGGGATGCTTCATGGTTGCCCTGGAAACCAATCTTGGAAATTAATGGCCATAAAACGGCGGAATTAATGTGGAATAAAACGTTGGGCTGAAGTGAAATAAAAATAACTGAAAATTTTTAGAACAGTGGAATAATGACCTCAGTTTTCGGGAATAACGTAAGATCGAAATTTTATTTTATTGACCGAAATAATGAGATTTGTCCAACGAGATAGTGTGTTTTTCTTGAGTGTTACAAAACTTGTAATAATGGAAATTTTGAGCAGGAATAATGGAAAATTGTGAACACTTCATGATTCCTCTCCCCAAGGTGTGTTTCTCCATTTTTCTATATTTCTGCAAACATATTTTACTACAATCTGCCCTGTGTATTCGAGTTATCATAAGAAGCCAGGCAAAAATAGGCACACAATACCAAGCAAAAGTACCAACAAATCTTTAATATAAAAAGTCCAACTGAGTGGCTCACACTTGTTGAAAACCTCCCAAATCGCATTAGTCTCGAGTTCAAATATGGGCTGAATAGCAGTTGTTTCCAAACGCGCAAACGAAACTGAAAAAGAGAAAGGAGATTATAGAGGTCGGGAGGGGGGGGGGGGGGGGGGAGAGAGAATGCTTGGCTTGGAAACGACTTGTATACAAGCTTACTGAGATTAAAAGTCATACTTTCTTCTGATTCATTGACAGATAATTATTTCAACCGTTTCTCAATCCCATCACCCTTATCTCGCCCAATGTACGGAACTTTTTATTAAGTTATTTCTTTATCCAAACCTTAACTTATTCACAGTTATAACGTCTCAGTCTTTCCTTGCCTCAGCTGACATGTTATAGCATAACCCCACAATTGAGCAACAGTGTTCAGTTGCCATCGCTAGTCATGTAACCAGTTTTTACGACTGGAGTTATTAATGACATCGATTATAATAACGACAGACCTACATTTCAGGGAAACCTTCTACACCATAACTACCCTTAAACCACACCATGAGCTCCTGACCACACTAATAAAATTAAAAATACACCCCAGTTAAGTTAAAGCCAGCGACGTAGCACACTGCTAACCACGCCACTATTGTAGCCACTGTCCTTAGCATAATTCTGTAGTCCTTGGGAATCAAATACGCGCTGATATCAACTGTAAGGTAGAATAAATGATAAGACAAGAACAGATAAAATATGGTGGCCAAAGCAAAATTAAGCAGTGGATATCCCGGGATGAAAGAAATCAGAAACTTGGCATTGCCTTGGAGGTAAACATGTAACTGCGAGATATAAGTTTCCAGGGTGACTTTCCCGAGCCAAGTAAACATGTGGAGGTAGTACTTGCGAAGCAAGGGAAACATGTTGCGTAGAAAGATGTATGATAGCAGAGGAATACAAGAGTAGTACGGATGCACTTTGTTATAGTCGTATTTTTCAAGTACAAATATATACTTAACCCAGAATGCGAAGGCTACAAGTGAAAGAAACGCGATCCCAAATCGTATTACTGTACGTTTCGTCGATGGCTTCTCGTCCAGGTATCCCATGAACCTCTCGAAGTTGGGATGATAGTAAGCACAGAGCATGCCCAGAAGAGTTGCGTAATGGTCCAGTCCTGCTCGGAACATCCACTCATGGAGAGAATTCTGATAGTTTAGGATACAGCCAAAAGGTCTAAAAACGATTTCTCCAACATTTGGCACGTCAAACAATAAAAAAACAACAAGAAAATAGACGAGGAATTTGACGGCCATCTTTTTGGGGTTATCGTTCCAACTGTTCAGCAGCCTCATAAAGCAGTATGCGGACAGGAACCAAAACGTGTGCATGGGACAGATGTAATATAACATGTACTCATTACGCACCACCGCGCACGTCATCACCACAAGGAAATTCAGCCGAAAGAGCATTTTAAGCACACGATAAAGACTGAAGTCTTTTTTAACCCAAAAGAAGGAGAAATTACCTGAAAAGAAAATTTAGAGACATTAATAAAAGTCCTGTGAAAGTTCATTGTCACCTCATCGACGAATCAAATTTCAACGTGCCGAAAAGTGATCTGGGCACGTGAAACCGTGACGTGATTTCATTGAGTGAAAAAAGATTTAACGTTGGCCAGATTGAAATAAAATTTACAGAGTAATTCCAGCAAAATCTCAACCCACAACTAGGCTAGGGGTGGGGGAGACTCGTCGGATATTTTGAAAGGGACCCAAGATACTAAAAACCCATTTTGTTGCTGTGGCTCTCATCAGTTTTCACCCCTAAGAGGGGCCAATTCTCGCTAAACAGTTGTTCCTCTTAGCATATTTTTATGGCCGAATTCCCTAAAAGCTATCAGAATAACTATAACAGTAATTATTTTTTATTCACATGATAACACACCCTTAGTAGCTCTTAGTTGTCAGATCAAACGACGAATTTCAACTCCTAAAGGTATGACGATCACCTCCGTCACTTTTGTACGGGATTCCCCCGGGGGACTGGTTAACACATTCACAAGTTCTGTCTCAGTCAAGGTTAAGTAAGGGCAAGTATAAAGCCGTAAAATCCACATTGGATGAACACCATCTCTTCCAAGCCACCAAGATTCATTAATGTGAAGAGTAAGTGTATAATGTACTTACCAAAGCCAGTCATCCAGACGTATGCAGCGATGAACACCCTTACAGCATTGTAGGTCTCTGCGGCCTTGAAGTAGTGATACCAAACGAACATGACTTGCATCCAGCCCTTCCACTCTTCAGTCTGCTCACGGTTTAATATCTTGTCTGCGGTCTTCCTTCTGGTCAATCCAGTGGCTACTGCAAAAAGGAGGAGGACTAGAAACAAAAACAAGTCACGGGAATAAGTGCGCTCAGTCGCTGGAAAGTAGTGCTCGTGGTCGCACAAGTAATATATGAACATAATGGACCCAAAAATAGCCACACTGTAAAGGAAATTGTCGAGTGACGGTATGAGTGCAGACGGAGCTTGTGCTGTCTTCTTATCTACACTACTCTCTTTAGCGGTGTTCTCATCTTTCTTGGCGTTTACTGATACGTTTTGTTGTGGTATTTCACCATTTTCTACTTTTCCAACGGGAGCTTCTTTATGATCTTTTGAACAAAGAAACAGAGAAAAAGTTATTAAGGTTTGAGGACCAAAGTAATAATATTTTTGATTCTATTTCTCAAGAAGTGAATAAACGCCTCTTCTTAGCTAAACGCCTCACCAGTTCTTTATTGAACGATCAAAAAGAAAATTATTGTCTCTTGGGTAAATAGGAAGGAAATGTTTCTTCCTGGAATTAAATCATTCAGTTAATAAAAAAAGAGAACCGAACTTTCTGAGTGTCTGTCATGATTTTCTTGTAAATATGTACTTTTTTCCTTGTTTCTATTTATTAATTTAAACTGCTTGTATTTGATATTAAATTGAATTGTGTTGTAATTATACGGGATCGTGCTATATTGTAATCATAGTACCATAATGTATCTCAATCTAATCTGTGTGGTTATTTTTTTCGTTTAAGACTTGTAAATTCATTTTAGTTCGCTAGGAAGCAGTTAAATATTGAGATACATTATGATTGAGTGTGGTTGTAAATAAATAAATAAAAATAAATAATAATTGACTTTTGACTGGGCCTGAAATGCCTCAAATGATCTTTTTTGTGTATGTTTGGGAAAAAATAGTTTTTTTTAAAAGATTTGTAAAATTTAGAGAAATATAGAGATTAAATGAAGTTTTAAAATTAGAATTTGTAGCTAATAATATTTAATAGATAGACATCAAAATAGTCCACTAGCAACCTGGGGTGCTCTTGTGTGGGTATCAACTGTCTGCTGGTGTTGGTGTTCCAGTGTTAGGAGCTAATGTTAATTTAAGTCATACTACTAAGAGATAATGTTAATTTTTGTTCTTTTTTTTGACAACCCGCCTCGATTAGCTATGCTAACTGCGGGTTGCCAATGTTTTAAAATATTGTTTTATTAATATTGAAAAAAAATTGTTGTTGTTTGTTGTTGTTGTTGTTGTTGTTCCAAAAACTCATTTTTTTTCTTATATCCCTTCTTTAAACCTCTTAAAATTTCATTGAAAATACGATATCTAGCTTGCAACGCTTTTTTTAAAAATGGCAAAATTGAAATCTTTAAACACTAAGGCGGAGAACATTTTGCTGAAAAAATTATTATTATTATTTTATTGTTATATTGACATGTTAAAAGGTGCGCTTTAACTTGTATTTATATCAAATGAATGCATCTTGCACAGGAAATTGGAAGCTATCTTCTTGTCCCCCTTTAGAGTGGCAATTTACCTGAATTTGAATGAACAGCACTAAACAAGTGGACAATGGTATATTATTTTCCCATAGCAACGGCCCTAGCAACTATTACTTACATACGTTTAATGCTAATAACAAGAGCCCATCTAAATGAATGTAATCACCCCCCCCCCCCCCCCCCCCCCCCGATTATATTTGATCTAGAATCCATTATCCAAGTTTATTACAATATGTTTCGACAATATGCTAATAGGTAGTGGCAAGAAATGTTTTTGTCACTTTGCACTTTGTAAAACAAAAGGAACTTGACGTAGATTGATCATTGATTGATTGAAATAATTGGAAATCTGACAGCGTATTATCATTGTTTTACTTACCAGACGCAGCCGTCCGCAATAAAATCAAACTTGGAACTTTAAAGAACACGAGAAGCTTTCGAAAAAGGGCCAGAGACACCGCGGATACCCAGAACACAAACAGGGCCTTCTGATGTATGGATAGGGCGCCTTTAGATGGCAGCCTTCCATGTCCCTCTGTCGTAGCTCTTTCGACATTCATTGATAATCGCCTAAGGAGAGAAGCAAGTTCAAAAGCTTCAACAAAGAACTTATCGCAGCTTCCTTGTTCAATGCCACAGCAGTTGCTGCGGAAATAAAAAAATAAACTTGTTCTCATGAACAAATTTTGAACTCCCACCGTAGTGCGTCAAGCAGAAATTAATAACAAATGGTTTCCGATCGTCGATAATAGCAACCGAAGTCACCGCTCATGATTGCGAATCGCGATCGCGAGTAATTTATTTAAATGTAAATAATTGTATACATTTTGAGATAAACTATGCAAATCTTGACAACCCAATTTTTCGAATTTTATCAACCATGCATTACTGATGAGGTGTTGTCAGTGGTAGTTGTCGCGACAACTACCACTGAATTTTAACAACTATACGAAATTAACTGATTTTCAAAACGTTTACAATCAAATCAATCAAAGTTCGTCAGCAAAAATTATGCTTTTATCAGGGTTTGAATTGAAATCATTACAACTCTACGGCAGCAAACGGTATTACAATAACACATGGTTTTTCTTATGCATTTTGCTATTTACAGTCCCCTATTTTTCCTAGTTTGTTAATCTAAGTGCCTTAACAGGAAAGTGAAATGGTTATAATTTCTGACAATTTTTTGCCTGGTCCGCCACACTCTTAGACTAGGCAGTCTTGTTGCCCGACGATGAAAATACTTAGTTTTGACAAATTAGTCAGATCTTTTTTAACTATTCATGATCATAAAATATACAATCTGCATCATTATTTTACCTATTGAAAACTGAAGATCACCTCCTATTTCCAGTGCTTCGATAAGTGACAACAGATAGACCGTTGCTTGTCTTTGTTCTAGAGCAACGTTAACTGACACGAGCCAAATTACAGCAAGTGATAGAGTTTTTGAACGATGCTCATAAATAAAATTAGTTAATTGTCTCAGTGTCGATTGTTTAAGGCCCCGTCCACACGTATACGTTTACGTTCGTAAACGCATATTTTTTTATGCGTTTAGGCCTCCCGTCCACACGTAAACGATAAAAATGGTCACCCTAAACGGATATTTTCGAAAACGCTATCCAAAGTGGTATTTTCGAAAACGCCGTTTACCCGTTTACGTGTGGACAGCGTACACGGATATTTTCGTAAACGCTGATGTCACAGCTGTTTATGGTGCATGCTCGAATTATCTAGCGCATGCTCAATGCAGATTTTTAGCGTTTACGTATCGTTTTAGCGTTTACGTGTGGACAGGTGAAAACCAATCGTAAACGATGGCTGGCTTCGTGTGGACGGGAGCGTTTTAGATAAAAAAAAATATGCGTTTACGAACGTAAACGTATAAGTGTGGACGGAGCCTAAATTTCCCTAAATAAATTGTAATTCACATTTTAACATAAATTTAATGGATAGCGGCCAGAAAATGATTTGTAACATAGGTGGTTCCGCTCCAGATGGTTCTACTGTCATTAATTAGAACTTGTTTAAAAATGCTTATCAAAATATCATGATATTTTTAGTCGGGCTGGCTACAAGCCAATTAGCCCGACTTATAAATTGGGTTGTGTGTGCTTTTCGTTCTTTACAAGTGGTTTGTTGCCTGCGGCGAAGTGTTAGTGATGTCATATCAGTTGACATAGCAACTTCAAGCTCATGGACGAATTGGATCTATTTACAACATAAGAAAAAGGTTCAGATGACGAAACAAAACATATCAAGTAAAAGGAATTTACGGTATTGCTGGATTTGGCGAGAATTTCATTCGATAACGATTTCCTTTTCTTTCTTTTCGAGCAACAGATAAATGAAAGTAATAAAGTGATTGAGAAAGACTGATTAAAGTTTCAAATAACGTAGTAACGTGCGTGACGGATCACCTTGTGTGACCGGAAAAGCGACTGTAAAACAAATCATAACAGTTGAATTAATTCTCGTACCTTAGGGGCACTTACAAGACCCTTAAATCCCGACTTCACTACTCGAAGAGTTCTTGTTTTTGTTTTAGATTATCCGCGAGCACAACTTTGTAACCTTTAAATTTTATTTACCGCTGTAAAATGTAAATAATTGTATATATTTTGAGATAAATTAATTAAAACATGACAACCCAATTTTTCGAATTTTATCAAACACTTTTTCTTAAGTTAGGATTGGCGATTAAATATTGTCAAGGAATGAAATCTAAATTCATTTATTGTTATCTTTTTTCTGTCTTTCGTTGAATCGGCACAAAGATATGTTTTGATAAACATTTTTCGCCTTACTTTTAGTAGCGCAGCAACACAGCAGAAGACTCGAAGAGACCATGCATAATGATCGCTTACTGATAAGAAGGTGTTCATCACGACAACTTCCACTGATTTACAATTTTTAACTGATTTACAAAACGTTTACATCCTTTAATCGAAGTTTACCACCAAAAAATATGCTTTTATCGGGTTTAATCATTGGAAGTAGTCCGCGACAATCTGTACTACAATAACACATGGTTTCCTCTTATGCATTTTGCTGTTTTGATTAGCATTTTTAGACAAACTCTTATTAATGTCATCTCAAGCGGAACCAGCTATGTTACAAATCATTTTCTGGCCGCTATCCATTCAATTCATGCATGTAAATGCTTTTCAACAACTCGGAACTAAGCATCGTAGTGAAACTTAGCCTGTTCCAGGCTCTCAGATAGTGGGGGCGAGCGAAAAATGTTGGTAGCGAAGAAAAAATGAGTGGGGACTGGGGTTGGAGGGGCTGGGGCTGGGGAGAGGGAGAAGGAAGGAAGCCTGTGAGACTTTCTTTACGCCTCTTCCGCCCACTTTTGTCACTTAGTTGGATTATTGAATTTCTGCTGTCAAGATGTCCATCTGTCAATTTACCGAAATCATTCTCAGATTTCTCGCGCGAGTAGATCGCCCAAACCCCGTCCGTGAGCATGTGACGATTGTTATGTCTTCGCACTCAGCTTCTTCGAATCTCGAAGTTCATCCTTCAAAATGCTGCAGATTTTGCAAGAAAAACGTAGCATGTAGCGGAACAAAGGTTCCACGCGTTTCTTCATTTAGTGTCATCAAAAACAAGGAAATAGTGGCTTTTACTGGGGTCGGAAGTTCGGTGTTGACCGATGTTGTCCCGGAGCAGTAACTGAAATGCGCTTGATTTATACTCTCTGCGAAACATTGCATTAGCTTTATAAAACCTGCAATTATCTCTGAAAATTCGGATCAACATATCACCAGTCCATGAAAATACGACCTAGGCTTGCAATAAAAACACTGCCGGGCCCAACGAAAAAAACTAATTGCAAGAAACCATTGACGGTCGATAATTTCAAACTTAAGATCCGACTATCTGAGAAATTCAGGGAGAGTGAAGAACCTTACATTGTTTGCAAAGAAAATGGCTACATGAGCACAGCAAGAGGTCAACTGAACAAAACTGAAGAAAACCGCCGATTGAACAGAGTTCCAGAATTGAAGAAGGCCGCCGAGTCTGCCAGTTGAAGAAAGCCGCCGAGTTGAAGAAAGCCGCCGAGAATACAGCATAATTTCAAAATGACCTCCAAATTGAAGCTTGCTCAAAGCCTACATGCAATGTCAAAAGGTTTTACCGCAGAGCTATAGGTGGTTTGCAACCATTCCCTGAGGATTTAAAAGACAAAAGCCCAGCGGCCATGCTGGTGGACTTCATCGCCGATCCCAATTAATGCATCTGAGAATCCAAACCATTTGAGTCTTGCATCAGCGAAACCAAAGGAGATACAACTACTATTGTGCTCATTTCTGATTTCAGAACAGCCTTTGTCAGTCACGGAAAGAGCTGAAATATTAAACTCTTCCCAAACCGGTCGGCAGAACCGCAAATACATCTGTTCCACGAGCCAGGTTTACAAGACACGTTTCTTGCTCCTTCCTCGGCGACCTTACTTCTGGGAATTCCTTAGACATTCTTTCAAAATAGCACATGACTCGGATTCCGCGAAATCGCGTGCGTGAACCGTGTTCACCAAAGGAGGATATTACCATCTTCCCGGCATGCACTTCAAACAAACTATATTATCAAACGGCGGCGACCCGCAAGCAGCTCATTTTACACAGACGCCGTTGAGGTTGGAAGTCAGTTGGTCGTTAAGCGGATACCTTTCAAAAGTATTCTATTTAGTATTCTATTCGCTTTTACAGGATATCTTTCATTTCAGGTTATATATTCTACAGTTTCTTCTCAAGGCCGCTTAGCTTCTCAGACGGGCCGAAACCCTCGCATTTTCGATTGGCATCGCGTGGTAGACTCATCTATTCATACATTCGTGGAATCAATAAACGTTTTCGCCATTCGAAAACAGTGCCGGCTTAAATTAGAAGAATTATCCGTATTTGCTTGCCGTGACCTATTGAATCTAACACGCGCGAACAGAGCCTGTGAAATATTCTCCGCTCACAAAAACAAAACCACATATACTCAATTTCAACTCAACTAGGACCACTCAGCACGCGACTGTCCTGCTGTGTCTGTTTACGGCTTTGTTTATATTTTTAGTTCTAAATCAACCGTGAGTCGCTTTTCTCGCTATTTTCTGACCTTTTTAGGCACGAGTACTAATCATTTATCTTTATTTGATTTTCACCTTTTTTTACTGTGATCGATCGAATCGGTCCGCAAATGCAAATAAATCTGCTCACAAACGACACGCCGCTTGGAGTTTACCTTCAACCCCGGGTTGGGGGAAGGGGGGGTACTCCCTATAATAGGCTATACGGGGATGCTCCGCCCGAAAGGGGTACCTTTTTTAGGCTGGAGGTATATGAAAGGGTCGGGATTTACGAGTTGAAGTATGTGAAAGGGTAGGGATTTCACGAAGAATAGGAAATGGTAGCGAAAACACGAGTTGAAGCATAAAAAGGTAGGGAAAACTGCAATTTAAGTATTATAAAAAGGGCCTTTCAAAATATATCAAACAGACGCACGCAAAGGCTATATGAAAGGAGTATCATTTTCAACGAAAGGTATATGAAAGGGGTATCTTTTCTGTCAAAAAGGGTATAGGAAAGGGTAAGGGTTTGGACCTCGGGGCGGAGCATCCCCGTACAAAACTTTGTTGAGTACCCCCCCCCCCCCCCCCCCCGGACCTTCAACCCCGATAAAAAACAGACAGCCACCGAAAAAGATCATATTCACCTTCAAAATTTGAGATGAAATCGTGGAGTTAATTGGAGTCAATTAGGTTTTCAATAAAGTTTAAGCCTTGAATGACTGGATTTGGTTATTATTTGGCTATTAACTCCATTTTTTTGTATCGATCCAACCAATTTAAAATACGCCTCAGCGAAGACTGCACACAGACATGGACGACAACAGTCAAACAATGCCACGATTATTTTTATCAACGGGTCTACTCCAGTCTAAGAAAACAATTCCTGGACTATTATTTATAGAGTAATAAGGTACTTATTGTTTTCTCGCCAGGCCTTTAATGTAAAGCGAGGAAATCCATGTGCAAGTTTCACTAAAATACGTGCATTCTTCGGTTCGACCGGAAGTCATTCAACCGAATTTAACCCAAAGCACGCTGGGAAGATGGTAATATCCTCCTTTGTGTTCACCATAATGCTGATTGTCAAGAGTGATTAAGATTACGCGTTTTGCGGGTGTTGACGCTATCTGTCAAAATTGACCAATCAGAGGGTATACCAGGAGCTGGTATACCAGAAGCGGTCCGGAGAAAGTCTTACAGGCTCTCCTTCCGTCCCTTCCCCCGCCCCTCCTTCCTCGTTTCTTCTTCGCTCGCTCCGACATTTTTCGCTCGCCCCCACTATCTGAGAGCCTGGAACAGGCTAAGTGAAACTAAAATCACAAACAAAACGGTTGTTGAAAACTGTGCTAGTTTGTTATCCGTTGAACGCGTAGCTGCTGCTAACCCAGCAAACTAAACTCGACGCTCAGTACTATTGTGACAGCCTGAAAACGATCAGAAATAACATTCAATTTTTGTACACCCCGTCGTTTTACTTACGAAAAAACAAAAACTGAGATCGTTTTTATACCACAAATGTTGATAACATAGTTTTCAAGCCCAAAAAATACTCGACTATTTGCAAACTGCAAAAATAAACTCCTTTCAGAAAAATCGGGTTTCTTCAAGTCACAAAATGACATCCTGCAAAATATAAAAAAATCGCCAATTCGCGAAATTATCTTTCGCAAAAATGCATGCTACAAGGCTCACCTATTGTTTTCGCAACTTGGGTATCCTGTGGCTTTCCATAAAAGCCTAATAAGACTGGTTATTGGCAAACAAAGCAAGATCCAACTTGGGTCTCGCTTTTATAATATTCCCCATGGTAAAAACATCAAACACCTATTTTGGCGCTTTTATCACATTTTGAACAATTATTCCCTTTATCTTTCGGACTATACTGACTCTGGGTACGATAATTGCGAACAGGCAATAATACTTTCATGTTAGGTCGAGATTTCCGCGGTGCTGTGTTGAAAAGAACTGCTGTGCCTTAGGGCTTTCTAGTATTTACATTTATCTTTGGAGGATGGTTTGACCATGCCCGTTTGTTTCTCGCCGCAGCACTGTCATGTTTAATGGTTCACAGAGCTGATTAGATAAAAATGAAAATGTCTGTTACCGCGCGCGGTGAACTCTTGAAATCTACTTTGTTTTGTTACACCCGTATTACTCCCTACAGATCTGTTGTTTTCTTTAATCTAGTCTAATGGTCACTGACTACATCACCGTCTTGGTTTTAAGTTATTCACTCCATCGTTCGCCGTTTGTAAAGTACGTAGACTAGGTGTCGAAGTACAGTCGAAATTAACTTACTCACATGAACTTAATCATGTGCGGGTGAGAACCGAAGGCTGAAAGCGTCTTCAATGCCGGCAATGATTAGAATCACTGATGACCACAGCGAAGGATCAAATTCGTAGTAACGTGCAGGAAACAGATCCACAACAAATTTGTCCTTATACCGTAATTACACAATACTGTAATTATACTGTAACTCGTACACCGAGTCGCTTACCTTCAAAACCGTGAAATCTGTAGTTGTGGCCGACAGAAGCTGTTTTGCTGGCTTGGAGTTACCGGATTTCTTCTTGCTACGTAAACATGTCGTTTCTGGTACCCGCGTTCAAGTTTCCATGGTTATTAGAAACCAATGACAAAAATGTAGATTTAAAACAAGAGGCTGTAAACTTTTCTTATAGAACTAAAAATCCATAGATTCTGTAATTTAACGGTTCCGTCTTGCCCATACTAAAAAAAAGCATTGTCGCCTTAAGGCGCTTGATCGCAAGGTTACTTTGCGGTTCGAGATGACTGAAATTTCTGTTGGGAACTCAAGAAAAAACTGTTATTTAATACTTTTTTAAAGAAACTGTTCTCTTTTAAAAATTAATTGTAATAGCTATTATTAACGTCCGATATCGTTCCAGTGACGCAAGCTAAGTTTACCTAAAAAAGCAGGATTCTTTATTTGACTGGAGAGAGTAAATTTTTGCGGAGTATTATTCTGCGAGAGTTTTCTCTGCGTGAACTTATTTTTGCGGATCGAGGGCAATCCACAGAAATTAAAACCCGCAAAGTTTCATGCTGCACGGTTAATAACGAAGCGACTAGGCCAACCTTTCCTTCAGCTGGATTTCTGGATTTCTTCTTGCTACGTAAACATGTCACAACAGGTACCCCGCGTTCAAGTGTCCATGGTTATTTGAAACCACTGACAAAAATGTACTAGACTTCAAAATACAAACAGAGGCCGTAAACTTTTCTTATTGAACTAAAAATTCATAGAATTACAAATTCATAGAATCTGTAATTTAACGGTTCTGCCTTGCCCAGATTAAAAAAAAAAGTCGCGTCATTTTCTTGAACTTTTCTTTTTTTTGCGACTTGAGTCGAGACTTGGCTACAGATTCACGCTCGGTAATGGGGACAAGACACAAAATGATTGCGCGCCAATTTCTGTACGACACGACCCCGTCAAAATTTATCGTCTTGTAAATTCCCTAGCCTGTTCTAGGCGTTCAGATAATGGGCGTGAAGGACAGCCGGTGCGCAAAGCAAAAAAATTTCCAACTGCTTAAGAAGGGGGATAGAAGCGAACGAGAACGAGACGAGAGTAGGCCTTCACATAGCCTCTTCCAGGCGTTCAGTTAGTGGGGCGCGAAAGAAAAATCGGGCGCAGGAGAAAAAAACCTAGGGGCTCCCCTCGGTTTTTTTCTCCTGCGCCCGATTTTTCTTTCGCGCCCCACTAACTGAACGCCTGGAAGAGGCTAGCCTTCACAACAGATCTATTCCCCCATGCACTGTATTTACAGACGTTCGAGAGCGAGGCGAGAGTAGGCCTTCACAAAACATCCATCCACAATGCACTGTATTTACACACGTTCGAGAGCGAGGCGAGAGTAGGCTTTCACAACAGATCCATTCCGCCATGGACTGTATTTACACACGTTTCTTTCCCCAGTTTCCTCGCTTTTTTCTCCGCTCGCAATTTTTACCTCGACCTGAAACTTGAGAGACAATTACAAATATTAAAGTTTTACAGAAAGCTTTCGAGTCATGTTGAATATTGTTAATCGAACGTGGAGTTTTGAATAAATATGAACATTTAGGTCAGTTTTAGGTATTCTATTGATTTTCGTTTTCTTGAGACTATGAAAACAGCGGATTAAATAACGAAGTGACCAGGCCAACCTTTCCTTCAGCTGTTGGATTACTGCAGTGCAGCGAATAGTATCCTTCCTTTTTTTGTTTCTTTCTGTTAGCGAATTTCATATCCTGTCAGTGCCACTAATATCCCTTGTAAGTTCTAGTAGGGCCTTATTTGGGTTAAGCGACGAACATCCTAGACGTCCTGAGGAAAGATTGTGTGTACAAAAACCCAAAAAGACCATGATGATAAATTTCACTTGATGTCTATAGTCTTTTTATTGACTCATCAACAATATACATGCACCACTGGATAACAAAGTAAGTCCAACAATAATTAACATCATGTTAGGCGATGGCTACATTGCAACAGGACATGGGTGGCCGGTGGACCATTTGGACCTCATTAGCCCCCGAGTGAGCACCAAAGCCTGGACAGCTTACCATGTTCGGAGAAGGAAATATCAAGGACCTTACGCAACGTCCTGGACGTCAGCTCTGGCAAACGGAAGTCATTGGTTTCGTATTATGGAAATTTCTACATCATCACGATACGGTCCCTACTGATGGAGCCCTTAGTGGTCTTACAACACCTTTCTAGATAGTCGAGCACACGCAAACAAAAGAGAAAAGCAAGCTTGACAAGGTTGGAGGGTGTCAACGATTCTGGTTCAGTCGCTCGCTGAGATTGTTATGCTCTCTTGCTTCCTCATAGGATAAGCATACCCTCGTATCTAGACTTTAAAGTGCACCTAACCCCATTTTTTTTTTTTTTTGGCTTAATCAACTCTATGTACGTTGAAAAGTTGAATAGTTAAATATTTCTTGTTTTTAGTGAGTTATAGAGATTTGAATTTACAAAATGCTAATTAGATGACGTAAATTCGGGATTTTGCCATTATTTCTACGTCAATTAACAATACGCAGTATACAACTTAAGGAAAATCAATTTGAGAAACACTAAATATAAACTGTGGATAGTCACCTGATTCGTAAAAAATATTACTTGGAGGTAAAAACAAGTAGTTGTATAGAGCGGTTTTCAATTGAGTATCGAAAGTAATTTCGCGATTGCTTTGGTTTTGCATTGCTACGCTTTGTGATTGGCTAAAAAATCTCGCGCCACTTTCTCGACCAATCAGAAGTAAAACCAAAACCAATCGTGACTTGCTCGCACGCGTTTTCCCGCGCTTGGCGCCGCCGACATGTAATTGCTTCGAGCTCTGATTGGTTCATTGGATTGTTTACGACTGCTGTGATTGGTCAGAGTAATTACTTTGGTTTTGGTTTTACGACACTCAATTGAAAACTGCTCTAATAAATGATTCCCGAATTAGCAATTTGTAAATTCAAATCTCTAACTCACCAACGCGACATTAAAAACAAGAAATATTCAACCATTCAACTTTTCAACGTACATAGGTTTGATTAAGCAAAAACAAAACTTTGGGGTTAGGTGCACTTTAAGTAATGGTCCTAGTAAGAAGTAGGCAACCTAACGGCAGGGAATGCAGAAAGGTGTTAATAGACCATTTTACAGTTGTGTGCTTGGTGACCTGGCCTTTGAATGGAAGTGAGGCTGGAGGTGACCTTGTTGTGATACAGAACTTAGTGCTTTTCATATGTAAATTTAGCTAGTTAGCATGAGAAAAACATTAACTTACGAAAAGCACTAAGGTCTGTATCAAAACAAGGTCACCTCCAGCCTCACTTCCATTCAAAGGCCAGGTCACAAACACACAATTGTAAAATGGTCTATTGTGATATTGTTAAAACCGTCCACCTCATTGGCTAAAACGTCAAAATCTACCATAACTTAACCAGGTAGTGCATTTATTTCTCTCTAGTTTACTAATTGATTCCCTTTAGTGAAAACTATTCTGAGTTTTAATGCAACCAAAATTCTATGTGGGAAACATGTAAAATTAGAAGCCTTTCTTGGCCATTGTTTTGGAGTTTCATGATTGGATGAAATCTTGTAGCACAAAAGAAACATCACTTCAAAATAAAGTTCCAGTACATTTTATTTAAAAAACATGTTGTCCATAGGTTGATGTATTCTCAGTAAAAAAAAAAAAAACGATCTTATGTGGGGAAAGCAAAATGCAGCGGAACAATAGAGCATTGCCTACTTCTTACACGCATTGTTACTTAAACTGATCAAAATCGTGAACCTTTGTAGGCTCCTCTCCATGCAACTTTAGGCTCGAGGGTTAGGAGGGGACTGGATAGCCTGCCCGCAGACGTCTCCTATTTCTTTTGCTTTACGCGGAAAAAGACTTCTGCATAACGCAGTTTCGAATCGTGTTCACATATCCTGCCGTTTCTCAAGGATCGGAGGACCGCACTCTGATTGGACACTTGACAGTAGGTATTTTAAGTAACAACTCTGATTGGCTATCATTCATACGGGGTTTTCCATTGACAGATCAAAATATCAAAAAATGGGGACGAAACATGTGCGATTGTGTACTGCGTTTTTCGCATGTCGTGATGCCAGTTACGACAGAAATCTTGTTCATGGTCGCGTGAATTTAACGTTTTAATATGAAGAAAACCTTTCACCGTGTAGCTGTGAACAATGCGTTGGAAAGTTGCAGAAGCGACATGGCGTCTCTTATTCTAGACCACTTATTGTGAAGCTGACAACTTAAAACGACTTGTTGTTTATATCGACAATTCTCTCGACCTCAGAGGGCAAATTTTTTAATGAATGATTGTAAATGTATGCAAAGCTTCAAAAGAAAAACATCCTCGGAAATAACTGTGTTAAATCGTCAGCTTCTCCTGTAAACTGCGTAGCAGGCGTCGGGGAGCGGGGAACTGGGGAGAGAGGGATAGGACGCCTGCAATAAAGACGCCCTTTTGTTCATTTCTGTTTCTGCGGACGTTGGCGGCCGCAAAATTCCGATTGGCTGATTCGCGCTGTGAGGTAAACATAGTAACAACACATAACATAACCTTTATTTCCGCGTGAAGTCAGCCATGCGTAAAAGCGCCCGCCAGTTTCTGCTTAGTGGTCGTAGATACGTATTGACAGTTGACATAATTCGATTACCACGAAATCGGTGGGCGTAATGCGAATAGCCAGGTCCTTATAGCAGGCGTTCCTTCCCTTCTCCCCCTCTCCTTTTTTTCAAGCATAAGCATTGTCACAGCGACGGATATGGTGAAGGTCAATATCATTTCACAGCACGTGTCGGTCGTGATAATTTATACAATATTAAATCGAGAACATGATACGAAACGGCGTTACGCAGACCGGCGTCCTTTTTTCGCGTGAAGCACAGGAAATAGGAGACATCTGCACACAGACTGGGGACTGGAGAGAGAATAAGGAAGAAAAGAAGTAATCTCTCGGTTGCCCAATTTTCTTGCAGATAGTATGATGAATAAACAAACACAAACTTTCAACTTCCAAGGTTTTTTTCGTGTTATATCATTTAATCCTTTCTGGAAGTTTTTAAGGCTAGGAAATTGGGCATGGGATTTTTTGGGGGGTTAATTTTTGGTCTAGGGATTTTTTGGGGGGTTAATTTTTGGTCTAGGGATTTTTGGGGGGGTTAATTTTTGGTCTAGGGATTTTTTGGGGTTTTGTTGGAAACCCTAGGGATTTTCTGGGGTTTTGATTTTTGCCCCCATTCGATCATCCCTGTCACTTGAAATCCAGAGTATCCAGTGTCTCTGCTTTTGAGTTGCCTGTAGAAGAGGCTAGAACCTTTACACCCTTATCGATAAAAATTAATTGCCTACAGGTTTTGCAATATGCACATGTAAAAAAGTAAAATTGGAAAGAACATATATAGCTTACCATGTACTAAAACTGTTTGTCTGAGTGTTAGAAGAATTCATTAAAATACCTTTTCGACCCCACCCCCCTCTAGGATGGAGTCTGGATTCACCACTCTTGTATTGTGTAATTCCCAAGATGCATGGAAGATTGTTTGCAGAAGTTTTCATTTGATTGCACTTTCCAATGCATTATGTTGTTCTGTCTTATTTTACTGCCAAGTAATGCTATGAATTTTGGCTACATCCAGACTTTTGCCAGTTAACAATCAATTCTCAAGCTATGACCAAGGCTACACTGTATGCAACATTTTTAAAAGAAAACTACAGTTAAACTTATTGGCTTTCTTTTCTTTAACAAATAACGCTATTCAGACCAGGGAGCACAAAGTGCCTATAATGACTTGGAATGTTTACAACTTTAAAGGCATTTAGCCAATTCGCCACTTTAGAAACGAGAAGGAAACTGGGTCGAGTGAACTTTCGCAATGACTTCTGGGACTGTTACTGGAGACAGAGACAAAAGAAGCGTCCCCTGAAGTCGTTGCGAAAGTTAGCTCGGCCC
The DNA here is from genome assembly GCA_024195265.1 of Dendrophyllia cribrosa. Lineage (NCBI taxonomy): Eukaryota > Metazoa > Cnidaria > Anthozoa > Scleractinia > Dendrophylliidae > Dendrophyllia > Dendrophyllia cribrosa. The sequence continues at coordinate 17,039,372 of JAJLRJ010000004.1, forward strand.
AGTTTCCTTCTTGTTTCTAAAGTGGCAAATACCCAGTAAACTGTGACTTTTTGACATGTATCTGGAAACATTTTGATGTGATAGATTTTTGTTCATGACATGACATTCCCATGGCAACCATCTTTTCTTTTCACAGGCATGTTAAAGGGAGAAGTGAGAGTTTCATGGTTCAGTGCATGTGCAAGCCATGACATAACCCATTTAATCTCATTGTTTAGAACAATCGGAAGTGAGTGGATAATTCTGGAAGGAAATTGGCCCTAAAAATGTCACGGTCAGTCAACTGATTGAATGGATACATTGTAATTATCCTTACCCATGTGAACCATGAAAGCCACCAGAGCGTAGAATAAATCCTTCGGTTCAAAGGTTTTATTCTGTGTTGACTTTGTCAGTGTAATCCGTTGAAATTTTCTGTGAATTTTGGTCATCCTTCGCTTTGTTTGAACTAATTACAGTATGTGATTATTTAAGTAAAATAATGTGTTTTTAACTGATAAAATTGGTAAGAAAGCGAATACAGCATTTTAATCTGTGCACATGCACCAAACTATGAAACCATCCCTTTCACCCAAATTTTCAATTTTCTGCTTAAATTACCACTTAAAAGGGTTTTAACTTTCCTTTAGTACCGTTAAATTTTATTGAAGATAATTTTAGCCTTGTCATATTGATCCAAGATGGAATCATGTCATAATTCCCATATCATGTGACCATATACAGTAGCTCACATGTTTTCAAAGTAACAGGGGCGTGGCAGAATTCGGTGCCCAGTCTGAATAGGGTTAAGTTTGGGATGTAAGAAAGGCGAATCCTTCTTCCTTACATATCCATGTACAGTTTACAAAACTTTGTCAGCTAATTTTGGGAATCTATTCAATACAGATTCAATTGTAGGGGTTCGGTAGCTGAGATTATTTTTTCAGCTTTACAAAAACCTGACTTGCTTTGCATAATCACAATTCTACAAGGTTCCAGCAGGATGAAATGCAATAGGTGCTGGAGGAGAAGAACCAGCAGGAACAAATGCCATTCTCTTAGCTGGCGGCTCTAATGACAGATTGGTCTTACTGATACTGTTAAGCATGGCTTCAGCTGCTTTCCGTTTAGACTCCTTTTTGGATTTGCCCTTTCCAGTACACAAAAGATTGCCCACAGTCACTGTTGTCTCAAAAGTCCTTTGATGAGGGGGGCCCTCACCATTATTCACCTCAAATTCAGGCCTCTGTAATCCCTTTTTTGCAACCACTTCCTGAAGATGACCCACTGGGTTATTATGTGGAGCCAGTGCAGCTGTTGTAGTCCATTGCTGATAAAAAGAAGAAAACATGATGGGATCAGCAAACAAAGGCCAGAATCTCCCCCACCCCACCCCATCACTCACCATATAACAATGTTGACATTGATGTCACAAAATAATAGCAATTGTAGGTGACTGTTTTCCTTTTTGCTCCTTGTGCTTCATTGCATTATAGCGGAGCTCTGCAGGCCGAAGGCCCGCGCGGAGCCCCATACTCATAGAACCAGAGAACCATAGAACCCATGCTTGTCATTTTTCATGGTCATGACTAGCAGAATGTTTCGCGGGCGCATTGTGTGCCCGGCGTACGCGCAGGGCTAACTCACGGGCGCGTATACCGTCGTAAAACATGCGCGTATGACACCACACAACATTCGGGATCCTTGCAATTTCACGTCACCTGGGAAAACACTGCTGTGTTTAGCGGAGAAAACCGTTTAAATTAAAGTCGTTATTCTCCTGCATTTTTTCGCGGTTTGCTACTCGAGACAGGGATACTAATTAAGGGATACTCAGAAGCCGCTATAGTGTAAAAAGAAGAGCTTTCAGGGATAAAATCTTGCTTTGAGGATAGGATCAATGCGGGAGATGTTTGTCAATTCGGGTTTCAGTACGGAGATTTAAAGAATTTCCAAGCAGTGGAGGGACTTAAAGGTAAAACAAAATACAATTTTCGATGGGAATTTATGTTGATATCAATCTGTGATTGACTTTTTCTTTGTGTTCTCACTAGTTTTGGAGAATTGTTTATAAAACGCGCTCAATTATAAAATTCAGTTGTTTTGATTTCTTTCATCGGAGACATCTCGGCCTCGATGAGCTATAAATGGTTCGCATTTTGCTTTTAAACATAAACTTATGGAGATTTGAATAAAATTTTTCGAAAGATTGTGTTTTCCATTTTTATGTGTTTGTTCATTTATTACATAGGTTGAAAGGCGATTTTATGAAAACAAAACAAGACTTGGATTTTATAGTTCTAAACTTCACTCCCGTGGCCTTATGCAAATATGTTTGTGTATTTTTTGCAATTTTGATTTCCAAATCAGTTTCTCAGACAATTTTTTATAAGCAGCAGGTGTATTTTATTTGGAAATTAGTCGTACTAGTTATTCTAGACGGAGAAAATATTGGTTTTGTGAACTTTTGTACGGTCTCAATGTACTGTGCAAACGGTCCCGTAAGTCTGTTTTTGAGAATTGCTAATTAAAAATTAAAAAATAGCCCGGTTGTCAATTTTATTTTTGTGCTTCCGACCTTTCACCTCAGTTAAGTTTATCATCTGCTTTCTGCTCAAAGAGCGACGCCGTTAGGCTCAGCCTATCTATATACAGCTATCTCAATTAACGTTGTCGGATGAAAGTTCAATGCCAAGACCGCAAGGTAGTATGGGTAGTTATAAATAGCCATTGCATAAAAATCCCATACTACCTTGCGGTCATGGCTTTTCGCTTTTTTATTCGACAACGTTAATTGAACAAGAGGCTACACTGGTAGCCTGTACTCATGCGCTTGCATAAGAAAGTTATACAGTTTATTTTAAATGGGTCACGCATCCCCCCCCCCTCAACAAATTTTGCGTGACACACTAAAGAACACGCTAAAACACGTTTTCTGTACTCGCTTTGAATATTTAATTTATTGATTCCCGATCAAATACACACTCGTCTTTTATTTCCCAAACCGTGACTTCTTTCTGTTACATTTGAAAAGACTACTTTTAAAAGCAATGAAATCAGCAAACGACCGGGCTATTTTTTCAATTTTAGTGAATCTCAATAACAGAATTACGCGAACGTGCACAAAAACTTTTACTCGGTCTAGACTAAAAGTATGACTAATTTTCGAATAAAATACACCAGTTGTATCGGAAATTGCCCTAGAAACTGATTTGGAAATGAAAATTGCAAAACATACACAGACATCTTTACGTATTAGGCGACGCGTGTGAAGTTAGAACTACCGGTATAAAATTAAGTCTTGTTTTGTTTACATAATATCAGATGTCATTATGATTGAATTTTAACATGTTTTATAAATATTTCTCCAAAACTAACCAGAACACAAAGAAAAAGTGAATCACAAATTGATATCAACATAAATTCTCACCAAAATTTGTAATTTCTTTTACGGTAAAGTCCCTCGTCTGTTTGAAAATTCTTTAAAACTGCTTCTTCGGTTTTGATCGCCCCACACTGATAAAAGCGTATGAATTTCCTCGAAGCAAGATTAGTTGCTAAAAGGTCTCCTTTTTCTCCACTATAGCAGCTTTGGGTATTCCTTAAAGCTTTCTCTTTCCATTTTGAATATTTTAAATGTGAGTTATTAATCCGATGACACGAAACTACGGTTTTAAAAACCAAGCACATGCCGAACGCGGCAGCCATTTTTGTAGAATGTTGGTGACCCGAGGACCCGGTCACTAAAATATGCGTGCATAAATTTGCATGCAAAATCTTGACACAAAAAATAATAACAAGAAAAACGAAGCCGGAAACATACCTCATGCGCGCTATGCGCATGAGTAAATAGCTGTATATTACCACAGACATTAAAAGAGCTTTCCTTTTCTTTGTAAGAAGCAGAAGCATTCCATAAAAAGAAACACAAGATGGTTGGTGACATCTGGGACATCAACAAACATTCTCATAGCTTAATATTTGTTTATTCCTATTCTCCTTGAATAACATCCCAGCATACTGTAGAGGACCTACTGTAGAACTTCACTTCTCCTTTTCCTCCAAAATTTCATATCTCCTTCTCTCTTCTCAATTACTCTGGTACATGTACATGTACTAAAGTGTATATACATGTACTATGAACCTGAATAGTGACTAAACTCTTTAGTACATGTAGTAAATGGTAGTCTTTACACTAGATCTCAAGTAAACTTAACGAACGCTCAAGTAAAGTACGATTTTCTTACTTAGCTCTTACTTAGCTCTTCATACATGGGTAAATGCAAAAACTTAAGTTGACTTGAGCTAGCCGAGCAAAGACGCTGCTTAAAAGAAAACAAATTTACAATGCCGTATCTTCAAAGGAGAAAGCCAGTAGACGTAAAACTTTTGGACGAATAACATACACATGTAAATAACATGATAACCAATGATTTAGAACATGTTAAAAGAAATACAAGCTGAAAATTGTAGAATTAGCTGTTCAGATGTTCAATTTTGATGACGATGTCTCGCGCGAAAACACTCAACGATAAAGACAACCGTTGTCATATGCACAAGGATCAAATTTGAAGGAATTGGTGAATCGTGTCCTTCGTGTCCTTCGTGACCATCGTTTGACATTTTGATAATTTCGAAAACAACTTGCTGCTACCAATTACCAAAGGTCACCAAACAGTCGAAAACAGCGATGCCTCGATGTTTGCGAAGGCATGGAGTTAATTGGCTTGATTGGCACAGTGATCTGCCCCACGGCACGATAGGAAGTCGACTTGAGTTTCGATAAGGACGGTTTTGCAGAACCTTAAGTCTTACTTGAATCCTTTCAGTTTGCCGACTTTAATGAGATGCTAAGTCAAGTGCGTTCAGTTTTTACTTAGGCCATCACACACAATTTTTTGGCTAAGTAAGACTTAGGCGCTCTTAAGTCTTACTTAAGTGCCCAGTGTAAAGGGGCCCAATAGTAATTGTAACAATGCTGTAAATTTATACTTGAATAAACTGTCATTTAAAGGGAGGGTTTCATCATAGTTAATAGAACAAACTGGTTATGAAACTCAGTCATTCCTTTGTTATATGTTTTTGTTCTCCATTTCTTTTGTTCGTTTGCCTTGACCCTGCACAAAACACAAAAGGTATTGAAATGCATATGAGCAACTGACCAGTAGAAACATTTGGGCTCACACGTTAAACAAAACAATGTGCAGGGTCACGGTTCGTTCAACATAAAACAAAGCAGCTTTGTACACTCTTTTTGAAATTTGTTTAGCTTCATAACCAGTTTGTTCTATCAACTAGGGTTTCACGGTTCGGCGCATGTGCAAGCTATGACGTAACCCATTTAATTTCATTGTTTAGACCAATCGGAAGCGAGTGT
>JAJLRJ010000004.1:17052227-17609727 GCA_024195265.1 Dendrophyllia cribrosa
ATTTTCATTCAAGGAAATATGACTTTCATTCAAAAGTTTTGACCTTAAGAAAAAATGTTTTGGATTCATGATCATGAAAAAGCTGGGTGCGATCAAATTACATTTTACACAAAATTTGCATGAAACAAAATTGTGTATTTGCGACAACACTTTGAAGAAACTGTGAAGCCTGGAAAAAATTAAAACATACCAAAATCAAAGCAGTTATTTAAGGAACTAGATTTAAAGAAACATTTCATTCGATTTTGTCTTGAAATCACGGGGGTTTTTTTTTATGTGTCACGCAATATTTATTTAAAAAATGTTTCACCAATTTATAGCACTAATCACCACAATTTAGAAAAATATAAAAACACGATCTCCTGAATGCGACTACATGTATTTTTTTTTCATTGTCTGTAAATTTAGGGCCTCCAAAAATTTATTGGAAATCCGGGCAGGAGGGGGGGTCTCTGGGCTTGGAAATCCAGGTGGGAGGGGGGGTCTAGCGGGCCAGGAAATCCGGGCGGGGGGGAGGGGTCAAAAAATCTTGCCATCCGTCGGGGGGGTGTGGATTTTTTCTGGAATAACCCAATGGTTATAGTAATGTTTAAATGAGTATTTTATTTAAACCGTGTATAAATAAATGTAAATAAATAAATAAAATTAGTAAATGTAAATTGTGTGATTTGAGGTCAATTTTGCAAAATCGCACCATCATATGTAATACTGTGCAAAAGATATGAGAGCATTGAAATTTCGACGAATTTCGAAACTTTTCGTCACTTGTCAAAGAAAAACAACGAACTTTTAAACAAAACTTTGGCCGAACTTTCAATGAATTTTCGAAGCTGCTATTGTCTTGACATTTTCGAAATTTGTATATTAAACAGAAGCCCTGTTTATGAGATAAAAATAGATTGTACATTGTAGGCACACTCATTACCCTTGTTCATCCTGACAGGCATATGATCCACTATTAAAATAAAATTATAAATTACTGTGACCATCCCTTTTCAACACAGAGTGAAACAACTTTATGACGAAGATACTGTGTTAAGGATTTGAATAGCCTAAAAGCAAGCTCTTGGGCTCAGGGACAGGGGTTGGGAGGGTGTTCAGGGGGGAAGGAGCACTTTTATTTGTGTTTAATATATTTAATAATTTTGATTCTACCTGTACCCTGTATATGCGTTCTGATTGCTCAAAAACCTATTGACTATTGCGTCTGTAAAGTCATTAAAAACCGGGCAAGAGAAACTGTGAAGTAAACAAAGTCCCCTTTCCCGATAAGGCATCACCACATGTGAGGGCAAAGAATTTCACAAATCAAGTTTTACTGTTAGGTATCTTATTGGATATTGAGGTAGGTTAGAAGATAAGAACAGAAGATCTGTTTCTTGCAAACAATACGTTACTGCTCAAACCTATGACAAAAAATTTCCCACAAGTACACTTGACTAAACAGGCTTAACCAAAAACACACAAGAAAAAAAAGGGTACTTGACAAAAGAACACTACATTATGTAAGCTTATTTTAAAAGTAATATCAACAACACTGAAATCTATTTTCTTTTAACATTGGCTTGGAAAGACTTACATACAGTGATGAGAGAAAGCCAAAACAACCATGATATGTACTGTACATGTACTGTGATTAGTTCACTGAGTTGAAGGTTTAATAAAAAGCTCAAAGTGGATCTCAAATACATGTACTGTAGCCAACAAAGGCTCTCCAACTGAGGATATTAGCGACCTTTAGATTGGACTACGAGTACGAGATTGAGTATGAGTTTTCAGACCAAATTTGTGTGCCTCATATAATTAATTATCACACAATTCTTATCCCTAACATTTATTTATGTCTTAGTCAGCAACAGGAAAGAGTAATAGTTCAGGGGATCTCGAAATTCCAAAGTCGTTCTCGTACTCGATTTCGTACTCGTAGTGAAATCTAAAGGTTTGAAGTTTATAAATGTGACTACAAACCCTAAGATAGACTTGCCCACAAGTTGAGCTTAGGAGCATGTAGCGCAATCAAACGAATGCAGACTGAGAGCAAAGGAGAGCTCTAGGTACTCCCACACCAAATCCAAATCTTATTAATAAGTCGGATTTACATGTACACTGTGGAATTGAATAGTATAAGCTACATGTACAGGTGTACGCGTTTTTAGGAAAATTAATTTATGCCAATTCGTTTTATACTTTATTGTGTGTTGTTTTTGAGAGCACTTCGCTTTCTATAGAGCATGTTTGTAGCGGATACAGTTTAAATTATAATTGCAAACAAGCAAGGATGACCAATTATTTTTGCTTCTTAAAACAGCCACAAGAAAATGAAACTAACAGAAATTATATTTTTAGGTTGAAACAAATTATTTACATGAAATGATTAAACAATTCTATTCCATCAAACTCTCACTGTAGGCAATGAGCTTAGTAACTGTTTTCATTCAGCATTCATGTACAGGCTTCTCTGTATACTTCTCAAACTCATTAATAATTCATGAAGAAAATACAAAAGAAATTAATGTTTAATGAGTGTTTGGAAATCAGATGAAACACTCCTCATTTTTGCATCCTTAATTTCTCCTTCTTAAATCATTATTTTTGTTTGAGAAGTAATAAATATCAAACATTCAACAAAGTGTTTCATCACAAGATCAAACACCTCGAAGTTCATCAAAAATACTCTGCTGCGTGTCATACATTGTGTATTTTCAACTCTCTTCCCAGTGTTTGATCTTGTGATGAAACACTTTCTAATGCTCGATATATTACTTCAAAGTAAGTTGATAAAAGTTTCAGAAGCTGAGTTTCTGGAACTAACCTTTATTCCACTTGAAAAATTATTGACAAGAAGGAAATCTTTGAATCCAAAATGGAAAGTTTGGAAGCATACAGACTTTCCTTGCACATACATTGTACATATACACGTTTGCGGCGAAGGATTCTGGACACAATTTTCTGGATTTCCCCCAAGGGCTTTTGTATCACTGAATAATTTATATTTTCTTCATTCAGCTGATAAAAGAATTTAAAGCACTAAAACTTACTATAACTTTTATTGAACATGTGAATTTGTCATTGTCAGTCAAGTTTGTTCATACTGTCAGCTGTTTTATTGGTTTTCCTGCATCCAATGAATGTAATGAGAATAAAATCTTAATATTTTAAGCCTTCTTTGCTTAAACACAAATGTACACATTAGTAGTAATCAGGGATGGCACAAGGATTTTTCAAATCTGGGTCCTCGGACCCACATGTCCGGTCAAATTTGGGTCCCAAGCATTCTATTCAAGATTCAAAGTAAGTGGAGTGAGTTCTTCAAGTCAACATATTGCGTCCTGGGACGCATTAAAATTTTGATGATGCATTTTTTGCATTTTGTTTGCGTAAAAATGCACGATTTCTGCGTTAACGCGATCTCTGGTAATGTACCAGTCGATTGCAATTCATGACCCCACAATTCCCCGAAGTGGGAGTGGTGTAGCCTGCGAATACAGCCGCCTCTCATCGCTCCCGGGCGCTAGGGGCGTTCGCGCGAGAGAGCGTCTGCGATTTACTTTGAGAAATTCCATACTGATGACGTAAATCACCCGTCGCTAATCTCGTATAATTATAATAATGTGCATGCGGTGAAACCAAATGAAATAAAAAGTGTTGACAGGCCCATCACAAATCCAACTAGCACCTGGCGTGTTTATTGTGACCTTTGTTTACTGGGTTTTGAGTGTAGTTTGATTTTTACAGTTTAGCCCTGATCAGTATGTCTTTTAAAGATCTACCCCTTTTGTATGAAACAAGAGGAGGTTCTTTATAGATCCGTCTGAGCAAAGATTGTGATTCATTTGTCCATGAGGATGTAGGCACACAGGGTTGTATTGTGTTACAAAGGATAACATTTCCTTGCACGCAGTGGTTTATTATTTCTGTTTCCATCTTTGCCGTGAAAATATTGGCGAAAGAAACTGCCATTTTCGACCCCGGCCATTGCGGTGCCATGAGTCTAAAGGTAGCCTTTCCGCTAAAAGCAGACTGATGATAATAATTACGGGATTCTTCTTCCCATGTATCGCCGATAAAATGTTCATTCATCCAGACGTGCACGAGTGGCGCCGTTTGAAATATCAGTGACTTGCCATATCCGGTCGGTAAATTGACAAAAGTAGAAAAACCTCTTCACCGCAGATAAAACTATAAAAGCCTGAAACTGACTTGCTTGTAACGTCAAAACATTAAACATAGGACAAATAGATTGAACGCAGAGTCGTACAGTTTCTAATTAACGACAGACAAGATTAATCCTCGCAACTGGCGATTAAGTTACAACACTGCATAATTTAAAGCATAATTATGTAAAATTATCAAGTTGGCCAATCAGCGCTCCTGTCTTGATGCGGGACAGATTTTCGTCATCAGTATGGAATTTCTCAAAGTAAATCGCAGACGCTCTCTCGCGCGAACGCCTCTTGCGGCCGGGAGCGATGAGAGGCGGCTGTATTCGCAGGCTAGGAGTGGTGGGGAGTAAATAATTTGTGGCTACACTTAAATTAGGACAGACACTGCTTGACCTGATGTACAGTTTTCTTATATTCCGCACATGTGACTGGCTCGTAAAGTGTGTATGCATGTCAGCTGCTTCGGCAGCACAACCAAACACAAACTATTAAGCTTATAAAGTTGTTAGCATCATTTGCTTTTCCTTTCTAAGATGTTAAAAACGGTTTAAATCCTCTCCTGTTATATTACACTTATGAATTACAAAAGAAACTTGTTGCCTACCTTTCTGTTCCAGAAAAATTTCTCTTTGTTTTGACAGTAAATGCAGTAAAGACGATTCAAAATGGCGGTTGCCAATCGATCAGAGGTAATTATGGCCGTGATCGGACCACAAAATGGAGACTGGGGCGAGGCAAACGAAAATCCCGCCCGGTTGGCGCCCGGTTCCAACGTTATCCTCGGTCAAACGAGAGAAAGCAAAGTACTTTTAAAAACGTTCAGGTTGTCATTTTCACTGTTTAAAGTTTAATATATTGCCAATATATTGCCAATACACTGTCAAAGGTTCTGAGCATTTAAAAACTGTGAACTGCAGAATTGTCGGCGCCATTTGCCCCCCCCCCCCCCCCCGGGGGAGGTGGTACTCCCATATGTGAGCTATATAGGTATGTGCCGCTGTGAAGGGTATGGTTTTCAGGCCGTTTAGTCTGGGGATAGGGTATAGTAATCAGAGAATTTTGGTCTAGAGCAGGGTATCATTTTCCGCGAAACTGATCAGTTGCGTGAAGAATTTGGTCTGGACAAGTTTACTGGCAAATGGCATTTAAAAGTTGGTACGGCGGGCAGTACGGCATTTTTACTGACCACTGGTAACTAATAACAAAGAAAGCGTTCAAAAATTTGGTCTAGGATAGAGTAGGGTTTTTCGGTGTTTAGTGTAGAATATGGTTGCAAAATGCAGCTAAAATGGTATAGCATAGGTTAAGGGTCTTAGAGTCCCAGCGGCACACCCCCGCCCAAAAATTTGCAGAGTACCCCCCCCCCCCCCCCCCCCCCCCCCCCCCCCCCCCCCCCAACCCGGGCATTTGCCAACAAAATTTTGATAAGGCGCAAAGAGTTTTGGTCAGTTTTCAACGGAAAATGCTCATCATTTTGAGAAAAATTAAAAGGTAGTAACGTCAACTAATTTTTTTATACATCCTTGCCCTTATTTCCATTTAATATTAAATAAAGTCCCACTAAACAAAACGAAAAACGCCTCGGACATCAATTCATTTGCTCGACCGCTTTGTTGTGCCGTGAGTTTTCTTTGTTGTACCATGAGTTTCTTTTGTTGTGCCGTGCGTTGTTTTTTTTGTCGTGCCGTGAGTTTCTTTTATTGTGCCGTGAGTTCATTTTGTTTTGCCGTGAGTTTTTATTGTTGTGCCGTGAGTTTGTTTGTTGTGCCGTGAGTATATATATTTTGTCGTGCCAAACAGGCGTTTGGGGGCGCTCAAGCGGGATACACGCACGGGGAGAGAAAGGAAAAAAAATTATACATAGTTATTTTTTTTCTTTTCCATCAGTCCGTCGCGCCCCAAAACCCGCTTGAGCGCCCCCCAACTCCTGTTATGCAGGCTACGGTTCCTGAAACGGCCGATTGACGCTAACCCACGATTAAATCAGCCTAATTGAGGGATAAAATTTATCCTTCGATTAGATTCTGTTCCTGAAAACAGGATTAACGCTAATGGAGGGATAAATAAGGGTTGAATTTAATCTACCTAGCAAGGTTGATTAAACTCACTATATCGGCGAATAAATTTTCTAAAAACAAATAAAATGGCGGAATAGTGTTCATTATAGCCACACAGCTCTTTAGAACCTCTAATTTCATTGGACCTGGGTATCACGCAGCTCTATTGTTTTCAAGGCTAGGGTCCATTGTTGTGTTGTTTGTTCTATTGTTATCTCAGCCCATCAGAAAAGACCTTGTAAGAGCTGCGTACCGCCCGGTTCGTTAACATGGTATTATACCCAAAATACGATGTCTAGCTTGCAACGTTGTTTTTTTTGAAAATGGCAAAATTGTAATCTTAAAACACTTGATAATCCCATTTTGAAAGAATTTCACTAAATTTGCAGCACTAAACAAGTAACTCCTAAAAGATAAGTGAATAGTGGTATATAATTTTCCTATAGCAACGGCCCTAGCAACTATCGTTTACATTAGTTTAATGCTCATAAAACGTGCTAAATGAATGCAATCAACCCCCTCTCTGGTCTATAATTTATCTAGAATCAGTCTAGAATCGATTGTCTTAACTTTAAGACCATTTTCAATGTTGGAATTTGACTAAACATGTTGCAGCTCAACACTGCTCTTTGAAAGAGTATTTAACCTAAAATAATAAATTTTGCTACAGTCATTTGTCAATAGTTAATCTATGCAATGAACCTAACAGCAAAATAATTTTCCAAATTTGTTATAATATTTTTCGACAATATGTTAATAGGGTGTGGCAAGAAATGTTTTTGTTACTTTGCACCCCGTAAAACGAAAGGAAAGTGGTAAAGATTGTCATTGTTTTAGGTTCGTTGCACAGACCTGCGTGTGCTAAGCAAACTCTGAAATTTTTAGATTCAAATGTTGTATTGAAATGCAGAGTTATAGCTGCTGGCGTTTGGGTATAAAACATGGAGTTTATAGGGCGTGGCAAATCCGCCTCCTCAAACTTCGTGGCAATAGCTCTGCTGGGTGTTCGCGCTTTGAATGCTCCTGGGACAACGAGTCCGTTCTCAAGCTTAAGCCTTCTTGATCCTGTTAGTGTAACATTACAGAAACCTCGTTACCAGAGAGTTCGCTAATTGACCTTAGTGACAATGAGATTGAAATTGACTAAGTACTACTATAATAGACTTACCCGAAGTGAAAATTCTGCTTTATGTTCTAATTCGCTACGCTCAAACGAACGTAAATTCAGTTTTCCCCTTAAATACTACAACAAGTACATCAGGCAATCCCGCAATAACTGACGTTTATTGATTTTAGTACAGGCTGTGACAAGTAACAAATACGGTTAGACCTACTATAAACTAATACATGTAGGCTAGAAAAGTTACATGGAATGCGCTATAACCCCAGTTGGCTAGTTATTTGTAAACGCTTGGAAACGTCGTCTAAAACATACATGTCCTTTGCACTATCAGACCTCTACCGACGATGAAGCTTAAGTAGCCTTTCTGATACATTACAACTGTTACTGACAGCTGAGGTAGCGCCTCCAGATCTTAAACTATGAAGATCGTACATCTTAGGATCTAGGCCTAATTCTTTGATACAATCCTTAAAGATCTCTCTCTTTTCTCCAAAAAAAACTTATTTGAACAGCCTTACCGGCCTGTAAAGTGCAAGGGTACTGGTAAGATTTACCTCGTCCATGGTATGATAGCGCTCTAAAAGCGCAACAGGACAATAACTGTTACCAAGTAACCTCTTGATGTAAACATAATTACCCTCGTGATAAACGTCGTTGTTTCGCACGGTGGACGAACACTCTAAATAATCGGGCAAAACCTCTAAATGCGCGGGAGTGATGCTGCTCAGCACGTCATAACGAAAAAACCCCGCAAACCCCAAGAAACAAATATACAAGCATGTCCTACAAATTAGCTGATGGAAGAGCATACCTATCAATTATACTTCTAATAAAATCAACGGAAACAGGCGCTTTCTTAACAGTTACTGGTTTACAACGCTTAGTCGCTTCTAGCAAATTATAGCAAACTGCACTATCACTGAATGAATTGCTTTTTCTGTATGGAGCGAAAGAATGAAACCACTTTAGGGCAGCGGGAGTCATCACCAATGTAGCATAAGGTAAGCGGCTGCAAGAGTGATAGGAAAAGGAGGCACGGGCCGAACGTTGGACGAGCCACACCATTTTACAAACTTAACGATCTCCTTTATATATCTCTTCGTTGTGGAATCAGCCCTAGATTTTAGTAATGTCGAGAGAAAATCCTTCAATTCTGGCCTCACGCTAGCCGGCAGGCGATACCAATGACCATCCGCTTCGAACATCTGCAATGAGAAAACGATAAGGATAAAGAAAACATGTACCCAAACTGCGCGGACAACCGCACAGCAAAGAAAAGTAGCAGACTATCCACGCAACTGCTATGAAGGCTATAGGCAAGCGCCCCAGCCGGCGATATTGCTCCGATTCCAACTCGGGCCAGTGCCTCCTCTCCTGTGTTCTCTCGAGGACAAGCGTCCAATTTCTCTAAATACGTGTTCAAGAAAATAACACACGCAAAAACGACGATCAACCTAGCAAGGCGCGCAAAGAAAAATCCATACCGCAAGGCTAAAATGAGACCCTCGAATCTACTACTACCCAAGAACGAATTAGTATTCCGTTCGTGCTGCAATGCATCCCTAGCGCTAAACCACTTACAATCTACAAATCTGGCGAATTTCCTAGAAATAATGGGCCAGAAATGTGATGACGGCCAAAATGGTACAACTATGATAGTTCGCGCCACGTGGAACTTTTACACTCATCCATGCACATCCATTGCTTATGACATCTACAACCGGCTACAACCGAACGTGCGTCAAACGTCACGGTGTCAACAATTAAAATAAGGATCGGATCAATATATTTTTGGGGGTTCGATCGAAGATCCGATCCGCGAATCGATCCGCGAATCGATCCGATGATCCGATCCAGATTTTGTTGACATCGGTTGAAGTGCAATCCAAATAAAATCAAACTGGATTCGGTTCGATTTCAGGGGGTTCGATTTGTTCAATTTAATAATGCTTGATTGTGTTCGATTGGCGAGTCCAATCGAACGATTGGTGTTTGATTGAGTTCGATTCAAGTTTCCGTTCGATTTTCTTAGGGATTTTGATGGGTTAGATAGCCCGGACTAGAGATGGAGCTTGTTGACGGAATGCTCGAGCCTTTTAGCCTCTACCTACATTCAGGCCTACAATGTAGCTTTGCAGGCTACATAACTGCAAGCGTTTGGTATTTCAGTTTCCAATGGCCTCACCGACTTACATATTGTAGATGTAGAAAGCTTCTGTTAGCCGACGTTCTAGAAGGCGGCAGAGAAATCAAGGGCGCGACGGCCCCTGCTAAACCACCTTCTATAAAAAAAATACTCAGTCACGTGTTCACACCTGACGCGTTCGCTGCGGTGCATTTCAATCTCAAGGACGTCTTTCAACGTAAAAATGTTACCGAAAGATAATCATTATTCATTCGTGACACCGAAAACTCGGAGAAAACTGCGATTCCTCTGCGTCGAAGTCATAGACCAAAAGATGCGGAATAACCTGTTTTCCCCGTCAAAGCCAACAGTTACTGCATTTATCTTTTGAGCCACTTTGTGAGGCATCCAGTTATTTATTTTCTGATCATATAATAAAGACAATGGAATGCACGATTAAGCTTATCTGTCAGCGCTCTACATTCCAGCAACGTCAATTTATGTCACACGTTATAAATTGTTTCGTTTTATAAAAACCAGTTGCCAGTGCGGAGAGTCTGTATTCACTGGCTAGATTTCTCTCCATGTATGATCGGTGGAATCAGTATTTATTGTTCTCATTTACCCATGGAATCAAAAGGGCCAGTATTTCTAACTATGGCCATATGGATCACACCGTCTGTCAAAATATGTACAACGTGGTTTTACAATTATGAAATAACAATCAGTGTCAAGACCTCCGTGATTTGTTTGTTCCTGTATAAATACCTGCCCCAAATCTGACAGGCCATTGTCAAGAACGAAGCGATATTCAAAGATTCTCGATTTAATGTCAATATTTGCCTGAACCGTTTGAATTAAATGGCTTAGTTAGGGTCCTATGCATCCAGGAATGAAAATTTTCAAATTTAGTAGTTATTGTGCGACTTCCCAGGATTAGCACGTTTGAAGAACGGGAGTCAGCGTGAAGACAGATCTGCGATAAAACAGAGATCAGACTGATTTTCTCAGCCTCCCGACGGAGAAAGTGGAATCTCTTTGGCGCTGTTTCTTTTATACTCACAAAGCAACCTTCATGTCTTTCATGTGGCGACGTTTTCATCGGACTTTACCACTATTTAGCAATCATCAGTAAATGTGCTATTTTAGCGTTACTCACGTCACTCGTGCCCCGGATCGGAGACCTTGAAAGTGGAGTCTAACTTTCACAAATTGATGGAATAGCTTCCGGTAGGGCACGCCGCAGATGAGCCCCGTAAGATCGACCAGCCACATTATACAAAGACTGTGTTTATACTTCAAGGACAACTACTGCCGGTAAACTTGACAGACTTGAATTGGATCGGACAGAACAAACAAGAGATCACAGCAACGAACTCAACAACATGGCAGTCCGCAAGTCTGAAGGCTACTCACTGCTGGCTATCGAGGTGGTCATCATCTTCCTCAACATTCTAGCCATCATCGTTATTTTTCGCTTCAAAAAGAAATACAATCCTGACATTTTAATCTTCAGTCTTGCCATTGCAGATCTGCTAAAGGCGTCAATTCCACTGAATATGAGTTTGTACACTTACCTCAGCGAAAAGGGAATGGCGGAAGGGTCCCCTTTTTGTATAATATTTGGCTGGACTGCTTTTACTCTTAACAGTGGAATCATGCTTGTCATGACTGTGATGGCCATCGACAGATACATTGCCATATGCTGGCCATTCAACTACAAACATTTACTCTCGAAGAGGCGACTCATTTACGCAATCATTGCGGTTTTTGCATTTAGTGGGATACATTCTGCACTACCTTTGGTTGGGATTGGCAAAATGCGATCTTACAACAACGGCAGCTTTTGCCATTTTGATTTCGATTCTTCGAAACCCGCAAACCAAGGTTACAATATTTTTGTTCTTGTACTGGGGATTTCTATGCTCGTGGTCGTTATATATTGTTACACACGCGCCATGTTTAGCGTCCGAGGTCTGATTAAACGGCAGCGACGAATGTCCACTTCTTCTCGGGACATCCATGGAGCGGATCGCAAGAGACAGGCTATGAATCGTATGTTTGCTCGGCTCATGATTGTGATGATGGTAGCGTTTTGCCTTTCATGGCTTCTCTTCTTGGTAAGTTTGGGCACTGTTACATTTCTGTCGTTTCATAAGCGTTCTATATTCGTTTCGTGATGCAGGCTATATTTACTCAATCAGATTGACATTTTGTTTAATTTATGGGTGCAGTTGTCCGTCTTGTAGCTTCCGTTAAGTTAAATATTTTAAGTTCTAACCTTTATTCGCTTATGTACCATTCCAGTTCTCTTTAATAAGTTTGTTGGCCATCGCTTTGCCGGTTATAAAATAAATTAAATTGTCGTTGATACATGTAGCAGTGAGAACGTAGTGAAGCCCTTTCTTTAGCTTCTTTCGCACTGATCTAAATCGTAGATAATCTGGCGCAGACACAAGTGTTTTTATTACTGTATATACTACACAGTCCAAACTGGGTAGGACTAATCTGCGGAACTGCAGACCGCGGAACCTGCGGAACCTGCGGAACCTGCGGAACCTGCGGAACCTGCGGAACCTAGATTTTTTTTAAATAAAATGATAGTACAAATCATAAAATGGTCTACAAGTGGTTGATTTCTCAATAAACAGTCAGAAGAAAAAGAGATAAAGAAACGAAATGGGAAAAAAGGGTCGGGAACCGGACAAAATAAATTAAGTCACGCGTCACGCAATTGTACGCGTAGTTTTGTTGTGAATATCGAATCAGGATTTCAGTTTTCGATTGACAGTTCTACTTCACGTCAAAATGGCCGAATGGCGCCATGCGTTGAATTGTGAGTCTGATAACGAAAGTTTTCGTGAAACATAAATTCTGGGCGATTTATATGATAGCAGATAAGTTACTAGGCATCTGATTGTATTCAACCCAGTTGCGTTCTCAATTTTCCATATATATTTCCGGCAAACTTGCAGTTAAAATTATAAGAAGTTAATGCATCAGTCAATTGAAACCCTGGCCCCCTGCCCCCCTGGCCCCCGACCCCCGGGACTTAGCGGGGGATTTAACACTCACCAAGTGTTAAAATCGGCCTAATACCCGGCCTCCGGGGCCAAGACCTCTGTTAAAAGCCCCGCATAGGTGGGGCATACGAACCAAATAAAGAAACAAATCAAATCGGGATCGTTGTTATAGTCGATAATATCGTCAAAACTTCATCTGTTTTCGGTTCTATCATTAAAAACTATTCATTCAATAAGCCGCGCTTTAAATTTGCGGCGCAAGCCGGCTTTCAACATACTGATTTCACTCAAAAATGATAAAGGAAACGTAGTTCCTCTCTCCCCTCTGACGCCATCCTGGAAGAGTCTTGCTGTCGTCCCCACTTTAGATAATCGCGTGCTCTAAAATTACCGCTCATTCCCTGATTGACTGACGTTTAGTTAAATTCACCGCTTACTGGGGTGCGTTAAATCCCAGCTTTGGACGCGTTAAATTCCCGTTATGTCCCGGGGGTGGGGGGCCGGGGTTTTCATTGACTAATGGCGCCACGCTTAGTCCGTTGACTCTATTTCACCTTAATCTGAAATTTTCAGACTAACATCTGGGCAAATACTTGTTATAGTTTTGCACAAGAAGGACAAAACATGTTAATTTGCACTTCGTGGCCCAAGGTGGCATGCACGTTAGGCAGGCATTCTCAATAAGTTGAAATTTGGACATCTGCAAGGTTGATATGAGGAACAAGTCTGTTATATTTAACTTTATCGGGTTCAAATTATCTTTTATCTTTTATCAGTGAAAATTACACATGTGAACCGCCAAGCCACAGATGCACGATTTCTGTCTCAGTGTAGGCAAACGCGAACGATGTAAGCAGGTGTTAAATCTGTTTGAAACTTAACTGCAGGCTTGCTTTAAAATCTGATGTCAAAAGTACAATTTCAAAAGCCCCGAAGTTTTAAAGAAAGAGATTTCCTTGCAAGACATAAAAACAACAACAACAAAAAAACAAATGTCACGACGCTGACATCACCTTGAGAGTGGCAGGTACGATTTTTCGCTTCTCGATCCGATCTCATTTTGATCTAAGTCTTGTCGCTGAAATAGATCGTGACGACTACCTCAAAACACGTAAAACGTTTTGTTGGCAATTATGGCTGTTTAGGACGGAAATAATTTGTTTTCCGTCTATTTTTCCCTAAGGTTATGGCCGCTGGTTGCGTTTCCATTGAGTTATAACTTCTGTTGTTTGCATTTGTTTAAATTAAGAGTGCGTTCTTTTGGGATGATCCAGATCAGGATCAGTGATCTGAGATCAATTGGATCATGGCACCGTGATCTAAGGATTCGGCAAATCAACTCTGAGCAAGGACTCACAGGTGCACAGTGATCCAAGTGATCTCGGATCGCTGATACTGATCCGGATCAACCCAAAGGAACTCACCCTAATGATTTCAAACTGAGTTGGGTTTTTAATTGATTTCTAACTGTTCTGGGTACAAATTTAAATTGTAAGTGATTTGAAACTGTTTGGGGTATTTAAAGTTACTTTATTGTCAAAAATAGGTATTTTAAAGAGATTCGTACGTAAGAGATTAACACGTTAATAAATAAAAGTTGTGTTTACGGTTACCGTACAAGCCCATGAAATTAATAAAGCAGTATTATCACAGCAAGCACAGTTTAACAACAACGGGCCACAAAATGAAACAGAACATTCATTTGGGCAGCATGTTTAACCTTCGCAGATTTTTCACAGATAGCATGACGAGCGTTAGGAAAGGTAGGAGATACAAGTATGATATAAAATATAATTTATGCTTTTATAAAGGCTAAAAAAATGAGTTGGCGTTTCCTTGCCCCTTCACTCCATCAAGAAGAAAAGTCGTTAATATATCATTTCCCTGAATTTTTTAACAGCTTATTATAGTTGGGAATTGTCATGATATCATAGTCAAAACTCGATCGGAGGTGAATAAATCAACACTACCTTTGGTAATCCTCAATTTTCCCACCCTATTTACGACATTGAACCCGAAGATCTTTGTACGAGCATTATACTGGGGTGATGTGACATCAAAGGTGAAATCAAAACCGATTTTAAATGTACATACATGAGCAACTTACCGCACTGCTGAATACAAAGTACCGAGAAGTGGTTCAATTTTATCTTTTTACCTTCAATATTATCTTAATCATTTCACTTTCTTTTACCTTAATGAACCCTTAACATAAAAAATTAAACAATAAACGGTATTTCAGTACAATAAACTCACGCCGTTTTAAGCAAATGAAAGATCCTCGCAGTAATGTACTCAACTTAAGCAGTTGAGAAAAGCAAGCTTAAAATGTATATTTCATATGCTTAAAATGTATATCTGCAGTACAAATATTCCATATATTCATCACATAAACTCACGGTGTTTTGTACTGTAACAGTTTGCTAGGAGAACTGTCAATCGAAAACTGAAATCCTGATTCGATATTCACAACAAAACTACGCGTACAATTGCGTGACGCGTGACTTAATTTATTTTGTCCGGTTCCCGACCCTTTTTTCCCATTTCGTTTCTTTATCTCTTTTTCTTCTGACTGTTTATTGAGAAATCAACCACTTGTAGACCATTTTATGATTTGTACTATCATTTTATTAAAAAAAAATCTAGGTTCCGCAGGTTCCGCAGGTTCCGCAGGTTCCGCAGGTTCCGCAGGTTCCGCAGGTTCCGCAGGTTCCGCGGTCTGCAGTTCCGCAGATTAGTCCTACCCGTCCAAACTTTCATTTTCCATACTATGATTTGTTTTTCAATATACCTTTTACAGAAGCAGGCACAGCTGGATATTTTATAAAATGGGAAAAATTTTGACAATTTAAGTTTGAATCGAAAATAACTTTATTTTATTCGTATTCTTTTTCTCTTATGTGATCCAGGCAGGCAGCAGCAGCAGGCATGTATGTTTGTTAATGCCCATAACAGCGAATCTATTATGCCGAAACAACACAGCTGAACCGTCTGAAAGCTGAGAAGCAGTTTGCATAAATCATGATAAATATTTATTCATTGTAGTGTTGTCTGAATATAAGTGTTTGTTCGTCAGGAGTAAATCTGGCTTAAAGCAAAGCGTTTTTATAAGTATCGATTCTTCAATCCGTGGAAAGAATACGAGCGCTAAAATTACGACTGGTTATTTAATTGTCCTGCCTAGTAACATCCCGCGTTTTTGGCAAAACAAACACTTTTTGTCTTCCACTGCTAGCAGTATTTCCGATTGGTTCAGTCTACAACCGTTTATTTGCACGTTTTTAGGCCAGCTTTAAAACTGTTTCATGTTCGCATCTAATTATCCTCAATAGAGTTGAGAGAGTTGGCTTGACATTCAACCCGCGGTTATTTGGTGAATATTTTCCTTGTTGAAAAAGAAAATGATCCCACTTCCGTGTTCTGTTAATTGATGAACACTTTGTTTTCTCCTCTGGTTTCTTTTATCCTCTTTGCCCACGGAACAAAGAGAATGCAATTATTGGTTTTGTGGTCACCACAAAATAAGAGAACCCAACTAGGCTAGTGCTATTTTTGGCTGTTTTGTTTTTCAAGCTCAAAGAATATATGTATCTAATAATAAAACCCCAGCTTTGCAAAACAGAGATCAAGTTTGTTTTCCCCAAAACATTTTCCATTCTCTCATTCTTACACGGCCTCTGTGTATTTCTTTTCTTTGTCTATCATTAAAACGCATTTATGTTTAAAAACTTTTGTTCGATCCCATGTAGCATGATCCTGCATCACAGTGATCGGCAATCATGACCTAGCAACACCTGGATAGAAAAGGCTTAGAAGAAGAAGAGGGATAATGGAATGTTCATTAATTATTGCTTCATTTTCATCTATGAAGTGTGCTTTGCTTTCCACTTTTTCCGACAGAACTTCAAAATATCGTACTCATCACTCAGGGTGACTTCCCCAGTTCACTATTATTTCTTTCTGTTTACTCTCGTATATTTTAAAATTTTAACATCTGTTTTCATCCCAGAGAAGAGCACAGTTTTATGTATTTAGTTCATGTGGCTTCAGAAACTGAATGCAACCTGTAAAATAATTGCTCCTTACCAATGTTTATAGCAAACAAAAAGTATACTATCAGATTTTTTTGTATACTTACTTGGGGCTGTATTTTTGATAACTGATATCATGTGATGTTATTTTTAGTTTTAAAATGTATTTTTCTGCTCTTCAGAAACGTTTCAAATTAGTGCAAGCCGATTCAGTACCCATTCGTGCAGCTTATAGGCCTAAAAAAAATTGATGGATTTCTATTAAACGTGGACAATCTCGCTGCTCACACATGCTTTGCAGAACACTGTATGTTGCACGATTATAAAAGCGAATGAATGTCCTGGTTGACCTTGTTGGATATGTTATTCAATAAATTAATACAGTTGAGTACCAACACGCGCGGCGGCGAAAAGGAGAAAGGAATTAATCGTCTCAGTCTTGAATGAACTGTTGTCAATAAGCAAAGAATCAAACTATAAAGCGTTCTAGGAATGAAATTCTGACAAATAAGAGAAGAGAAAGCTTGTATTGAACAGCGAGTTAGGAACCGTTCTCACTAATTCTCTATCACTTACCTCTTGATGCGTTTTTGTCTATCGATCGTCCATACTAGGAAACTATCGAAAATGCTGACGAAAACGGAGACTTTGAAAACGCATCGTTTTAGTGTAAAAAGGTAAAACCCCTAAGACTTCTAAAACGGCTTAGACGTTTTCATTACTGTATCATTACTGTAATGTGGAAGGCACGCAAAAATGTCCAAAATGTGAGTATGCTTTTTGGAACGAAGAAGCTGCAAGCATGAGTATGGCTGGGTGAAAACGCTATCAACAAGCTATTAAAAGTGCACCCTGGAAGAAGATATTTTGCTAAATTTTCGACCAAATGACTGAACGGTAATCAGACATTTGAATGTTATACATTCTTGCTGCATGTCTCTGTATAGCCCTCTTGACCTATATTTATAGGGATGATATCTGTTTACAAACATTATTTTTGTTATTCAAATGTGCCAACCACTGGAACAAAAGAACCCTTTGTTTCGGCAGCCAATGAAGCTCTGGTTGGCACATTAATAACAACTGGTGACGTCATTGATATCTTCCCTATATATTTATATAAATCGAAGCCTATTCAGTTTAATATAAGTTACCGCTCTTGATGAAAAAAAAAAGGCCTATATCTGAATTTCCTGGTGGTTGGTGGTTGTTATTAGTTTTAGTTATCTTGTATCTAGCTAAATTTATCTTTGTAACTGGTTTGTGTTTCCGACACTTGGTCCGGAGCCGGGGTCAAAACAACTTTTCGAATTGAAAGTTTTGACGTATTCCCGCCATTATCATAATAAAAAATTGAATAAAACTTGTCAATTTAATCAAAGTTAACGACAGAATTGATAATTCTGGAGAAGAAAAATCAGACACAACGAAAATATTCAAGTTTTATCATGATATATTCCTCTATATCCGTAACACAGAAAAGAAAATTAAATGAAAAAGTGATCGCTTTAAGGTTATTTTCGCCCGAGAAACATTCACTAGCGCAAGCGAAACTCATGATGACTGGTTTCTCAGAAATAGTACAGCATTCGGTGGAAAATCTTCAAATCTTCTCGAGTCTTTTTTAGCAACGCGATTGTTTGACAACCAGAAATGGATCACAAGACACGTGCAGTTTACATCTTATAATGGTGGTGAATTTTTCGTAGCTGAAGTTTCTGTTGGCTGTTCTATCCCTCTTCAACCTGGCGAAATAAAAATTCATGAAAGGCAAACAATCGAAAGAAGAGAAATTCATTTGAACACGGTATTTGAATTTTATAGTATAAGTTTCGGTTTCTTTCAAAAGCGCAAGTGCTGTGCCGAGAGTGAGCGAAACGATCAGACTTCGTTCGTTGTATTACAACAAAATACTTTTTAAAAAACATTTCATTAACTGCGAAAAAGGATCGAGATTGAACTCACCGAGAGCTGAGGTCCCAGTGCATGTTCACGTTCTTCTTGGAGAGTGAGCACATGGTAGGGGGGCTATCATAATGGTGATTTTATGTAGAGGGGGGTGTCATAATTGCAATTTTGTGACACAGGAGAAATTGAAGGTAAACCTAGACTGGTCTCCCCCTGCGGGGGGTAGCCCAGTAATGAAAATAAAAAAGGAAGGAAGGAAGGATGAAACGAAAATGGGTCATTTTCTTGGGAAGATCAAAGGCAATGTTGGAAACCTTAAGAGTAGTTCTCTGAGAAAGTGGTGCAAAGTTGGAAATGAAAATTTTTAACCCCCCTTAATTTTTTGTGTGGAGGTAGGTTACCTGGGGGGATGAACAAAAACAACCATATTAGGGTCAGCTGATGTATCGTTGCCGTGGTAACCGCGATTGATCATGCCAGCCTCAGGCCCACGTTTTGATCAAAAATTTCACTCTCAAGTAGGACACTTTTTGGAGTCTCGTTCTCGGGTGCGTGGAAACTAATTCAAATGAAATTCCATCAGAGAGTAGAGCCATCCTACTAGTTTATAAAAGTTGCTGTTAACATATTTTGTTTTATATTAAGAAGGAGAAAATGGTCGCTCTACAATGTTACATGTCAGCCATTTTGACAAACAACAAAATCAAGGACAACTATTTTCGCAATTTCTCTCAAAGTGCTTTTTTCCCAGAGACCAAATTAGCAGCAGAGCTTACAAACATGTTGAAGTTTCTAAATATCATAAAATCTTTTTGGGGAAAACTATTCTATGGCCATGGGAGTTGAACACATTTAAGGCAAATTTGACAAAACTACAAAATTGGCCATTTTGAAGCTTAAAGTGCCTATGAAATGAATTTTTTTTCTTCGTTTTTCATTAGTTTATTATGTCCAAAGAACGAAAACAATAATCATTTCCCGAGGAAAAGAAAGAAAATCGGTTTTTTAGCCCCTCGAAGATGCGTCACTTCGGTTGAAAAGTGGCTCCAATTTTTGGAGAGCCTGGGGGCGAGTGGGCGTGCGTGATGACGTAAATTACGTAAATAGTATGACACATTGGTTTGTTTACGCTTTTATTCCCTTGGAATCCTTTAGCGTGATGGTCATTTTGCCAACGTTTTTGGCTGTACAAATGTCAGACAGCGCCTAATTTGTTTCTTTACAGTCCTCTGAAGGTGAAGAGGATCAGTTTCGGATCACTCTTGATCAACTGAAATGATCGTGTCCACTGTAGTTTTGCCGTAGCGAGACGAACCGACTGTGCCGCTTGAGCGAAGGAAGTGAACATGAAGAAGACGGACTTTGATCATTTAGATTATTGAACGTGAAAGGTATACATTTCAGTAGCACAGCGTCTCAGTGGTTCGCCAGTTGAGTTGTAAGCTTATTGAACGCAGAGGCGTTTTTGTTATTTCTTTTTAGTGGCTCGTTGACTAGTGTTTATCGAACGCGAACGATATATTTGTAGTACAAACAATCATGATATTAGCGCATTAGCGACTCGGCCGGTCTTCTCTGAAGTTCATTGATCGCGCGTGGAGGTTATCAACTTATTTTATCGGCTTGGCAATTCGCTCGTCTACTTAAAGTTCTTTTTTCAATGCGAAGGATATGTCTTGGCGGCTTGCTAGTTGAAAGTTTCTAAATTATACTGATATGTTATGCATATCCGAGGTGGTGTTTTTCAGGCGGCTTGCTGAATTGAATGTGAATGGTGTATTTTTAGCGGCAAGGTGCCTTGATAGCTTTTTTTTTTATTTATTTATTCAAAATGTTTGAACTCAAGTATATACGTAATAATTATGCTTCTTAGTTCAGTGTCTTGCCAGCGATTGATCGTTTCTGGAAATTTTAACCACTTGGCGGCTTGTAAGCGAGTTCAAAGTATCGTGTTTACATTTATGTCTGATTTATATTTCATTGTATAAAAATTGACCTGATCGAACACACAATGATTCAGCGATGTATTTTGTTTCGAATAGTCTTACGCATTTGTACGTGTAGATTTTTGATAGATGTTCCGTAGAATAGACGCCTTCCAGTGAACACTTGCGTCGCTGCACTTTGAATTTTATAATTCGGAATACCGTATAAACATTTATATTACTCGCCAGTCAGTGCCGATCGAGTCAGTATATTTTTGTAGGCCTCACTGACTTCAACGGCTCTCCAGTCGAGCCGAGGCTTGAAGGAACTTCCAAACAGGATATGAATTGGAAAAATTATGCTTGATTAAACGGCCTCACCGGCCGGAATGTTATTTTCTTTTGCAAAATAATATTAAACTTAACAATAAGCGCTTTCATTGAAAACAACATCGCTTGACGTACCCTTTCCGATGTCGACGAACAAATTTCGTGTATTTCGCCGGCCTATTTTCCTCTGGAGCAAAATAAAGCTTTGTTACACCCTCTGTTATCGAAGAATTCTAATATCTCGTATGTTTGAGGCCGCTCGCCACATAATATTGGTCCACCTCTAGCGACGACTCTTGTCAGCTCTCTTGTTCTCTATATTCCCGCAGCAGTTTGTACAACTATTTACGTCACAGTGTAATATGACACTGGTTTTGGCCGCGCACAAATTGGAGCCACTTTTTAGCGCCAACAACCTAACTTTGAGACCATAAAAAACGTATTTCGCATCGTCCCTAACACTTTTTTCCTTTTATTCCAAGGTCTAAAAAGGTGAATCATTCAGCGAATTATGTCGCCCAAAAAGACTTTAAAGAGACCGTTTAAGCGCCAAAAGTATTTATTACTATCTTGTCTGCTAACTATGTTTGATAAATGAGGTTTCGGCCACTAAATTTATTGAATTTTAAATTGATAAAAGCCTACCTTGTAAGGTTTGGTAATTTCTACAGCGTGTTTTTATCGCGCAAGTCCCTCGGTCGGTCGCTCCGTTTTCTTGGCCAAATCTAGCACAGACTCTAGCAGACAGGTCACAACCGTTTCCCCCATCGAACATCCACTTCAGAGACAGACGATGGATCGTTAGTCCGCATTTCATCTGATATATAATGGAAGAAGAATTCACTCTGTCAAAACACAGTCGCGCTTTTCGTGGTTTCTGCCATCCGTGGAATACAATTAATCAGTTCAATTCATCCAGAGAGTAAAATAAATGCATCACTAACACTGCACTAAGTAAATACTAGTCAGTAACAAATCCAGAATAAAATAATCGGCTCAAATCGACTCGTGGATCGACTTTAGTTGAGAGGCCAGGAAGTTGTTGTCGAGTTAACGTGCAGACCGGAAATACAAAGAGCAATTTATTACTGCTGACCGGATGTAACGCAACCTTTAAATGTCGACTTTCGAACTGGCGTTAAGATCTCTGGTATTGATATTTATGAATCTGGTATTCCCTGATTTGAGGGTAGTAAAAAAAGTGCATGACTCTGAGGATGAAAGCTTTGAAAAGAAATCGGCTCATATACGCCGAATATAACAGGCAAAAAAAATTGGTACGGTGCAGTCTAACAATTTATATGTTGCTCATTTATTGATCTGTATTTTGTTATAGGCTAATCATGTTACAATGTTACCGTGTAATCATGCAAATAATACTACTCAATCACGGTCTGACAGTAGTGTTATAAACACTGGCTTTACAAGACTAGAGTAAAGTTATTTTTTTCGGAAGGTCACGGGCTTACAAACGTATTTAGTTTTCCGTTAACATCAAATACTCTACAGGCTTTTACGAGAACAAGAGCTTTCGATAGCTATAATTGCAAAGTACGCGTTTCCAAAACTACAGTTTCGTCAAGGACTCGAGGACTGGGGTTTGAATTATCCAGGGCGTACCTGAAAAAGTGTAAAAAAAAGAAAGATTTGGGACTTGAGGGTGGGGGGAGGAGGCAGGGGGAGTGTTTGAAAACAGTGATTGTGCGTACCTCTGAAAAATTCCTGGCTACGCCCCTGTTATCTCAGTATATTCACTGAAATGCAGTCATACCAAAAACTGAATACCCCGGGCGGGGGGACTCCCATATAAAAATGAGGGGGGTGCTTGTCGGAAATTTTCGAAAAATACCCTTAAAAAGGTACCGGAATCTTGTTTGATGGGTGTGGCTCACAGATTTGTTACCCCTAAGAGGTACAAATTCTAAAACAACACATCTTACATTCTGCCATATATTTCGGCTCAAAAAACTAAAAGGTAACACGATAATTCTAACGGAGGTCATTTTAGATTTTAACATTCTAAGCGGTACCAATCTACAAATTTTGACCCCTAACAGGTACGACGAGTACCCCCGTTATTTTATTCCCCACCCCGAGCCGAATCCACGTTTCAAGTAAGTACGGACTCCTTTAGAATCAATGCAACATTGACAGGCTCCTTCTGTGAACGATAAGGAAAAATTCTACTGGCGCAGGCCTTTATGGGAGTTGCACGGGTTTGAAAAGACTGAACAGGGCATTGACGTATGTCGCCTTCTTTCTTCCTGACACGCCCTGAATGCCGTACTTAAGACATATGCCTTTCAGGTTTGCCAACGTTAGCTTGGTCTGAAGCTCGTCTCTGTTCATGCGGCACAAAGTTATCCTCTTGTACGTGTAACAGCTCCTTCATTTCCGGCATTGTGGCTGGTCTAGCTGTGATTTCAGCTGTTGCTTCTTGGAGCATTATTCCTCTTTCCTCTGTCTCTAGCTCTGCCTAGAGCTGAGATATCCTTTCGCTTGCAATTGGAAGCCATACGTGAAAAGTATGAGAATATTTGCTGTGGCGTTAAGAATTCCTCAACGGCAAATAATCGTTTGCTATCTTGTCCACGTGCTCACCTCATCTCTCAGGCTACTTCCTCGCCGTTGCTTTTCTTCCCAGTCTGTTCACCGATGTTGTATTTCTGATCCAGAAAGGTTTTCTGTTGCTCTGTGAACCGGACTTTTCTTGCACTGGATTTCAGCGCTCAGCCCATTTGGCATGTGTTTGAAACAGTCTCCATCCTTGGTACGCCGCAATTTCCGACAGGCAACCTCATCATTTTTATATGGGAGTCCCCCGCCCGGGGAACGGGTATAGAGTGTTTTCACTGACGTCATATCAAAATTCAGAAGCAGTTTTCGATTCTGAAATGTTCATGGAATTGTAGAACATTGTAGAGCGACCATTTTCTCCTTCTTAATATAAAACAAAATATGTAAACAGCAACTTTTATAAACTAGTAGGATGGCTCTACTCTCTGATGGAATTTCATTTGAATTAGTTTCCACGCACCCGAGAACGAGACTTCAAAAAGTGTCCTACTTGAGAGTGAAATTTTTTATCAAAACATGGGCCTGAGGCTGGCATGATCAATCGCGGTTACCACGGCAACGATACATCAGCTGACCCTAATATGGTTGTTTTTGTTCATCCCCCCAGGTAACCTACCTCCACACAAAAAATGTAGGGGGGTTAAAAATTTTCATTTCCAACTTTGCACCACTTTCTCAGAGAACTACTCTTAAGTTTCGGTTTTCCACAATGAAGAGGATTGGGGTGTGGGAAGGCTAAACTGCAATAGACAGCTCTTAGTACTAGTCACTTTACACTATAAAACCCGGAACTAAGTGCCAGTACTGATCAGCCTTCTGGCTCTGGCTCTTTCAATACTTGGATTGAAAAGAAACTAGTTTAGTTTTTAGTACAAGAAACACACAAGATTAGAGTTTTATACCGTGCATTTAATAATCTTTGTTTGGATAGCGAAGAATTTTACAGCCGTGAAACATATGGAACTCTTGTGAAGCTCTTCTCATCCGGCTAGATTTCCAAAGTAAGGCTTTTTCTTCATTTTCAACAATCGTACATGTTAGCTTTTGCAGGTTTTTTTTTAAGGAAGTGGGACTTATCGATGTGTTCCTTTTCCTCAGGTCGTTGTTCTTCAACACGTGAGTGGCTGGTTCCAAATCCCCCCTAAAATCGAAGCTCACTTCTGGTCCATGCGGCTGGCTGTTATCAACTCTGTTCTTAATCCATTAATCGGCGCAGCCATGTGCAAACCGTACAGAAAAGGATACCTGTTTATCCTTTGCAAATGTCTGCACTGCTGTGGTTTATGTTCGTCTTACAAAACCGACGGTAAGTTAATTTTTTATAAACGTAACATCCTGTATATAATAGCATTAAACCAAGACAGGATACACAAGAGAATAATCAAGCTTTCTTTACATGCCACTGAGAAATTTTTTTTAAATTAATGATAAAATCTAAAACATTTTTTGGAACCAGGCGTGCGTTTCTTAAAACTCCCGAAGTCATTTCGGGCCCGAAAGCTATTTTTAAAATGTGGTTTCTAGCGAATGACGTTGAAGGTTTTAGCCCGCAAACCAGCCACTCAACTTATGTAGTAAATGTAAGAGTTTCGTGCTTTAAGCTTTCAAAATCAACAAAAACCAAATCTTTATTGGAAAACATTCTGCACATAACACGGCTTTTCGGGCCCAAAGGTTCTCGGGGCTTTCTGGAAACGCACGCCAGGGCAGCATAGAGCATGACGGCCCATTATTTTGGATTGGCTGTGCAATTAGTTTTATTCATTTCGTTTAAATAGTCATGATGTCCTTTTTTATTAATGAGAAGAAACATACTTTCTTTTGTCAACAAACTTTGTCAAGTTCAAGTTTGGGTTGATTGCACATGTTCTTTGATTTTAACTCAAGTTATCTTAACAAATCTCAGCTCTTTACTGAGTGTCTTTCGAACCAAGGATACGAATTGATCAATTTTAAAATTGTTTTGTTCTCGGTTGTCACTTCTTACAAAATGGCGGAACATAGAGGTTTTATGTTGGACTGAGTTAATAAATGTCTTCATCTTTCGGATTCGTATTGTCTTGATGATTGGGAATAGATAGGTTGAGAATCGTTCTTGGTTTACATAGTTATTTTATATAAGCACTACTTCATCGTAGGAGTAGACTTATCGAGGATGTCCTGTTTCCTTTTTCTTGTTTCTTGAAGCAGATAACGTTGTTAATCTAAGGTTACAGGAAACAGTCAAGCTTAATAATTCTAATATACACCTAATTGAAGAAACGTCGACCATTGCCGAAAAGCATAAACCATGAACGATGAGACCGAATGGGATTCTGGGTAGGCAGCATTGGCAAGCTTAGTAATACATCAAGATGTTTTCTTTGTTTGTTTGCGACATTTTAGAGCATGATTTATGCATCCTGATTATTTTTTCCAACTTCCCAGTAAACCTTTGGGTCGCATCGTTCATGGTTATGCGTTTTACCCGGACAACGTTTCTTCAATTAGGTATATATTTAACAAATAGATTCCATTTGGCCGTGTGTCTGTTTAGTTATAGATCACAGATGACATCAAAATGTGGTAAGAACAAAAAAGTGGCACACGAGCCGCAGGCTTTCCTCGTAGCGCTGTTCCAGTTTAGGTATTTTTCAAGTCGCCAAGAACACTTTTCGACTTGGTTTCTTCTTTTTCTTGCTCGTAAGAAGCTCCTGCTAAACATTTTTTAAGGCTTTCACTTGCTCAATCCAGAATAATCTCGCAAACATTTTCAAAACTGTGCGCCATGTTGGACAAAACAAAGCAAACAATTTTTCTATGACATCAGCCTTGCGTCTGTACTCTGATAGATCATAGGCAACGACCAATCACAGAGCGCGTAGTATTCAGTTCATTGTATAAAGATAGGCTGAGCCTAACAGCGAAGCTCACTGAACAGAAAGCCAATGATAAGCTTAACTAAGGTGAAAGGTCGGAAGCACAAGAATTAAGATTGACGACCGGGCTATTTTTCAATTTTAGCAATTCTAAAAAAAAAACAGTATTACGCGACCGTCTGCACAGTACATTTAGCCGGACCGTACAAAAGTTCACAAAATAACTTTTTCTCGATCTAGAATAACTAGTGCGACTTATTTCCGAATAAAATACACCCGTTGCGTATCAAAACTAGCCCGAGAAACTGATTTGGAAATCAAAATTGCAAAAAATACACAAACATATTTGCATAAGGCGACGCGAGTGAAGTTAGAAATATAAAATCCAAGTCATGTTTTGTTTACATAAAATCGCTTTTCAACCTATGTAATGAATGAACAAACACATAAAAATGGACAACAAAATCTTCTTTTGAAAAATTTTATTTAAATATCTATTAGTTTATGTTTAACAGCAAAACGCGTACCATATAGCGCATCGAGGAAGAGCTGTCGTCGATGAAATTTATTCAAGATAACAACACGACTGAATTTTGATCACGTTTTATAAACATGTATCCAAAACTAACGAGAACACAAAGGAAAAGTCAATCAAAAATTGATATCAACATATATTCCCATCGAAAAATGTGATTTATTTTACCTTTGAGTCACTCAACTGCTAGGAAATTCGCCAAAACTCCGCTTCTTCGCTTCTCAAATATTGCTCCGCATTGATGAAAACGTATGAAGTTCCTTGAAGCAAGATTTTATCCCTGAAAGCTCTTCTTTTTCCGCAATAGCGGCTTCTGAGTATCCTTTAATTAGTATCCCTGTCTTGAGTAGCAAACCGCGAAAAAATGCATGGAAATAACGACTGTAAATCCGCTAAACACAGCAAAACATCAAAGTGTTTATCGAGCTGACCTGTCATTTGTAGCCGCGCGAAAAACAAAGCCTCATTTTGGTTTCAAAATTGCTAAGATCCCAGATGTTGTGTGGCGTCATACGCGCATGTTTTGCGACGTCATACGCGCCCGTGAGCTAGCCTTGCGCGACGGACACACATGTTACAGACGCCGCCCACGAAAATTCCGCTAGCCATGACCATGAAAAATGACGGGCATAGGTTCTATGAGTATGGGGCTACACAGAGGGCCTTCGGCCCGCGAGAACTCCGTTATAATTTCGACAGGAAAGTGGTAATATCCTGACTCACAGTTCTATTTTGCTTTATGTTGCTTTCTGCTGAATACGTCTCCATGTTAGTTAATGCCATTTTTATATTTTGTGTCATTACTGTATATATTTGTGAGAGTTTTATCTGGTTTATATTTACTTTACTGCACAGATTTCTTGGAAACGCGCTCTTTGTTTTTATATATCTGTCAAATTTATTACTATATATGTTTGTATCAACATCCAGATCCCTGGATGCGTTCACGAAAGTTGTCCGTAATCTCACGACACAGTGCTGAGAAAGACCCTGTCACGCCAGCCACAAATGAAACGGCCCTGAAAGTAAAAAGCAGCCTTTCAGTCAGCTGCCAGGATTCTGGCATTGTACCAGATAGCATCGGTTATCATCAGGGCGGGGTTATAAACGCGGCTTATGAAATGGACCCCAGTCAAGCTGACAAAATTCATTGCATCACTGGAGACGGTAGAATCAAAGAACGGCCACGGTTGCACAGAAAGAGGATTTCTTTCAAGGACGAGGTGGAAGCAGAGCAGGCGGGGCTGTTGCGTGAAGAAAACGAGGATGAGCGAGCAATTCCCTACACGAGCGATCAAACAATACGTCCACAACAGCAATTCACTGGGTCACTTTCCAGTCATCCAGAAACCGGTCAAGTAGGCATCTGTTTACAAGAAAGAGATAATGGAAACAGTAACGTCATTATTTCAATTTCTCCGTCTCTGTTTGAACATCAGTCTAACCCAGGTACGATGATTGCTTCTCTATGCAATTGCTTCCTTTCGAATAAAAGTAAAATTCGCAATGCCCGATCTTGTTAAACGAAATCTTTGTATCCTTTTGTGGTATTGAGTTCAGCATTTGTCATTCCAAGCAGTTATCCTAATGCTACCCTGTTTCTGTGACCAGGAAACCGAACAGTTGACTTGTCCGAAAATTAGATTGGATTAGCAAGAATCAGAATGCCAACAACGACATCGCGGCCTTTTTGTGTTCGTGAAGTTAGAATGCCGAACATCCCACCCCCCTCGATCATGCGGCTGGTGAGATCAAAATTACCAACAGCTCACTGGATCATTCCGTGTAGGATCAGGCCGGGATCAGGTAGTCTCTGTCACCGGGATCCGATCGTGTTAGAGAGAATCATGAATGGTGCTTCTTGTACTATCAAAATGTTAGTACGTTACACGATCGGATCCTCCCGAAAAGTGTTCGGCATTCTTTAAATACAACCCGACCCCCAGGACTGTTGGCATCCTTATATCACCTACGTGATCTCCATCTGAAACTCGTCATACAGTACAGTAACTTAACATCATTTAATCAAGCAAAAGCATTTAATTCTCAGGGGAATATTTGGAGGGGAGGAGAAGGGAAAATATCTAAGGGGTGGTCTGGGTAGAAAGCCATTTCCCAGAATCCATCAGAAAATAAATACAATAGCTTAGTCACCCCCTCCTCCGCTATAGTAGCTTAGTCACCCCTTCCTCCGCTATAGGAGATAATAAATAAAGAAAGATGGTAAATATTAAGCTCGGTAATGAAATGAGAAATATGTGATGTTCATCCTGTCACGAGCGTGGGAGAAAGGGAAAAAATATGTGTCCCCGACAGAAATCGAACCTATTTTCATATTAATCAGTGTTGGTTTAATTTCCTTAGGTGATGATTTTAATCCATCTACACTGGAGCCGCAAAACAACAGCGTTTTACCTCTCAGTTTACGAGGCGACGAAAGTTTAAAGCAAGATATCATAATGACGGAGAAAATAAATAATGAAGTGCAAACACCAATAGCAAATGCCTTGATTGATAACAATGAGCTGTCGCTTAGCAACAGATATGCAACAGCAGAGACATTGCTAAAAGATCCAGACGGACAAAATGAATTAAATTTAAGTGAAGAAGCGAAAGTTACGGAGATTAGTGAGCACTGTCAGTGTACACGTTTGAAGGATTCTGAGCCAAAACAAAAAAAAGCACTGTTGCAGACGCTTCAGATCACACATTTCCCAGTTGGTACGAACAGCGATGTAAACACAACAACAGTAAAAACTTCAATGTTGTCGAACATTCAGCGATCACTATCCTCCCATTCTTTTTCCAGGAGTTATTCTATTATAGAAAGAACTAATATCACATATTTTTCAGGCACAAAGCCGCGTTCTCAGTCATTGGCGAATGACTTCTCAGCTAATGGCAGGAATATTACGGTGACACCTGAGGATAAAACACAAAAAAGACAAAATTTATGTCAACATCACTACTCTATTGAGCCAGCGACTCCAATACGACCCTTTTACACTGGGCCTTCGTTTGACTCTCGCAGATGTAGGTCGAGCCTTAGAAGAACTAAGAGTTTTGAATCAGCATTAAAAAAGAAGCCGCACTACAAGTCTGACAACTCAACTTCTCGGGCCCTTGACTTGCCGGTGTTTCAAAGACATTCGGCTGTTCTAACAGGAGAGCAATTCAAGAAGATTCGGGGCCATTCGGAGCCTGATTTAACTTTATCTTTACCAGAAACAATTCTGACTTCACCGCATGAACCACCACACACTGGAAGTTTTAAAAATTATGCAGCTGGAGAGCAGCGTGGCTTATTTACTAACACTGGATTCTATAAAGGTAACAACTTCAAGCAACACTCTAAGTAAAGAGAACTATAATATTTGACAGTCGAATCTCCTCTAAGCAAACACCCCATATGGACATAATGTTTAAGTATCCTCTTACCCTCAATATCCTGCGCCAAAAGAACCTTTCTCTTGCCTGCGCTTACTGGCTAGAGCATAGAAATGTTTTTTTTTTTTCAATAATAATAATAATAATATCTTTACTAAAAATAGCAATAGTAATAATTCACATAGAAATGTAGTGGGATTAGCCACGAACGGGGTTCAACTAAAACAATGAAGAACATTATTATGACTGGTCTTTTGAATTCAGAATTGAGGTCTTGTGGGAATTACAAGAATTTGTTGCTGTTGCCGTTGTGTCTTTTTTAACTGAATTTTAAAAAAACATACGGGACAATTAAAATTTAGAAAAAGACCAAGGAAAGGATTGGTCACTAAGAACTCCATGTAGCACCTTCAAAAAACGGTCAATAAAACTTAACTTTGCGTCTTGGTTGCGTACAATTAATGGCAAAGGAAAAGACTGTAATTTATTTTGTTTCCACCATTTTTGCAGAGAATGGAAACAGATCTCAGAGGCGAGCCTGCGATCTCCACATTACAGGGCCATCAGGCAGAATTTACAAAGAACTGAGTGAATTAAGTCCGAAGGAATTGGAACGAGAAGTGTTTTGTTGAAGACACAGTTACTGTAGTGATACGCCGGGTGAAAGGATATGATAGTTGTTAAATTCTTTCTGATGAGTATGGCAGGAACAGTAAAATATTGGAACGACCAAACAGTACTTGATGACACCGAAGTACATTTTGATTTAAGGTGGCTCCAAGTAGTTTTTTTTGGGTCATACTTCCCTTTTTGAATGCGCTTATACATAATTTTACTTTAGCTCAATGAATCTGAATTTGATACCAGATGTTAGGCTTGGACGAAAGTTTTGAGCGATGCTCTTTTTATGCTAATCGGCGTTTCCATAGCAACGGTAAACAACGTGGCGAAAAACAGTTTTCTCTAATTATCTTTCGATTTGGGGGCTACCCGCGACATGCGAACAAATGGGCTTTAATCTACACAGTGTAGCACACTAAATGGGAAAATTTCAAACAAATTAAACTGTTCAATTTAAAATAAATCGCTGAAACATTTTTAACAC
Organism: Dendrophyllia cribrosa; assembly: GCA_024195265.1. NCBI lineage: Eukaryota > Metazoa > Cnidaria > Anthozoa > Scleractinia > Dendrophylliidae > Dendrophyllia > Dendrophyllia cribrosa. The sequence goes on from JAJLRJ010000004.1 coordinate 17,083,375, forward strand.
GTGTTTTTTCATGTTTGAAATGTAAGCCATCAAAACATTCCATAGGTCTCACAAATTATCATTAAATTACCACAGAAAGTTTCCTCAGACTTAAAGTGCAACTAACCCCCAATAATGTTTTTCGCCAAACGAAATCTCCTAATTGTCCTGATTACCTGTGCGAAATTTTTTTTACCGTCGCATTTTTCCTTGATTTTTTATAATTTTTTAAAGTTTCAAATTTTGGCGGTTCTTTCGGCCACTACCGAGCAATGTGAAGAATGGGTCCGAGTTTTGTTTGGGCGTCTTGTGACGTCATCGAAGGAGATTGATTTTCATGATGCAAAGAGCAAAGGAACTGTGGGCAAACATAAAAAAGGCATCGGACTTCACAAAATCCCTTTTTTGGCTTTTGAGTACCATTCGCGTTAAAATGCCTTCACCTTTGTCGCTTCGCGGTGATATGCTTATGAGAACACGGCAAATGGTCTCCTTCGATGACGTCACAGCAAAGTTCGTACCCAGCTCCCACAAACACTCGGTAATGGGGCAGAAGCACCCAACTTCAAACAGCTGTAGAAACGCTGGGATTTTATCAATTACGATAATTTTTTCGCGCAACTAATCAAGACAAACAGGAGATTTTATTTAGCGAAAGAAAAAAATTGGGGTTAGTTGCACTTTAACTTAAAGTTACATGTATTACTCTCTGCAAATAGCTCTGACTAACTCCTCACCAATAAAGAGATCGAGCTTTTCATTCAAATGCAGTTTTGCTTGACGTTTTCACTCTTTGTAAACTGTATTTGAATGAAAAGCTCGATCTCTTTATTGCCGAGGAGTTAGTCAGAGCTATTTGCAGAGAGTAATAATTTAAGTCTCATGAAACTTTCTGTGGTAATTAAATGATAATTTGTGAGACCTATGGAATGTTTTGAATGCTTATATTTCAAACATGAAAAAACACGCATTAAAAATGTTTTAGCGAGTTATTCAAAATCGAACAGTTTAATTTGTTTCAAACTTTTCCATTTAGTCTGCTACACTGTGTAGATTATAGCGCATTTATTCGCTTGTCGCATTATATGAGGAGTGCAATGTTTTTAAATGAGGGGACTACGTACGCTGACTATATGCTTGCATATCATGTAGACGAGTGCGCCCGAAATAACAACTGAGTCACCTTAAAAGGTTCATCACTGATCAACACGGTTTTCAATCCCCTGTAAAAGCGAATCTTCAAACGTTTATTGTGGCGGCACTCGAGAAGTACTCAACAAAGTTTATACGGGGAGGCTCCACTAGGATGTTCAACCTCTAACCCTTTCACATACTAACGTTTGTTAAAATAATATTCCTTTCACAAACTTCTAACAAAAAGTTATACGGGTCACATGAACCTGTGAAACAAGAAAATGAAATAAAATGTACTCACTTAGTAGAGTAATCTTTGTGTGTAATTTCTGTCCAGTTTTTGCTACCCTTTCTAAAGGTTTAGACTTAAGTAATGCTCCACATAAGAACTATAGTAAACTTCTTTGTTCTGCGGCATTGGCTCTTTCCCACATAGAATATCTTTGGTTTCAATAATAGAGGAGGGACCGATGGTTCATAATTATATTTCAGTATAAAAATAAAGAAAATAAACGCGCAAAATTTCACTTTTACTGATTTCGAAGTTTCTTGTTTATCGTCGTCATGGTCATATCGATTTTACCAGAAAATATATCTTGCCAAACTTCAATACAAAACCAGTTAGTGGTGAAAATTTTACGTTGATCTGACTTGGAGAAGACTGCTTTTCTTATGTATTTTGATGGGTTAGCAGGCCTACAATGTAGCTTTGCAGGCTACATAACTGCAAGCGTTTGGTATTTCAGTTTCCAATGACCTCACCGACTTACATATTGTAGATGTAGAAAGCTTCTGTTAGCCGACGTTCTAGAAGGCGGCAGAGAAATCAAGGGCGCGACGGCCCCTGCTAAACCAACTTCTATAAAAAAAAATACTCAGTCACGTGTTCACACCTGACGCGTTCGCTGCGGTGCATTTCAATCTCAAGGACGTCTTTCAACGTAACAATGTTACCGAAAGATAATCATTATTCATTCGTGACACCGAAAACTCGGAGAAAACTGCGATTCCTCTGCGTCGAAGTCAGACCAAAAGATGCGGAATAACCTGTTTTCCCCGTCAAAGCCAACAGTTACTGCATTTATCTTTTGAGCCACTTTGTGAGGCATCCAGTTATTTATTTTCTGATCATATAATAAAGACAATGGAATGCACGATTAAGCTTATCTGTCAGCGCTCTACATTCCAGCAACGTCAATTTATGTCACACGTTATAAATTGTTTCGTTTTATAAAAACCAGTTGCCAGTGCGGAGAGTCTGTATTCACTGGCTAGATTTCTCTCCATGTATGATCGGTGGAATCAGTATTTATTGTTCTCATTTACCCATGGAATCAAAAGGGCCAGTATTTCTAACTATGGCCATATGGATCACACCGTCTGTCAAAATATGTACAACGTGGTTTTACAATTATGAAATAACAATCAGTGTCAAGACCTCCGTGATTTGTTTGTTCCTGTATAAATACCTGCCCCAAATCTGACAGGCCATTGTCAAGAACGAAGCGATATTCAAAGATTCTCGATTTAATGTCAATATTTGCCTGAACCGTTTGAATTGAATGGCTTAGTTAGGGTCCTACGCATCCATGAATGAAAATTTAAAAATTTAGTAGTTATTGTGCGACTTCCCAGGATTAGCACGTTTGAAGAACAGGAGTCAGCATGAAGACAGATCTGCGATAAAACAGAGATCAGACCCTTCTCAGCCTCCCGACGGAGAAAGTGGAATCTCTTTGGCGCTGTTTCTTTCATACTCACAAAGCATCTTTCATGTCTTTCATGTGGCGACGTTTTTATCGGACTTTACCACTATTTAGCAATCATCAGTAAATGTGCTATTTTAGCGTTACTCACGTCACTCGTGCCCCGGATGTGGAGTCTTTAATTGCTGAGAACAAAAGTAGAACTTTCACAAATTGATAGAATAGCTTCCGGTAGGGCACGCCGCAGATGAGCCCCGTAAGATCGACCAGCCACATTATACAAAGACTGTGTTTACATTTCAAGGACAACTACTGCCGGTAAACTTGACAGACGTGAATTGGATCGGACAGAACAAACAACAGATCACAGCAACGAACTCAACAACATGGCAGTCCGCAAGTTTGAAGGCTACTCACTGCTGGCTATCGAGGTGGTCATCATCTTCCTCAACATTCTAGCCATCATCGTTATTTTTCGCTTCAAAAAGAAATACAATCCTGACATTTTAATCTTCAGTCTTGCCATTGCGGATCTGCTGAAGGCGTTAATTCCACTGAATATGAGTTTGTACACTTACCTCAGCGAAAATGGAATGGCGGAAGGTTCCCCTTCTTGTGTAATATTTGGCTGGACTGCTTTCACTCTTAACAGCGGGATCATGCTTGTCATGACTGTGATGGCCATCGACAGATACATCGCCATATGCTGGCCATTCAAGTACAAACATTTTCTCTCGAAGAGGCGACTCATTTACGCAATCATTGCGGTTTTTGTATTTAGTGGGATACATTCTGCACTACCTTTGGTTGGGATTGGCAAAATGCGATCTTACAACAACGGCAGCTTTTGCCATTTTGATTTCGATTCTTCGAAACCCGCAAACCAAGGTTACAGTATTTTTGTTCTTGCACTGGAGATTTCTATGCTCGTGGTCGTTATATATTGTTACACACGCGCCATGTTTAGCGTCCGAGGTCTGATTAAGCGCCAGCGACGAATGTCCACTCCTTCTCGGGACATTGATGGAGCGGATAGCAAGAGACGGGCTATGAATCGTATGTTTGCTCGGCTCATGATTGTGATGATGGTAGCGTTTTGCCTTTCATGGCTTCTCTTCTTGGTAAGTTTGGGCACTGTTACATTTCTGTCGTTTCATAAGCGTTCTATATTCGTTTCGTGATGCAGGCTATATTTACTCAATCAGATTGACATTTTGTTTATGGTGCAGTTGTCTGTCTTGTGATTTCAGTTATGTTAAATATTTAACGTTCTACCCTTTATTCACCTATGTACCATCCCAGTTCTCTTTAATACGTTTGTTGGCCATCGCTTTGCCGGTTATAAATTAAATTGTGGTTGATACATGTAGCAGTTTAAACGCAAGAGAACTTGATTGCTAGAACGTAGTGAAGCCCTTTAGCATGCATCTTTCGCGCTGATCTAAATCGTAGTTAATCTGGCGCAGACACAAGTGTTTTTACTGTATATACTACGCAGTCCAAACTTTCATTTTACAGGCTATGATTTGTTTTTCAATATACCTTTATACAGCAAGCAGGCACAGCTGGATATTTTATAAAATGGAGTAAATTTTGACAATTATTTTAGTTTGAATCGAAAAGAAGTTTAGTATTTCATTCGTATTTTTTTTCTCTTATTTGATCCTCATTTAAGTAAAAATGCAAGCATGTATGTTTGCAAATGCTCTGATAAATAACAGCGAATCTAATGCCGAAATAACACAGCTGCACTTATTTATCTGTCCTTTCTAGTAACATCTCGCGTTTCTGGCAAAATAAACACTTTTTGTCTCCTACTCCAAGCAGTATTTCCGATTGGATCAGTCTACAACCGTTTATTTGCACGTTTTTAGACCAGCTTTAAGACTGTTTCATGTTCGCATCTAATTATCTTCAATCGAGTTCTAGCATTTCTCGTAGGAAAGCAAAGAGACAAAATTAAGCTTGACATTCAACCCGAGGTTATTTGGTGAATGTTTTCCTTGTTGAAAAAGAAAATGACCCGACTTCCGTGTTCTGTTAATTGATGAACACTTTGTTTTTTCCCCTGGTTTCTCTTATCCTCTTCGCGCGCGGAACAAAGAGAATGCAATTATTGGATTTGTGGTCACCACAAAATATGAGAACGTACCTAGCGCTATTTTTGGCTGTTTGCTCTTTTTTTTTTCAAGCTCAAAGAAAATATTTATCGAATGATAAAATCCCAGCTTTTGACAAAAAAATCCGGCAACATTAACAAACAGAGATCAAGTTTGTTTTCTCAAAAACATTTTCCACGCTCTCATTCTTACACGGCCTCCGTGTTTTCTTTTCTTTGTCTATCATTAAAAAGCGTTTATATTTAAAAACGTTTGTGGCATGATCCTGCATCACAGTGATCGGCGATCATGACCAAGCAACACTTGGATAGGAAGGGCTTAGAGGAAGAAGAGGGATAATGGTCAGGAATGTTCATTAATTATTGCTTTTTTTTCATCCATGAAATGTGCTTTGCTTTCCACTTTCCCGACGGAACTTCAAAATATCGTACTCATCACTCCCCCAGTTCTCAATTTTTTTCCTTCTGGGTTACTCTCGTATATTTTAAAATTTTAAAATTTGTTTTCATCCCAGAGAAGACACAGTTTTGTGTATTGGTGACCTTCTTTAGTTAATATGGCTTATTATATTAAGAAACTAAATGCAAACCGTAAAATAATTGCTCCTTACTAATGTTTATATCAAACAAAAAGTATACTATCAGATTTTTTTTTGTATACTTGAGGCTGTATTTTTGATAACTGATATCATGTGATGTTATTTTTAGTTTTGCATTTTTTTTTCTGCTCTATAGAAACGTTTCAAACTAGTGCAAGCCGATTCAGTACCCAGTCATACAGCTTGTAGGCCTCAAAATATTTTGATGGGTTACTATAAAACGTGACAATCTCACTGCTCACACATGCTTTGCAGAACACTATGTTGCACGATTATAAATGCGAATGATTGTCCTGGTTGACCTTGGATATGTTATTCAATAAATAAATACAGTTAAGTACCAGCACGCGCGGCGGCGGAAAGGAGAAAGGAATTAATGGTCTCAGTCTTGAATGAACTGTTGTCAACCAGCAAAGAATCAAACAATAAAGCGTTCTAAGAATGAAATTCTGAGAAAAAAGAGAAGAGAAAACTTGTATTGAACAGCGAGTTAGGAACCGTTCTCACTAAACCATAACACATACCCCTTGATGCATTTTTGTCTATCGATCGCCCATACTATGAAACTATCGAAAACGCTGGCGAAAACGGGGACTTTGAAAACGCATCGTTTTAGTGTAAAAAGGTAAAACCCTGAGACTTCTAAAACGGCTTAGACGTTTTCATTACTATAGTGTGGAACACAGGCGAAAATATCCAAAATGTGAGTGTGCTTTTTGGAACGAAGAAGCTACAATGAGTATGGCTGGGTGAAAACGCTATCAACAAGCTATTAAAAGTGGACCCTGGAAGAAGATATTTTGCTAGATTTTCGACCAAATGACCGAACTGTAATCAGACAACTGAATGTTATACATTCTTGCTGCATGTCTCTGTATAGCCCTCTTGACCTATATTTATACAAAGCCCTTTAGATAATGAGGTTATCAGGCTAGGGACATTTCTGCACGCAGAAATGAAATTAAAAAAAAAAAATGAAAATAAAAAAGAAAGGAAGGAAGGAAGGAAGGAAGGAAGGAAGGAAGGAAGGAAGGAAGGAAGGAAGGAAGGAAGGAAGGAAGGAAGGAAGGAAGGAAGGAAGGAAGGAAGAAAGAAAGAAAGAAAGAAAGGAAGAAACAAAAATGGGTCATTTTCTTGGGAAGATCAAAGGCAATGTTGGAAACCTTAAGTTTCGGTTTTCCACAATGAAGAGCATCGGGGTGTGGGAAGGCTAAACTGCAATAGACAGCTCTTAGTCACTTTACACTATAAAACCCGGAACTAAGTGCCATCACTGATCGGCCTTTTGGCTCATTCAATACTTGGATTTAAAAGGAACTTTACTAGTTTTTAGTACAAGAAACACACAAGGTTGGAGTTTTATACCGTGCATGTAATAATCTTTGTTCGGATAGCGAGTAATTTTACAGTGAAACAAATGGAACTCTTGTGTCGTTTCTTGCAATTGCTGAAGCTTTTCTCATCCGGCTAGATCTCCAAAGTAAGGTTCTTTCATTATTTTCATCTTATCGTACAGGTAAGCTTTTGGAGGATTTTTTTAAGGAAGTGGGACTTATCGATGTGTTCCTTTTCCTCAGGTCGTTGTTCTTCAACACGTGAGTGGCTGGTTCCAAATCACCCCTTACGCTCATTTCTGGTCCATGCGGCTGGCTGTTGTCAATTCTGTTCTTAACCCATTAATCGGCGCAGCCATGTGCAAACCGTACAGAAAAGGATACCTGTTTATCCTTTGCAAATGTCTGCACTGCTGTGGTTTATGTTCGTCTTACAAAACCGACGGTAAGTTAATTTTTTATAAACGTAACACCGACCGGAAAACATCCTGTATAATAGCATTAAACTAAGACAGGATGCACAAGAGAATAATTAAGCTTTCTTTGCATGCCACTGAGAAGATTTTTTAATTCTAAAATGTTTTAGATTTTATTATTAATTTTGGAACCAGGCGTGCGTTTTTCAGAACTCCCGAAGACATTTCGGGCCTGAAAGCTTTTTTAAAATGTGGTTTCTAGCGAATGACGTTGAAGTTTTTAGCCCGCAAACCAGCTCAACTTATGTAGTAAATGTAAGAGTTTCGTGCTTAGCTTTCAAAATCAACAAAAACCAAATCTTTATTGGTAAACATTCTGCACATAACACGGCTTTTCGGGCCCAAAAGTTCTCGGGGCTTTCGAGAAACGCACGCCAGGGCAGCAACAAATCTCAGCTCTTTACTGAATGTCTTTCGAACCAAGGATACGGATTGATAAATTCTTAAATTTTTTTTTTCTCGGTTCTCACTTCCTACAAAATGGCGGAACATAGCGGTTTTATGTTGGACTGAGTTAATAAATGTCTTCATCTTTCGGATTCGCATTGTCTTGATGACTGGGAATAAATAGGTCGAGAACCGTTCTTGGTTTAAAATAGTTATTTTTTAAGCACCACTCCATCATAGAAGTAGACTTATCGAGGATGTCCTTCTTTGAAGCAGTTAACGTTGTCAATCTTAGGTTACAGGAAACAGTCAAGCTTGATAATTCTATAATTCTATAATTCTGTGTAATCATCTTTGACAGGCCGTGAAAGTGGTAATATCCTGACTCACAGTTCTATTTTGCCTTATGTTGCTTTCTGCTGAATACATCTCCATGTCAGTTAATGCTATTTTTATATTTTATGTCATTACTGTATATATTTGTGAGAGTTTTAACTAGTTTATATTTACTTTGCTGCAAGGATTTCTTGGAAACGCGCTCTTTGTTATAATATATCTGTCAAATTTATTGCTATGTTTGTATTAACATCCAGATCCCTGGATGCGTTTACGAAAGTTGTCGGTAAGCTCACGGCACAGTGCTGAGAAAGACCCTGTCACGCCAGCCACAAATGAAACGGCCCTGAAAGTGAAGAGCAACCTTTCAGTCAGCTGCCAGGATTCTGGCATTGTACCAGATAGCATCGGTTATCATCAGGGCGGGGTTATAAACGCGGCTTGTGAAATGGACCCCAGTCAAGCTGACAAAATTCATTGCATCACTGGAGACGGTAGAATCAAAGAACGGCCACGGTTGCACACAAAGAGGATTTCTTTCAAGGACGAGGTGGAAGCAGAGCAGGTGGAGCTGTTGCGTGAAGAAAACGAGGATGAGCGAGCAATTGCCTGCACGCACGATCAAACAATACATCCACAACAGCAATTCACTGGGTCATTTTCCAGTCATCCAGAAACTGGCCAAGTAGGCATATGTTTACAAGAAGGAGATAATGGAAACAGTAACGTCATTACTTCAAAGATGAACCAATCTCAGTCTCTGTTTGAACATCAGTCTAACCCAGGTACGATGATTGCTTCTCTATGCAATTGCTTCCTTTCGAATAAAATTAAAATTCGCAATGCCCGATCTTGTTTAACGAAACCTTTGTATCTTTTTGTGGTATTGAGATCAGCATTTGTCATTCCAAGCAGTTATCCTAATGCTACCCTGTTTCTGTGACCAGGAAACCGAACAGTTGATTTGTCGGAAAATTAGATCGAATTAGCAAGAATCAGAATGCCAACAACGCCATCGCGGCCTTTTTGTGCTCGTGAAGTTAGAATGCCGAACATCCCATCCCCCTCGATCATGCGGCTGGTGAGATCAAAATTACCAACAGCTCACTGGATCATTCCGTGTAGGATCAGGCCGGGATCAGGCAGTCTCTATCTCCGGAATCCGATCGTGTTAGAGAGAATCATGAATGGTGCTTCTTGTACTATCAAAATGTTAGTACGTGACACGATCGGATCCTCCCGAAAAGTTTTCGGCATTCTATAAATACGACCCAACCCCCAGGACTGTTGGCATCCTTATTTCACCTACAACTGTACGTGATCTCCATCTGAAACTCATCATTCAGTACAGTAACATCATTTAATCAAGCAAAAGCATTTAATTTTCAAGGGAATATTTGGAGAGGAGGAGAAGGGGAAAAGTCTAAGGGGTGGTCTGGGTAGCAAGCCATTTCCCAGAATCCATCATAGAAAATAAATACAATAGCTTAGTCACCCCCTCCTCCGCTATAGGAGATGATAAATAAAGAACGATGGTAAATATTAAGCTCGGTGATAAAATGAGGAATATGTGATGTTCATCCTGTCACGAGCGTGGGAGAAAGGGAAAAAATATGAGTCCCCGACAGAAATCGAACCTATTTTCATATTAATCAGTGTTGGTTAAATTTCCTTAGGTGATGATTTTAATCCATCTATAGTAAAGCCGCAAAACAACAGCGTTTTACCTCTCAGTTCACGAGGCGACGAAAGTTTAAAGCAAGATATCATAATGACGGAGAAAATAAATTATGAAGTGCAAACACCAATAGTAAATGCCTTGATTGATAACAATGAGCTGTCGCTTAACAACAGATATGCAACAGCGGAGACATTGCTAAAAGATCCAGGCGGACAAAATGAATTAAATTTAAGTGAAGAAGCGAAAGTTACGGAGATTAGTGAGCACTGTCAGTGTACACGTTTCAAGGATTCTGAGCCAAAACAAAAAGAAGCACTGCTGCAGACGCTTCAGATCACACATTTCCCAGTTGGTACGAACAGCGATATAAACACAACAACAGTACAATCTTCAATGTTGTCGAACATTCAGCGATCACAATCCTCCCACTCTTTTTCCAGGAGTTATTCTATCATAGAAAGAACTAATATCACATATTTTCCAGGCACAAAGCCGCGTGTTCAGTCATTGGCGAATGACTTCTCAGCTAATGGCAGGAATATTACGGTGACACCTGAGGATAAAACACAAAAAAGACAAAATTTATGTCAACATCACTACTCTATTGAGCCAGCGACTCCAATACGACCCTTTTACACTGGGCCTTCGTTTGACTCTCGCAGATGTAGGTCGAGCCTTAGAAGAACTAAGAGTCTTGAATCAGCATTAAAAAAGAAGCCGCACTACAAGTCTGACAACTCAACTTCTCGGGCCTTTGACTTGCCGGTGTTTCAAAGACATTCGGCTGTTCTAACAGGAGAGCAATTCAAGAAGATTCGGGGCCATTCGGAGCCTGATTTAACTTTATCTTTACCGGAAACAATTCTGACTTCACCGCATGAACCACCACACACTGGAAGTTTTAAAAATTATGCAGCTGGAGAGCAGCGTGGCTTATTTACTAACACTGGATTCTATAAAGGTAACAACTTCAAGCAACACTCTAAGTAAAGAGAACTATAATATTTGACAGTCGAATCTCCTCTAAGCAAACACCCCATATGGACATAATGTTTAAGTATCCTCTTACCCGCAATATCCTGCGCCAAAAGGACCTTTCTCTTGCCTGCGCTTACTGGCTAGAGCATAGAAATGTTTTTTTTTTCAATAACAAGAAGCTGTACACAGCTTGAACTCGTGTCGTTTTTAAATTATTGCAGCATTGTTTCCCGAGTGTTTTGAGTGCTTTTACGTAGAAACAGAAGCTTAAAATTATGTCTAATCAAAGGCCCCTAAGAGACAACCCGTGTAGAAGAAATGCGAACGCGTAACACAATATTGCCGTAAGCTTACGTTTCCACACTGACACGGTTCGATATTTTTTAAAAAAAAAAATTAAACGTAAGGATTTTAGACGAACGGAAAAAAAAAAACAGAACGTCACTTTCATAATGTCCAGTCCGAAGAAAAAAAAAACAGGACAAAAAAGAAAAAAAGAAGTCCCGAGCGTGACTTGAACTCGGGCCGTCCGGGGCTAAGCCAAAACATCTATCCACGGCGCTATCGAAGAACACTTAGTCGATAGGTTTTAATTTTCTTATTTTAAGGTAGATACGCATTAAAACGCGTGTCTCGGTTGAAAAATCCTTTTAAATAGATTTTAACGTTGAACTAAAACCTCCAAATGCGAAACATCTTTAAGCTTATTGTTGTTTATATTCGTATAAATCAAATTAATTATTGTTATCGCTGGATTCACGTTGTTCTTGTTACGAAACGTATTCGTAACAAAGCATTTAATGCTCACGAAGTTTACAGCTGATGGAATTGAGGAGCGAGTGAATGAGAGAATTTTATTTAGTCACCGTTTCCGATAACCCGTGCATTATGCTTGCGTGTATACACGGGTTTAAAAGTAAGACTACACCACATTCACTACATTCAGTAGCCGACACTTCAAAGCTCGATCGCTAAGCAAATTGCAAGTTATATAAAACACAAAACTTGCCGGAACAAAAATCCCACAGGAATAATATCAAACGGTCCTATCCATACATGAACGCCTTGCATTGTCGGCTTGAAAACGTGCAATTGTACCCTGTAAATTCTGCGGTCGTCGGCATAAACTAAAATATGCATGCATAAATTTGCATGCGCTAATGTGACACGAAAAAAAAAAACAAGAAAAGTCAAAGCCGGATTTACAACTCGTGTGCTTCGCCACGAGTAATAATATAATATCTTTACTAAAAATAGCAATAGTAATAATTCACATAGAAATGTAATGGGATTAGCCACGAACGGGGTTCAACTAAAACAATGAAGAACATTATTATGACTGGTCTTTTGTAATCAGAATTGAGGTCTTGTGGGAATTACAAGAATTTGTTGCTGTTGCTGTTGTGTCTTTTTTAACTGACCTTTAAAACAACATACGGGACAAGTAAAACTTAGAAAAAGACCAAGGAAAGGATTGGTCACTAAGAACTCCATGTAGCACCTTCAAAAAACAGTCAATAAAACTTAACTTTGCGTCTTGGTTGCGTACAATTAATGGCAAAGGAAAAGACTGTAATTTATTTGTTTCCACCATTTTTGCAGAGAATGGAAACAGATCTCAGAGGCGAGCCTGCGATCTCCACATTACAGGGCCATCAAGCAGAATTTACAAAGAACTGAGTGAATTAAGTCCGAAGGAACTGGAACGAGAAGTGTTTTGTTGAAGACACAGTTACTGTAGTGATACGCCGGGTGAAAGGATATGATAGTTGTTAAATTCTTTCTGATGAGTATGGCAGGAACAGTAAAATATTGGAACGACCAAACAGTACTTGATGACACAGAAGTACATTTTGATTTAAGGTGGCTCCAAGTAGTTTTTTTGGGTCACACTTCCCTTTTTGAATGCATAATTTTACTTTAGCTCAATGAATCTGAATTTGATACCAGATGTTAGGCTTAGATGAAAGTTTTGAGCGATGCTCTTTTTATGCTAATCGGCGTTTCCATAGCAACGGTAAACAAACGTGGCGAAAAACAGTTTTCCCTAATCATCTTTCGATTTTGGGGCTACCCGCGACAAGCGAACAAATGGACTTTAATCTACACAGTGTAGCACACTAAATGGGAAAATTTCAAACAAATTAAACTGTTCAATCTTGAATAAATCGCTGAAACATTTTTAACACGTGTTTTTTTCATGTTTGAAATGTAAGCCGTCAAAATATTCCATAGGTCTCACAAATTATCATTAAATTACCACAGAAAGTTTCCTCAAACTTAAGTTATTACTCTCTGCAAATAGCTCTGACTAACTCCTCAGCAATAAAGAGATCGAGCTTTTCATTCAAATGCAGTTTTGCTTGGGACGTTTTCACTCTTTTTAAACTGTATTTGAATGAAAAGCTCGATCTCTTTATTGCCGAGGAATTAGTCAGCTATTTGCAGGGAGTAATAATTTTAGTCTCAGGAAACTTTCTGTGGTAATTTAATGATAATTTGTGAGACCTATGAAATGTTTTTAATTGCTTATACAGTGAACTCTCTCTTAACGACCACTCTATTAAGCGACCACCTCCATTAAGCGACCACTTTGTAAATAACCATTTTGTTTTTCAGTCAAATACTGTTTAGAAAACTCTCTCTTAAGCGACCAATTCTCAAATTTCTTAAGCGACCGCGACCACTTTCGAGGTCAAAAATGTGACAAATTCCTTTGTTTTGTGTTTCCGTTAAGCGACCACCCTCAATGTTATGAAATTCTGGCGTTACTCAGATGTCACAAAGTTCAGTTTTTAATCAGAGGTTTTTAATAGCGCTGACAGATATTTTACACAACTGAAAAACTGCGGCTAGATCATGGTTACATAGTATTGAAAACTTCAACAGTTACAGTCAGAACGATAAGAATCAGCTGAAGAATTTTCTATTCCACGTGAAATACACCAGTGCTTCCAATCTTTTCCCTAAGCCATGGAATAGAAATGTCGTTATCCCCATAGAAAATGTAATCGCAGGGAATTTCCAGTCCATAACCCGCTCCTCGGTTTACACGCTTCCCTGTAACAATGGCTTTTCCATTATTGGTCCTTCGTTTCAGAAATTTGCTCACATACTGAGACGTTTGTAATGGTATGTGGCCGACAATCTCGTCTTCTTTGAAAACGATACTGGGATGATTTGCTTCAGTGAAAGTTGTCGACAGCGGCCTTACTACTGCAACAGCATTTTTGTCTTTGTCATTCAGGGGCTCGCGCTTAAGACTACGTTGCTCACCAATTTCGGGAACCCATGTTGTTTTATCCTTGTAGACATGGTAACCTCGAATGAATGAGTGGACCGTAATGCTTGAAAAATTCTTGTTCTCCATCTTGGCGAACGGAGCAAATGACAACGCAATGAGAAGCAAGTGAAAAATATTTTCTTGTCACCGTATAAACGAGGTCTGTTGTCGAGTTCTGTTAAAACAACGTGTACATTGTAGTTTTGATTGGCGTCGGCAGTTATTTTCTTTCACCTCAAGAGGTGCCGTTCACGTGGGATTTCCGCCAACATTGTCATAGCATTTGTGGCTGCTTTCGTTCCATTGCATTTAGAGATGCAAAACTGCGTTAAATGCGCAAGTCTTACAAAGTATGTTTGTCTGAAATGTGCGAAACCTGTTTGCAACAAGTCTAAAGAATGTTCAGTTCCTGCGAACGAAGACAGTCCCGGCTGGAAAGCTGGTGTTTCAGTGGCTCATTTCGCTGGTTGCATTTCTTGCTCTGAAGCACCAACTTTGAATGAGACGAAACAAGCAAGCATCCCTGTCGAGAAAAGTAAACCAACTACAAAGGAATGGTCCGCAAAGAAACCAATAGCACCTCCAAAAGCTGATGCTACTCAAAGAAAATGTCTTACTCTAAAAGAGAAAGTAGAAGTTATTCAGAAATCTACCGAGGGTAACAGCACGAGAAAGTTGGCGCAAATGTTTGGTTGCGGAAAAACGCAGATCATCAAAATCTTGAAGAAAAAAGCTAAACTTCTGGAACTGTGGAACTCCAACGAAGGCACAAATTCCCAAAAGAGAATGAGAGTCGGAAAATATGGCGAGATTAATGGATTGTTGTGGGAATGGTACACAAGAGCAAGGGCGTCAAATATCCCTGTGGACGGCCCCATGCTGACTGAGGAAGCGAGAATTATTGCTGAGAGGATTGGAGACGATACCTTCAAAGGAACAAGTGGCTGGCTAGATAAGTGGAAAAAGAGACATAATATTGGCCAAATGAACATTGCTGGGGAAGAGGGAGATGTTAGCCTAGAGACCTTGGACAGCTGGAACGAAAGAGTGAAAGAGCTAACCAAGGGCTACTCCCCAAGGGATATATGGAATGAGGATGAGACTGGTTGCTTCTGGAAGGCGATGCCTGAGAAATCGCTGTCAGAAAAGGGAAAACGTTGCAGAGGCGGCAAAAATGCGAAGCAACGAGTAACCGCTAACAACAACAACAACAACAATTTATTCAACAACAAACAATCACAACAATGTATTCTTAGTATAATAATGGAAGAGTTGAATGATTTGTTTGCCCTGCAAATAACTGGAACGCTAATCGGGGCGGGGCAAAACAAGTACATGAATAATACAGTTATCTACAAAATCAAAAACCTTATACTATTGAAAAGCCTTGCAGATTGCACATAATAATGAATAAAAAACACAGAAGTTAAGTGATCTAATTGAGTTAAGAACAAGTGGTCTCAGACTATAGTAAGTGTATTTATGTACTTACTTTATTAATAATCATGGAGATTTGAATATAGTCATCCTCCTTTTCTAAAATATTGAATAGCAATTTGCGGAGAGCTTTTTTGAAAGCATTCTTAGGAAGATCCGTTATATAGCGTGGTATCTTATTCCACAGCTTTACTCCGAGCCGAGAGAAAGAATTGTTTAGTATTTCTAGTCTGGAACATTTAACATAGAATTTTCCAGATGTAGACGATCGTGTATTGTATGAGTGAATATTAGACGTTTTCTGAAATAAATTGAGCATGTTTATTGGGGCTTTATCATAATTGATATCATGCATTAAGGTTGATACGGCCTCATAATAAAGAAAAGTTATTGGAAGCACGTTAGCTTCGAGAAATAAAGGAATTGCATGATCATGCCAGTCTGCAAAGTACAGTAATCTAAGAGCTCTTTTCTGAAGAATTAGAATTTTATTGACATAGGTCTTGCAAGCCTGACCCCAGGCAGCAAGACCATAGGTTAAATAAGGATGAATTAGTGACTTATAGATATTGAGTAGTATTGGTCGAGGTACAGAGTGGCGTAGCTTTGCAATTAGTCCAATATTTTTACTAATTTTTGTAACAATAGAATCAATGTGGTATTTCCAGGAGAGATTCTGATCAATAAGAACGCCCAGGTATTTTATATAAACTTTAGACTCGAGATGAACAAATTTGTTCTTTTCATTATCAAATATGCAAAGTTTTGGTTGGTAAGCAAGACGTTTTTGATAAGGACGGAAAATTACAAAGTTGGATTTATTAATATTAAGAGTTAGTTTATTGGCTGTCAGCCAATTACAAACGTTTTGTAGCTCATTGTTGACAGTTGACTCAAGATCTTTCAAATTTTTGTCCGCATACAGAATGTTAGTATCGTCTGCAAAGAGGTAAAATCTAAATTTATTCGAGCATCTGTGAATATCATTGACATATACCAAGAAAAGCAGAGGTCCAAGAATTGATCCTTGAGGAACACCACATCCAACGACAGCTTTATCTGATATATGATGGTCTACTTGCGTTCTTTGCGTGCGATTTTTAAGATATGAGGAGAACCAATCATTAATTATTCCACGAAAGCCATAGTGATTGAGCTTATCAAGCAAAATATCGTGATCGACGGTGTCAAAGGCTAGATCAATGAATACTCCACAAGATATTAATCGCTGATTCATGTTTGTCTGTATATCATTAACAATGTCCAGTATTGCGTGTTGGGTTGAATGCTCCTTACGAAAGCCGTATTGTGAGGAATATAAAAGTTCGTGTTTCTTTACATAGCTCATCAATCTGTTGTAGATTATTTTCTCAAATACTCTATTAAAATTAGAAAGTAAAGAGATAGGTCTGTAGTTGTTTGCGTCCGTATCATCACCACTCTTAAATACTGGCGTAATTTTAGCAATTTTGAGCTTTGATGGATAAGTCCCTAATCTGATAGATGTATTAAGTATCTCTGTGAGAACAGGAGCTATGACGGCACTTGAACATTTCAGTAATTTGGTAGGTGAGGAGTATAAGCCATAGGATTTATCATTTGGTACAAGTAATATTTCTGACCATACTTCTTCGGGTAAGACAGATTGGAAGAAGAAGGATGAAGTTGAAGATTTGCACTTATCAACATAGTCTAGATGATGTTTTTGGGGAATGGGCAGCTTATTAGCAAGTCTGTTTCCGACCGTTGCAAAGTGTTCATTAATAATGTTAGGTATCCGCGAACTGTCTTTAACAATTTTGTTACGATCATTAAAATCCTTAAGCGCAGATATGACTTTTAAATTTTTTTTCCTTCTGTGTAAAAGTTCATTAATTCCTTGCCAGGTTTTTTTCATGTTGGCCATATGATTTTCGAAAAACGTATCATAATATTTTCTTTTGCTTAGGCGTATCAGTGTACAAATTTTATTTCTATAGTGTTTGTACCTAACTTCATCTCCAGATGCATATAATTTATTTTTAACCTTAATCGCCGCCATAATTCCATTAGTTATCCAGGGTTTAGATAGCTGCTTTACTTTGCGATTCGATAGTTTTTTCATGGGGGCGTGTTTGTTTGCATTTTTTGTGAATGCAGCGGGTGGAAAAGAGTCTCTTATTGTGATAGGAAGTAGTAGACTACCACGCTGCTTCACACGTTTGGCCAATCCTTCGCAACCATGCGGCGCTCAGTACTTCAGTAATGACAAAGCTTGGATGAGAACCGAGATTATGGTTACTCTTCTTACCAGGTTGAACAACCGAATGAAAAGAGAGAATAGACACATTATCCTCTTCTTAGATAATGCGCCATGCCATCCACCCTCGCTAACGGACATGTTCTCAAACATCAAAGTAGCCTTTTTACCGAAGAATACGACCTCTCGCACACAGCCCCTGGATGCGGGCATAATCAAGGTTTGGAAGATCTACTACAAAAAGAAGTTGCTGCGGCATATCGTTGGTCAGGTGGATGGAGAGCGTTCAGCCAGCACAATAGTTAAGTCTGTGAACCTCCTAATGGCTGTGCGATGGATGGTAAATGCATGGGACGAAGTCAAGGAAGATGTGATTAGTAAATGCTTCAGACATGTTGGTATGTCCCCCTCAGCCATGGATTTGGATGACGATGGTGATGATCCGTTTGCCGGCGAAGAGTTACTTGACCTGGAGGCCCTCGTACAGAAGATGACCGAGAGAGGTATCGACGTTGCACCCTTTACTGCTATCGACTGTGGCGCCGAAGCGCATGCCTCTTTAGACCCCGCTCATCCTAACTGGAGGCAGACCTTGCGAGATGAGATTCTTGCAACTCACTTAAACAGCGACGATACAGAAATGGAGATGGCTACGGACGACGATGATGACGGTGAAGACCCTCCTTTACCAGTCCCGACAGTGCGAACAGTAAAAGGGGCACTTAATCTTGCAACTCAGATTGCCGAGTTCGCAGATTATCAGGACTGCGAGGAGTTGTCTTCTGCAGTCGCGAAAGTCACCGATGTTCTTGTCGACATGAAATTTAAAACACAGAAACAATCGAGCATTCTGGACTTCATGAAGAAACTATGAAACGCCACCTTTAAAACAGATGTACAGTATTCCATATGTGACATTATAATTGGAAGTTTTGTTTGAGTACAGTAAACTGATTTTAAGTGATTTAACAATGAACACATTTTCCAAGTGCGTGTCTCAAAAACCAACAATGAATAAGCGAGTAGCTTAATATGTAGTACATTGTCCGCTTTAGAATAAGTTTTTTCTCAAAAGAGCTTTGTATATTTGCTTCATTTAAACTGATAAGGCAATACAGAATGGTAATAATTAGTGGATTCTTGCAGTTTTTGGCTTATTGTCTTGATTTTTCTATTAAGCGACCACCTCCATTAAGCGACCACTTTTTCCTGCACCAAGGGTGGTCGCTTAAGAGAGAGTTGACTGTATTTCAAACATGAAAAAACGCGCATTAAAAATGTTTTAGCGAATTATTCAAAATCGAACAGTTTAATTTGTTTCAAATTTTTCCATTTAGTCTGCTACACTGTGTAGATTATAACGCATTTATTCGCTTGTCGCATTATATGAGGAGTGCAATGTTTTTAAATGAGGGGACTACATACGCTGACTATATGCTTGCATATCATGCAGACGAGTGTGCCCGAAATAACAACTGAGTCACCTTAAAAGGTTCATCACTGATCAACACGGTTTTCAATCCCTTGTAAAAGCGGCGAATCTTCAAACGTTTATTGTGGCGGCACTCGAGAAGTACTCAACAAAGTTTATACGGGGAGGCTCCACTAGGATGTTCAACCTCTAACCCTTTCACATACTAACGTTTGTTAAAATAATATTCCTTTCACAAACTTCTAACAAAAAGTTATACGGGGTCACATGAACCTGTGAAACAAGAAAATGAAATGAAATGTACCCACTTAGTAGAGTAATCTTTGTGTGTAATTTCTGTCCAGTTTTTGCTACCCTTTCTAAAGGTTTAGACTTAAGTAATGCTCCACATAAGAATATAGTAAACTTCATTGTTCTGCGGCATTGGCTCTTCCCACATAGAATATCTTTGGTTTCAATAATAGAGGAGGGACTGATGGTTCATAATTATATTTCAGTATAAAAATAAAGAAAATAAACGCGCAAAATTTCACTTTAACTGATTTCGAAGTTTCTTGTTTATCGTCGTCATGGTCATATCGATTTTACCAGAAAATATATCTTGCCAAACTTCAATTCAAAACCAGTTAGTGGTGAAAATTTTACGTTGATCTGACTTGGAGAAGACTGCTCAAAAGCCGATTGAAAAATGTAGGTATGGTCTCCAGAAAACTGTATCAAAACACCTTTAAGAGGCTATCTCGCTAGATTATTTTTTTTTTTTAGCCCTCAATGGTTATTATGGGCAGCCTGTACTCTGCTCTCAGTAGTTTTTATATAATGTAAATCAATGTGGAGTACAAATAAAGTTGTTTTTATGGTATCACTTTGAAAACCCAACAGTCAAATTTGTATCAAAGTAACAGAGCGTTCTTAGCAGCAGATGGACACGATGGAAATGGATTGGAACTTGAAAATTGCGGCAAATTCATTTGGTCGGTGGACTGTAAACGCTTTTTAAAAACTCCGCTGAGCGGTGCATAAGGCTTGCGCGTAAACTTGTATTGAAGGCGGCCTTTTACTTCTTTTACTCGTTCCAAATTCAAAGAAAAATAACTGACCAATGAAAAAGAGGTCATTGCACGTTAAAGAGATGTACTGATCTTTCAAACTTTGGAAAATAGAAACCGATCTGCGAATTTCAAATGCATTTTTTAGTCTAAGAAAAACGCACGGTAAATGTTGCTTTGAAATGTATCAATTTTCGCTGCTATTTGTAAAAGTTCAAATAAACCCAAATTTTATTTCCAAAACTATGAATTAAAACTTGGGTCTAAGCGTGAAGCAAAAACGCACTGTTTTAAATAAAAGAGAACTGGACGATGTTAAATTTGTTTACTCATCAATTCTTTAACTGCTCTGTAAAACAACAAGTTAAGACCGAGATTTGTAAACGTTAACCTCAGCCTTTTAAAGCAGCTCTCGCATGACGACTGCATTTGTAAAAGTTGAAAATACACCAATTTCGAGGCGACGACTCTGCTTCCTGATCGTAGGTTTTATCAAAGGGGACAGACTTCAAATGAATGTGGCTTCTGGACATATCTGAATTTCGTAACTGTTCATCAGTAGGATGCCTAAAATGTGTGCAATTCCACAATTGGTTTCGGCTCCATTAAATCCTATACCAATTGCAGAACATTTTAGGAGGAGCCACCCACAGTGTGAGCACAGTTACTGACAAGACACTGATTAGTAAAGAAAAACAACGCAAAATAAATGTAGTACGTCAAATAACGAACTAAGCACACACGTCAACTAAATAAGCCAAGCACGCGCACAACTTAAGGAAAATTGCGCGCGCGCGCGCACCCGCATCAAACTGAATGGAAGCAATATAGAAAAAAGAAATAGGGGTGCTAGGATGATATAAAGGATCTAAAATAACAAAGGATACGGCGGTGTCTCTCAATTCTGGATTGCTAGTCTAATTTCCCGTAGTGTAGCCCATACTTCTCAATGATAGCACCGTGGCGTTTGAAGAATTTAGTAAACGATTTACGAAGAAGCGTAGATTTGAACCCTTGGTGAAGGAGACGTGATGAAAGTCGGCGAAGTCTATGTATAAAATCCAACTTCGATGTGTAAATTCTAGCATATCTCACCAATTGAGATATATAAACACAATAGGCCGGATTGGCGGGAATGTTGCTGTCCATATGAGGAAAATTGACAATCCGAAATGAGAAGTCATCCCTCTTGTCGTAAACGCTGAGATGGAAAGGTGTGATGCTGTCACCATTCTTGATTCTCGTGTCCAGATAACCCACTTCGTTTGATGTTAAGATAGTGTCCTTTTAGTTCCAGGTCCGACGGGTAAATGTCGCTGATGTAATTTCCAAAATTCTCATTGTTAACGCTCAATAAATCGTTGATATAACGAAAGGTGTTGATAAATTGGACCAACCTCGAAGGGAAAAGCCCTGGGAACGAGGTTGAAATTGGACGGCTTTGGTCATTTCTTGCTTCATTGTTCTGAGCATGAAATCATACTCGAAGGTGTGGCGGAACAGATCAGCCAACAAAGGTGCGCTGTTAGTGCCCATTGGTATGCCAAAAATTTGCCGAAAAACTAAGTTTCCGAAGCGGACGTAGATATTGTCGATAAGAAAGTCAAAAGCGAGACACAGTTCCCTACAGGAGAAGTAAGTGTACTTCGTAGACTTCCTATCATTATATATCAAATAACGTCAACTTGATTGCAATTATAGTTACTATTATTTCTTGCTTCCTATAACCACCCGCGGAATACAATAAACCTAAAATAATATATTGTAGTGGAAAATTTTACTACGTTTCTATAGGTAATTAATTAAATGAGCGGAAGATGAAACAGAACTTGTTAGGTCTCGAAGGTTAGATTAATACGCGTTGTTGATCCGAATCCTGAGAAATAATTTGTCAAAAATTCGCTAAATGCTAAATTCAGCTTAGGCTTTTGTGTAGGCTTACAGCACGAATACATTGGCACCAACTTAAATTGATTTGAATTTTTTAAATGCAATTTCAGTGTTAAATTCAATTTAGTAAATGAAAAAAATAATGAAAAGCAAACATCAGGAGAATAAAAAATACAACAGCGGTTGTCATATCGTAATAACCAGCAATAATTTTACCAAGCGAGAACCGTCCCGTATTCATAATTGCAACGATGCGTTTAACAACTCTGAATAACTGTACCAATCATCTTTATTCTTTTGACTTGATAAAACTATGTTTATCGTCTTCTATTTTATTCTCTTAACTTCAAGCATTTTACCAGTTGCAATTCTTTTATGAATTTTGTTTACGTCAAAGGTTCTTGAAAACAGCCAAGAGTGCATTTCATAGCAACGCTACCATGAGCACTATGGAAAAATAAACTTTGTAACATATTTACTTCATGAAAAATGAGGTATGCTTAAAACATGAGAAGGGACTCAACAGTGAGGTATAAAAGTTCGCTGTGGTGAGGGAACAGCACTCCCACTATCGTCGTTCATTTGACGACTTTTTGGCGAATTGGATTTGAAGAAACAAAAGGTTCTAATACAGGAAATAATTAAAATAACTGAGATAGTTACTTTCATATAACAGGATTATGCATGGCACAGCATGAAGGAGCATATAGGCTGGTTTTCACTAGCGCAAAAGCATAAGCACATAAGCAGACTCAGTAACGTGTTATTCATTAGTTCCAATTTGAACAAAACAGAACAATAGGCACTAATGATCAACATGTTACTGAGTCTGCGTATGTTGGCTTGTGCTTATGCTTATGCGCTAGTGAAAACTAGCCCTAAGAGCACTACTTCATCCAAAGATAAATTCACATGCATACGCATCTGCTCGAGAAAATTGTTGTTTAAGTTTTTTCAAGGCACGTTTTAGTGTTCATTTCCGTCGTACGTCCACATTGTTTAAAAAAGACCGGAAATTATATCACTTATCTTACGAAAATTACGATCTTTTCCACAATTGATCGAGATATCGATCTGTGGCCTGTAGCCTTCATTCCCACCATCCCACAAATACATTCACAACAAATAACGAAGGCGGAAGATGCAAGCGAACAATGGCCAGGAAAAACGGAAATTGAAGATCAATGTTTCCTGTTCACTTTGAGTTCCATTTCAAAACGTTGATCAAAAATAACTGAGAAGCAAACCAACAGGGTTTAACGTCACCAAAAATCCGAACCAATCTAAAACTGTAATGACAACAGAACACGACCAAAACATCTTTTAAAGTTCTAGTACAAAAAAAAACATGCAAAATAAATGACTGCCTTAAACTGAACTGCTTTCCATCAATTGGTCAAGATCTGTGGAATTTGTAGCCTTCATGCCCACTTTCCCACAATAATATATTCGCATTAAGTCTGGATGAGGAAGGCGGAAGACGGAGGCGGACAATGGCAAGGCTGGACGGAAAATTCGTGATCAATGTTTTGTTTTTACTATAAGTGCCATTTTAAAAAGTTGATCAATAATAACTGAGAAGCAAACCAACGGAGAACAGTTTTCCGTTAGTGAAACAAATAAAATTAAAACTTCAATTAACGCGAATTGGAGGAAAAGTTATACTTCCGAATAAAGGAGATCAACGCGAAAGATGAGGTCAAATTTCAATTTGAAGGAAATAAACGCGATTAACACAAAAAAAACACAGTTTGTGGTGATAACAGGAACAAATTTTATTTCAACACTTTCAAAACACAGATCTACAATCCTAGTTGCTTAAAATGTAAACTTCTTCTATTTAGGGGTTAGAGGAGAAATCTGACCAAAATAAGGTGGCGACTATCAATTTTCAGGCTGAATTTAACCCATTCAGTTGCAAAGTCAAGTTATGAATTTTTCATTATATATAATGTTCTATATAATGTGCTTTTCATTTTTTTAGTGAAAAGTCTGTGGCTAAACAGTGCGACCGTTGAAATGAGACACGAACCAAGAACTATTTCATTGGAAGCTTTAATGTCTTTTTTTTTTTTCGCCTAAAAAGCAAGGTATTATTTTTTTAGTGATTTTCCAGGAAGTTGAAGGGCAGGGCAGAAATGGCCGAAGGGACTTGGGAGGGCAGGGGAGAGAAGGGGAATGGGGAAGAGGGGAGCCGGGATTAGCGTTAGGGTAACTTTAACCCTTTTACCGCGGAATTAAGTTCCATGGGCCCTGATAGCATGATATTATAATATTTAATACAGCTATTTCAATTTAGGTTGTCGGATGAAAGCTTCAAGCGTACGCAACGAGACCGCAAGGTACTTTGGGATTTTTGTGTATACGATAAATTAACCAAAGCAAATTAAATGCCTCGTCCATACAGCGAAGGCAAACATTTATGGTGCTAACATCCACCTCACTCGTTGCACTAACAAACGCAAAAACCGCAAACTTAAGTAAGACCAATTTACAACTACCTATAGTAACTTGCGGTCTCGTTGCGTACGCTTGAAGCTCTCATCCGACAACCTAAATTGAAATAGCTGTATACACATCCAACTGAAGAAACGTTGTCGGAAGACAAGAAAGACAAGGAAAAGACAAGAAAAAGGAGGCCCTCCTTATGAACATCCCATATATTGAAGATCTATTTATTCTTAAGAGTTTTTTAGAGGATGATAAAATAATGTGCACTGAGAACACAAGACGTTTTTCTACTTTCCAGAAAACCATTTCGTCGTATCGTTCATGTTTTGTACTTCAGTTAACCGGACAACGTTTTTTCGGGTGTATACGTATATCTTTTTATTGTTTATCTCATTTTGTTTTTGCTGATGCATTTTTGTGTGCGTTTAACGATATCAGATATCCTTTATTTCTTCAGATATGATATCAACTTTACAATATATGTTTATCTAAAAACCAAGATAAATGTGGCAATAAAATAAGTTGTTTTGCTTTATTATCAATTTTCGCATCTTTTTTTGGATTGTAGTCAAGTGAATTATTCCTGCGAATAGTAATTTTAAAGAACTTGGATTAGATTTTCACTTTTGGTATTTGGGGCCGAAAACATAAAAAAGGTAAGTGAGGAGAGAACTAACAAATCAAAGCAAGACTATTTGCAACTTATCCCAAAACATATATGTACATGTAATAGATAAATATATATGTTTACAGAAAATGTTTATATGTGCATTAAGATGAGCGAACCTGTTCATGTTATATTTTTGTATATATTTTTTCTCGTTCCTTCTAAATTATTCTCGTTTCTTTTAAATTATTGCTTGAAATTAATTTCAAATGAACAACCTAAAAGGACTAGGACGAGCATCCATGTCAATGCCATAATTATAAAGAGCTGACCAACTCTTAACCTATTTAAAAATTTATTTAAGTGGTGGTACACGTTGAAAGATCAAAGCACAAAAGGACATTATATTACAATTTTAATGACTTCTATCTTGATTTTCTAGGATTTTACAAGGTTGCGATATAGTTTCCTCTTTTTACATCCTACCGACCTTTTCCAAACTTAGTTCATTTCTTGGCTGCAAAATGGTCATTGCAATGCCGGAATCTTGACCAGTTTCCTTTTGTCTCTTAAAATTAATTCCTTTATAATCCTCAGTGCCTGTACCGCAGAACCGTTTCCACAAAAATACTCTGAAATTCTTGATTTGTACAACGTAAATTACAAAATTAATTACACTGTTAGAATATGCAATCACGCCGCTCCCGTAACGAATAATATAATCGGTTTGGAAATCGATATCTGGTTTGGCGATCATGTTATATGTCACGTAGCCAAGGTAGAAAAAATAGGGAATGATAAAAGCAATCGTAACTGCAATAAGAAGAAACGTTCCGCGAATTTTTGCAGCCCTCAGTCTTTCAGCGATTGGGTTATTTATAACAATGGAAATTCTGGTTTTAACTGTAATCCACACTGTTCTAATTAAGGAAATATTGATTACAGTGAGGAATATACAGGGAAATACATACACAATAACAGTAAATGAAAGAAACAAAACACGGAATGGAGGGTATTCATTGTCATATTTGCAAATAATTGTAAAATGTATATCATTCACATCGTATCTTAACCCTCTAAATGTAGCTGTGGGAAGCAAAGTGATCAAACATCCAAGAAACCAGGCAAGAAAAATTAATTTGCGAACGGTCGAGGAGCTTAAGGTTTTTGGCACCCGACGCAATGAGAAATACTTCTCAACACTTATTACGATTAGATTGTGAATAGTTATAACTGGGAACACAATATTTAAATAGCGAGCTATCCTACATGGCCATTTGTATTGAAAAATATCGAAACATATCTGAATGCAAGTAATTGGAAGTGAAATTGCGGTACAAAGGACGTCAGACAGCGCTAAGCTCTTAATGTACAAATTAAAATTTTTCATGAAACGGCTTTTCTCAATGAGATTGGGATGATTTTTGCAAGACACAAAGTAAAAGATTGAGATATTTCCTGCAAACCCCACTACACCTACAATCGCCATTGATAAAACCAAAGCAAGTTTTGTTGTGAAACCTGCTGGTGTGAAAATGTAGACTGCAGCTTTAGGATCTGAATTGTTGCTCAAAAATGACAAATCCTCGCCTCCATTATGATTCATTCTTGACTTGCTAACTCTCGGCGGTATCTGTACGTAGAATATTATAAAGATTTAAAATTAACATTTATTAAATTATCATCATCATCGCTCAATTTGAGTGTTGTTTAGGTGTCTTTTTATGAACAAGACATTTTGCCGTCTTCATAAAGAACATATCGTATATATTTCTTTACCTTCAAATTAATTTATTCTTGTACTGACAGAAAGATGGGGCAGTCTTCTTTGATTCTTTATAAATTTGACACACCTATGGAATCAAAGAGACAAGAAGAGTAAAACTATTAATAATATTTCGCAAACGTTTTGCTGTAGAAAACAAAGTTTCACTTACTTTTTCCTTTTTTTATTAACAGTACCAATACAAACCGTTCTATTTTGCTTCAATAAAAATAACCAGCAAAAGAAGGAGAGAGAGAGAGAGAGGTGAAAAGGGGACAACATGGAACGACTGGGAAGATCATTATATCAAGTAACGGGTTTGAATGTTGTTTGCAGTATTTTTGTTTAGTTTACATGACATTGTACATACATTGAATTAAAAGCAACAGTGAAGGCAAGAATTACAACTAAAACTAAAGTACCTACACATTGGATCCCTCGGCATGGAAAGAGCATAAGAACAACTGTATCTGGCTTAGAACCGTTTTGTTTGATTTCACATGCATCTGCGCAAGATAATCATTGATTCGAGTATAAATACGACACGCTTCCTTGTTTATTTATATGTCCGGACAGTAAATATAAACAGTCCGGTAATTACTAATGTTGTGATAATTTGTTGCGTTGTTTATAAGGTGTTTCTTGCCATCCAATTCGAAAAGGTTACATACGTCATCGGCACATTAAAAATGTGCAATTGTGTTAAATGAAGGAAGAGGAGGAGATAGCGCATGTAAAGGAGGAAGGCGGTGGTGATGGAAATGAAAATCCCAACTTGAAAATTACTCTTCAGACTCTGTGTTGACAAGACGACAGTTTAGTCATTTGTATTACTTATTTTAATTAAAAAATATAGAAAACAGTCTACTCAATGTCTTTGAATCCAATTGAAAACTAAAACATTATTCTGTCATTTACCGGAGTTTTCACAATAGGGAGTAATTACTGAATGCAGGTGCATCATATACAAAACTAAGACTGTAAGTAAGTAACGTCAGTCGTGCTTTATATTTACAAAAGACTACTCGATTCCTTTGGGTTCAATTAAAACTTTAAAATTACCAGACGGGGTGTTCACTGATTATAAGGTGGCCCGAACCTATTTATTGGCGCCTTGGTTACATTTTTGAATCGAGCTTTATGGTAGCAAAGATTTAACCGATTTCTATAATTTTAGTGGCATCCTACATGAAGAATGTTTGAATTTGAAGAAAATATAATTTATTTGTTTGTGGGAGTAAAAATCTTTGAGATATAAAATTGTTATGCATTGACATAATAAAATATATGAAGACTCGTTATCCCTAAGTGGCAAACTGCCCGTGAGGAGTGTGACAACAAAGCCAGAGATCTTGAATAAGTTATCAAGCACAAGGGTTTTCATTGCAGCTCAAAAGCGGATAGTTAGAAGCTAATTTGCCTATAAATTTAGGCAAAATTTATTTTTCGCTGTTACTGTTAAATTTATACCGGTAAAAAGGAGATTTTTTTTTCAAAAATAACAGCCAAAGAGACAAATAGTATTTCTTTATGTAACATTTACTGGCTATCAGGATATCTCCGAGCATTTTTGGTTCCGAAAGAAATTAGTCCATGTCAGTCGGACCGCTTTATCTCCGGTTTCAGTCATAAAATGGCGATTTTGGTAAATTTGTAGGAGCTCTGTACGGGGCGCAGGGAAGAGTGCCCACAAATTTTATTCTGTAAGTTGGTAGATTGGTCATAGTACTTTTGAAAACAATAGAAAAATTCATCACTCAGTCAAAATTTTATAGAAAACAATTGTTAATTAAGCATTTAAACTATTAAAGAAAGATGGAACTTCTATATGTAAAATTTTTCATTTATTCTGATAAGGAATAAAGTTTTGGTAGGACCCAACATTTGCAGTTTATTCGCCGACTAGGCAAATTTGTTAGTTTTGAGGTGACCTAGAAAACTATCTCGGAAAATAGAAAAATAAATTAATTGATCCAAATAAATGTGATATTTGTTCATGGGATATAATGGTTGTCTTTCACTGAGGAAACTAGGGAAATCGGTTAAGGTCCAAATTACTTGCTGCAGGTGCATCATCTAATACAAAAAATAATACTCTAAGTACGTGATGAGCTGTGCTTCATGTTTACAATACACCGAGCTACTGGAAAATATTTAGATTTTCCAAAATTCCTGGAAGAAGATCTGAAGATATATAAATTATAATATATATAGTTAGGCTTGGCCTAACATGCAGCGTTGCCCTCTGAAGACCCTCTGAACAAGCTTAACTAAGATGAAACTTAACTTAGGTGAAAGGTCGGAATTAAGATTGACGACCGGGCTATTTTTCAAATTTAGCAATTCTCAAAAACAGTTAGCTTAAGCTTGTTACCCAACCGTCTGCACAGTACATTTAGACCGTACAAAAGTTCACAAAAAAAACTTTTTCTCCGTCTAGAATAACTATTACGACTATTTTCCGAATAAAATACACTTGTTGCCTGTCACAAAATGCCCGAGAAACTGATTTGGAAATCAAAATTGCAAAAATACACAAACATATTTGCATAAGGCGACGCGAGTATAAAATCTAATGCCCCGTTCACACCAACGGTTAAACATGTTTAAATGTTGTTTAGTTTAACTACGTTTTTTGCCTTTATCTTGAACATTTTGAAATGTATATGACTCAAACTACTTGGAATGGTATTAAAGTCAATAAAGTTTCTTTTAGTAAAGATTTCACTCCAAATATTACGGGAGGTTGGGAGGTATTTTTCTAAACCGGTTTTAAACTAAACAACATTTAAACATGTTTAAGCGTTGGTGTGAATGGGTTATAAGTCTTGTTTTGTTTACATAAAATCGCTTTTCAATCTATGTAATGAATGAACAAACACATAAAATTGGACAACACAATCTTCTTTCGAAAAAATTTATTCAAATCTCCATTAGTTTATGTTTAAAAGCAAAACGCAAAGCGCGCATCGAGGCCGAGCCGTGTCTTCGATGAAATTCAAGAAATTAATACAATTGAATTTAAGCTACACGTTTAAAAACAGTTCTCCAAAACTAACGAGAACACAAACAAAAAGTCAATCACAGATTGATATCAAGATAAATTTCCATCGAAAAATGTAATTTGTTTTACCTTTAAGTCCCTCCGGCGACTACTGTGCTTGGAAATTCTTTAAATCTCCGCATTGGTGCTGAAATCCGTAAAACGAACCCATCTCTCGCATTGCTAAAAACGTATATAGTTCCTCGAAGCAAGATTTTATCCCTGAAAGCTATTCTTTTTCCACTAAAGCGGTTCTGAGTATCCCTTAATTAGTATATCCCTGTCTTGAGTAGCAAACCACGAAAAAATGCAGGAAAATAACGACTTATCATATGACCCGTTTGGCCCTGCGAACCTTTTCCTTGCAAAACCATTGATGAAAGTCCCGTATGAGGGCCGTACGCATTTGCGCGAGCGGGGCCGGAAAAAGGCGTACGGCCCTACTACTAAAGCGGACGGCCTCGCGCGTTAAAATTTCAAGTAATTTTGTATCCAAATTGGTCATATGATACTTATTGACTAAGTTAGGTCGGGCCGGATGGGAAAATATTTGGCTCTCGGTCATGGCGCACGGACCTCGCTGCGCTCGGTCCGTACGCCATGACCTCGAGCCAAATATTTTCCCATCCGGCCCTCCCACTTAGTCAATAAGTACATTTATTATATGGCAAGCAATACACAAGGCTAAATGGAGTGCTCTGATTGGCTATTCTTCGGTCGGGATTTTACAGTACGGACCGGTCCGTTTGGATATTTCCTCTCGATCGCTCAGCTCCAGGGAAATTCAAACCGCGAAAACACAAAAGCATAAAATCAAATGCAAGAAACCTCGTCTGGAAGGGAAAATATTGTTTAATTTATTATAAGATTACCCTTCTAACAATTTAGCATGATTGATAACATGAAAGACAAAGAGGAATACGAACATTCACTGAGCTAGTTTTATTATCCAGATGAAGAAGAACTTTGCAACTTTAATGAAATGATTGTTAAGACAAGGATCACCGACAGCCAGGAAGAAATTGAAGGTTTTATAAATAACCAGAAAAGTCGGTCAACACTACTAAGAAGACCACGACTGACATGAACACTCTCTTCCGTTACATGAAAGAAAATGGGCTGAATAGTGAAAATATCGAAAGCCTACCTGCGGCCAAGCTTGACCACCTGTTGTCCAAGTTTTTTATGAATATCCGCAAGAAGAACGGAGAAGAGTACGAACCAGACACTATATCTGGTTTTCAGCGAAGCGTTCAAAGGTATTCGAACCGACAAAAGGTCTCCAGTAAACATCCTCAAGGACAAGGACTTTGAAAAATTGAGGAGAGTTCTTGCTGCGAAACGCAAGACGCTTGTTCATGAGCATTGCAAAGGCAACAAACCGCAAGCTGCAAAGGCACTTGAAAATAACGAAGAAGATGCTCTCTTTGAGACCGGAGAATTCGGCGACTCCAACCCAGTTTCACTCCAGAGAACCGTATATTTTTCATGGAAATGTGAAAATCGTCCAGAATGAAAAGAAGCGTCGAGTAATTATCGAAAGTGACAACGATCGATGATTGACTGTACGCTGCTGTACGTGTTGACTTGACTTTGCGAAGTACCGTTTTGTAAAACTTCGATTCAGTCCAAACTCCGCCGTTGTGCGAATGAAACATTCCTCAGCGGATGCATGTTCTTTTAATTGTATAATGATTTTTTCCCAACTCATTAAATGTTTTCTAAATTCGCAGATCGAATTTATTGTCGTTTTACATGTTGTTCTACTGGGTTTTTGCTGCTTGCGTCATCGTAAGCGGGAAATTCCCTGACATCGTGCCGGAAATTGACTTGAATGAACAACCGGAAGTGTTGTTTCGCATAAAAAAAATGATGCCATATAATAAACTACTTACTAACCTCACTTGCTCGGACCCTCGCGTTCAGTTAGTAAAAGGGTAATAATTTAAACCGTTTTCTCCGCTCAGTAAACACAGCAAAACATCAAAGTGTTTTCCCAGCTGACGTGACATTCGGCCGTGTAGCCGCGCGAAAAAAAAGCCTCGCTTTGGTTTCAAAATGACGTCGTACGCGCATGTTTTGCGACGTCATACGCGCCCGCGAGCTAGTCCTGCGCGACGGAGCTACAGTAGCACCCGTTCCTCACGTTGTAACCCAGTAACTACTGGAAATGTAATGACGTTGTAACCAGTAAATTAATGCATTGTTATCAAGTGAACCCAATACAAATCTTGTACTAGGGGAGGGGTGGATGAGTGAGATAATTGTATGCATGTGTTGACAGGGGGTAGGGACAAAACGTGGGGTACCCCATGGCCTAGGCCATGGGGTAGGCCATGGTGTAGGCCATGGGGTAGGCCATGGCCTACCGGTGGTTAATTTCTTTAAAAAAAATCCTAAAAATAAATAAATAATTCCTCTTTGAATACCATAAAATCTCTGTGTTCAAGAGTTCCAGCCTTGTACCACTTCATAGAACTAAAAGACAGAGTTTGCAGGGTTTGAGACTAACTTTTTAGCTTACTAGCCTAGTGGCTAGTGACAGGTTTGATTTCACTAGCCAAAATAAATTTTCACTGTCCAGACTTGCACAGGGGGGTGGTAAAGGGGTGGGGAGTTACAGCGACAGTTAAAGGAGAAAAAAAATCTCCGAGACATTTAGTACTGCTATTCAGGTTTTCTGTTTTCAACCGAATTGAACATATTTTACTCCGTTTTAACTTATTTTGAATTTGTATATATAAAAATGAAATTAATTTCAAAATCATTCAAACTCTCGAACAAGATTCAAAGATTCTTTCTTTTTGGAAAAACGCATATGTGACCTCTTTGACCTCATTATTTATGCTAAATGAACCTGATGCCTGGAAGCTGTTCCGCTTGATTTCACACATGATATATCAACAGTGCAAAGCAGTTTGATTCTTTCCTTCGTTGCTTTCGTAACAAAAAAGGAAAATCGTTCTTTATAGCATTAAATAATATGATGCCGTTTACAGTCTATGCACTAGTTTCTGTTCTCTCAATTTACTTAAATTGCGATTGATATGAAATAATTTTCAGTTTCATTTCCGTCCAGTGCAGTTCCATTTTCACTAACCAGAAGGGCTTAGTGAAAGCTAAAATCCGTAGCCAAAACTGAATTTTTACTAGACTTTGGCAGTAGAAGGGATATCACGGACTCCAACGCATCCTCGGACCCCGTTAATTTTAACGTAAAACACTTCTGCTTACTTATACACATTAGTAAATTATATGACTCGATTGATCCTTTATGTTAAAACCACCAGAACTCAATAAAAATATTTCAGAAACTCATTTGTCATTTTCTCCTAAAATTTAACAGCATCTCCAAATGCTAACTTTCTGTCTAAATTTACCAGAGACATATTTTCATTGATTGTAAAAGTGCCATTTCATTTTCCTGTCAAATCATTACATATTCTTACTATTTGATTTAAGTACATATAAGACATAAAACCTTTGAATTAAGGGGGTACTTCGGATCCATTGGAGTCCGTGATATCCCTTCTACTGTCTCAAAAAATCTGGGAGAATATTTGGTTGATAAAATCATTTCCAAAATATTTGGTTGACAAAATCATTTCCAGAAAAAGTTTCTCTGGAAAAGAAAATGTCTGATTCCGAAGATGAAGATGAGGAAATAGATGACACTCCTGAAATTATTCAAGAAACATATACAACAACATGGCATTCTCACAAAAATCTCAGACTTGAACATTTTAAAGATGTCATCCGTAAAAATCAGGGGAAAAATCAAATTCCACTCAAAGATCTCGAGTTTTATCAAGAAGAAATTCTCTCCCAAATTCCCCTCCATGAAATCACAAGAAAAAAAGTCAGGGAGTTTGTCAAAGCTTCCAAATGGAAAAAAGTTAATGGCAACGATCATGAAATTTTCAATCACATAACAAATCATGATGGGAATGATTATGAGCATCTGGAAAAGTTCCTCATTGACGATTTTAAATATTTTTCACTGGCATATGATGATCTTCATCTCAAGCGAAAAAAGTTTCTTAATTTCAACCAAGTTCTTTTCACCCTGTTGAAAAAGAATGGTTTCAATCCAAATGAAGATGATTTCAAACTGTTGGTTCTTCCATCAAGAAGGACAGAACAAGAAAAAATAATCCAAACAATCTTCAAAAAAAACAAATGGAAAGAAAATGGAAGCCAGTGACCATGAAGATTGCCTCACTTGCTCAGAGGAGGAAGAAAGGAGCGAAGATGAAACCCCCACAACATCTGACAAGGAATTTATTGTCTCTGATTCGGAGATGGAAGAAGCAGAGCAAAATGAAGAAGAGGAAGACACAATAGAACTCCTCTTTGAATCATTTGTCAACCTCCAAGAGGAACACAAGATTCTCAAAAATGATCTTCAAAAACAAAGTTGTCTCCTCTGGGAAATCCACCGGGAATTGAAAGAAAAAAAGTGAAGCGAAGCTGAGCGAACGAAGTGAGCCGCGTGAAGCGTGTTTTGGAATGAATATGAATGTTCAACATTTATATTCTGTCTCAGAGATTTTCCACATCACTCAGCGGAATCCAGGAATTGAATTTATCGGGATATCCTTTCCATTTAACCAAGGCTTTCTTTTTCTTCTGATCGCGGCGAATAACCTTTTCAATGCGAAAAATATTTTGGTTTGTCCTTTGGAGTTCCGCCTCGTAAAATGATCCAGTTATTTTTTCTCCCAACAGATCGACTAACCTATACGTTACAGGGTTTGTGTTCAAAACCTCGTCGACGACAAATATCTCCTCTGTCCAGTTCGGGGTGAAACCTTTGTCGAATATCTTTCGCTTGTATTTTGAAATTCGGACTTTGTCGTCGACTTTGAATTTTGCTGGGTTGTGTTTAGCATAAATCATGTCTCCGAAAAGATTAGCAAAAACCTTTGTTTCATTTTTCTGTTTGCTCGCCTCTGCGGGTGACATCTTAATGCTTGAATGATAAGTGTTATTATATTGATCCACTAACCTGTCCAGTTTGTCAAAGAAAATTGTATTATTGTTAGCAGAAAACATCCGGAAGAGTTTCTCCTTCATAGTCTTGTTCCAACGTTCAACCACAGATGACTTTTCTTCGTTCTCTGTGGTATATAATTTTATCCCATTCTTATTCAGGAGATCCTTCATAGTTCCATTGAAAAATTCACTTCCTTTGTCTGTCCAAAGCATCTTCGGTTTTCGTGCCTTCGCAAATATGGATTGGAAAGCATCGGCAACTGTTTGTCCTCGCTTGTCTTTCAAGGGGCGAATGAAACCGAACTTTGAGAAAACATCGATCACCATCAGGAGATATCTTATTCCCTTGTTCCACTTTGAAAATTTTCCCATCTCGACCAGATCAGCTGCCCAAATGTTGTCAATCCCATATGAAATGACTCTTCTCTTTGGAAATCTTCTCCTTATTGGCTGGTGAAGTTCATTTGCCAGATTTTGAGTCCAGCCTTCACTCAAAATCTTTTCCCGTTTTTTGGGGCCCCAAGTCCAGCGGAGCGGGTCGAGGCGAAGCCGAGACCCAGTTTTTGTTTTGCGTTGATTGTGTTTCTTGCCAAAGCATGTCCCCATTGTCTATCTTTCCAGGGAATAGCATCCAATGCGGCAACCATCTTCCTATCTGCTTTGTTTTTACATTTGCGTGGATCTGCTTGTTTTACACAGATTGTATAATCCACATCATGTTGCATAGAAACTGCATCTGTTTTTCCAGTTGGTTGTTGCCAGATTTCCAGAATCTTTCCAATATCGTCAAATCTGACTTGCTTTTCCAATGGGTTATATGGACCTGTGAAGTTATGTCCGGGAAGAGTGAATCCTCCTTTTGGTCTTGGAAGTTTTCCTATCAAAGCATGAGCATCGATCCCACGGCCGGATAAGGGATCTAATTTCTTTGAAATGTCACTTGTAAATGCGTCCAATCCTTGATCAAGATATTTATTCACCGCACCTTTAATCTTTTGTTTGGCAAAATCTGATTTAACCGCTTTGGATAACCCAATGCGGCCAAGATTAGTCAATCCTTTTACGCCGCCTTTTAATGCCATTTCACCGAGTGAATGACTGTCGGCTATATCGAAAAAGCCCCCACCTTGTGAGGGCAGACTTAGTTTCCCGAGTTCCCTTGTTTCACGAATCTTGTTTTTTTAATTCCGCATGAAGCGCAATGACAAAACCACATCTTTCTCCCATTTTTTGCAGTCATATATCCGGATGGTTCAACGCAACCAGTGAACCTTTTTTCTTTGACGCAATATGATTCCATTTTTAATTGAAATAATCTTTTATGAATTTCTCATTTTGCATTGTGTCAGTCAAACTGAAAGGTTGGAGAATATCATAGAAATCTTTCCCCTGCGACCATTGATGCAGGAAATAAAGGCAATAATACCCACAAAGAACACGGTTTATGTTTTGATACTGACTGCTGTTCCAAATTACAGGTTTGGAACTTTTAAATTCGAGAGGATAACCCATGCCAAAACTATCAAAATACCATAAGAACTTTTTATCATGCGATGGGACGCAACAAACCCAATGAGTTCCTGCATTTTTAAGCGAATCAAGATTGATGATGCATGGGCTGTGTTTTTTGGGCATAGCTTCATCTCTTGCAAATATTCCTTTGAAATTGGGAATCCTCAGATATTCAATCCAATTCAACAGATCAACATTATTCAGGGGTTTAATTACAAATTTAGGTCTCACAGAAGTGCCCCGAGAATTGGAATGCTGTTGAATGGACTTTTCGATCCCAGCAGAAGTCCTTTGCCTTTTTTTGATTTTTTTTTTCCCATTCCAACAGGGTTTCTCCAGCTTCCGATGAATGGAGGAGGTCTTGCCCAAGGAGTCCCCAGTCTGGGAGCTCCTTTTCCTTTTGGACGCCCAACTCTGGGAGCTCCTTTTCCTTTTGAACGCCCAACTCTTGGTGCTCCTTTCCCAAATAAATTCTTAACCATATCAAGTGCCAGTGGAATTCCAATGGATGCCAGCATTGTTCCCAACAATCCACCAGATTGTGTTTTGGTTGGTTTCACAACAACTTGTCCTCCTGATTGCAGGGCAGTTAAAATATCCTGTTTCTGTTTATTTGTCAACAAATGTTTATTGTCAATCAGTTTCTGAATTTTATTTTGGGGAATGAGAAATCCACCCACTTGGCCTGCTCCTTTTCCGCTGATTGCTTTCACAACTTGACTTGCTCCTTCACTTGCCAATCCAGCCAATGCTGACAATCCAAGTGTTTTTCCTAGGGTTGGTGCTAATGTTTTAACCAAAGGAACAATAGCAGAAAACAGACTTCCACCTTGTTTCATCACTTTTCTGATTTGCGTTTTCGATATCTTTATCTCAACTCCCTTTCTCAAAGCTGCGGCTTTGCCAATTCTTTTAATTTGATTGGCTGTCAGCATCAGTTCATCACTTCCACTTGTTTGATTTCGTCCCAATCTCAGGGTGATAGGCATGTTTGTTCTGAATGCTCTTCCAAGCTTTTCTTTTTGCCCTTTAGACAAATTTACTTTATACGGGTGATATGTTGTCATTTTAAATGATAACATATGTTTTAGGCAATGACTAATTCATTTCCAACTTTATCAATCTTAGCTGTTTCCTCATAAAGAACGACTGCATGCACATTGAAGGCTGCAGCTGCATTGGCATTCAGCGTATATCGAAATATCAACTGTTTGGGATCTCTTGTTGGTTTTTCAGCTTGGTAAGACAAGTCGAAATAAATGAGGCTGAAGAGAGATTGAAAGTTAGCCAAATTCAACTGAGTACCAGTGTTGAAGTCATTTTTCCTCATTGCATAAGCCATGACATCATTGAAGATTCTGACTTTCGATTCCGTGTCATAGTCAGTTTCAGGGTAAAACACTCCATTTCCATACTCCAATCTGCAAGTTGACAAGGATGAGTTTGCATTTGCTACATTCAGCTTGAAAGTGTTAAAGAGATATGGGTTATCTTCTGCAGGGTCATCATTGGGTGGAGCTGCTCTTTTCAGCCAGACAAAAATATGTCTTACATTGTCAATGCTCGCTGAAATCTGGAAGAATCCTGATGATTGTGCAGGAGGTGATTGATCATATATCTCCCTCAGATACTTCCATTGCGATTCTTTCAGGAATGAACTGATAAATTTGTTATAAAGAGAATCTTTTGGTGTCAATCTCGGCACCCAAAGCAAAAATCGATTCACCACAACTCTTCCAGGATCTGTACCATTTGCCATATGAATCAATTCATTATCCTGTTGAAGATTAATTTCGAATTGCAGCTGCATTGGGACCAACATCCTGTCTTCCAGTTCCTCAAAAAAGGAGAAACGAGTAGATAGGAAAGAAGGGTTCTGGCACACTCCTCGGCCGCCCCTTTTTAGCACAAATTATAATTTATTTTACTTTTCCGCTACTTTTAGCACTAACTCTGAATTTGCACGCGCGCGCACGAAAATTGTTCCAAATTCACATATCCCAACTCTCCAAAAATCATTAAAAACAACAAAAAAGTCTGCTAAATTTTCAGCATAACCCACTTATCTCTGCAAAAAATCAACACAAATTTTCTTGAATTCCATAAAAAATTCAATCAAATTCCATCTCATCCAAAAAAGTCCCACAAAATTCACCAGAATTCCATTTTGTTTGACAAAGAGCGGCCTCGGAGTTGCGCCAGAACCCTTCTTTCCTATCTACTTGTGGTGAGTGAGTGAGGGATAAAAGTTTTCTCCCAAAATGATTTCAGGAAAAAGATTTTTGATTTCAAAAAGTTTTCTCCCAAAAAGTTTTCAGGAAAAAGATTTTTGATTTCAAAAAGTTTTCAGGAAAAAGATTTTTGATTTCAAAATGATTTCTGGAAAAAGATTTTTGAAATCAAAAAGTTTTCAGGAAAAAGATTTTGATTTCAAAAAGTTTTCTCCCAAAAAGATTTTTGAAATCAAAAAAAGATTTCAGGAAAAAGGGAAAAAAAGTTCATTTCAATTGGGAAAAGAAGCTGTTTTTCTTCATCAACCACTTTTTATCCCTTTGGAGGAGGAAAAACAGAATAAATCGGTCATCCTCACCCAGTTTTTCCACGAGGGAGTGATATCTATTAAACATTTTAATCTTGTAACTCAAAATGGATGATGAAAGCGAGCGAAGCGACCTCACCTGCTCAGAGGATGAATCAATGAGCGAAGATGAAACCCCAACAACATCTGACGAGGAATTTATTGTCTCTGATTCGGAGATGGAAGAAGCAGAAGAAATTGAACTCATCTATGAGTCAATAGTAAATTTCCAAGAGGAACACAAGATTCTCAAAAATGAACTCCAAAAACAAAGTGATCTCCTCTGGGAAATCCACCGGGAATTGAAGGCAAGAGGTGTTATTTCATAAATATGAATGTGAAACATTTATATTTTCTAAGATAGCTTTTCCACATCACTCAGCGGAACCCAAAAATTGAATCCAACGGGATATTCTTTCCATTTAACCAAGGCTTTCTTTTTCTTCTGGTCCCGGCGAAGAATCTTTTCAATGCGAAAAATATCTTGCGTTGTCCTTTGAACTTCCGCCTCGTAAAATGATCCAGTTATTTTTTCTCCCAACAGATCGACTAATTTATACGTCGGAGGATTTGTGTTTAAAACCTCATCAACGACAAATATCTCTTCGGTCCAGTTCGGGGTGAAACCTTTGTCGAATATCTTTCGTTTAAACTTTGAAATTCGGACTTTATCACCGATCTTGAATTTTGCTGGGTTGTGTTTTGCATAAATCATGTCTCCGAAAAGATTAGCGAAAACCTTTTTCTCATTTTTCCGTTCGCTGGCCTGCGCTGGGGTCATCCGAATACTCGAATGAAAACGGTGATTATATTGATCCACTA
Organism: Dendrophyllia cribrosa; assembly: GCA_024195265.1. Classification (NCBI taxonomy): domain Eukaryota; kingdom Metazoa; phylum Cnidaria; class Anthozoa; order Scleractinia; family Dendrophylliidae; genus Dendrophyllia; species Dendrophyllia cribrosa. Next base: position 17,123,207 of record JAJLRJ010000004.1, read on the forward strand.
ACTCATCTAGTTTGTCAAAAAACACCGTATTATTGTTAGCGCTAAACATCCGGAAGAGTCGTTCCTTCATTGTCTTATTCCAACGTTCAACCACAGACGATTTCTCTTCGTTCTCTGTGGTATACAATTTTATCCCATTCTTATTCAGGAGATCCTTCATTATTCCATTGAAAAATTCACTTCCTTTATCAGTCCAAAGCATCTTCGGTTTTCGTTTCGCAAATATGGATCGGAAAGCATCGGCGACTGTTTGTCCTCTCTTGTCTTTCAGGGGGCGAATCCAACCGAACTTTGAGAAGATATCGATCACCATCAGGAGATATCTTATTCCTTTATTCCACTTCGAAAATTTCCCCATCTCAACCAGATCAGCCGCCCAAATGTTGTCAACGCCATATGCAATAACTCTTCTCTTTGGAAATCTTCTCCTGATTGGCTGGTGAAGTTCATTTGCCAGATTTTGAGTCCAGCCTTCACTCAAAATCTTTTCCCGTTTTTTGGGGCACCCAAACCAAGTTTTTGTTTTGCATCAATGGTATTTCTCGCCAAAGCATGACCCCACTGTCTTTCTTTCCAGGGAATGGAATCCAAAGCGGCAACCATTTTCCTGTCTGCTTTATTTTTACATTTGCGTGGATTGATTTTCTTTGCGCAAACTGAATAATCCACATCGTGCTGCATAGCAACTGCGTCTGTTTTTCCTGTGGGTTGCTGCCAGATTTCGAGAATCTTTCCCTTTTCATCGAATCGGACTTGCTTATCCAATGGGTTATATGGACCTGTGAAGTTATGTCCGGGAAGAGTGAAACCTTTCTTTGGCCTTGGCAGTTTCCCAATCAAGTTATGAACATCCAATCCACTTCCATCCAAATCAGCTTGATCTGTTTTATATTTTCTGTTGGGTCGGATCGCCGTGGACAGTTGATTCAGCATATCAGAAGAGGTTTTGGCAAGAAATGGTTTCATCTTATCCAGGGCAAAATCCAATGCTTTCCTTTGAGTGTTCTTATTTCGCAACAATTCACTGGCTCCATAACGGCCCATTTCAACTGTTTTTTTCCCGAGCCAGGGAAGAGCATGAGCAACGCCAGTCAATGCTAATTCACCAAAGCCCCCACCTTGTGAGGGCAGACTCAGTTTCCCGAGGGCTTTGCCTTCACAAATCTTGTCTTTTTGATTCCACAGGAAGCGCAATGGCAAAACCACATCTTTCTTCCATTTTTTGCGGTCATGGTTCCAGATGGCCCAACACATTCAGTTTGTTTTTTCTCCTTCACGCAATATGACTTCATTTTCAATCGAAATATTCTTTTATGAATCTTTCATTTTGCATTGTATCAGTCAGACTGAGAGGCTGGAGAATATCATAGAAGTCTTTTCCCTGCGACCATTGATGGAGGAAGAAGAGGCAATAATACCCGCAAAGGACACTGTTGATATTTTGATACTGACTGCTGTTCCAAATCACCGGTTTGTTGCTTCTGAATTCTTGGGGAAATCCCATTCCAAAAGAGTCAAAATACCACGTGAATTTTTTCCCCGGAGCACAACAAACCCAATGAGTTCCTGCATTTTCAAGTGAATCAAGATTGATGATGCAGGGGCTGTGTTTTTGGGGTATGACTTCATCCCTAGCGAAGATCCCTTTGAAATTGGGAATCCCCAGATATTCAATCCAATTCAACAGATCAATATTTGACAGCGGTTTAATTACAAATTTGGGCCTCACAATATTGCCCCGAGAATTGGGATGTTGTTGAATAGGCTGTTCTTCCCTAACAGAAGTCCTTTGCACTTTTTTGATTTTTTTTTACCCATCCCAACAGGGTTTCGTCCCCAGTTACCAATAAATGGGGGAGGTTGGAAAGGATACGCTCCCAATCTTGGAGCACCTTTTCCTTTTGGGCGTCCAACTCTGGGGGCACCTTTTCCTTTTGGTCGGCCAACGCGCGGCGCTCCTTTCCCAAACAAATTGTTTACCATGTCAAGTGCCAATGGGATTCCAATGGATGCCAACACACTTCCCAACAATCCACCAGACTGTTTTGCGGATGGTTTCATCACCAACTGTCCTCCTGATTTAAGGGCAACCAAAATGTCCTGTTTCTGCTTTGATGTCAACAAATGTTTATTGTCAATCAGTTTCTGAATTTTATCTTGGGGGATGAGAAACCCACCCACCTGACCGCCGCCACCCTTTCCACTTATTGCTTTGACGACTTGACTTGCTCCTTCACTCGCCAAACCAGCCAATGCTGACAGCCCAAGTGTTTTACCAAGGGTGGGTGCCAATGTTTTCACAAAAGGAACAATAGCAGAAAGAAGACTTCCACCCTGCCTCATCACCTTTTTGATTTGCGTTTTCGACACCTTGATTTCAACTCCCTTTCCCAAAGCCGCAGCTTTGCCAATTCGTCTTATTTGATTTGCCGTGAGCATCAGCTCATCACTTCCGCTTGTTTGATTGCCACCCAATCTCAGGGTGACTGGGCTGTTTGTTCGGAATGCTCTTCCAAGCTTGTTTTTTTGCCCTTCAGATAAATTTACTTTATATGGGTGATATGTTGTCATTTTAAATGATAACATATGTTTTTCACTTCGCTCACAGCCCTCACACAATGACCAGCTCATTTCCAATTTTATCAATTTTCACCAGTTCTTCATAGAGAACTATCGCATGTACATTGAAGTTTGCAGCTGCATCTGCGCTCAATCGATATCTGAATATCAACTGCTTGGGATCTCTTGTTGGTTTTTCAGTTTGATAAGTCAGATCGAAATAAATCAATGGGAAAAGAGAATTGAAATTAGCCAGATTCAGCTGTGTTCCAGTGTTAAAATCATTTTTCCGCATTGCATAAGCCATGACATCCTGGAATATTCTTACTTTGCTTTCACTGTCATACTCTGTTTCCGGGTAGAAAACACCATTTCCATATTCCAATCGACAGTTCAACAAGGATGAGGCGTTATCTGCCGCATTCAGCTTGAAAGTGTCCATCAGATATGGGTTATCTTCTGCACGGTCATCATTGGGCGGATCGGTTCTTTTCAGCCAGACAAAAATATGCCTCACATTATCAATGCTCGCTGAGATCTGGAAAAATCCTGATGACTGCGAGGGAGCAGATTGCTGATACATTTCCCTCAGATATTTCCATTGTGTTTCTTTCAGGAATGAGCTGACAAATTTGTCAGCGAGAGAATCTTTAGGTGAAAGTCTGGGAACCCAAAGTAAAAACCTATTCACAACAACTCTTCCAGCATCAACGCCGTTTGCCATATGAATGAGTTCCCCATCAGCATTGAGGGCTATCTCAAATTGAAGCTGCATTGGTACAAGCATCTTATCTTCCAACTCTTCGAAAAAAGAAAAACGATTCAGAGGAATAATCACGTTGATGTTCTTTGCACCACCATTTCCATTGTCTTGAACTGCTTGAGATTGCAACCTCCTCGCTTCAAATCCAGCATTTCCAACAGCTGTTGTTCTAGTCGTATCCAAATACCAGAAACTGTTCTTGGCGACTGATCTGCTGAAGTCATCGGAGTATTCTAACAAATTCTTTGCAAAACAGACCTTGTGCAGATTATCAGTATCATAAACAATCTTTGCTGAAGATCTAATCTTTATGTGTTTAATCAGGGAATGAGCGCCATTGATCACTGTGATCCTGTCAGCTGCTGCATACCCAGCACCATCCGCCAGTTTTTGGAGTTGAAACTGCACCTCGAAATAAGCATTATACCAATCGTAAAATGCAGATCGGTCATTAATTGTGAATTTATAACCACCTTTGTTTTGAGGTTGCCCATTAGCTGGAGCTCTGATTGTGTCATCCAGCTGGAAGCGCACAAGTTCATTTCTTTGAAGATATTCATTCGATCGAAAAGCCATTTTATATTCTTTTTTTTCTTTTTCGGATACCATGCCCAGAGATCAACCTGTTCAATATATCATCAGAACTTTCTCCCTGCGGTCGCGCTCCGGAGGTTGACGCAGGGGTTGATTGTGGTCGAGCTGGTTGTTTTTTGCTCCCAATTCTCATATTTCCCAGTTTTTTCATGATCAAATCACCAGATTTTTCAGCTGCTTTTTTGCCAAGTTTATCTCCAGCGTGAGAAATACCTGATTCCAATGCTTTTTTCGCAATGGGTTTAGCGAATTTCTTGAAAACGGCTGATGCCACTGCTCTCATTGGGCGAAAAATATTGTCCACAATAGCACCAGATCCTTTGTGTCGATAAACAAACCGCCCCAATTTGGGGTGATAATAACGAGAGAACTCATATGATTTCATTTTATTACCTTTTTCAATAAAAGTGAGAACGCTGTATCAGCTCCATTCAAATCAACAACTCGCCTTCGGCCATCGGGATATAGATTCGAATGGAGCTTATTGTGTTTTTATTCACAGGGTTGAATGTTACTCTCATGGGCTCCAACGTGAAACTATATGATGGCCTCAGAACAGATGTTGAAAAGGAGAAGATGATATCACTCTCTGCTCCATCAACAAGCGAATCACTTGTCAAATCACAATGAACGTTCAACACATCAGTATCTTGACTGAGGTTTGGAACTCTGGGGCCAATGTTGACTTTATCCTTCAGAATCTTTTTCTCAAAACCAACGAGATCGCCGAAGTTGGATTGGGTGAGATCAAGCTGATAATTTTCTGCCAGTGTGATTGTTACTCTGAAGGTTGTTGTATTAAAAGCAAGATTGATTGGGAAAATGTCATCTTTTCCAACTTCTTTCACCACTGTTGCTTCTTGAATAAAGTTATTCATCCCCTCATATTCCCAAACTCCAGCTGGGAAGGTGATATCGGAAAATGTTTTCCCACCGTCGGAGCTGAACCTGATCAGTTGATTCTTGCGTCCAGCATTGATGTTATACCACGTAAAACTCATATTGATGACTCTGTTAAGCCCAACAACATATTGTTCATTTGGATCCAAAGCAATGGGCCGATAGAATTGTGTTGTGAAATTTTCTGGTTTGTTTCCGCCTGTCTTGACGGAAAAGGAGGATAAAACAATTTCTCTTTCGATTTCCATTTTAAGGCTTGAAATAGTTTTTGAACAGCTTCTCATGATGGGATCTATTGATGACCCCCTCTTTCAGGAGAAGATCGAGAATTGCAACTCCAGTGTTTCTGATGTCAACGTTTGTATTCCCAGCAAGAATGGAACCAATGATGACGTCAAGTTTCTGGAGAAGATCTTTGGGATTGGAGAAAAAACGAACAGAACCACCTTTTTTTCCTCGAGTTTTGATTCCCGAGCCTTGAAATGTTTCTGCTTTGTTGTCGTAAAAGGTTATGTACGCATTCAGAGCTCTTCTAAACCGGTCTATCCCTGCATGTTTTATCTCTTTTTGCTCTGCCGTTATTTGCCCCCTGTTGGCCAGTTTAGTCCAAAATGTTTTGTAACCGTTTAATTGAGATCGTTTGTGTTTTGCAGCGGGCAGAACGGTTTTCTCAAGATAATTTTTTTTCTTTGTTGGTGATACCTCTGGATCATTAAGCATCATATCCACTATCTTATAATTATCGATGTTCATTTCATTCATTAATTTATTTGCGTCCGTTTCATATTCTTGTTCATCACCCGGTGCCAGAGCATAATCAGGAGATTCATCTTCATATTCAGGTGGGGCGTCACTTTCATCGACTGCTATTTCTGCATAGGAGGGTGGCTTTGCTGGGATTTGTTTTGCTGCTTGCGGTGGCACAATCAATCTCATCATCAAACAAACCGCCAACATCCATCTCTTCAAATGGATCGACTTCTGGGTAATAATCTATGCCTGGTTTTTCTCCAACGACTTGTTTTTTCCTCCGAACTGGCAAAGCTGGCTGCCTCAAATTCGATGCCACAACTTCATCCAGTTTCGATGTGACTGGCTTGAACATTTTTTCAAGTCCGATTTGACTTGTCTCTTCACCCAACTTTTTCTGGGTGATGACATCGTGAACAAAGTTGATTTTTCGGCCCAAAGCAGATTTGCTTTTTGCAAGTTGTTGCCATTTCAATAAACTCATTTTATTACTCACAAATACAAATTTGGGATGTAGAACATGATGTAGAACAAGATGTTCATCTGAATTTGTCTTCTGGGAAATAAAATGAAGATTCCAAATTATGATTGCCATGACCCAATCACAAATTTCGAGCAGCTTCATCCCTTCATGCCGGATCGAGCTTTCAGAATGTTGATATGCGGCCCTTCAGGATCGGGGAAAACAAATGTTCTTCTGGATATGATCCTCCGCCCGCTGCTCTTCTACGATAAAATTTATCTCTATGCAAAAAATCTTGACCAAACCAAATATCAACACCTGCTGAAAACATTTCACCCAATCAGCAAAGAAGCTGGGTATGACATCATTGAAGCATCCCCGGATGAAATCATCCCAGTTTCTGAATTATCTGGGGTGAATCAAAAGCTGGTTGTTTTCGATGATTTTGTTTGCGAAAAGAATCAAAAACCCCTGGTTGATTATTTTATCCAAGGCAGGCACCGGAATTGTTCTGTCATCTATCTTTCACAAAGCTATTTCCAAACACCAAAAGATATCCGCCTGAATTGTTCTCATTTTTGCATCTTTGAATTCCCCAGCAACAAAGAAGTTTCCGCGATCTGCAGGGAAAACAATGTCAGCAAAGAAGATTATCTGAAAGCAACGCATGATCCATTCTCTTTCCTCTATGTGGATAAGCCGAGGAAATTCATTGCCAAAAACTTTGATGAAAGACTTTAAAATGAGCTATTCAAATGGATTGCTTTCTGAAACAACAAGCACTTCCCGAGGGGGTCGAGATGGAAGAGATGGAAGAGATGGATTGCCAGGAGTTGGTTTTAAACTGACATCCACGGGGGATTATGACATGTCAAACAGAAAACTGGTCAATGTCGCTGAAGGAACAGGGCACAATGATGCAGTCACAAAACATCAAGTTGACACGCTAGACAGAAGTGTGGAAACCAAACTGATTCAACTGAGAGCAGATTCTTTGCAGGTTGATGGATCCTCCCATATGACTGGAGATCTGGATCTCAGGGGAAAGAAACTGATTCTTCCTGGAGAGATTGACATGGATCGGAAACTGATCACAAATCTGGATACGGATGAATCAAATGATCTTTCTGCTGTGAATATGGTGACGCTGAAGAAGTTCCACCCAAATGCTCCAGCACCAACGCATGAAGTGACGAAGAACATCGATCTGAAAGAACTTTTCAATGTTGTCAAATCAAAGCAACAAACTTATGCTGATTTATCGGCGAACTATAACAATCTGATCTCTTACGATGATGCAAAGAATGTCTTTCTCAGTCGGAAAGAAACATTCCCAATGGAAACAAGTCTTGATATGGGAAACCAATTTGTTTATAACGTGAAAGATCCAACAGCAATCGATCAAGCAGCCAACAAAAAATATGTCGATCAACATATCACTCAACTTACCACATCAATTAGGTTTGTGGCCTCAGATACTCTTTCTCTTTCCGGAGGAACAATGACTGGGGAATTGGATATGGGAGGAGAAAAACTTGTTGGTCTTCCCGATCCAAAAACATCCAATGAAGCAACATCAAAACAATATGTCGATACACAGTTAAATAACAAGACAGTAGCTCTGGCAGTGGAACTGATCAAAACAGAAGCTGACCTTAAAAAATATGTCAATGAATCGCATATATCTTCAACCTCCCACTTGAAGGATGAATTCCGGTATTTGATGGAGGATGTGGATGAATCCAGCTCTGAACATAATATGGCAGTGACTGGTTTGTCTGATTTTGCAAGTTCTCCGCATCAGATCAATAAGAAGGCGTATGATTTGAAAATAACAAAAGATGTTTTCAATGAATACTCTGGGCGACTTGGATTCCATATGCTGAAGCTTCCAGAAGGGGAATATACGATTTGCATTGAATTCTTCCCCGCTTCCATGACGGGTGTGAGCGTTGACGTGGTTTCCACGAGCTTGAATATCAATCAACAATCAACGAAGAAGTTTTCCAACTATTCTCGATCAATCATTCACATGCATAAATGGCAGATTTCTCCACCGGAGTTCATTTATCTGGATTTGAAATGGCAAGGAACAGCATCATCAGCTGTTCAAGGCCCAGCAAATCTGATTATTTATGGCGTCAAAGGTTCTCAATCAGATGTGCCAAGTTCTGTTTATGATGCTCCTTTCGTTTTTGAGAGTGGGAAGATGGTCATGGAAACTGATTTGGATTTGAATGACCATCAAATTCTCAATTCAAATCTTGGCAATAACTTTATGCTGATTGGAAGATATAGAAGATCATCAGGAGACGACATAAATGTACTTTCGATAATTATTTTAATGATATAGTCATCCCCATCCGATGCAAATTAATCACAGCGTTTACTCAAATTTTATCAAAAGCATCTTCTTTTCCACAACTAACTTTATATCTCCCAGATAAAAAATCACAAAGTGGAACTCGTTTTAGCAGTGATAATAGAATTCAAATATTCGAGTTTTCAACTGTTGTTTACAAAGCAGGAGAGTTATTTTCAGCAAGAATAGATGATCGATCAACGAATATCGGGGCTGCCCAAATCACATTTCTTTTTGAAAAAGCTTAAAAAATGAAAGAAGACATTTTTAATTTCAACCACATTGACCCCAACATTGAGGAAGAAGAACTGGAAGAGATCAAGCAACTCTTCCGATTCTATCACAAAAGATTTTGGTGTTTGAAAAGAGCTCACAAACATTTCAAAAAGATGAATTTGTTTGTGAATTTGGCATCTTCAGCTCTTGTTGCGATTGGTGCAATTGCGGGGGGAGTGACAATGAATCCTGTGATTTTGGGAGTGATTTCAGGTGCAGGATTGGTTGTCAAAACAGGGAATGAAATGAAGAAATATGGAAACAAAATTGAAATGACAAAGTTCGCGTTCACAACCTATGAGAAAACATTGACTTATTTGCGTTTTGTTTTGAGAAGTGGAAAATTCATTCGAAATGAATTCCTTCCAGCAATAGAGGTGGTTGATGGGATTGTGATTGATTTGGGATTGGATTTGGAGAAGTTTGAGAGAAAATATGAAAAACGATTTATGTGATTTTCATTTTCTGGAAATGAAAAACTCAATTTTTGATGAATGTAGTTCGTTTCCACAATTCTTGCGATGATTTGTATGATTTTTGTGCGTTAAAATACCATTGCCCTCTTTTTAAATTTTTCATAAACTCTTTTTCACCCGGATAAATAAAATAACCACGGCCTTCAAAAAACCCTTCAACTTCCCAATAATCTTCCACGATTAAGCAACAATCTTCATTCATATTAAATAAAACTATCTTATCGTTTTCTCCTAGTGGTGGTGAGTCATGAAATTCATTTCCTGGAGTGAAATCTTTGAAGTATTCTAATACTTTTTGCCAACGGAGTTGATTGGTAATCGGTTTATCTTTTGGGATGTCAACTGATTCATCTTTTGGGATGTCAACTGATTCATCTTCCGGAATGTCAACTGATTCATCTTTTGGGATGTCAACTGATTCATCTTTTGGGATGTCAACTGATTCATCTTTTGGGATGGGAACAAACTCTGGAAATGGAAATGGAGATGGTTCTGTTTTCAGAAACTCTTTTAACTTCTCAATTACAAAATCCCATTTTTCTTGTGGCCAGGGAGACATCTTTCCTGGGATGTGTTGAAAGTTCTTTTTCTCCCCTGGAGAAGAGATCACACCCCCCACCTTCGGGTGTTTTGGTTTTGGTTTTGGTTTTTTGGAAACATCTTCAACCACTTCCAGTTGACGTCCATCTTTGAGGTGGAATTTTCTTTTTCCCTCTTTGAAAACACGACATAAATATTGTCTGGTTAATTCCATATGGGGAGAAAGAGCACATATTGATTTCTCTGTGGCCACTTTTTGTCCAGTAGATACATCAATTAAATTCCACATTTTAACTGGGGAAAAAAAGTTTACAAAAAAAGAAAATTTGTAAACCCCCCCGGTTTACAAAACAAAAATCCGTTTTCAAAATGAATTTCCCCAGATTTTGTTTTGAAAACCGATGGTTTTGGAAAGAAAATTTTGTAAACCACCGGTTTTCAAAACAAAAATCCGTTTCCAAAATGAATTTCCCCAGATTTTGTTTTGAAAACCGATGGTTTTGGAAAGAAAATTTTGTAAACCACCGGTTTTCAAAACAAAAAGCCGTTTTCAAAATGAATTTCCCCAGATTTTGTTTTGAAAACCGATGGTTTTGGAAAGAAAATTTTGTAAACCACCGGTTTTCAAAACAAAAAGCCGTTTTCAAAATGAATTTCCCCAGATTTTGTTTTGAAAACCGATGGTTTTGGAAAGAAAATTTTGTAAACCACCGGTTTTCAAAACAAAAATCCGTTTTCAAAATGAATTTCCCCAGATTTTGTTTTGAAAACCGATGGTTTTGGAAAGAAAATTTTGTAAACCACCGGTTTTCAAAACAAAAATCCGTTTTCAAAATGAATTTCCCCAGATTTTGTTTTGAAAACCGATGGTTTTGGAAAGAAAATTTTGTAAACCACCGGTTTTCAAAACAAAAATCCGTTTTCAAAGTGAATTTCCCCAGATTTTGTTTTGAAAACCGATGGTTTTGGAAAGAAAATTTTGTAAACCACCGGTTTTCAAAACAAAAATCCGTTTTCAAAATGAATTTCCCCAGATTTTGTTTTGAAAACCGATGGTTTTGGAAAGAAAATTTTGTAAACCACCGGTTTTCAAAACAAAAATCCGTTTTCAAAATGAATTTCCCCAGATTTTGTTTTGAAAACCGATGGTTTTGGAAAGAAAATTTTGTAAACCACCGAACAAAATCTGGAGAAATTCATTTTGAAAACAAAAACAAAATCCATTTTCAAAATGAATTTCTCCAGATTTTGTTTTGGGAACCGGGGGTTTTGGAAAGAAAGTTTTGAACCCCCCGAACAAAATCTGAGAAATGATTTTGAACCCCCCCGGTTTACAAAACAAAATCTGGAGAAATGATTTTGAACCCCCCCCGGTTTACAAAACAAAATCTGGAGAAATGATTTTGAAATTCATTTTGAAATTCATTTTGTTTTGGAAAGAAAGTTTTGTAAACCCCCGGTTTACAAAACAAAATCTGGAGAAATGATTTTGAACCCCCCCGGTTTACAAAACAAAATCTGGAGAAATTCATTTTGTAACCCATCGGTTTACAAAACAAAATCTGGAGAAATGATTTTGAACCCCCCCCCCCCCCCCCCCCCGGTTTACAAAATGAAATCTGGAAAAATTCATTTTGAAATTCATTTTGAAATTCATTTTGAAATTCATTTTCAAAATGAATTTTGTTTTTGTTTTGGAAAGAAAGTTTTGTAAACCCCCGGTTTACAAAACAAAATCTGGAAAAATTCATTTTGAAATTCATTTTGAAATTCATTTTCAAAATTCATTTTCAAAATGAATTTTGTTTTTGTTTTGGAAAGAAAGTTTTGTAAACCCCCGGTTTACAAAATGAAATCTGGAAAAATTCATTTTGAAATTCATTTTCAAAATTCATTTTCAAAATTCATTTTCAAAATGAATTTTGTTTTTGTTTTGGAAAGAAAGTTTTGTAAACCCCCGGTTTACAAAACAAAATCTGGAGAAATTCATTTTGAAATTCATTTTCAAAATGAATTTTGTTTTTGTTTTGGAAAGAAAGTTTTGTAAACCCCCGGTCCCAAAACAAAATCTGGAGAAATTCATTTTGAAATTCATTTTCAAAATTCATTTTCAAAATGAATTTTGTTTTTGTTTTGGAAAGAAAGTTTTGTAAACCCCCGGTTTACAAAATGAAATCTGGAAAAATTCATTTTGAAATTCATTTCCCAAAACAAAAACAAAATCCATTTTCAAAATGAATTTCTCAGATTTTGTTTTGTAAACCAAATGTTTTGGAAAGAAAATTTTGTCAACAAATATTTTCTCCACAATGATTTCACATCTGAGATGTCAAATCAAACTTCATCTTCATCCTCATTTTTATCTTCATAATCATCAAAAACTGAGGCAGTTTGAACTATTTCCTCCACAAGGACTTCATCCACAATTGCTGTTATTGATCTAACATTTCCACAGAAAAGATGTTTGATGGAAAAGACAACTTGCCCAAAAAGTGGCATGCCAATGAGTTCTTTTTGTTTCAGGATGGGTTTTTTCTTCTTCCCATCAACCAACTCCCAAAAACGACAAGAGAAATCCGTTTTGGGGATTTTGGAGGGATAAATCTTAGCAAAGATCTTTTCTTGCTCAGATTTATCAACTTTCAAGAGAGTGAAATCTTCCTCATGAAACTTGGCAAAAGACGGGGTAAGTTTTTTCACTTCCTCCCGTTTTTTCACTGCAGCTGAGCGAAGATGATTTTCCAGTTTGTGGAAAAAGGGAATGTTTTCTTCAGGGAGATTTATTCCCAAAGAAAAGGAATCTCCTTCATGAGCAAAGATTTTGAACTTGGTTTGGAGTTTCAGTTGAAGTTTTTGGTCATTGAGAGAACATGGGAGAAGACAATATGAAATCTTTCCAGAGGTTCGTTTTTGTGGTTCTTGGAGAATGATATCGGGAATGGAAACTTTTTCAGGATTCATTTTCTTGGTGGAGAAAAAAAAATCATTTATTTCCAAATTCATTTCTCCAAAAAATCTTTATGAAACCAACTCATTGTTTTCTTTTTTCTATCCAATGGATACTTTTTCAATGAGGTCTACAAGGTCTTTATGATTTATAAAAACTGAAGCGTGATTTATGGTTGATTTTGGCCATGATTTCTTTTTAGCCTTTTGAATGATTTTTGTATCCTTTTGATTTTCCCTCAATCTATCAATAAGGAAATCAAATTCAGGAGATTTCCATGTGATGCGGTGAGAGATCTCCTCCGAATCAAGGAAATGGTTTTTCTTCCTGAGAATTTGATTGAAAAAAACTGTGTTTGAAATTCCAAACTTTTCTATTTCATCACAATCAAAAATATCTTCTCCATCAACTTGGAGAAAAGGTTCATCTGTTATTTCTTCCTGAATGAAGAAAACTTTTTTGTCTGATTTTCTGGTGAACTTTTTGTTTTCTGAATTGTTTTTGATGAACCTCCAAATGGTGGAATTCGGAATGCCAGTTTTTTCTGATGCTTCTTTGAATGTGAAAAAAATTGCTTTTCTTTTCCTTCTTCCTGGATTGAAAACTTCATTTTGAATGAAAACATTTTTTTTTTCTTTTTCATTCAAAATGTCAACTTTAAAAGAATTGAGAGATCGTGCACGTTCGGAAGGAATGGTTGGATTCTCCAGGATGAAAAAAGCTGATCTGGAAAAAGAGTTGCAAAACCCACAGAGAAAAATCATCAAGAAAACATCTTTTCCCGAAGTGAAATCAGCTGTTCAAAAAGTTCTTCCAGAAAGAATCTCAAAAGTTGTTGAGTCATCCATTGATTCAATGAATTCCTGGTTTGGAAAGATGAAAAAAAGAGTTGATTGGAATCTGAAGGAAAGAGCTCGGGAAAAACTTTTGAAGTTGAACTCGAAGATTGGAGAAATGTTGAAGAGACCTGAGTTTGATATTGAAGAAAAACCGGGGTTGGGTGGATCGACTTTTGTTGTCAAGGGAAAAGAAGGATATTCCGCAGAAGGATTCTTGAAGAATGTGAAAGGAAATGTGGTTGAAATTCTGAAGAAACATTTTGGGTTCAAAGTGAAAATGGTTTTGGTTTGCAGAATGATTTCTCATGATTTGGCACAGGGAACAGCCATTGAAAATGATGCCTTCTTTTCTTCCATGGTTGAAGAAGTTTTTGAGGGAACTGACTTGGAAAACTTGCTGAGACAAATGAATGAGAGAATGTTGGAAAACATGCGGAATTTCCAAAGGGGAAGAAGCAACTGGAGATTCTTGCGAGTTGAAAGATTGGAAATTCATCTGGATGAAATGACTGTTGGAAAATTCATTCCACTTCCTGATTGGCTTGCTGCAAAAAAAGCAATAACAAACATGAAAAATGAAAATGATGATGAGTGCTTCAAGTGGTGCATTGGAAGATGGAAAAATCCAGTGGAGAAAAATCCACAAAGAATCACTCCTTTGTTGAGAAAACAATGTGAGGAATTCAATTGGGAAGGAATTTCATTCCCCATTTCATGGAGAGACATTGACAGATTTGAAAGACAAAATAACATTTCTGTGAATGTCTTGGGGATTGTTGAGGGGAAACAAATCGTGACTTTGAGAAAAGCAAGGGAAAAGAAAGAGAATCATGTGATTCTTTTCAAACTGAAAAGCGAAGAAAATGAACATTTCGCTTTGGTGAAGAATTTGAATCGATTGTGGTTTGGAGAAGATTCAAAAAACAAAAACCAAAGGCATCTTTGTGATGGTTGTCTCAATTCATTCAACTCCAAAGAAACACTCGATGTTCATCAAGAATTTTGCATGGATGATGGAGTGAAAGCTGTTCTCCCTCCAGAAAAATCAATCACGAAATTCAAGAAAGTTCAATGCACAACAACCGTTCCCTTTGTCATCTACGCTGATTTTGAGTCGATTTTGGAGAAAACAGAAAAGAAAATTGGGGAAAAAACAGAGCAAATTCAGCATCATGTTCCCTGCAGCTTTTGTTTTCTTCCTGTGGGCCAAGTTGGGGTTGATTTCTCCCCAGTTTTCTTTCGTGGAAAAGAAGGAGATGATGTTGGGAGAGAGTTTCTGGTGAAATTAGTTGATCAGGTGAAATGGATTCTGAATGATGTGCGAAGACCAATGCTGAGAAAAAATTGGAAGAGAATTCTTTGGAAGAAAGGAGAAAAGGAAGCATTTAAGAAAACTGATATTTGTTGGCTTTGCAGGAAAAAGATTGAGGAAAAAAAAGTTGCTGATCATTGTCATCTGACTGGGGAATTTCGCGGAGCTGCTCATGAATATTGTAATCTGCAAGCGAAAGTGCCAGATTTCACTCCAGTCTTCATTCACAATTTAGATGGATATGATTCCCATCTTTTCATCAAAAACATGGGAAATGAATTTGGGGAGATTGATGCAATCCCAAACAATGACGAAAAATATGTTTCTTTCTCCCTGAAAATTGTTTGGGGAACATTTGAAGATGAAGAGGGAAAAAAACATGATTTGAAACATGAGATTCGCTTTGTTGACTCCCTGAAACTTATGAATTCTTCTTTGGCAAATCTTGTTGGAAATTTGGGAAAAAATGATTTGCATTGCTTAAAAAGATTTTTCCAAGATGATGTTGATGTTGATTTGCTTTCCAGAAAAGGAGTTTTTCCCTATGAATTCATGGATTCATTTGAGAAATTTAATTGTGAACTTCCTGGGAAAGATGCTTTTTTCTCCCAGTTGTCTGGAGAAGGAATTTCAGATGAAGATTTTGCTCATGCTGAAAATGTCTGGAGAAAATTTGGGATGTCTAACATGGGAGAATATCATGATCTCTTTTTGAAGACGGATGTTTTTCTCTTGACAGATGTGGTGGAAAATTTTAGGAAAGTTTTGTTGGAAAACTATCTGTTGGACCCCGCATGGTTTTTGACTGCCCCCTCTTTCTTTTGGGATGCTATGTTGAAGATGACAGGAGTTGAGTTGGAATTGATTTGTGAAGGAGATGTGGAAATGTTTCGGTTTTTTGAAAGGCAAATTCGTGGAGGAGTTTCCACAGTCTTTCACAGATTTTCTCAGGCAAACAACAAATTCATGGAAGATTTTGATCCTTCCCAACCATCAAAGTTCATCGTTTATCTCGATGCAAATTCCCTTTATCCAACTGCGATGGTGCAACCACTCCCTGTGGGAGGATTTGAATGGTTGAGTGAAGGGGTTTTGAAGAAATGGGAGAAGATTGTTGATGCGGCAAGTCATGGATGTGTCTTGGAAGTTGACTTGGAATATCCAGATGAAAATCATGATTTCCACAATGATTTTCCTTTGGCGCCTGAACTCCTGGAAGTTGGGGGATTCAAAAAGTTAATTCCCAACTTAATGGATAAAGAAAAAATGGTTTTGGATGGAAGGAGTTTAAAACTCTTTCTTTCCCTGGGAATGAAACTGAAAAAGATTTGGAGAGGAATTGGATTCAGAAATGAAGCTTTCATGAAACCTTTCATTGAATGGAATACGAAACTGAGAACAGCAGCCAAAAACGATTTTGAGAAAGATCTTTTCAAACTGGCAAGCAATGCTGTTTACGGGAAAACCATGGAAAATGTGCGAAACAGAATTGACATGAAACTGGTGAATGATAGGAAGAAAAAAGCAAACTTGGTGAAAAAAATCAACTTCAAACACGCAGCCAAGTTTGGAGATAAAGTGGCTGCTATTCACATGAGGAAAACAAAAGTTACTTTGAACAAACATGTTCAAATTTCATTATGGTTATGTGAAGAAAAAGTGGGAGAGTGTGAAAGTTCTCTATTCTGATACAGATTCCCTGATTTTGGAGATTGAGACGGATGATTTCTTCGCTGACCATGCTGGAGATGTTGAGAAATGGTTTGACACATCTGGATATCCGAAAGATCATTTCGCTGTGAAAAATGGCTTTCCCGTTGGGAAAAACAAGAAAATTTTAGGAATGTTTAAAGATGAAGCAGGAGGAAAAATCATTCGTGAATTTGTTGGATTGAGACCAAAATGTTATTCCATCAAGATGGATGAGGGAAAAGGAATCAAGAAAGCAAAGGGAACAAAAAAGAATGTGGTTAAAAATAGGATTTCACATGAAGATTTTGTGCGCGTTCTTCATGGTGAAAAATTTCCTCCAATGAAAAATGTTTCTCTCCGATCACATCTGCATGAGATTTTCACTGAGCAGATTTTGAAAGTGGCTTTGAGTGCTGATGATGACAAGAGAGTTGTGATGGATGATGGAGTGAACACTTTGGCTATTGGTCATTGGAGATTGAAATGAATTTTTCCTCCTCCTCCTCCAAAGGGATAAAAAGTGGTTGATGAAGAAAAACAGCTTCTTTTCCCAATTGAAATGAACTTTTTTTCCCTTTTTCCTGAAATCTTTTTTTGATTTCAAAAATCTTTTTGGGAGAAAACTTTTTGAAATCAAAATCTTTTTCCTGAAAACTTTTTGATTTCAAAAATCTTTTTCCAGAAATCATTTTGAAATCAAAAATCTTTTTCCTGAAAACTTTTTGAAATCAAAAATCTTTTTCCTGAAAACTTTTTGGGAGAAAACTTTTTGAAATCAAAAATCTTTTTCCTGAAATCATTTTGGGAGAAAACTTTTATCCCTCACTCACTCACCACAAGTAGATAGGAAAGAAGGGTTCTGGCGCAACTCCGAGGCCGCTCTTTGTCAAACAAAATGGAATTCTGGTGAATTTTGTGGGACTTTTTTGGATGAGATGGAATTTGATTGAATTTTTTATGGAATTCAAGAAAATTTGTGTTGATTTTTTGCAGAGATAAGTGGGTTATGCTGAAAATTTAGCAGACTTTTTTGTTGTTTTTAATGATTTTTGGAGAGTTGGGATATGTGAATTTGGAACAATTTTCGTGCGCGCGCGTGCAAATTCAGAGTTAGTGCTAAAAGTAGCGGAAAAGTAAAATAAATTATAATTTGTGCTAAAAAGGGGCGGCCGAGGAGTGTGCCAGAACCCTTCTTTCCTATCTACTGAAACGATTCAGGGGGATAATCACGTTAACATCTTTAGCACCTCCAGTTCCATTGTCTCGAAGAGCTTGAGTTTGGATTCTTCTTGCTTCAAATCCTGTGTTATTCACAGCTGTTGTCGCATTCACATCCAGATACCAGAAACTGTTCTTTGCGACTGATCTGCTGAAGTCATCTGAGTATTCCAACAGATTTTTAACAAAAGTAACTTTATGTAGATTGTCAGGTTCGTAAACAATCTTCCCTGCAGATCTGATTGTCATGTGTTTTATCAGGGAATGAGAACCATTTATAACTGTTATCCTATCAGCAGCAGCATATCCAGCACCATCTGCTATTTTCTGGAGTTGAAATTGCACTTCAAAATAAGCGTTATGCCAGTCATAAAA
The DNA here is from genome assembly GCA_024195265.1 of Dendrophyllia cribrosa. Classification (NCBI taxonomy): domain Eukaryota; kingdom Metazoa; phylum Cnidaria; class Anthozoa; order Scleractinia; family Dendrophylliidae; genus Dendrophyllia; species Dendrophyllia cribrosa. Next base: position 17,141,273 of record JAJLRJ010000004.1, read on the forward strand.
CGCTGATCTGTCATTGATGGTGAATTTATAACCATTTTTGGTTTGTGCTTGCCCATTTGCTGGGGCTCTGATTACGTCATCCAACTGGAATCTTACTAATTCATTTCTTTGGAGATATTCATTCGATCGAAAAGCCATTTTGATAGATTATTTTAAATTCCTTGGCCACTGATTAATCTATTCAGGATGTCAGTTGCACTTTCTTTTTGTGGTTGTTTTACAGGACGAGAAGCAGGGCGTGATTGTGGTTTTCGACTTGCAGATGGTTTCCCAATTCTCATATTTCCCAGTTTTTTCATGATCAAATCACCTGATTTTTCAACTGCCATTTTGCCCACTTTTTCTCCAGCGTGAGAAATTCCTGCATCCAAAGCTTTTTTCGCAAATGGTTTCGCAACTTTCTTGAGAATTCCTTTCAAAGCTGGTCCTGCCATCTTTTTCAGTGGCTTGAAGATGGAATCAAAAATGATTCCTGTTCCTTTATGCTTATAAACAAACTTCCCCAGTTTGGGGTGGTAATAACGAGAAAATTCATATGCTTTCATTTTAGATTCGTTTTTTTAATATCAGCGAGAAAGCTGTGTCTGCTCCATTCAGGTTAACAATTCTTCTTTTCCCGTCTGTGATATACATCCGAATTGAGCTGATCGTGTTTTTGTTCACAGGGCAGAATGCTATTTTTATGGGTTCACGCTCAAAACTCCATGATGCCTGCAAAACAGATGTGGAAAAGGAATAGATGATATCAGTCTCTTCCCCATCTACAAGTGAATCATTTGTGAGATCACAATGAATGTTCAACATATCAGTATCTTGACTGAGGTTTGGAACTCTAGGACCAACATTAACTTTCTCCTTCAGAATCTTTTTGTCAAACCCCACAAGATCCCCAAAATTCGATTGGGTGAAATCCAGTTGATAATTTTCAGCCAATGAAACCGTCACTCTGAAAGTTTCATTGCTGAAAGCCAGATTGATTGGGAAAACATCTTCTTTTCCATCGGATTTCACCACTGTTGCTTCCTGAATGAAATCATTCATTCCAGTATACCCCCAAACTCTAGCAGGAAAAGCAATATCGGAAAATGTTTTCCCACCATCGGAAGAAAACTTGATGAGTTGATTTTCATATTGAGGATTGATGTTATACCACGTAAAACTCATATTGATGATTCGTTTCAGCCCAACAACATATTGTTCATTCGGATCAAGAATAATTTGACGATTAAATTTTGTTGTGAAATCTTCAGGTTTGTTTTGTCTGTTCTTAACGGCGTAAGATGACAAGACGATTTCTCTTTCCATTTTATGTTTTGAAATAGTTTTTGAACAGCTTTTCATGCTGGGATTTGTTAATCACTGACTCTTTCAGGAGAAGATCAAGAATGCCCACTCCAGTGTTTCTGATTGCCAGATTTGTGTTTCCAGCAAGAATGGAGCCAATGATTACCTCCAGTTTCTGGAGAAGTTCTTTGGGATTGGAGAAAAAACGAACAGCTCCACCTTTTTTTCTTTTTTTCAACCCAGAGCCTGAAAATGTTCCCATTTTTTCTTTGTAATGCCTCAAGTAGTCATTTATTGCTTGGAATGAACGATCTATTCCTTGATGCTGTATTTGCTTCTGCTCTGCAGTTATTTCTCCCCTGTTAAACTTTTTAGTCCAAGACGCTTTATACCCTTTCAGTTGATTTTTCCGATGATTCGCAATCTTAAGAATGTTGTTGAGATAATTGTTTTTCCGCTGCGCTGAGACGTTCTCCTTGAGAACTTCTTCCACTGTATCATAATCAGCAAGATTCAAATTTGCTAAAATCTCATTTGCTTCTTCCTCAAGGACTTTTTCATATTTAGGAGGATCATCTTCTTCTTCTTGAAGTGAGGGATTGGGATCTTCTACCATTATTTCTTCATATGTTGGTGGATTTGCTGGGACTTGTTTTTCAGCTTGCGGTGCAACAACCTCATCATCCAACAAACCTCCAACATCCATCTCTTCAAATGGATCTACTTCTGGATAATAATCTATGCTTGAATCGACTTTTGAGGTTGTTGGTTGTTTCCTCCTCCGAACTGGCAAGGCTGGCTGCCTCAAATTCGACGCAACAACCTCATCTAGTTTTGCTGTTATGGGACGGAACATTTTTGCCAGTCCAGTTTGACTTGTCTCTTCACCCAACTTTTTCTGGGTGATGACATCGTGAACAAAGTTGATTTTTTTTCCCAAAGCAGATTTGCTTTTGGCCATTTCATTCCATTTCAATAAACTCATTTTAAGTCCACAAACATGAATTTGGATGAAGAACATGATGTTGAACAAGATGTTCATCCGAATTTGTCTTCTGGGAAATAAAATGAAGATTCCAAATTATGATTGCCATGACCCAATCACAAACTTTCGACAGTTGCAACCTTTTATGCCGGATCGAACTTTCAGAATGTTGATCTGTGGTCCTTCAGGATCTGGAAAAACAAACGTTCTCTTGGATATGATTTTGAGATTGCTTTTCTACGATAAGATCTTCCTCTATGCGAAAAATCTGGATCAAGCCAAATATCAACATTTGCTGAAAACATTTCACCCAATCAGCAAAGAAGCTGGATATGATATCATTGAAGCATCCCAGGATGAAATCATCCCAGTTTCTGAATTATCTGGGGAGAATCAAAAACTGGTTGTTTTCGATGATTTTGTTTGCGAGAAAAACCAAAAGCCATTGATTGATTATTTCATCCAGGGCAGACACAAGAATTGTTCTGTAATTTATCTGTCACAAAGTTATTTCCAAACACCAAAAGATATCCGCCTGAATTGTTCTCATCTTTGCATCTTTGAATTCCCAAGCAACAAAGAAATTACCGCAATCTGCAGGGAAAACAACATCAAGAAAGAAGATTATCTGAAAGCCACGCGTGATCCGTTTTCTTTCCTCTATGTGGATAAACCAAGGAAATTCATGGCTAAAAACTTTGATGAAAGACTTTAAAATGAGCTACTCAAATGGATTGCTTTCTGAAACAACAAGCACCTCACATGGAGGACGAGATGGAAGAGATGGATTGCCAGGAGTTGGTTTTAAGCTGACATCCACAGGGGATTATGACATGTCAAACAGAAAACTGGTCAATGTCGCTGAAGGAACAGGAAATGGCGATGCAGTTACAAAACATCAAGTTGACTCGTTGAAAAGCAGTGTGGAAACCAAACTAATTCAACTGAGAGCAGATTCTTTGCAGGTTGATGGTTCTTCCCATATGACTGGAAATCTGGATCTCAGGGGAAAGAAACTGATTCTTCCTGGAGAGATTGACATGGATCGGAAACTGATCACAAATCTGGATACAGATGAAAATCAAGATCTTTCTGCGGTGAATATGATCACTTTGAAGAAGTTCCACCCAAATGCTCCAGCCCCAACGCATGAAGTAACGAAAGACATTGATTTGAAAGGACTTTTCCATGTCACGCATTCAAAACAACAAACTTATGATGACCTGTCAGCGAACTATAACAATCTGATCTCCTATGATGACGGAAAAAATATTTTTATCAGCCGAAAAGAAACATTCCCAATGGAAACAAGCCTTGATATGGGAAACCAGTTTGTTTATAACGTGAAAGATCCTGTTAACATTGACCAAGCAGTCAATAAAAAATATGTCGATCAACATGTTGCTCAACTTTTCTCATCACTCACTTTTTTATCCACAGATACTCTTTCTCTTTCCGGAGGAACAATGACTGGGAAATTAGATATGGGAGGAGAAAAACTTGTTGGTCTTCCTGCCACTCCAACAGATGACAATGATGCAACGTCAAAATCTTGGGTTGAATCGGAAATTGTGAGTGAAGCAACCAAAACAGAAAATGAGTTGAAAAAATTCGTGAATGAAACATCCATTTCTCCCGCTGGAAATCTGAAAGATGCATTTCATTTTCTCATGAGTGATGCGGGGGAATCTTTCAATGGACATGATTTGCAAGTTGTGGGAGTTGTAGATTTCCCATTTTCTCCGCATCATTTCAACAAAAAAGCGTTTCAGCTGAATATTGGGAAAGATTCCTCAAATCTGTTTTCTGGGAGAATGGGATTTAATATGCGAAATTTGCCTCAAGGAGAATTTACTTTTGTTGTTGAGTTTTTCCCGTTTCCATGACGGATGTTTCAGTGGATGCTGTTTCCACGAGCTTGAATATCAATCAGCAGTCAACGAAGAAGTTTTCCAACTATTCTCGATCAATCATTCACATGCATAAATGGCAGATTTCTCCCCCTGAATTTGTCTATCTGGATTTGAAATGGCAGGGAACAGCAGAATATCCTTCAATCGGAATAACTCATTTGATCATTTATGGAATTGAAGGATCCCACGCAGATGTCCCAAGTTCTGTTTATGATTCTCCCTTCATCTTTGAATCGGGGAAGATGGTAATGCAGAGAGACTTGGATTTGAATGGACATAAGTTGAAGGAATTCCCCCGTCGTCCTACAAAGAGTTTTCTTTTGGCAAGATGGGAAAAAGGAATAAACAGTGAATGCATCATCTTCTCAAATCACAAAAATGAAACTTTTTGGGAATATTGGGGAGTTGACTTTCAACTGAGAAGAGTCGTTCTTTTCGTGATTGACTCTGGGGGAAAACCTGTTGTGTCAGCAAATCTTCAGATGGTCCTTACCACACGACTTACAAGTATTGTTAAAAAAAGCAAAACTCCTTCCGACAATGGACCTCTTGGATTGTTTGAATTCATCTTCAACGTTCACATTTCAGAGAATGAATCTTTCTTTCTGACACTCGTTCAACCTGATGAAATTCGGAAAGCAAAAGCAACAATCGTGATTCAAATATGATTTCTCCAGAGAAAATGAAAGAAGACATTTTTAATTTCAACCACATCTCCCCTGACATAACAGAAGAAAAACTGGAAGAGATCAAGCAATTCTTCCGATTCTATCACAAAAGATTTTGGTGTTTGAAAAGAGCTCACAAACATTTCAAAAAGATGAATTTGTTTGTGAATTTGACGTCGTCCGCTCTTGTTGCGATTGGCGCTATTGCTGGAGGAGTGACAATGAATCCTGTGATTTTGGGAGTGATTTCAGGTGCAGGACTGATCATTAAAACAGGGAATGAAATGAAGAAATATGGAAACAAAATTGAAATGACAAAGTTCGCGTTCACAACCTACGAGAAAACATTGACTGATTTGCGTTTTGCTTTGAGAAGTGGAATATTTGATCGAAATGAATTTCTTCCAGCAATGATAGCAGTTGATGGGATTGTGATTGATTTAGGATTGGATCTGGAGAAGTTTGAGAGAAAATATGAAAAACGATTTGTGTGATTTTTCATTTCTGGGAAATGAAAAACTCAGTTCTTGATGAATGTAGTTCGTGTCCACAATTCAGGCGCTGATGTGGATGATTTTTGCGGATGAAAAGTCCATTGCCCTCTTGAGAGATTCTCCTGATATTCTTCTGGATCAGGATAAGATTCATAGCCGTGTTTCTTAAACCATTTTTGAAGATCCCAGTAATCTTTTGCTCGAAACCATACACCTGAGCGCATATTAGCGACTACATTTTGATCATGTTTTCCTGCTGGCGCTTCTTCAAAATCCTCAGCTGAAGTGAACCCTTTGAAGTTTTCTTTCACTTTATCCCAAATAGAATCAGAAAAAACAAAACTTCCATCCAGTGGTTGGAGAACAGGTTTGGGAGGAAGAGATGCCAGTTTTGGCTCCTCCTCAAGTTTTTTCACTTTGAATTTCTCTCCGTCACTTCTTCTAGTGAAAGTGTTTCTCCCGCTTTTCAGCGCATTACGGATGGTTCCTGGATCAATCCCCAATTCCTTTGCAGCTCCTGCAACACTTGGGAAAGACAATGATATTGTTGACGATGAAATATGGATGGGGATGGACTGATTCTTCTTTGGAGTTGGCGCTTCATCCTCCTCCCATGGTTCTGTCAGCGGTCCTTTATCAAAGGTTCTGGACAAGAATGATTTCTTTCCATCTTTTCTGACAAAACGTTTATCATCATAACGTTTGTACGCAGCATAGATTGCTTGGCGAGTCACACCAATCCACTTAGCCATTTCAGCCATTGTTTCAAAAGTTTTCAGAGGTGGTTCTTTGAGAGAATTATGAACTGAGAGTCGATCTTGAGCTTGATTTGCAACCAGGACTTTTTTATCTTTGAAAGTGAAAACATTTCTTCCTTCATTGATTGCTCTGTTGAGAGTCCTTGGAGCAATCTCCATAAATCTTGCAAGAGCCGCCTGTGTATCAAATCTTTCACTGACACGTTGTTTTGTCACTGCATCTATTAAAACCCACATTTTAATAGGTGGAAAAAAAAACCAAGAATGTTCTCCAGAGAAATCTGGAGAAGATTTCTGCTTGAAATATATAATCTGCTGAAATCTGGAGAAATATTCTGCTGAAATATTGTATATTCTGCTGAAATTTCAACAGATTATATATTTTTTAATCTCACTTTTTCCTGGAAATAATCTGTTTTTTAATTTTATTTTTAATTTTTTTTATTTTCTATTTTTATTTACCCTGTCGGTACCTGGCTGTTAAATATCTGGAGAAATATTCTGCTGAAAATTCAATATTCTGCTGAAATATTGTATATTCTGCTGAAATTTCAACAGAATATTCTGTAGAAACATTATATTTTTTAATCTTTTTTTTCCTGGAAATAATCTGTTTTTAGATTTTAATTTTGAGATTTTTTATTTTCTATTTTTATTTACCCGGAAGGTACCTGGCTGTTAAATATCTGGAGAAATATTCTGCTGAAAATTCAATATTCTGCTGAAATATATTCTGGAGAAAAATCTATAAACATTATATTCTGCTGAAATATAATATTCTGTAGAAACATTATATTTTTTAATCTCACTTTTTCCTGGAAATAATCTGTTTTTTAATTTTATTTTTTATTTTTTTTATTTTCTATTTTTATTTACCCTGTCGGTACCTGGCTGTTAAATATCTGGAGAAATATTCTGCTGAAAATTCAATATTCTGCTGAAATCTGGAGAAATATTCTGCTGAAATTTCAACAGAATATATATTTTTTAATCTCACTTTTTCCTGGAAATAATCTGTTTTTAGATTTTAATTTTGAGATTTTTTATTTTCTATTTTTATTTACCCGGAAGGTACCTGGCTGTTAAATATCTGGAGAAATATTCTGCTGAAAATTCAATATTCTGCTGAAAAATCTATGAACATTATATTCTGCTGAAAATTCAACATATTATGTATTTTTTTATCTAACTTTTTCCTGGAAAATCATCTGTTTTTTAATTTTATTTTTAAGATTTTCTGTTTTCAGTTTTTATTTACCCTGTTGGTACCTGGCTGTTAAATATCTGGAGAAATATTCTGCTGAAAATTCAATATTCTGCTGAAATATTGTATATTCTGCTGAAATTTCAGCAGAATATTCTGTAGAAACATTATATTTTTTAATCTTTTTTTTCCTGGGAAATCATCTGTTTTTTAATTTTATTTTTAAGATTTTCTGTTTTCAGTTTTTATTTACCCTGTTGGTACCTGGCTGTTAAATATCTGGAGAAATATTCTGCTGAAAATTCAATATTCTGCTGAAATATTGTATATTCTGCTGAAATCTGGAGAAATATTCTGCTGAAAATTCTATATTCTGCTGAAATCTATATTCTGCTGAAATCTGGAGAAATATTCTGCTGAAATCTGGGCTGAAATATTTTATATTCTGCTGAAATTTCAACAGAATATATATTTTTTGATCTCACTTTTTCCTGGAAAATCATCTGTTTTTTAATTTTATTTTTAAGATTTTCTGTTTTCAGTTTTTATTTACCCGGAAGGTACCTGGCTGTTAAATATCTGGAGAAATATTCTGCTGAAAATTCAATATTCTGCTGAAATATATTCTGGAGAAAGTTTTAATAGCCAGATCCCAAGAACTTTTATAGCCAGATCCCAAGAACTTTTATAGCCAGATCCCAGGAACTTTTATAGCCAGATTCTGGAGAAAGTTTTAATAGCCACATCCCAGGAACTTTTATAGCCAGATTCTGGAGAAAGTTTTAATAGCCAGATCCCAAGAACTTTTATAGCCAGATCCCAGGAACTTTTATAGCCAGATTCTGGAGAAAGTTTTAATAGCCAGATTCTGGAGAAATATTCTGCTGAAAATTCAACATATTATGTATTTTATATTCTGCTGAAAATTCAACATATTATATATTTTATATTCTGCTGAAAATTCAACAGAATATGTATTTTATATTCTGCTGAAAATTCAACAGAATATGTATTTTATATTCTGCTGAAAATTCAACAGATTATGTATTTTTTGATCTAACTTTTTCCTGGAAAATCATCTGTTTTTTAATTTTATTTTTTATTTTTTTTATTTTCTATTTTTATTTACCCTGTCGGTACCTGGCTGTTAAATATCTGGAGAAATATTCTGCTGAAAATTCAACATATTATGTATTTTATATTCTGCTGAAAATTCAACATATTATGTATTTTATATTCTGCTGAAAATTCAACAGATTATATATTTTTTAATCTCACTTTTTCCTGGAAATAATCTGTTTTTTAATTTTATTTTTTATTTTTTTTTATTTTCTATTTTTATTTACCCTGTCGGTACCTGGCTGTTAAATATCTGGAGAAATATTCTGCTGAAAATTTCAGCAGGAGCACTCTCTCCAGATTTTTAGCAGGAACAACTTGATTATATCCTGGATATAATCAATCTAACAGTGTATCACACATCCCCCTCATTTAATTCATAGAAGGAATATCATCTTCATTATGATCCTCATATTCATCAAAAGCTGAGGCAGTTTGAACCATCTCCTCCACAAGAACTTCATCCACAATCGCTGTGATAGATTTTACATTTCCACAGAAAAGATGTTTGACGGAGAAGACAACTTGTCCAAAAAGTGGAATGCCAATGAGTTCTTTCTGTCTCAGAATAAGCTTCTTCTTCCCGTTGGTCAGCTCCCAGAAACGACAGGAGAAATCTGTTTTGGGGATCTTGGAAGAATAAATCTTAGCAAAGATCTTTTCCTGCTCAGATTTATCCACTTTCAAGAGAGAGAAACCTTCAGCATGAAACTTAGCAAAAGATGGAGAAAGTTTCTTCACTTCCGGCTGTTTTTTCATTGCAGCTGAGCGAAGATGAGCCTCCAGATCGCGAAAAAAAGAGATGTTTTCTTCAGGGAGATTGATTCCCAATGAAAAAGAATCTCCTTCATGGGCAAAGATTTTAAACTTAGTTTTGAGTTTCAGTTGAAGTTTTTTGCCATCGAGAGAACAGGGGAGCAGACAATATGAGATCTTTCCAGAGGTTCGTTTTTGAGGTTCTTCAAGAATGATCTTGGAAACAGAGACTTTTTCAGGATTCATTTTCTTGGTGGAGATAAAAAAATCATTTTATTTCCAAATCCATTTCTCCAAACTGTCTGTCTTTTTCATTTTTGACTGGAAGAAAACCATTTACCTTGTCAATAGCTTTCTGAATCTTGGTTTCAATTTCAGCCCAATGCATCCATGCGATTTCTTCCTCCGTCAACCCACTTGTTTCTTTGTAAAATTTAGGCTCAATCCAAGTTGCATGATTTCTTATTTCAGCCAGTGCAATTTTAATGTCCTCCACAGAATAGAAATCTTGCCCCTCGATTGTAAAAAGTTTTTCTTTGTTCATTTTTTATCCAATGAATAAAAAATTCAAAATGTGGCTTGACAAGTTTGGTCAACGAATTTGTTTATCGCAGACTTTTTATCTGAGTCCATTTTTGGTATTCCTTTTCTTGAGCGAAAATGAAGAACTTTTTCAACCATAGCTTTCTCTTTCATCAAATCGAGAAACTTTTCCAGTCTGGGAGATTTCCAAGTGATTTCATGAGATTTTTCAGTTGAATCTAGAAAATGAGTTTTTTTCTTGCAGAGTTGATTGAAAAAAACTGTTCTGGACAAGCCAAATCTTTCCAGAATTTCTTCTGCACAAAAAAAATCTTCTCCATCAATCTGGATAAATGGTGCATCATCTTCCTCCTGAATCCAGAAAGTTTTTTTATCCGCTCTTCTGAAATATTTGACGTTGTCTGATTTCAGAACTCTCAAGATCGTTTTTGAGGGAAGACCAGTTTGTTCCTGAGCTTCTTTGAACGTGAAAAAAGTTTGCTTGTCTTTTCCTTCTTCTTGGATTGAAAACTTCATTTTATTTGGGGAAAAAATCTTTTAGCCCCAAATGAAATGTCAACGTTGACTGCATGGAAATCATTTGCGCGATCATCCGGATTGCGAGGATGGTCTCGACTGAAGAAAGATGATCTGGTCAACTTTCTTTTTGAAAATCTATGGACTGGAGGTGGGAAAAACAATCAGCGCAGAAAAAACCCTCTGGATGAAAAAAATAAAAGACTTGATGTTCCAGTGCTAGTTCCGGAGAGAAGAAGAGTTCCTCCCAGAAGAATTCCGCCAATCATCCAAAGACAAACAGAAAATATTTCAGACTGGGCGACTTGGCTGGAAGATGTGAATGATGCAGAAATCAGGAGAAGATCAACTCCTGCAGTTGAACGACTGAAAAGACAGATTGCTGCATTGTGGGGGCAAAGGCTGATCGTGGAAGAAGGAAGATCTGCTCTGAAAGGATTTGCCAGACAGCTGATCATTCAAGGAGATGACTCCCCAACTCCACAAGATTTTCTCCGGAAAGCGAGGAATGAAGTTGTTGAGCTGATAAGACAAAATCGACAGACAAAAGTAAAGTGCATTCTGGTCTCTCTGCTGGTGAAACCCGACTTGAGTGACGACGGTGTGATTGAAGAAACACCTTTCTCCCACTCCCGCATGAAAAGAAATCTAGAAGGAAATAACGCAGGCGAGTTGTTTGATCAAATGAGCAGGGAAATGCTGATCAACTTGGAAAACTTCAATCAAAGAGGATCAAACTGGGTGTTTGAACGAGTGATCAGATTAGAACTTCATCTCATTCGATGGAGACCACTGGGAGGATCTTCATGGATCCCTCTCCCAAAAGAAGTGGCAAACAAAAACGCTGTAGTGAACATGAAAAACCAGGATGAAATGTGTTTCAAATGGTGCGTGACAAGAGCAATGAACTGGGTGACAGCGAACCCGGAAAGGATTACACCTCTGCTGAGAAAACAAACTGAAAAACTCGATTGGAGTGGCATTTCATTTCCAACAACTCTGGAAGATATCGGAAAATTTGAGAAAAGGAACAACATTTCTGTAAATGTATTTGGATGGGACAGAACACTTTTTACCCTGAGAGCAACGGATGAAGAAAAAGAAAAACACGTGGACTTGCTGCTGCTGAAAAAAGAATTTAAAACTCATTTCTGCATCATTAAAAACTTTTCTCGTTTAGCTGGATCACAAGTTTCCAAAACAAAACGAAAAAGATTCTTCTGTAAAAGATGTCTCAATTCATTCCCCAGTGAAGACAGCTTGAAAAAACACAAGATCAACTGCGTAGAATTTGAAGCAACAAATGTTGTTATGCCTGAAGGACAAACATGTTCATTCCGTAACTTTTCAAAGATGATTCATGTTCCAGTTGTCGGTTACGCTGATTTTGAGTCAATTTTGAAACCCATGAAAGATGCAGGAAAGATGAAACAAACGCAGAAAATACAAGAGCATCTCCCATGTGGATTCGCTTTTCATCTCGTCTCTCCTTTTCTGAAAATGGAGCCTGTCCTGCAAAGAGCTGGGAGTGAAAAAGATTCAGCTGAGCTTCCAAAAGAATTTGTGCGACGACTCATTGAGGAAGTGAAAACTGCTCAACTGAAACTGAAGCCAAAGCCCATGGATCCGCTCACTCCAGAAGAATGGAAGAATTTCAATCAAACATCATGGTGCTGGCTGTGTCAAGGTGAATTTGAGAGAGAGGGAGAAAAGATGAAAGTACGAGATCACTGCCATTTTACTGGAAAATTCAGAGGAGCTGCTCATCGCTCTTGTAACAGAATGTTTCAGAGACCAAAATTCACTCCAGTGTTCTTCCATAATCTAGCGAACTATGACTCACATCTTTTTGTGCGGGCTCTGGGTTTGCTGGATGAAATTCTGGAGATACAATGCATCCCCAATAATGAAGAAAAATATATCTCTTTCTCCCTGAAATTTGAGTTGAGAAGAGAGAAAACTCAGGATGGAAAAGAAATCATTGTCAAACATGAAATCAGATTTTTGGATTCTTTCAAATTCATGGCTTCTTCTCTGGGAAATCTGGCTGGTAATCTCCCCAAGACAGATCTGAAAGAAACTGCTAGGTTTTTCCAGAGAGAAAAGTTTGATTTGATGACGCGAAAAGGAGTTTATCCCTATGAATTCATGGATTCATTTGAAAAGTTCTCAGAGCCACTTCCAGAGAAAGAAGCGTTTTTCTCCAAACTGAATGACTCAGGAATTGAAGATACAGATTTTGAACACGCAAAACATGTCTGGCAGAAATGGCAGATGAAAAACATGGGAGAATTTCACGATCTCTATCTGAAAACAGATGTGTTGTTGCTGGCCGATGTTGTTGAAAACTTCAGAAAACTTTGCGAAGAAAACTATAGTCTGGATCCTGCACAGTTTTTCACAACCCCTGGAATGGCATGGAACGCAATGCTGAAAATGACTGGAGTTTCTTTGCAGCTTCTGAATGACGTAGATATGCTGCTGATGGTTGAACGAGGGATGAGAGGTGGAAACTCAAATGCGTTCAAGCGATACGCAAAGGCAAACAATCGATTCATGAAAGATTTCAATGAAAAACAGCCTTCTTCTTTTCTGGTTTATCTGGACGCAAATAACCTTTATGGATGGGCAATGTCAAAGCCTCTTCCAGTTGGAAAGTTTGCCTGGATGGATGATCCGTCAAAATGGAAGGCATTTGTTGATGGAGAAAGTGTGGGATGTATTCTGGAAGTGGATCTGGAATATCCAGATGAACTGCATGATGCCCAAAATGATTTCCCGCTGGCTCCAGAAAGTCTCAAACTAGATGGAGTGTGGAAGCTAACTCAAAATCTAAAAGATAAAGAAAGAATGGTTCTGCACGGAGAAAATCTGAAACTCTTTCTTTCCCTGGGAATGAAGTTGAAAAAGATTTGGAGAGGAATCTCATTTCAGGAAGCTGCCTTCATGAAATCATATATTGAAACAAACACAAAGTTGAGAATGAACGCCAAAAATACATTTGAAAAAGATTTCTTCAAACTGATGAACAACTCAGTGTTTGGGAAGACAATGGAGAACGTAAGGAAGCGCGTTTCCATTGAACTGGTTAAAGATGTTGAAAGAGCAGAAAAACTGATCAATAAGCCAAACTTTGCTGATCTGCAGATTTTTGATGAATTTTTAATCGGGATAAAGATGCGAAAGACACAAGTCCGCATGAATAAACCAGTTTATGTGGGGATGACAATCTTGGATCTCTCCAAAACCCTGATGTATAACTTTCATTATGGCTATGCAAAAGAAAAGTGGAAAGATCTGAAAGTTCTTTATACAGACACAGATTCACTTGTCTATGAGATTGGAACAGAAGATTTCTATGCAGACATTGGAGATGATGTTCTTGAATGGTTTGACACAAATGACTTTTCCAGAGATCATCCTGCAGTCATGAATGGACTGCCCATCGTGAAAGAAAACAAGAAAAAGATTGGGCTGAAGAAAGATGAATGCGCTGGAAAAACCATAACAGAATTTGTGGCGCTGAGACCAAAACTTTATGCTTTCCTACTGAGTGAAGGGAAAGAAGAAAAGAAAGCAAAAGGCGTGAAAAAATGTGTGATTAAAAACCAGCTGCGGTTTAACAACTTCATGAAATGCCTGAAAGGAGAAGGAAAAATGCTCAGGACGCAAAATGTCATTCGCAGCAGAGAACATCATCTTTTCACAGAACGAATGGACAAGATTGCACTGTCTGCCAATGATGACAAGAGAGTGATTTTGAGAAATGGCATAGATACATTTGCGAGAGGACACTGGAGATTGAGATGATTTTTCTCCCAATGAAAAAATATTTGGTCCCCCCAATATTTTTTGAGACAGTAGAAGGGATATCACGGACTCCAATGGATCCGAAGGACCCCCTTAATTCAAAGGTTTTATGTCTTATATGTACTTAAATCAAATAGTAAGAATATGTAATGATTTGACAGGAAAATGAAATGGCACTTTTACAATCAATGAAAATATGTCTCTGGTAAATTTAGACAGAAAGTTAGCATTTGGAGATGCTGTTAAATTTTAGGAGAAAATGACAAATGAGTTTCTGAAATATTTTTATTGAGTTCTGGTGGTTTTAACATAAAGGATCAATCGAGTCATATAATTTACTAATGTGTATAAGTAAGCAGAAGTGTTTTACGTTAAAATTAACGGGGTCCGAGGATGCATTGGAGTCCGTGATATCCCTTCTACTTTTGGCTAGTTGGCTACCGTAAGTCTCGAGCCCTGGTTCAGGGGTTGACTATAAAAAGGTGCGTAAATTGAAACCTGAGATTCTCCCCCAAGGATAGTTTGAATATAAAATAGTTATGGTATAAATGGAAAATTTGAGTTGATAATGCATGGAAACTTGAGACGTAATAGGCGCGTCGTATTTACGAAGCGGCAGACACAATAATTCATTTGAAACGTGCAAGGTCAACCGTCTTCGCTCTGATTCAAATCGCAGCTCCAAAACGACTCAATGAGATACAGGGAAATAACATTATCAAATGATTATGTTATAGGTAATACAGCGTTTGGGTTCCCTGTGGTAGTACTTTTTTTCTAATCCTTTCCCGGCATGAATCATCAGGATTAAGATCTTATCTGATGTAGCCGCTGCGTTCGGATTTGGATTTTCTGGATGCATTATCACTTAGGATTTTAGTGAAAAACCCATTTTTGCTTTCAAGAATCACGATTTAGATTTCCCACCCTCTCCCCCCCAAAAAAACCTGCACCTTTTAATAGTCTACCCCTCCGTTTAGTACAAACTCCCTGCCTTTAAGTTGTATGAAGTGGTACAAGGCTGGAACAGACAACACAGAGATTTTACAGTATTTAAGAGGAATTATTTATTTACTTTTTAGAATTTTTTTTAAGAAATTAACCACTGGTAGGCCATGGCCTACCCCATGGCCTACACCATGGCCTACCCCATGGCCTAGGCCATGGGGTACCCCACGTTTTGTCCCTACCCGTTGACAGGAGACGCCATATTGGATTTTGTTGATTCCGAAGGCATGTTTTTCGGGCCAGGTAAGAGGAAAGGATATTCGTCCTTTAAAGTGATCGACAGAACAAACAAGAGGCAAAGGTCGACCGTCAACCTTCCGTCTGCCCTGCCACTGGAACAAGATACACATACTGTGCAGGAACAAGAGGAAGGTTCATACCTTAATCTGGGGGACGACGCAGAATCTGTAGATCTAGAGGATGAAGTGCCCTCTTGCTCCACGCAATACAAAATGCGGAAAGAGCGGTTATCCAAAAATTGGGAAGCCTTGCGAATGACCCTACTTAAGTCCTCTCTTCAACTGGAAGGCTTTGTACCGCAGAAATGTGTTGAGAGCGACTGCAGTAAAGCTGTCGAGAGCCGATGCAGGGATTGTAGTTTTACCGCCTACTATTGCCTTGATTGCTGCAATCGGCTGCACCAAACAAAACACCATTTTCACCAGCCAGAAGTTAAAAAGGTATGTTTCGCCCTTATCGAGTTTAAGAAGTTAGTACATGCAGTTTTCTTTATTTTCTAGAAGAAAAGAGTAGACTGGTAAGTAATTTATTTATTTGCATAATTACATGTAACTTAATGATAAGCTTTAATATCTGTTTGAGTTTTGATGGACCCTTTTTTCTCAGTATGCCTTTTTCTACGAAGCGTTCACACGACAGATTTGTTCCTTTCAATTTCAGCTGTAATTTGTTATTAATTTTGAAAATTTGTTTTATTTGTCCATTAGGATGGTGTTTGGCTTTTGCACACTGTTCCTAACAGGATATTGTTTAATGGAAATTATAATCATGTCTGCTCTTTCCAGTATACAAGAGAAATAACTGTGATAGATGAAAAAGGTAAAGAAAATTGCAACAATTACTAACTTACTTTCCTCCAAAGGCCAAATCAAATAATTTTTAACTGAATGTGTCTGTAAGATTACCAAATTATGTTAAATTGTATTTTCCAACTTAAATTTAGTGTATAATATAATTATAATTAATTGTATAATTTCAGTCCAAGCTGTGCAATCACAGTTCGGCAATGTTTGTGAGGCTCACAAACAAGGAACGTTTACTAGCCAAAATGAAAATAACGGGACAAACTTACCTTTTCCTTCATTATTAATGTCAGATATCCTTGCCAAACAATAATAATTCGTAAGCACAACGGCCGTAATGGTGGACTTGGTTTACTCAGTGGTTTCTCCCATTTAATCCATGTATGCTATTACCGAAGTGTAACACATCAACGATTCAAAACAAAAAATGAAAACAAACCCCAAGATTGCGCAGTACGGACTGTAATTCAGCTTTAATGAGTCCCCTTTCTTTTAACCCATCTTACCTCCTAACCTGTAATGAAGCCCACGGCAATACACAATGCACATTATTATTATCCAATTCCACTTGTGGAGTGTGCGAAACGAGTACAAATATCCCTAGCCTACGAACAGGCTCCTGGCTCAGAGGGGCACTAATTAGCGGCACCAAGCGCTGGCAAAGGGGAGCCTGCACGCGAGTTTCAGAATAACGAATGTCTGCGTCCAAAATTTTGGACACAAAGCGCTAGATATATCTATTTTTAGAGTTTTTTAGATTACATGGATTGCATAGTTTTGAATTATTAGAACTCTACATTAACTGTAATGTTCATTTTTATGCCTGCTATTTAAGTCTAAAATTTCTTATTCAGATAATACTAGCAAAGCTGTTTACTAAGAAAAAAAGTTTTGAAGGAGCCCACAAAGGAATATAGGCTGATAATTTAGGAGCCCCACCTGTAAAATATCAGATTCTATGGCAAAATATTTATGTGTCCAGGCAGAGCTATTCTTTGGGCCTGAGGCTTCTGGGATCCTGTTCTGCAACAGTCTACTTTTGGTGGGTGCCGTTTGGTCTAAACATTAATTGCCATCATTCTATTAATTTTGTTGTTGTTTTAAAATATTCTTCTGAAGGTGGTCAGCATGTAGTGAAGATTGTTTGTTGCACTTGCCATAGTGTTTCAGAGAGTTTCCTTTGGCAAGGTTTGTGGCCTGCTACTCCTGTGGAACCAACCTTAGCGTTCACCGCAAAACTGATGCAGTTTGCCCTGGCTCTTGTGATGGAATGCCAAGTTTCCATTTTTGATTTAGTCAAGGCTTTGGAATTCACTGCCAACCCTCTGATAAAGGTTTGCTGTTTTTACTTATAATAACTGCAACTACTGGGAGTGGAAATACACATTTCTTTTATTTTTCATTTGTTATTCCTGTGAAATCTCATGTGTTCAATGACATGTTCAAAAGAGTCATTTGTATGTTTATATAGATATACTTTATTGTGAGGTACATGTATGTACATACATGTATCCTCACAAAATACAGCTGTATGTAAGGGCCAGCAGACAAATATTCCTCCCAGACCCTTAACCTTGGGTGAAGTGATACTGATTGGGACTTAAAATGTACAAACTCTCTACAAAACAGGAGAAGTCCTGTCATGACCTCAAGAAGAATGAAGTACACATACATGTAAGAAGAACAGCATATTATTAGTATTAATATTTTATTATTCTTCATTATTACTGTATACATTGTATGTGTTATGCCAATTCCATTTTCAGGTACATAAATGTTTAAATTTTCTTTTACTCCACTTGTGCTGCTAGCCAAGGGTTATCAGACACTCACAGGAGGTTCTTTTGAGTGTCATATTTCATTCTGTTCTTTATAATTTTAATTGTAGAAGAGGAAGATTTACGAGCAATTTCTGGACAGCTTTGAGGAATTCAGGTGGCTTAACAATTATGTCTGTTTGGTAACAATGTCTCAATAATAATAATTATCAGCTAATAACAGTGTCATTCTCTCTATTTCTTTCCAGAAGTCAGTTATTGTGCAAAATCACATGTTTAATATGTAACTGTGTTTTTTTGCAACAGGTATCATACAAAAGCTCTCCTGTGTTGTACCGAAGATGAAGTTTGTCCACTGAAAGCCCCAGCTTGCCCTGCTTGTCCCAAGGTAAAACTTTCTACATGTATTAAATATGTTCCATTTTTAGGGAACAAAATTCAGATTTAGCAATTTCCTTGAGATAGTTTTCCTTCCAGGTAGTTTGCAGTCTGGAGTTTAATGTTTATGTTGTGGTTCATTTGATTTTTCATCCTTGGTTCAACTTTTATATTTTGTTTTACACCTACTATTATACATTACTATACACATAAAAACAAGGGGAAAAAATTGAACCAGGGTTATGAAGACTGTCGAATTATAACAAATTCTTACATCCTTGGATTTTTCTGTTGCTACACACAATTTATTGTTATAAACGTATGTAATTATGCAACTTTTTTTAATAGGAAAATGGTAGAATATTTTTATCCCTTGATGCCTGCTTTGGGCTGCCTCGAAAAAAGACATCTGGCACAAGTTATCGCTCCCCACTGAGTGAAAACATGTTTTTTCACAGTCAAGAAGATGTAGATAACTTCATGGCAGCCTATCCTTCTTCGAAAAATGAACCCAAAAAGGTATTGCTCTGTTCTAGTTGAAATCTCTATTTCTGCATTAATTTTGTCTTCACTTCCACCATCTCTTTAAATTATATATTAACCATTTTACTTGTATACATATAAACTTGTCACAAGCATCCACTCGTCCAATCTTTCATAAAAATAATATAAATTTATCACAAATGAAGACGAACCAATACTTTTTTGTCTGACACCTATATTTTAATGGTCTTCTTCAGGGTCACCCTGAAGAATATATCTATTACATTACATTATTATGTTATGCCAGTACCGTAGCCTCTGGACATCTGTTACAGTTGCCAATAGGCCATTTGCACGATGACGTCATATGACTACAACTACCAGAATCCTTCAGTTTTTTGTTTTGTAGTGCAAATTAGGGCTATTGTTATTTAAACCGCACTGGGATTACAAAATTTGAATAAGAAAGGGAAAAAAAAATGAATGCTGGTAATTGTAGTCAAATGACGCCATTGTGCAAATGGCCTATTGAAAGCAGCTTACTAATACGTTGTGGCAGTGTTACTTAAGAGACAATTTTTTATTGTAAATTGTTAGCAAATAAGTGATAGGGCCTCAATCAAATGACTGGGCCTTGAATAAACACACCTGGTGTTTATTCAAGTCTTTCATTTTTTGTATTTTATTTTGTGTGTGCGCAAAGGACTGCAGTGATTTCCAGGCTGGGTCTGAAATCCTGTCAAAAGGAAGATTTGATGCCTTGGATGAAACAGCTGTTTCTGGGATATGCTGCAAACATGGGTTTCCCATGAAGTTCTTAAACTTGAAAGGAGGTGAAAGGTACATGTATTTACCCCTCATCCATTATATCAGGTTGATTTGATATGTTTTATCAGTAAAAATACTGGCTTTGCCAGAACTTTCCTTTTAGGTATATAGTATTGTATGTGTAGTTTCCATCTTGATGATTGATAGAAATGGTCACAAAATGATATGTTTTAATTTTGGCTACATTGACATCATACAGGTGATGATATAAGTCATTATTCTATGTTGTTATTGTAGGTTGGGATATGCTGTCTATTTATTGAAGGACCTTGTGGCAAATAAGGGGGAAGGAGTGACAATACATTTTATGTATGACATATGCTGTCTTTTTGAAAGCCATCTCACAGTAAGCATGCAACCTCCCTTGTTAGCCTTCTGCTTTGCATAACATGGGTGGGGATGGAAGAAGCTACATGTACACAGTCCCACTAGAAACATGTATTGTCCTGCGCTGTCTGATTTGAAATAATTATATATCTGCATAACCTTCTAAGTATTTGTTTATGCTTTCAGCTGTGAGTAGTGAATAAGGTTAAAGTGAAATTGAGCACTGTTTGACATAATTTTCCCCTCAGGTGCCATAGCGGTTGGTTTTACCATTACAAGAAATATGACTAGTTAAAAATGTTCTTACTTGGCAGAAACAAAAACATGGGGACCTTCTGGCTGAAGTCCAACTTGCCTGCCCACAGTTTCATGTTTATGGACATGGTGCCACATGCCAGGTTACAGAGCAGTGACAGTGCAGGGCTGTAGGCAGGATTTTGCGTGGGTGGGTGCGGGCGCTGGTGGCGTGAGTGTTTAGACCTTTGTATCAATATCTTCAAGGTAATCGAGCTCAAAATTTTTTGTATATGCGCCAGTAATATTTCGCATGGTTGTCGCTGCCATACTTTATCCTTGGAGTACATTGACATTTATGAAGCTGATATATACATGTGTACAGCCATACCGTATTATACTAGGGTTTGTTATGTTTGTTAATAAATGGACGATTTTTGGGCCAGAACCCAACCACCACAATGTGCTGTTGTTGTTTGCTGTTTCAAGTATCCGAGGACATTAAGGAATGGATTGTAACTGAGATGATTGTAACCCACAAATTATTGGATTGTAACTGAGATGATTGTACAGCTAACAAATTATTGGATTGTAACTGAGATGATTGTAACCCATAAATTATTGGATTGTGACTGAGATGATTGTAACCCACAAATTATTGGATTGTGATTGAGATGATTGTAACCCACAAATTATTGGATTGTAACTGAGATGATTGTAACCCATAAATTATTGGATTGTGACTGAGATGATTATTGTAACCCACAAATTATTGGATTGTGACTGAGATGATTATTGTAACCCACAAATTATTGGATTGTAACTGAGATGGTTGTAACCCATAAATAATTGGATTGTAACTGAGATGATTGTAACCCATAAATTATTGGATTGTAACTGAGATGAATGTAACCCACAAATTATTGGATTGTAACTGAGATGATTGTAACCCATACATTATTGGATTGTAACTGTGATGATTGTAACCCACAAATTATTGGATTGTGACTGAGATGATTGTAACCCATAAATTATTGGATTGTAACTGAGATGATTGTAACCCATAAATTATTGGATTGTAACTGAGATGATTGTAACCCACAAATTATTGGATTGTAACTGAGATGATTGTAACCCACAAATTATTGGATTGTGATTGAGATGATTGTAACCCATAAATTATTGGATTGTAACTGCAGAGATGATTGTAACCCGCAAATTATTGGATTGCAATAAATATGCAGACGTCAATGTACTTATAACCCAAAATTTACTGTATTGTAACCCACAGATTATTGAAGTATAATAACGACTGCGCACGTTTGTCACCCGCAAATCATTGCATTGAACCTGAGATGATTGTAACCCACGAATTGCTCTGTATTGTGAATGAGATAGGGGATGCAATTTTAATGATTTGGAAGGTCAATGCACTAGTTGTAACCCAACATTTACTGGCTTACATACAAGATAATTAAGGTTAATTGTAAACTACAAATTATTGGTACTTGTAACCCACAAATAAATGGTTTTCATTAACTAAAATGAGATGCATGATCGTTGACGGTTAGCTTGTACCCACGCCGACCGGTGAAGATCGATCGCAACGAACATAAATAACTGAACAATACCTTAGGGTACTCATGATACTTACCTTTGAAAATGATTTGTACTAAATTACACGACAGGAAGTAGAAAAAAATGGTGGATAATTACAGGTAAAGCGTCCGACATTCGGAAATGGAACTCACAATATCGACACAATAGGATCTGATCGATCTGAACGCGCCACCGATTTGGTTTCGCGCGATACAATTATCTCACTCATCCACCCCTCCCCTAGTACAAGATTTGTATTGGGTTCACTTGATAACAATGCATTAATTTACTGGTTACAACGTCATTACATTTCCAGTAGTTACTGGGTTACAACGTGAGGAACGGGTGACAGTAGTCCGGTCCTGCGCGACGGCGGCGGAGGGCGGCGGGCACACGCGCGCCCGCGAAACATTCCGCTAGCCATGACCATAAAAAATGACGGGCTAGGTTCTATGAGTATGGGGCTGCGCAGCCGGGCCCTGGGCCCGGCGAGTGTTCCGCTATAATACAGATAACTAAAGCCTAATTATTCACCTTCATATGCATCGAGCTTTTTAGTGCCAAGTTAATCACGAGTCGTCTTTTCTGAATTTATACATTTGTCGGCCGTACTGAATAGCCGCGATTGCACGTTTCAACTTTTACCAACTAAATAGGCCATTTCCGAGTTACCTTTAGCCTCTCTATCAAAGCGAGGTTAGGTGCGAAACCTTTCATATGAAAATGAGTTTCATTTGTATGTGAATGAAAACTCATTTTCATATGAAAGGTTGTGGACCTAGTCTCGCTTTGACAGCGAGGCGTAACGTAACTCGGAAATGGCCTATTCAACAGCCGCGGCACGCTTAATTCAAATTAGATGTACCTCGGCCATTTTTATTTCGAAATTAAGCGTTCCGCGGCTATTGTTAGTTCAAATTTACGTAGGTAACTGTTGAAACTTGTTGAAACGGGTAACCGCAGCTCATAGACCTTTTTCATAATGGCAGCCGATATATTTATTATTTTACAGGTATGTTTAACAGCCTTAGTGACCTCGTTAGCGTGTGAAAAATTCAAAAGAATTTTTATTTTAAAATGAGGCTAGAAGGGGTAATTAACACGCATGTGAAAGAATGAATAAATCGGCTTCCATCATGAAAAAGGTATATTTCCGTTTGCATATCGGAAGGAATCTGTCACAAAGGTGGCCAATCAGAACACGCGTTATATCGCCTTAAACACCAGCCACTCAACAAGGAGATTTAGGCATGGTTCAAACGCCGTACTTTCCATGACCCGTACTTTTAAGTTAAAACTAGAACTCGGGCCGACCCAATTGATGTCAGAGCGGCTGTTGTTCAGACGCCGTGCTCAATCAGCCGAACTTTTGTAAATGAAGTAATAGAATAAAAGTGTACCATCGGTTACCTGCGCGAGTATTGAGCGAATTTTTTTCCGTCGGTCCAACATGGCCGACTTGCCAAAGTTAAATAGGGCTTTCCTTTCAATGTTTAGAAATGCGAAGCGAAGGGGAGCACGCCTACAAAGCGCTGTACGGTTTATCATATCACGGAGGCGACAGATAGTTAATGCCTGTTGCTGCTACTGTCTAACGAGGAAGCAACCCTTGAATACAACCGCTCCTGTCGCCGACGGATAAGAAATCGGGGATGGTTTGACTAGGTTTGGACCGAATACAGCGTTAGCGATGCACGTTTCAAACAAACGGTTAGAGTTAAAATGGACATGTTCATTTACATTTTGGGAAAAATTCGGCCACTACTGGAATGAGATACTGTAGCCGAAGAGCCAATATCCCCTGAGTGTAGATTATCCATCTGCCTGTACCGGCTGGCACGAGACGATTACTATTTTACAATAGCCGAGATGACGGGCTACGGCATTTCTACGGTTAGCACCATTGTCAAGGAAGTAACAAAAGCGTTCGTGACCATGATGTGGGAAGATTGTGTGACGAAGTACATGCCTTAAATCAAAGAGAAATTTAAAGAAAAGATCATTGATATGGAAATGCTATGGCAATTCCCGTGCTGTTGGTCAGCAATAGACGGATGCCATATTCCAATCAAATGCCCACCAGGAGGCTTAGGATCTGCAAAGGAATATCATAATTTCAAGAATTTCTATTCGATAGTTCTAATGGGTATGGTCGACGCCAAATATCGTTTCGTTTGGGGAAGCTGTGGCTTTCCCGGGAATTCCCATGACGCCATCATTTTCTAGTCAACTCAGTTATGGACTGACATACAATAAAAGAATGTCATTCCTCATATTGCAAAACTGTTTTTGGTGACTCTGCATTCCCATTTCAACCGTGGCTTATAAAGCCATATGGTGACGCTAATCTAAGTCCAGAAAAGAGGTATTTTAACTACATGTTAAGCAGAGCGAGAATGGTGACTGAGGGCTGCTACGGGCAACTGAAAGGGAGGTGGTGTGTCCTCCTGAAGAAATGCGAAAGTGACAAAGAGCATGTGAGAACGGCAACTCTGGCCTGCATGATACAACATAATGTCTGCATCGAAAAAGGGAAGGCCAAGCATAAGAGACTTGATATGACTGTTGACCCCAGGACCGGTCGGAAGCGAGATAGAGCAACCGTGAGGAGTTTGCTAGGTATGTTTTCGTGTCGTAAGACCAACGACAAGTGCCAGAAAGCAGATGTCATCAGATTCAGCCTTGCCAAAAAGTTGTTTTAAGAAAAAAAATGGAACAGTTTGTTGAATCTAGTCACCGACAGTTAGGCAGTACTCATTTTGCCTGACAAGGAAGTCGGTTATAACCATCATTTCTCCTGACTTTGAAACTCGCTTCGCATATACCACTGAGGCAACTTTTTAAAGATGGGGAAAGGCACCTCACAAGCACTCATTATGGCCGTAGAAATAGAAGGAAATTTTACTTAACGTGGTCAGATCAGCCTTGCAGTTCATTGTTTTTGTTCATTCATTTTTTGGCTGGCTCTCTCGTAGATCCTACGTATCATTAGCAGCATTATCGTTTGCGGTCTTCTGCAGTTTACTTTTATTTGTAGAAATAGAGCGTCATCCCCAAAAATAATTATTTCCAATAATATAACGGGAGGCATTCATTATCGTACCTAGATCCCTCTCGCTCCTCAGAATACAGGGAGTCTCTCTCTGACAACAGCAAGCCATTTAGGGCCTTCGAGGATGACATTGATTGATTTCGAGTATTGACGCGTGTATATGTGCACAGGACGTATATTTTCACTGATGCTCGTTATCAAGTTGTGCACATGCGTCAAATGGCTGTTGCAAGAGCATTCGCGAACTCAGAATTCCCTTGCTCCTCGTACCCCGCGATAGGCTCTGGTGACAGCAATTTGATGTATGCGTAAAAATAATGCAGAGCTTCAGTGAAAATAGACAGTTTGCGCATACTCAACCCTCCAATGACAGTCACCAGAGCCTCTCTCGCGGGGTCCTCAGGGGCGGATCCAGAGGTGGTGAACAGGGTGACTTTTAACTAGACTAGGGTGACAAGTCGCCCCCCTTTTTGAACAATTCTCTAATATATCCTTAGTAACAGTCACCCCTTTGGCCACTGCCCATGTTTTTTTAAGTGTCCCTGTGATCAAATTTTTGATTTTCATTTTTTTACATTTTCGTGTACAATTAGACTTTCTTACTCATCTTGCCAGATTTCAATTCATTACGAACATCAGAAGTCATTTTATTTTAACATTTATTTCCGAGAAAGTACGGCCGCCATTAATCAACTTTGTTCCAAGGCTTGGTTGCGAATAGGAGAAAGGGTATATACTCCATGGGAGAATGCCATGGATGCACCGAAGAGTGCATCTATTTACACTACTTACCCCTACTTAGCCATACAGAGAAAGTGACGTCAAAGACTCAAACATACCTCACGGGTTGAATTTTAATAACAATAAGTATTGAAAATCACGCGAAAAGCAACAAAAACTTTGGACTTGTTCTTCGTGCAATTTGCTATCCTGATTGTTTGCGGAGCCCGCGGGCCGAAGGCCCGGCGGAGCACCATACTCATAGAACCTATGCCGTCATTTTTCATGGTCATGGCTAGCGGAATGTTTCGCGGGCGCGTTGTGTGCTTCCGACCTTTCACCTATTAGTTAAGTTTCATCTTAGTTAAACTTGTTCAGAGGGTCTTCAGAGGGCGCCGCTGTTAGGCTAAGCCTAACTATATATATTACTAGAAATACGTGTCTCGCAGAACCTCGCGAAGCTCGGGGGAAGATGCACTGCAAAATTTTAGCGATGTAGGAGGGAGAGTTGACTGGAGAGGTTGGGTTGTATGCCGTCAATAGACAGATTCGGCTAACGCATTGTTGTACCCAATTCAAACCTTCTGGGAATAAGATTCTTTGTTCACAATATTTCCATATAATTTCCATGTCAATGCTTTATTGATATGGAAATACGACGAACAAAGAGTTCTAATCCCAAAAGGTTTGAATTGGGTACAAGAATGCGTTAGCCGAATTTGTCTATGGCCCCGAAATTTAAAGTTGAGACATTTTTGTTCCCAGACAGCTTTCATTTAACTTGTACTTAGTCCCCTGACTTCTTAAAATAAAATAAATGGGAGCTGGTACTGGTCAGTTGTGGCTTGCTGTAGCTGCTATGGCACTGGGTATCAAAAGCCTCCCCTCACCCCCCAACCTATCTTCATTAATTTTTGTCAGAAGGAAAATTGGTCTAAAAGTGGATGTATAGTACTCTTGTGGACATGGGTCCTGGACAATATGCAGTAGTGTTCTGTTTATTTTGATTGGGTGAAATTCTGTTTATCAGGAATACAGCTAACTCCTGCTGTCTCGATTAAATTCCATTTTTGAAGCTTGTGAGTGCTATCTCCCAAATTAACTTTTTCCCTTTAGATACTGCTGTAGGTTTTGTTCTACATATTGGGTATCAAATAATTGCTAACCCAATTCGCAATTTGCTTGAATGGTTAAGATCGCAGGAGCTTACTGCTGCCGAAGAGTGATGTCGTACAAAAACAAAACAACTCAATGGTGGTACAGTTGTAGTAAAAATAATTTAATGTTACTCAAAACAGCAATGAGACTACAGTAACATAGAATAGTAAAACATTCTAACATACCATAGATAATAGTAATTAAATGTAACATTGTCATATATATACATTGGTTTTCAATCAAGTGTCATAAAAGCAAAACCAAAGTTATTACATTGGCCAATCACAACATACACAACAATCCAATGAACTAATCAGAGCTTGGAGAAATTACAGGAAGCCAGCGCCAAGCCCGGGAAAATGCATGCGAGAAACTCATGATTGGTTTTGGTTTTATTTTCGATTGGTTAAGAAAGTGGCATGAGATTCTCCCAGCAGTACCAATACTATATTTTGGATACAGGTCATGAGAATTACAAAATTGATTACAAAACATGAATATTCAAGATGAAGCAACAGATCCTCTGCAAATACGATAAGCAATCTTTAGAGACCAGGATGGAGAATTCGTAGGTTAAGACCAGGACTTAGGCCTTCATGACCAGTAAGTCCCTTTAAAAATCTCAAAATCAAAATTAATTTGTAGATGTACATTCTCCTTACTGGTGTCAATACAGTTCACATAGCTATATAACTACAGCGAATTTGTATTCAATTGCACAGACAACTCATGTTAAGGTGATCAGGTTCTCAAATTTGCATAATCTTAGCCTGCAGAACAGGCGTAATTTTTTTGCGTTTTTGCCGCGCTCGCCTGAAACGCTTAAAAAAATAACGCCTGTTCTGCAGGCTAGCATAATCTATGTACCGTTCACTGATATTGTGAGGAGATTTTAGATCCTGATCACCGTTCCAATAATAAAGGTGAAGCAGTAATGTTGATGTGTGATGTGTTAACCTATACAGTTGCTACATATTAGCTGGTCATGATTGCTAACAGAAAAATTGTTTTTCCTTACAAAATGTTTTTATCCAAATTATAAACAGAAGTTCTCTTTACTAAACAGCTATTCGAATAGTATTTCTTATTGAACTATTTCATAAGGAATGTCGTTAACTCAATATACCGTATACAAAGTATATTTTGCTCACTGCTCAATCACAAAGAATAATTTATGGAGGATGGTATGCTTACTTGCCTTTATATGTAAAGAGCATTGCAATTGGAGAGCGCGGATTAAAGTGCGGTGATTTCAGCTAGATTTCTTAATCGTTCTTCTTCTCTGAGCCTTTTCTGTGATCCGTGTTTGCTTTTCCCTACGGTATGAAAGATATGGTGTAATTCTTGTCGCCTCTCGTTGCGTCTATAAACAGAATCATTTTGTGCAACACAGTCCAGTCGGTGTCGCCTCTCCTGATCGCCAGCCACTTGTTGAATCGAGCGTTGTTGTGTTTGCTTTTCTTTCTCATTTTCATCAGAAATTGGTCTATATATTGGTATATATATATATATATTTTTTTTTTTCGCTCGAATTCGCGCGGCTCAGCTCCCGAGGGCCGACAAATTTATAAACCTCGCTGCGCTCGGGCCTTCGGCCCTCGCTTCGCGAGGAATTATAATTTCAACCCGTGAGGTATGTTTGAGTCTTTGACGTCACTCTCTCCCATTCGCAACCAAGCCTTGGAACAAGGTTGATTAATGGCGGCCGTAAATTCTCGGAAATAAATGTTAAAATAAAATGACTTCTGATGTTCGTAATGGATTGAAATTTGGGCAAGATGAGTAAGAAAGTCTAAAAGTACACGAAAATGTAAAAAAATCAAAATCAAAAATTTGATCACAGGGGCACTTTAAGTAAAATAAGAGTGATCGAGTGCCATAGAATGTGTGGTCTTAATTGCCCAAAGGGATGTTTATATTTTAACTGCGACCCGGAGAGAGATTTTTGGCAGTGTAAAGGTATTGAGCGCAACATAAATAAACAGTGTAACACGTAAGGCACGGACAATTGAGCTTTCTTGGCGTGTTCTGTAGAGGTGCACGTATCGTGAAAATGGTCACTGATATGTCTGGGCCAGAATGTAGAATATTGACCTCAGGCAGTGTCCACGTTAACAAAATATAGAATGCTAGTTCCTTATGTTGTGACTTGAGTTGAACTTGAACAATAACAATAAATTAAAGCATGTATCTAACAACGTCTATACCATATCCTGAACATAACGGTATATTTCACAACATGAGGTGGTAGATTTCATTGCCGTTGTCAGCAGTAGATGTTTCATTTGACGTAGTACTTGACTCTGTAGATGGTCAAGACATCATGTAGTGAGGTGGTAGATACGTGTGTAGATATCGACGAGCATTTGTCTGAAGCGTCTGAGCTGGATAGGTTTGGGCTCCATAGGCCTGGCCCGGATAGGTCTGCGGTGAGGGGGGGGGGGGGGGGGGGGGGGGGGTAGTGTTAGTGTGGATAAGGCTGCACCTAATAAGGCTGTTGAGCGTGTCGTGCCTCATATGGATCGTGCTGTGTTGCCGCCATTTCAGCCGCCTGACCCATAGCCATAGGCCCGTCGCTTGATACGAGCATCATTCTGAATTCATGTTCACGCGCACTCTTTTTTCTTCCTTCATGAAGTTAATCAGTTCCTTCGTCGGGTCATTCTCGATGACTGCTGTCATCAGATTCACAGCTTCTGCAATTTGTTTGTCATTCCTTTTTCGTTTGGTTGACCTGCTGCTTTGCTTGATGGGTACAAACTCTTTTACACCCTCAGTACTTCTGTCCCAGACGTAGATACCTTGCCCGGAAGTTGTGTGGAAGGCTCCACTGCCTGTTCGAGCTGGCAAGAATCTCTGGTTTTTACTAAAGCGTATAGCTTGTCAAACCACGCCCCATATCCCTTCTCGTCTTGAAACCCTCTAGATGCCTGTCGCTGTCTTCATAGTGAGCGCAACCTTCTTGCACTCATCCACGCACTTTTTGAACTTCGTTCTCATCTGCGCTACAGTGAAACCCATATCAGGCTGTCTCTACTTCAGCTCTTAGTGACTCTTATCCGCCAATACAGTTCACTGTTATGCTAAAATTTTGCGTTGTAAAAGATTAGTTTCGTCTTGAAATCTTCGTTGTTCACAATGATGTCGACAAAATCGCTCAGCATTTCCTGCGACCACCTTAGCCTTCGTCGTTTTCCTTTCACTGCTTTCTGCTTTGTCGCCTTGATCGGTTTTCTGGGCTCGTCCGAAAGTTCCTCTGAGTTTTCTGTGAGTTTCTTCTTCTGTTTCCGTGAGCCGTTTTCCTTTCACTGTTTTCTGCTTTGTCGCTTTGATTGGTTTACTGGGCTTGTCCGGAACTTCCTCTGGGGAATCTGTGAGAGCTTCTTTTTCTGGCTCTGGGGAGCTAGAAACAGAAATATCTGACGTTAGCATTAATCTTTTAACACATTTATTGCCTTTCTATGTTCCAATCTCCACGCCGGCGAACAAACAAGTTGTATAAAGGCCAAAGGGTTACACATGGTGACGTGGAGGACGGACCTCCACAAAAGAGATTTTGGGCCCTGCACGTATTTTTTAGCGTACGAAAAATATGCTTGCATTTTTCACTTATTTGTTGTATATTTGTTTTCTTCATTTTCTGGGTTTTTGTTTTAGTTTTGTCGCTTGTTTGCATTTTTTACCCCAACCCTTACCCCCTTCACTTTTTCAATCCGTCTCTAGAGCATATTGAAAAACCAAGGGCCGGGGGTAATTCCATCCAGTCTCCTTCTGTAACCCTACTGGTGGGCAGGCATAGTTTGCGCGTACGTCTAAGGGTTAATTTTGGGAAGATAGTAAATGCAGTTCAACATCGATATCTCTATTTGAAAACAATTTCCTTTCGTCTTATTTTGCTTCTCAATTTACTCGGTTATCCCCCGATCTCTCGCTACAGTACAACCTCTCTAACTCGAACACGGATCAGGGGCGTAGCCAGAGGGGGGTCCTAGGGTGCACCTCTTCCCCCTTTTGGGACGAAAAATATAGGAAAGCATAGTAAAAATGGTCAGAGTCACCAAACATCGATATATTTGTATGACTGTGACACCCCCTACTCCACCCCCTTGCTGGAATCCTGGCTACGCCCTTGCGGATAACTCGAACTCACCGTTAATCCCGAACTCTATTCAATTTGCCATGCGTTATAATTATACTTTCCAGTCATTTACTTTAAATTTGAAGCCCGCTGAATCATAGCGTTTTTGCCTTATCACTTCGGAGTTTCAGTTCATAGGGTTTTACCGTATAATTCACACTAGAGTTCGCTATTAGGGTTCCTGTAGTTTTACTGATGGCTTGTATAGATATCGTCCAATAACACTTGTTGTCCACTATTTTTATTGTCGACTGTTTTTTTTTTTTTTTGGAAATTTAGTTCAGCTCACTTGTTGGAATAAAAAAATGCTGAAAATGTGCCCAACCTATTTGCACCAATAACAATCACCATGCTACATTGATTGGTGCAAAATGTCCATTTCGGCAATCACGTTTTCTCATATGTTAAAAAAAAATGCTAATCACCCAAATATAAATGAAAGAACAAGTAGCGAGATAAACTAAATACTTACTTTTTGCTTTCGCCTGACGACTTGCCTTGACTTCTAGGTTTCGCATACTTCGCACAGACTTCACAGTAACCAATGTATTTTTTGCTGTCTTCCTGGCTAGTATTATTATCAGTGTTGGCAACTTTACAACACTTGTCACACAATGGCATTTCACAACCGATGCACACAAATTTCGACGGGTAGAAGCAGGCATACACACATCTTCATCGGAGTTCTCGAGCATTCTGCGATAAGCCGCCATGTTGCGCCACTGGAATACACTCTTATTAAAATAAAATGTATTTTGTGGATGCCAATATTCTAGTGCTTGGCTCGTGTACGGTACGGCGTATGAAACAACAGCAGTACTTTTGCAGGACTTTAAGGTTAATTGCAATTACAATTTATTATAAAATCGTTAACATAATGTGTCCATTAGATACGGCTCATTATTAGCACGGCGTTAGAATCAATGGCGAACCAGAGCCGTATAATACGGCTGAGTCAGCCGTATAGTACGCCTGAAGGCGAACCTAATATTTCAGCCGAACTCAACTGATTCAGACGCCGTACTTTCCATGAACTTTTAAAAACATTTCGGTACGGCTCATGGAAAGTACGGCGTTTAACCCATGCCTTAGCCGCTGGTAAAAGGCCTGTTGGAGACCAGGCTGTAGTATTCTTTATTGCACACACGAGTTCTACATATACATTCTCGTCAGTCTCTCTCTCCCAGTCCAGTTCCACGTGCTCGGTTTATATACAAGCTATATACATCACGTGACTATACATCCAAATATGGTGGGACATTAAAAATATGGTAGGACATTACATCCCTCCCCATCTTGGTAGAAACAACATTAAACTACAAAACCAAAATACAACTAAACTGAAAACAAAACAACATGCACAATGGGCAATGTTCAGCGTTCAATGCTCAATGTTCAGCGTTCAATATCCGGTGTTCTTGTGCATTCAATGTCCCGAGTTCTTACGTACAAATATTGTCCTTATATCGTGCAGGTTTACGTCGTTCCCTTCTTGGGTATCTCGTTTCAACTGTAGCACTAGAGGAATGAGGTGATAAAGGTGTTTTCAGCACAGCGCAAGTAGGTTGTGGTGATGAAAGGATAACTGCATCCGGTGTTCGATGATCAGTTTTATCGCAAGGGATGACTGCGTCTGGTGTTTGATCAACCGTATCACAAGGCACTTGTAGGTCAACTGATGGTTGCCTCGCAACGACGGCTGAATCATCGTGGTTGTCAACTAGGGTCGTTTCCTTCGGTGATGGTGGACAACTTTGAAATCCTTTGTATTTCTAGTGATCATTCTTCCATCCGTGACTCTTTCAGCTGTGACCATACGTCCCTTCTTCTTAAACACCGTATAGGATGTAACCTCGAATGGTGTACTGAGCTTGTTTCTTTTCTCCTGACGCAACAACACCGTGTCACCTTTCTGGATGGGGGACGTTTTAGCATTAGCCCTCATGTCTGCATACGCCTTTGTCATCCGCTTCGCCTCGGCTTCTCTCAAACGCATATCAAGATCATCCTCAATGTTGAAGCTGACTCTAGGAACCTTGCCACGCATTTCTCTACCGCCAAAGAGTTGAGAATATGGGCTCCTACCAGTCACCATGTGGTTCGTTGACCGGTACACCCGTAGAAATGAAGGCAGTGACATCTTCCAGTTGCTTCATTCCGCTTTCGTGGCAGTGATGAACTTCTGTAGGGTCTGCACAAATCTCTCTACCTCCCCATTTGCCCTGGGGTGCAATGGTGTAATCTTCCGATGTCTAAATCCCTGTGCTTTTGCATATTCAGCAAACTCTCTTCCTTGGAAGGGTGGACCGTTGTCTGTCTTGCACTCTTCCGGTATTCCAAACATAGATAATATTTTGTCAAGTCTTGGAAGTACAGCAGCAGCTGAAGTGGTGCTCACTATTTTTACTACTGGATAACGCGAATAATCATCAACCACTATCAGACAATATTCTCCGGATGGGTAGGGTCCGCTGAAATCACCAGAAACCTTCTGCCAGGGCCTTTCCGGTAACTCAGTCATCTGAAGAGGTTCTGTTTGCTTCTGCTGAGTTGCTGCTTGGCAGGGCAATCAGCTACGGACAACATCTTCTGTCATGGTCCATCGTAGGGAACCAAACGGATGAACGGAGTAACTGCTTCGTCTTTACTATCCCTTGGTGACCTTCGGGACTGACGTCGACCACCTTGCGCTGCAGAGCTTTAGGCACGACGATTCGTGACCCTCTGAGAAGGATTCCATTTGCAAATGACAGCTCTGAACGAACAATATTGTATGGTTTCAAATCATCTTGATTGTATCTTGACTCTCCTTGGCCATTCTGCACCATGTCTACTGTCAGAGTAGGGTCATTCCTACAATGTAGTAGCCTCTCTAACTTCCTCCACCAACAGTGCTTCTGGTACATGTTTTCTAATGATGGAATTCACGACTTTCTCCGTCTGCTTTTGCTCTTGATAATCAGCAACATTCTCTGGTTCATGTACTGGGTGTCTGGACATGTAGTCTGCAGGGTTGCCTTTTCCTGGCCTGTACTCAACTACGAAGTCGAACTCTTGCAGGTACATACTCCATCTCTCTATTCTGATTGGTGGTTTACTGCTTGAGCTGTTAAAGATGGCTTCTAAAGGCTTGTGGTCAGTCACAACCTTAAATCGTGCTCCAGCCAAGTACATGCGTAGACGCTCACACGCCCAGCGAATACCCAATGCTTCTCGTTCTGTTTGGCTGTACCTCTGTTCGACAGGACTAAGTGATCTGCTGATGTATGTGACAGGCTTAAACCCATCCCCCTTCCTCTGGGTCAGCATAGCACCAATGCCCACTGGACTTGCATCCACAATCGCCTCCGTTTCTTCGTCCTGTCAATAGTAAGCCAAAGTTCTTTAGCTTTGTAAATGCTTGTTGCTCACTCTCTGTCCAGCGCCATTTTATATTTGCTCGTGTTAACTTTCTGAGTGGAGCAGCAAGTGTTGAGAAATTCTTGATGAATCTTGCTGAATAATTAGCCATTCCCAAGAATGATCGTACTTCTTCTGCATTGGTTGGCCGTTCAGCTTCTTTCAGCGCTTGAACCTTTGCAGGGTCTGGTGACACTCCCTAAGCCGACAAAACATAACCGAAGAGCTCGATTTTTGGTTGGTTAAATAAACATTTCGCACGGTTCAGAGTTAAACCATTCACCTTCAACTTCTTTAGAGTGTCTCTGAGAGCCTGGTCATGAAGTTGTGCAGTTTTCCCGTACACAATGATGTCACCTGTGATGTTTCTCGCGCCTTGTACACCGGCAATCGTCTTCTTAATTTCCTCATGGAACACCTATTGTGCAATGACAGTTTCAAAATTGAGTCGTGTATATCGTTTTAACCCCCATGGTGTGGAAAATGTAGTCAAGTGTCTGGATCCGACTTAACCACGGCTATCATCAGTTGCAGCTGATGATAGCCGTGGTTAAGGTCCAGTTTGGAGAATCTGACTGCACCATTTAGCTCCTGAACGATGTCGTCCACGGTAGGAAATTCTCTTTTCTCGCGTTTCGTGACTTCATTTGGCTTCCGCATATCTACACATATTCGTATCTCTCCAGGGGTTTTCTTGGAGTGTATGACGAGCGGAGATATCCAAGTTGTCGGTTCATTATCTGGTACTGGCTCTACTACTCCTGCACCTTTTAATTTCTGGAGTTCTTCTTTCAAATTGTCATGGTAATGATAAAAAAAAACCTACGGTTTACCTGAGCAACCGACGTAACCGACTCATCCACGCGGATCTTGACCTTGGCATGCTTATGCTTTCCAATGCCGTGAAACAAGAAATCGTATTCTGAAACGATGTCAGCGACAACAGGTCTTAACGTATTTTCTTCCTTCTCAACGCTGTTTACAATCTTCAAGACTCGCAGCTCCACAGCAGTGTCGCATCCAAGCAACATTTCACCGTCCGTCTTCCCTTTCATGACAATGAAAGCACCAGGAACCACTTTGTTATTGGTCTCAATCATGGCGTCGAATTTTCCGGCAACGGATATCGGAGCTTCGCTGGCACATCCGTAAAGCTTGACTTTGGTGGACTTCTCTAGCCGGAGTTTTCTCTCAGATTACATTAGCACTCGCTCCGGAGTCGATTGCCATTTCAACCTTCACGCCATGCATTTAAAAGAAATCTTACGGTGGTTTTCTTTCCAACATCGGTACGCATTCATCCGACCGAAATTTTCTTCACGTATTCATCAAAGACATCTGAATCGTCTTCATCAGTTGAGTCGTCGATTTGATTTATCCTCTTCTCAGAATTTTATGTCGCTCTGACAGACGCGTGCGCAGTGATTCTTCTTCCCACATTTGTTACACGTCCTTCCAAAAGCCGGGCATTTCTGAGGATCGTGTTCCAATCCACACCTCCCACAGGAACGCTTGCTGCTTTTTTTCCAACCTTGTGATTTCCCTTGAGCTTTCCCATGCGCTCTCAAGCGAGAACGATTTGCATTCCTGGCAGAATATTTTCCCGCTTTAACTTTGTTGACGTTAACATCGCCGCCATGTTCGCCGACTTCTTGTGTTTCCTTCGCGCCCATCTCCAGCTCGTCTGCTTTAGTTTCTTCTTCTGCTTGTGCCTCCTCGAGGAACTTTTCTAAACTGTAGCGATCTCTGACGGATTTCTTTGCAAGCTTTCGATTTCTTATGTTTTTTTTGAAGATGACGCTTTATTTTTAAATCTGTAGTGTGGAATTCGCATTTTGTAGCTTCTGGTGGGTCATCGCTCGTGTACGACGACTGTATTGTGATGTATTGTGTTAGGTAGTGTTAGTTGTATTGTATTGTATTGTATTGTATTGCATTGTATTGTATTGTATTGTATTAGGTTGTATTGTATTAGGTTCTATGACGTCAGTCAGGTCGTCGTACACGAGCCATGACCCCTTCTGGTCGAAGACGAGCGTAATAGGTGGTTTTCATGTTACGTCATCGCCGCCATGCTGGTGGACATAAACAATAGTTCTCTCATTAGCTCCTTTTGTTCGTCCACCAGCATTTGTTCGTTTCACTATTGTTATCGATGTCTCTAGAGATTGATTGCAAACTACCTATACTGCATAATTGTCTCGTGATTGTTCTGACGCATCTTGCGAAACCTCGCCACTAAGAAGTCTGTGTTCTTCTTCGGCAGGAAGAAAAACTTCAAACCTTCAAAACTTTCTTTATTTTACTCATTTTTTTTACAACTATATTTAAAGAACGTATCTAATTTAGCCATGGTTTTGACGAAAGCGTCTCCATCCATTACAGGATCTGGCAAGCTGTCGACTAAGTCACGAACTCTTTTCCCACAGTAGATGCGAAGAGCCGTTACTTTCTTGTCGGCGTCCGTTTTGCCGAACCAGTCGAAGTTATCTTGCAACAGGGCTGTCCATTTCTGCCATCGGATGCCCTTTGACGCTAAATCGCCTTCTTCGAATTCGTCAATCTTGATGTTGGCCATCCTCGTCGCCAATTGTAGTATTCTTTATTACACACACGAGTTCTACTTCTACATTCTCGTTAGTCTCTCTCTCCCAGTCCAGTTCCACGTGCTCGGTTTATATACAAGCTATATACATCACGTAACTATACATCCAAATATGGTAGGACATTACAAATTACACAGGCCATTTCCATAAAGAATGAAATTAGATGGCAAATGAATATGGTGCCATTAACACAGACAAAGAGAAAATAATTCGACTTAGCGGGGGTCTAGGGGTGTAGGCTGGG
Organism: Dendrophyllia cribrosa; assembly: GCA_024195265.1. Classification (NCBI taxonomy): domain Eukaryota; kingdom Metazoa; phylum Cnidaria; class Anthozoa; order Scleractinia; family Dendrophylliidae; genus Dendrophyllia; species Dendrophyllia cribrosa. Next base: position 17,178,318 of record JAJLRJ010000004.1, read on the forward strand.
ATATCATACCTTGGGATACCTTAATTGCAAAAAAGTTATTTTTAGTAACTATGCGGACCTTGCGGAAACATTTTCCGGTGAGCTGGTTGACTTGGTTGTTGACGGAAAATTTTGGGCACGCAGCTCACACGAGATCAGTGCGCCTGGGTGGTTGATTGGCATCTGTCAGCTTAGTTAAACTGTTAAGCCGCTGTTTACCTCTTCGGTTGTACCAGTTTGTGTATACGATCTATGTATCCAGCCGCTGTGGTACTATATATACGTTCTTTGCTCAAACAGAACAATGTAACCTACTTGTTGAAACGCGAAATATCCACCGCCATGGTCGCCATTTCTTCAATTTGTTGACTTCGCCTCGCTTTAACGCACTGATTCATGACAGCGATTCTTCCAGAAGTCAAGTAGCTCACCGGAAAATGTTTCCGCAAAGTCCGCATAGTTACTAAAAATAGCTTTTTTGCAATTAAGATATCCGAAGGGTATGACTAGGAGACTCCCTCTCCGTCGAATTATTTTCTCTTCCATAGACCTGGAAGACTAAAGCAGCAGACCGTTGCAAAAATACCATCAAGGGTGAAGTCCAAAAGGCCTAGGGAACAAGCAAAACAAACAAAAACAACAAATTCGAAAAATTCGATCGAAGTGACACCGTAATACAAAACATCGCGCGCTTTCAGTTTCAAATTATCGCTATGGAAAGTTTGAATACGCCACAGGTATCGTGGTATCGGCGGTAGACGTTGCGTACAACATTTGGATCAGGCTCTATTTTTCATTTCGCGAAAGGAAACGAAAATACTGATCGCATGTAATGGAGGCTAATTACGACAGCTGCAGGTATTTGAATATTCCATGCCCTTCTAGAACACTTAAATCACCTGCTGTTTCTTTTTTGTTATTAGTTTTGAGCCTATAATTAAAAATGAAATCGAAAAAATAGAATAAAGTCTCGTCAAGTGAGTATTTCTTTATTTCTTTGTTTTTGCCGGATATCACCTTTTTTACGTGATCAACTGTTGTTGTAAGTTCACGCTGCGAAGGAGGGAAAGATGATCTTATTAACATCCTATTTCCAAAAAAAGTCATTAAAAGTAACTTTGAGGTGTAAGCCATTATTTTTCTATAACCACATTTACTTTAAAAGGAGGTCACTGGTTTAGCGTTATAATAAGCGACATGCAGCGAAAGTAGACCAGACGTCCATAAATTTCACAAGTCGACTAGTAATTTTTACACGAATTCTCAAACAAGGCTAATTTTAACAATCTAAAAGGTGAGGCATTTTTCTCGTATAATTTTTTTGGCTTAAAGGTTTCTTTATCCAAAATTGTTATAGTGTCAAGGTGTTCAAACAAACTGGTTTCAACTTAGATTGCGGCTTTTTTCAAAATTACAGACGTGGAGAATTTCGTGAATTATCAGTATCTACACATCATGTTCAGTAAATTAATCTGAAGGGAACTTTTCAACAGGTTCTCAAAACGACCGTCAACAACAACTACAAAACTAACTTCGCCCTAGCGATAACATTGGCTAAATAGCCAGAGTACTCCATATTCCGACCTTTGTTGCAAACCATTAACCATCTTACAATTTGTTGCATGCGACCCTATGGTAACTCTCTCGATATTTACCTGCAAAACGGAAACATTAATGTGACTGATGTATGAATCCTGTAGCATGAGTTTTGTTTCAACCGAGATAAAAAATCCTCTAAACTAAACTTGTTATATTCACTTGACTATTTCCAGCAACTTCAACGTGAAGATCACAATGACTTTTAAGATCATCTCCTGTCTATTGATGGCTGTTTTGGTTTCGACTGTCTTGGCTGTCCCATACCGAAAACAAGTGTTTGATGCTGACCTTGAGAAAAGAAATTTTAACGGTGAGCTGCTCTTTATATAATTTGTTTAAAGGCATTACGGAAATATCGGAAAAGCAAGAGCAAATGAAATGAAGGAAGGTCCGTAGAAAAAAGGTGATAGATACTTGCTCTGATAGAAGACAGAAGACTACGTACACAATAACATCTTGTGCTTGGAGCTTTTCTTACTGTTTTCTGATTTGTCTTTATATATATTGGAAGGAGTCTATATGGCTGTTACTCATTTAACGATGATATGAAGGCAAATTTAACAAAAAAAATTGGATCCCAGTTAATATATTTTTACAACAATTTAACACCCTAACATATATAAATTCCATCGTTGCGCTCTATGAGCTTTCATGGCTTTTTTTATTCTATTTTGTCGCATTCATTTAAGCGGTAAAGTTCGAATTATTGAGTCAAGGTCGAAAAACATTTATTCTTGATTAAAATAAGGAACCAAATAGCAAACTTCTACAATTGCTTTTAATGGTTATTTTCTCGAACAGGAACAAGTAATTAAAGTTTATGGTGATTTTAACTTCAAGTCGCAAAATAAAGCGTGTTTTTAATAAATTATAAATGTGATCCATTTATTTAAAGTAAATTAAACACAAAAATGAAACGTATTCCAATGGAGGAGTAAAACTAACCACTGCAGGTGAATTATGAGGTTTATTTTCTTCGCGGGAATTTAAAGTAGGCCTCAAATCGTCCGCGTGTGTAAACTACCTGCGATTTACCCTGCGAATTAACAACAATTTAACTGCGATTGGATGGCAAATTTTCAATGTTTTGTAGCTATATATGTGATTTAGCATAAAATACGCTACAGTAAATCTTTTGCAAATTCATCAAGGCAACTTTAACGCACACTTCGAATGCGTCTACTCCTGTCGCATTTAAACTGTGAAATCGCAGCAAATATCGCCTGTAGTTGAAACATGAAATGTGAAATCGCGTTTAAAATCGCCGCTAAACCGCTCCTTACCAACGCACCTCCCCCGCCCCCCCCCCCCCAAAAAAAAAAAAAAACTAATGGCAAAATGGCGTTCATGTTCAACTAGACTTTTTTAAAATGGATTGACATTTGTTGTTACTCTGCACAACAAAACTATTTACTCTGAAGGGTTTTTTTTACTTTGCAATTCAAATTCGCTTTTTTAGCTCAATTTATTTATTTTTAATTAACAGTTTGGTTGACATGGCTTGTTGTCCTTGAATGTCAATTTTCTCTCTTTACTTCAGCTTTTCAGTTCACGGCGTTTTCTTCACACTTTGTTCTAAATACTGAGCAAAAATGATAGAGGAGCTCTCGCGGGCCGAAAGCCCACTCGCGGAGCTCCATACTCATAGAACCTATGCCCGTCATTCTTCATGGTCATGGCTAGCGGAATGTTTCGCGGGCGCGAACGACGTACGTACGTTGCGTAGGGCTAGCTCGCGGGCGCATATGACGTCGCAAAACATGCGCATATGACGTTACGCAACATCCGGGATCTTATCAATTTTGAAACCAAAGCGAGGCTTTGTTTTTCGCGTGGCTACACGGCCGATGTTACGTCAACTCCAGTAAACACTTTTGTTGTGTTTAGCGGGGAAAACGGTTTGCAAAATCGTTTTTCCCTGAATTTTTTCGCGGTTTGCTGCTCAAGACAGGTTTCACATTTCTCAAACAGTGGTCAAGACCACATTTGAGGCTGCGTAACCCTGCAAGTCAAGTGTTATTGGAGGAATATAGAGCTAAGTGCTTATTCTTGAACCTGATTTCGTCTTAGGACAATTTAAGCTGGTAGATTGTCAAAGCATTTGTTTAAAGCTAAACTCCTTTAACCCATTGACGACCGTGCCGGCCAAAACCGGCCTTCATTTTGCAATAACACCCATTAAAAATATTCAAAATAGAAAGAGAAAGCTTTAAAGAAAAATTAGAAAAAGAAGAGCTTTAAGCGATGAAATCTTGCTTCGAGGAACTTCAGAACCCGCGAAGAAACGGAGTTTTAAAGAATTTTCAAGCAGCCGAGGGACCTAACGGTAAAAGAAATTACATTTTTCTATGGGAATTTTTGTTGATGTCAATTTGTGATTGCCTTTTTCTTTATGTTCTCGTTAGTTCTGGAGAAATGTTTATAAAACGAGCTCAAATTCAGTCGGAATAACATCTTGAATTTTGCCATGTGCTCAGCCAGACAGCTAATGGTACGCTTTTAAACATAAACTAACGGATATTTGCATACATTTTTTCAAAAAAAGATTGTGCTGTCTATTTTTATGTGTTTGTTCATTCATTACATAGGTTGAAAAACGATTTTACTGATGTAAACAAAACAAGACTTGCATTTTATAGTTCTAACTTCACTCGCGTCGCCTTGCGCAAAGATGTCGGTATATTTGTTGCAATTTTGATTTCCAAATCAGTTTCTCGGGCAATTTTCGATACGCAACAGATGCATTTTATTTGGAAATTAGTCATACTAGTTATTCTGAAACGAGAAAAAGTTGTTTTTGTGAGCTTTAGTGCAGTCTGTGTTGTTGTTGTTGTTGTACGGTCGCGTAATACTGTTTTTGAGAATTGCTGAAATTGAAAAATAGCCCGGTCGTAAATCTTAATTCTAATTTTTCTTGTGCTTACGACCTTTCACCTAAGTTAAGCTCATCATCATCGTATCTGTTCAGAGAGCTCCGCTGTTAGGCTAAGCCTATCTATATATATTAGCTAAAAATTAAATGTATTCCTAGAAAACATACGTCACGTTTTGCCAGTACAACATCGCCTGGTTTATTACAATATTCTTCAGTACGGTATAATGAACCGATCAAATAGAAATTTCAACACCCCCTTCCCTCCCCCTCGGGCAACTCCCGAGCATTGGAACTTCTGAAACTTGGGTTTTTTAAGTTCCTTCCAATCTGGGTCTTCAAATGCTCCATCCTATAAAGTCATATTAGGGGATCCAATGCCCTAATTCTAAGAAATATAGTAATTACTTTCAACACTGTATTGGTAGGTGTGTTATATTTTTCATTTTATCAGCAGCGGAGCCAGTTGGTTGTAACAAAAATACCATTGATATATAACCAATATTTTGTTAAATACAATTTCTACCTCACTCCCACATCTGGTTCGAATTCAGCCATGATTTCAACTCAGAAACCACGTAACTCGAAAAATGAAATTGAGAAATCTTGTTTATACTCCCCCTTATCCCTCCCATACGATTCAATCAAATTCCCCACCTCCAAAACAACCACTGATGTCAAATCCTCGCTCCCACTGGGGGAAGAGGGGAAGTGGAAGTGTCAATTAGACCGGTACATTACGGAAATTACAAAATTGTGCTGTAAGTATCACAAAACACAATAGTACAATGCTAGCTCCACATTTTGCCAATGCCAATAATTTTGACTGAAGGGATATTTTAGCTTTTCGTTTTTTGATTTATGGTGATTCTTTTATTCTTTGATTTTTGAAGATGGAGCTGAGGAGATAAGAGCTGTTTGTGCTGATGCGAGAGGTGAAGAAGATTGTTTCTTTGAAGCTCATTTTGACCAAGCATGCGATTACTATCCAATGGCGATGAAAAGGCAGTGTGCAAAAACATGCGGTTTTTGTTAGTGAAAAATGCATGATGCATGAAAAAGGTATCGTATATACTGACAGCTATTTCAATTAACGTTGTCGGATGAAAGCTCAAAACTACAAGCCAAGATAGTTGGGAGCGGCGCAAAAGAAACGTTTTTCCCGCTCGTCGTATCGCTCATTCGCGCCGTTTCTTTTCATTTCGCCGCTCCCAACTATCTACATGCCTGGAACAGGTTCTCGGTTTATTCGTTCGGTCTTGACTTATATATAGGATTTGAGCTTTGAGCTTTCACCCGACAACGTTAATTGAAACAGCTGTATATAATGAAGAAGAAAGAACATAAATATGAACTAAGGGGTGCTGAAGGCATTTCTGAGAACTCTATGTTACTGTCAATGTGACGAATTGAATCGTAAACACTCTTTAAAGCTAACACTCACATCTGCACACGCATTTTCGCATTCCTTTTTAATGCCAATTTGTGGAATTGTTCTCGACCGGTTATGGTTCTGGTATCACATCACAGGATAAAATAGTAGGACCATCCTGACTTTTTTCTTTGAGTATGGTTCAAGATATGACTGCCTCTCCCACACGGTTGCTGTTATCATACGGATGCAAGGATCACAATGATGGCCTTTGCTGCTCCCGCCAGCTGGTCTGCGGTCTCGCTGTACCATATACCTGCATGGCCTTGGATGAGCAGTTGTTTAGTAATTGGCTTGGATGTTACATATGGTTTGTGCCCACGGCTCCTTCACATATTAACGAGTATGGTAGTGATTTTGTCCAGTCAGGACAGAGTATCCCAAAGTTTCCCAATCTGTTTTAAGGTGGCTCCAAGTAGTTTTTTTTTGGGGGGGGGTCACACTTCCCCTTTTGAATGCGCTTATACATAATCTTACTTTAGCTCAATAAATCTAAATTTGATACCAGATGTTAAACTTGGATGAAAGATTTTTCGATGATGCTTTTTTTTTTGCTAATCAACGTTTCCATAGCAACGGTAAACAAATATGGTGAAAATAGTTATTCCAACATATCTTTCGATTTTGGGGCTACCCGCGACAAGCGAATAAATACGCTATAACCTACACAGTGCAGCACACTAAATGGGGAAATTTCAAACAAATTAAACTGTTCGATTTTGAATAATTCGCTAAAACATTCTTAACACGTGTTTTTTCATGTTTGAAATATAAGCGGTCAAAACATTAATTCCATAGGTCTCACAAATTACCACATAAAGTTTCCTCAGACTAAAATTATTACTCCTTGCAAATAGCTCTGAATAATTCCTCGGCAATAAAAAGATCGAGCTTTCCATTCAAATGCAGTTTAAAAAGAGTGAAAGATAATTAGGATAAAACTGTTTTTCGCCATGTTTGTTTACCGTTGCTATGGAAACGCCGATTAGCATAAAAAGAGCATCACTAAAAATTTCATCCAAGTTTAACATCTGGTACCAAATTCAGATTAATTGAGCTAAAGTAAGATTATGTATAAGCGCATTCAAAAAGGGAAGTGTGACCCAAAAAAAAACTACTTGGAGCCACCTTACCTCTTTAGAGTTCATGTGTTTTGCCTTTCCATTGCTCCCCGCTATTTTTAAGCCTGAAACAGGTTTCCCCCAGGATTACAGGAATAAAAGTTATTTCCTTAGGAATAACTTTAGACATCTAGCGATGAACGCGGAGATTTCAATAATTGAACGCACACTTTAGACATGACAAAATTCAACATATGAGCCACTTAAAAAGATAACTTTCATTCGGCCGGATCTCCTTAAAGAAAGGATGCTTGTCACTCCGTTATATTTGCCTGAGAAAATGATAATTCTGTTTGTTCTTTCAGAAAAAGGCAAGAACTGGATGATATAAACGCTGTCGAATGCATTTGTCGCGTCACTAAATGGAGCTAATAGTGTATTGTTAAATGGACATAATAAAAAAAGGATAAAACTGAGAATTCAGTTCTGTTAATTAGCTGTCATTTTGATTAGTATTGTAGGGAAAGCTTTAACCATTCAGTTAAAAAATGCTGCGTGCTTTCACTATTTAATTTAGTTATTTTCGCGCATCGGCAAAGGTTATCCATTTAACAAAGAGAAAATGGCTGCGCAATACGTATATGTGTGAGCGTGTTTATTTAGATTGGACCTCAGTTTTTATTTTTCAACCAACATTCTGATCAAAATTTCATTCTTCAAATGGCTGGATCTCCGTTTTGTAAATTCATTTAATGCAACCGTTTTCCATTTACTTCAACAGTTTCTCCTGAACACTTCTTATTTAAATATGTTACAGCGGTTACCAATAACAGGCGATCCACCGCCTTCAAAAGAGGCGTCAATTAACCCTATCCAGACCGGGCTTTTTTTGACCGTCTGGGACCGGGGGGGGGGGGGGCCTCCAGAAGCCCCACCTATGTAACTTTGAAACCGCTTATGCTATGGCCACCAAATTTACACAGGATAATGTTGTCATGAATTCTAGTAACTACAGATACTTTGGTGTCGTAATGACGTAACGTGACGTCATTATGACGTCATATAGTCGATTTTATTGGCTAAAACAGTCTTTCATCAATATTTTCTCAATTTTGAACACATGGCAACAAGACTTTAACAGCTACCTATTTGATGAAAGTCTTACGTTTACTAACACTGTTGGTGTTGTTAACAATAACAGTGACGTCATTATGACGTCATATACAATGAAATAACCAACTGAAACGTTCTAGGCATATCTCTGAAACAAACGGTAGTGTTCATACCAAACTTTCACATATTGATGCAGGAGTAAAAGTTAATGAATTCGTACACTTTGTTGCTATGGTAACAGCGTGTGATGTCATAGAAGTGATGTGTACATGTTCTTAAAAACTGGAACAGTTATCTTTGCAAATTATGGCTTTTCATGTACGTAATGAATTAAAAAAAGCTTGAAAAGGACATTTTTATGATATTTTGACAATAAATGTTTAGAGATAATGGAATTACATAGACACGTAATATACTAGAAATAAATTTCCCATTTTATTGTCCGCCATCTTGGATCCGCCATCTTGTATCCGCCATCTTGAATTAGTCCAAACGTGTTTATTTTGGTAAAAAACACCGAAAAACAAAGCAAATAGACTGCTAAAGCTTAGTTTATTGTGGGCAAATGTTTTACAATCCAAATATGAACCAATAATAATATTATAGAGAGAAACGACCTTTAGTAAAACTTTGATCCGCCATCCTGGATTTTGACATTTCATATTCCACATTTTCCTAAAATTACCGTTAATTAACCTTAATTAATAAACAATTATACATAATTTGATCAACTATCGCTAAATTAAGTGGAAAATATTAATTCAATAAGAAATCTTTGAAATAATCTTGATTTTAAAAAGCGAAAAATGCTAATTTTGTAAAACATAGGTGTCAAAAAGCGGTTGCTATGGAAACGTCAATGTCGGTGGACAAAGGACGCTAACGTGAAAATGTTTCCAGATAAATTTTAGGAAAAGTCACCAAATTTGGTGGTCATTGCATCGACCGTTTTGAAACGACACAACTTCAAAGTTCGAGCGGGCTCCAAAAGCCCCCCCCCCCCCCCCCCCCCCGGTCTGGATAGGGTTAAAGAAAAGCCGTTAAAATTATTTGGGATTTCAAGAACATTAACAAAGCTAAAAGCCAGCTAATAGAAGGTGAAACTTAATCAAAATTGATTTCCAAGCCAGTTTAAACAAAAGGAAAAGCCGTTTGCAGAAACAGTACGTATTTTTACAATAGAACTTTCAAATTTCACTGCACGTGATAATTTGATAAAGCCGCCGCTGCACGCAGTGCCAACTTTTTATCATGTTGAATGAAATCTCTTTAAAACTGCAATTGACTTCGAATTGGGTTGTTTTAACATTTTTACCATTTTTTTGGTAAAATGTTAACGGCTTTCCTTTGATTGACGTCCACCAAACTCAAGTTTGATCTTCTGTTAATAGTAACAGGTTATTTTGAGTTGTTTTGATTACTCGTGGACGAATATATTCGTGGACGAATATATTCGTGGACGAATATATTCTTTTGTGATTCTCATGAACATGTTCCACATTAGATTAACTATAACTGATTAAGACATCTTTGATTTTAAAAGGAACAAGACGATGTAGCAGCTCTCCTAAGGTCTCACACCATTGGTTCGATACCCTTCGAGAGAACAATAGAACAAACAACACAACAATGGACCCTAGCCCTAAAAACAATAGCAGCTGTGTTTTATAAGGCCAATGATAATAGGGGTTTCTGAGAGCTGCTACACTACCGGAACAAGAGGCTACGCATAGCCTATACTCGTACCGGTAATGTACGTTACTCGCGGACGAACACTTACGTAACACAGCAACAAGCAAATAAAACCAAAAACGGAAAAACCATCAGAAAAAATCGGAACAATGTTTTTCAATAAATTTGCCAAAACTGAAGCAAATCTGAGCGAAAAAAAAATAAAAAGGCCTAAAATTCGACAAAGCGGTTATGCATCCAGTCCTTCAAATGTCTAACCTAATCACAATTCATAACTTACAGTGATCCCAAGGGCCACCTAGTTATCAAAGACAAAACGCTGAAGTGTTTGTTTGAGTTTTATTGATGAAAGGAACAACTTGAGCGGTTTAGTAATAATTACTGAATCAAACAACTTGTGCTGTTTTTGTGTCAAGTGAAACAAACAACTTTAGTGTTTTCTATAAGTGAAACGAACAACTTAAGGACTTTAGCCGCAGTGAAATAAACAACTTACGTTTATTATTTCAAGTTAAACGAACAATTTCAGCGGTTTAAAAGCAGTGAAAATAGTAATCCCAAAGGGAATCTAGTACACAAAGACAAAGCGCTGCAATGTTTGTTTGACTTTTATTAGCCGACCGCATTTTTTGCCCGTTTTTCTGTAAAACGAAGCACAAACCACACGAAAACAAGTCCGTACGCGAAAAATCGTCAATTTTTGAACAATTTCAGTATTTTGTCCAAATTCGTCATTTACGCCCTTTTTCCACCGGCCCCTTCCTATTAAACGATGACAATAAAAAATAAATGTGACAATTAAGAAAACACATTTTTAACAACCAAAAAGAATAAAAAAATTAATTATAAGTTTGCCGCTTTTACTTTTCTAATCATAATTTATTTTTAGTAAACTAGTATAATGGGCATATATACAGTATATACGTAAGCAGTTTGTTTTTCTGGCTTTATGAGCAATACCAAAAATAAGAAACGACTTTCCAAACTTTGAAGCCCAATGATCTTTAAGAACAGGTCTCTGTAAAGATTTGCTATTCTTTAAGCTTGAAGGCCGATTGATTTTTTTTTTAAAGATTTCTGTCGAATGAACGAAATGTTAATTTCACCGAAGTTTTAATACAATAAACAAGAGGCTACATGCAGCCTATACTCATGCGCATGCGTAAGAAAGTTTTATCATATGTTTTAAACATGATAAGAAGATGTCCGACATGGAGAAGAGTTACTCCTTTCATTCAGTCATCGTTCCTGCAAACCACGTTGTTTACTATTGAATGTTTTGTAAATGAAGACTGTATCACAATGAAGCCAGTGATTCGTCTAAGTCTTATATACACCTAACGTGAACATTAGTAATGTAAGTAGGGTTGTAGGAGACGCTGTCGTGACACGTCAGTAACGCTGTTTTACCGAAAGTGAGAATAGCCGGAAGTCACTAAACGGGAAGTGTAAATGGCAAAGCTTTGAACCGAAAAAGAAAGAAAAGAAAAACGGAAGGCATTTTATAACTCATTGCGCTTTGCGCATGAGTAATGATTTTAAAGGTTTTTCCTCAGTGAACCAAAGTCCAAAATAAATAGATTTTTATAGATTTAATAATTAGAGTATCTATTTAAACTGGTCGCGTAGTTTAATTTGAGTTTTAGAACCGCCGTACTTTTGAAAAAATTAAAGAAAAGGTATTGCTAGTTTTACCCTTTAACTAAAATGACTGAAACACAATCAAGTTGTTTGACCGTTAAGTCTATGTACAGTTGATGTGACAAAATGCCACATACATAAATATAAAGTAGGATAAAGGTTTTACAGCCGGTAAAAGTCTTGATTTGTAAAGCTTTAATTGACTTGAAAAACGATGTCTTACATTGTGCACTTTTACAGCAGATTGGCACCAACAAACATCTGGTGTTACCATGGCAACAAAGAAGAAAGGACCTTAATAAAGGTCATTTTTGAATATACCCCCTGAAGACCTATCTGCATGCAAAATATAAAGGGGGTCAAATTTTCATTTTCCACTTTTCACGATTCTTACAGAGAACTGCTTTTAATAACCGAGTTATGGGGGAAAGCATATTTTAGAAAATTAGACTCTTTGTATGCATCCGCCATTTTGTTGTCGATTTTGGTATACCAACGTGGTGGCCGAATTTGCATTTTTAAGAAATTCTTGAAATACAGCTTAATTTTAATTTTCTTTATGATTGTTTCTGTTCAATTCAAAAATTCGCTTCAGAAAAGTCTAAAAACTGAGTGAAAATACATGGAGAGGCTCGCACCGCCAAAATCTTTAAAATGCCATATCTCCAAAGCGATGTAATCCTTCGACATGAAACTACGCACAACAATTACTATTACTGATATGAATAACCTGTGAAAAGAAGGGTCGTGTAAAATATGATTTTGATGACGTTAGGCGAGAAACTATGTAAAATTTGCACGCTGGCCGTCTATTTCAACTTTGTTTGGCATGGCCATACAGAAATTTCTACCTCACGCAAATTGATTTAAGCGAAGCGGGCAGTAAAGAAAGAAATGCGCTATACTATAAATTGAAATTAATTTTAACTGATATAATAAAACAAAAGGAAAAAATGATTACGATAACACATGTAATTAATATTTAATTAAGAGTCTGTGAAACAAAAACTTTTGCTGCGGCACTTTTTCAATGGTCTGTTTTGTTTGTAATTGTTTGTTTTTTCTGCATTTATTTACTTTATTCAAAGGAAACCTTTCCGCTCATCTCTAATTAAATCTAAGGTATGAGAAAGGCTAATCGAGAAAGAGTTTTGTGTTTGATCTTTTCAGGGATGTCAATTCTTGGCTTAATTTGTGTTTCTTAACAACAAACACAGTCATCAAAAGTGGATCTGTATACAAACACTAAACCTGTAGGAAATGAATTTCTTTTCAGTGTTAATGTTACCCACTGTGTTGTGCGAATTTTGGCAGATGGTTTGGCAGTACAGATCTTTTATTAAAACCACCAACGCATCGGATCAGGTCTGGCTTTTTTCTGCTGGTAAGCTACATGTATGTTGATTTATGTATTGTTTTTTCACTAGTTACTGGTTAAGCGTGGATTAAAGAGTTATACCAAATGCAAGTAACTCTATACTGTCAAAGACGGAAGACACTAGCTGAATAGGTGAAGTCGTTAACTAAAGTCGTTACGCTAACGGCGAAAATCTATTTCAAGATTTACATGTAAATCCCATAGAGGATTTCAGCTTCGCTCAGGGACTGAGGAAACTGCATTATAATCACACGGTAGAGTTTAAACCATTCCGAATATCGGAATTTTTTACCGTGACGAGCCTAAAAAGGTATACAACTATTTTGAGATAACGACTTCAAGTCAAAAACTATACATAATTGTATGTTATTTACCGGCCGGGCGGAAGCCGTACTCAAGACCACAGGTTTTTATACAGATCGACCTACATGTAGGCCGGTAAATAACTTATTTACTTTTTCCTACTTTAATTCTAAGATTTGCCAAGAGAATCTTCAGTTGATACACATAACATGTACAGCTTTCCAAGAAATGTTTCTTACGCGACACGTAAAATCTAAATTAATTCGGTCTGATCTTCACAACTTTTCTATTCATTAACAAAATAACTTACTTTGCAAAATGAACTAGTTTCTATCAGTTCTGAAGAATAAACGGCTGTTGTATTTGCCTCCGGCGAGGATAGAGAAATTAATGTTCTTGCCTACAACGAAACCGTGGAAAGCTGAAGATTAACTTAAAAAAACTTTTCAAGCTTTAAAATTTCGAATAAGTTCTTGCAAAGTCAAGCGTAATTTATTCATAGCAGCGCGAAAAGTTTAACTTAAGGAGGCTCGTACCCATTTCTCAAGTCCACAAACAAACACACAATACATTGAACTTTATGGGAGTATAGGATTTGTTTACATTGGTGCTTCCATGGCAACAGAATGGTGACCCTCCGAAATTCACAAGTCGCGGAGTTTCTCTAGATCAAGAGAATTTTTTGTAAAACCCGCTAGTGGACTTATTGATTAGACCATGGGCTTCAACTGGACAAAGTTTAAAAGAAATGTATGAGAGAGTTTTTGAAATTTTGGGGGATGAAGTTTTGGTGATTATAAATACAGCGAAAAACATACTATCGACATAATTGGCTAATATCTAAACAAAACGATGCGCTTTGGGAATGCAGTTTCATCTCATAGTAGTTTGATTGTATTTGAAATCGTGTATGAAAAAGTGAGGGGGTTGCATTCGCCGATTGCGAGAAAGAAGGATTTGATTATCGTGCTCTTGTTGCCATTTTTGTATGTAATTTGGTCTGCGCCTACAAATGTGATAATAATAGGGAAACCGCCCGATAATTTTTTTTAAAAATTTGACAATCTCGAGATTAATGAAAACATGTAAGGCAATAAAATAGGGCCTCCAATGTACCAGTTTTTTCCGCAGAACTGGAGTTATATTTTTTTTTTCCTAAGACCTGTATATTGAAGTTTCGGTTTGATCTGTAGTTCTTGACGTACCTTAACAACAACTACAAAAAAAGAAATGAAAATAATGCGTCACTGTGAAGGTTGTTGCAATTAATTATAATCCTTCTCGAGCTCCCAAGATATCAATGTTTCATATCCCATGCTGGTGGCATCTGACTTTCATGACTAAAAATGGTATTTTTAGTTCTTTTGTAACTATTTTACAGATAAGATGTGATATGCGACGGCAGCATCCAATTATCAAATCAGCAGTATAGGGCTTGTTTTACAAACACTATACACGCACTGCCGTAAAAGACTAGAATCGTGCATTGCTGGGCTAGTACAATAATAACACAATATCAAATCTCTCTTTTAATAATAATAATAATTAATAATAATAATAATCTTTATTCATCTTAAGATAAAAAATCACATATCTTAAGTTACAATATTAAAAAGGATTAATCTAAATTTAAATATAAATATGTAAGGTAAGAAATAATTACAAATGTGAATAATTAAGAGTGCGTAAAACTGTCTACAGATTGTACTTAAAAATTAGTCTATTTACAAATCCATTCTGGAATCTGATAGTGTTTATCTTCGGGCAGTGACTACTCTTACGCCTTAGATTGTATTTCGTTTCTTTGTGCTTAGGCAAAATATTATTTAATGGGTGGACAATGTCGGAGCTGCGTGTCTTAAAAATTCTCCTATCTGCTTTCTCTATCAATTCCCTTATATTAAGCTTACAAGATACATATTTTCTTTTAAGGTGGCTGAATACAGTTTGCGCGCGCTCTTCAAATTTTAGCTGCTTACGCGATTTAGCGCGCGCAGAGTTTTGAGAAAAACAAACGTGGCGCCTATTCAGCGATCATTTTATTTCGCCCAGCGTGGATCGCGAAAGTGTTGTTTTTCGTCTTAAAATCAAACAATTTGTTGTTCGTAAAAATGTTTGTTGAATCAATAGATAATATAACGAACCATTGAAGAAATACACTGCCTTTTTGGTCGTTTTGTCTTTGGATCGAGAACCCAGTCAAATGCAACGCATGCGCAGTTGATCAAAAAATTGTGACTGGATGTTTTAGCGATTTTCCTTGGAAACGTGCTGATTTCTACGAAACCACTCATTAGAATTTCACGAAATTTGGCACAATAATAGTTCCGAATATGCCGAACTCACCTGCCATCAAAAATTTGAAATCTAACAGAGGAGATTTTTACAAAACCTACACATATTAAACCACATATTACGGAAGATCCCTCTGTCAAAATTACATGAGACTAGTGTTAACATGCAAATATTTTTACGAGTTTACTGGAGTCAAATGATGGACAAAATCTAATGACTAGATTTTCTAAAAATAAACGAAACCAAATATTGCAGGCTCATTTACAATCCACCGCGTTGCCTTGGCAACACCCTTAAATCTCAACAAAAATATGAAAATATATAGCTTGTTGCTTAATCGTATGCCTCACCAATTTTGGACGCCCAAACATTAGTGGTTTTAAAATGACAATGGATGACGCATAGGTACAGTGAAACTGTGTTCAGCCACCTTAAAGCACCTGTCCAGAAAGTTCTGTATTAGCGTAAGATCGGAATCCGAGGCACCATACATGTATACTGAAAGTCCATAAGTAAAATTAGGTAAAACTGTATTTTTAAAAAACCGGTCTTCTTCATCCTGACTGTAGCCTGAGCATCTGTTTGCTTTAAGAGCCAGGCTCCCAAAATCGAAAATCCTGATAATTTGCCAAAAAGTTACTTTTGGGGAGCTATGTTCAAAAATATTATTGGAACTTTCTAGAAATTTATAATTTTCGAGAAAAAGGGGAAAAACGAAAATACCGGATTTTGCCTAATTAATTATGCAAAAATCACAGTTAAATTGACCAATTTTAGTACCCTTGTGCTGAAACAAGGTGCAACGCTAGAAAACGGGGATACGTTTTTTCTTTAGTATAAATCATCTACTTTCTAGACATTGTCCTTTTAAAAGTTTTGCAGCGATTTAGAAAGTTTCACGGTTTCTTTAAAATATGCCATCTCAAGCATTTTGTGAAAAGGCAAAAATTGAACAACTTCAGTGGCACGAAATCCATCTTGGTATGTCCGATATCAAATCAAAATATATACAAGGATAAAGTTCGGCCCTTATACTGAAACAATATGAAATAAAAAATCTGGGCAATTCAGATTCGTGTTGACAAAACGAAAACTCCCCGACGCGCTGTTGTCAAATTTGCATAAATTAGCAAAATTGTAAATACCATAAGACTATACGTTCTGAGGAAATACGATAGACTGCCGAATGGACCCATGAAAATATGCCTTATCTATTCTTAGATGGTTTATTTATTTTATCTTAGCAGTTATCTATATCATTTTCGGCTTTGAGATATCTCAAATACAGAGGAAATCGGTAAAATTAGCCGCTTCAGTTATTAAATAGTCGATTGTTTGAGGTAGGAGGCAAACGCCATAAAGCGGCGTCGCTGTTAAGTCAAGTACATTTTTTAATTGCAGTTTCTTCATAAAATGTTAATTCTCCTTTGGAAAAAAAATATTTTTTCTTCAAATATATTCTTAACGGGGTTGTTTAGCGAGTACTAAAAGACTATTAAACAATGTTTACTAAACTCTAACCGGAAGTCATTCTAGCACACTTAACTGGCAAAGTCACGCAACATCGCGACCACGGTTTGTTTTCAAACGTGGAGATGTTCAAATGTTTTCATGTTAAGAGCTGTGGATAGTTTTCTCATAACCTGATCACAAATATAAACAATTAACCTCCAAATTATCTATGTTTATCACCTCTTATAACTACACGAGCAACTGACACGGCACAGTGACTACTAATTGATCTATTTTGCGCTGCAAAATGACTGTGATACAGTCATTTTGGTCACTATGGCGACCACTATGGCGACCTCAGAAGCCCTTATAATAATTATATGAAATACATTTTCAAATAATAATTATATGAAATACATTTATTGTGACCATTGCTACTATACAAACTCTATTTGCATTGGTAATTAATACCCTGGGATTATGCAAATGAGACTATAAAAGAAGTTACATGTGCTCCACCCCATCAGGCAACCCACCCTCCCACCCGATCTAGAAAGCCGGGCTTGATCCTCTCAGCTCTCATCTTCGCCTGGTCTTGGGCTTGTCCGTTTATTTTTTATTAAAGAAATAAAAAACACGCCGAGTGCATTGTTGTGTTATACGGAATTTTTAGGAACACGAGAGAAGTACAGAGAAGCACGAGCTGAAGGAGAGTGCTTCTCGAGTGTTCTTAAAAAATGCCAAGTGTTTATGTAACCGAACAATGCTCGAGGAACAAGTTTTTATTATTTCTTCTAAAAAAAGACCACAAAGGGACAAAGTACTGCATGACGTATGCGCGTGCGTTTTTGAGATATAATGAACTCGGTTTGACCAATCAAAGCGCGCGCATTTCTTTGAGGATTGTGTAATTTATAGCGGAGCTCGCGGAGCCCCATACTCATAGAACCTATGTCCGTCATTTTTCATGGTCATGGATAGCGGAATGTTTCCCGGGCGCGCGTCCGTAACATGTGTGTCGGTGCGTCGGAGCGTCTCGCAAGGCGAGTTCGCGGGCGCGTATGACGTCACAAAACATGCGCATATGACGCCACACAACATCCGGGATCTTAGAAATACAAAAAAAAAACATCCGGGATCTTAGCAATTTTAAAACCAAAGCGAGGCTTTGTTTTTCGCGCGGCTACACAACCGAATGTCAAGTCAGCTTAGTAAACACTTTTGATGTTTTGCTGTGTTTAGCAGAGAAAACCGTTTCAAATTAAAGTCGTTATTTCCCTGCATTTTTTTGCGGTTTGCTACTACTCAAGACAGGGATTAAGGGATACTCAGAAGCCGAACAACAAGCGATAGCAGAGCGCTTTGTTTTCATGTCTTTAAAGGCACTTGTTACGCAGTCTAATCTTTAAATATTGTAGCCTGCGTTAAGGTGCATTTTCAAGGTTATCATCAAGGGAGGCTAGGGCATGAGCCGAGGGGAGTTTGGGCCGGGATTGATCCAGTCTCGTGGGCGCTACAAGTTTTGATCCTTTGCGCGCGTGATGAGCTGTGCCGCTCGACTATCCACGCTGGCTTTTTGCTTATTCTTTGCATTTGCGTACAGACAATGAACCTGCAACGCAGTTTTCAATATTTGAGGATATATTATAAGACTGCGCCAGAACAGGTGCCTTTCAAGACACGAACTACTGACATTCTTGCGCGACGAAAATCCGAGTTATAGTAAAGTTAAGGAAACCCTTAACACGGTATAATTAGGTTCAAATCCAACATTTCCAAGGCTTGTTTTATCAGCGAAAAGAAAAGTCATGTGTTACTACTCACCTGCACGTGCGCGTAATAATTTTCTTTCGTCGTTGACGCTTTCAACGTACGTCAAGATATTGTAACCCTTCAAAACTGAGGTGTTACATCCCGGCCGATTACAGTCATTTAAATCGACTAACGTAACTCGACCGCTTTTTTTTTTCGGAGCTTGCACCACAAGAGAAGCAAAACTCAAAAAAGACATTCTTATTCCTAGTTGTTTACAAGTTGAAACCTCCCGCACAGGGTACCGTACACCTTAGTCTTTGGAAAATAGAACACCCAACTTGCAATAGCTTTCTGTATACGTGACCTGGTCTCCGGGCGCGGTCTGTTCAAAGGCTGGTTTATTATGCTGGCTTTCCAGCCGATATTTCGACGAAATGTCTTTCGGGGAAGATGATAAAATAAAATAAAAATAAATGCTGATACTATCAATGGTCACAATAAATGTATGTTATATTATACATTGTTGGGGCTTCTAAGGTCGCCATAGTTATAATTAGTATATACTGAAACAGTGGATAGCATTGTTGGCGCGCTCTGATTGGCTACTGAAACTCGGAATAGCAAGTGCTATTTACCTCCCAGCAATTTGCGCGCGAAAATTGTAATCGTTGACAGGAATAAATGAGTTAAAAAGCATCATTTTCGTTATATTATCTCACTGTTTCAGTATATACTAAAACAACTATTCACCTCAGTGTAGGTGTGTAGTGGTGGATACTTTACCTCGCCGCTTCGCGGCTCGGTAAATATCCACCACTACCCACCTCCACTTCGGTGAATAGTTGTTAAATATAAACTGCGTCACAGTCACTTGAAATAGCTAATAGATCAATTAGTAGTCACCGTGTCGTGTCAAGGGCGTGTCAATTGATCATGTAGTTCAGTACAACTCAGAGGTAAGAAACATAGATAATTTAGAGGTTAATTGTTTCTATTTGTGATCAGACTATGAAAAAACTATCCACAGCTCTTAACATGAAAACATTTGAACATCACGTTTGAAAACAAACCGTGGTCGCGATGTTGCGTGACTTTGCCAGTTAAGTGTACTAGAATATGACTTCCGGTTAGAGTTTAGTAAACATTGCTTAATAGTCTCTTAGTACTCGCTAAACAACCCCTTTAAGAATAAATTTGAAGAAAAAAAATTTTTTTTTCCAAAGGAGAATTAACATTTTATGAAGAAACTGCAACTAAAAAATGTAGTTGACTGAACAGCTACGCCGCTTTATGGCGTTTGCCTCCCAACTCCGACAATCGACTATTTAATAATAAGCGGCTAATTTTACCGATTTCCTCTATATTTGAGATATCTCAAAGCCGAAAATGATATAGATAACTGCTAAGATAAAACAAATAAACCATCTAAGAATAGATAAGGCATATTTTCATGGGTCGATTCGGCAGTCTATCGTATTTCCACAGAACGTATAGTCTTACGGTATTTACAATTTTGCTAATTTATGCAAATTTGACAACAGCGCGTCGGGGAGTTTTCGTTTCGTCAACACGAATTTGAATTGCCCAGATTTTTTATTTCATATTGTTTCAGTATAAGGGCCGAACTTTATCCTTGTATATATTTTGATTTGATATCGGACATACCAAGATGGATTTCGTGCCACTGAAGTTGTTCAATTTTTGCCTTTTCACAAAATGCTTGAGATGGCATTTTTTAAAGAAACCGTGAAACTTTCTAAATCACTGCAAAACTTTGAAAAGGACAATGTCTAGAAAGTAGATGATTTATACTACTGAGAAAAAACGTATCCCCGTTTTCTAGCGTTGCACCTTGTTTCAGCACAAGCGTACTAAAATTGGTCAATTTAACTGTGATTTTTGCATAATTAATTAGGCAAAATCCGGTATTTTCGTTTTTCCCCTTTTTCTCGAAAATTATAAATTTCTAGAAAGTTCCAATAATATTTTTGAACATAGCTCCCCAAAAGTAACTTCTTGGCAAATTATCAGGATTTTCGATTTTGGGAGCCTGTCCAGTGATTCTCGATATTTACAGTCACTGGCTCTTAAGTAGCTTGCTTTATATATATGCTTACTGTATTTACAGTTCTCTTGAAAAGTTATACCGAGGATCGGGAAGTTCAATACATTGTGGGATATTGTACATAGGAAGCAGACCTTGGTTAAAGCCTTTCTTACGGAAAACCAGCTCTTTGTATTTTCCTGGATTACACTTCATATTATTTTTGTTTGACCAAGCTAAAAAATTGCCCCACCAAGTTACAATATATGACATTGTCCATTACTCGATCCATACCGGAACAATGATGGTCGAATCATCTGCGTATTTATAGAGAGCTGGCTTATTACCTAATTCCAGTTCTAGATCATTGATGAAAATATTAAATAGACAAGGACCACTCACACTTCCTTGGGTGATGCCCTTATTTACTGACTTCCATTTTTCAGTAACACTGTAATAAACAACAACCCGCTGTTGTCTGTATTTTCAGAAAACTCGATATTTGGATTTAACGATAAGCGTTTCAGTTTACGAGACAGAACTCGTACGTTCTTGATCAACGCTATCGAACGCTTTACTAAAGTCCATCATGAAGAGTCGGAGAGCTTTACAGTTTGGGTCATCTAGAAAGCTATAGACCATGTGCTCAGTGCTGCATGCTCAAGAGCGCATCTGAACAACTTCATCCTTTTCTGTAGGCAAACTCGTGGAGCAACGTTTAAAAGCGTTGCTCCACAGAATAACGAGCATGGGTGTTGTACACAGACTTCTCGAAGGCACGCCCGATCACAGGTGTAATATTGATCCCCCTGTAGTCTGTCTCGTCTGTAACATACATAATATCAAATTAAAAGGCAGGTATTTCACGTAAGTAGTAAATAATGTAAAATTCCACTATGTTGGAAAAATTGACTGACTATACCTGCAATTTAATACAAGAGAAAATTTGAAGATAACATTCCAAAAAATACAGTGGTTTCCTCTAATTTTTAATACCTACTAATTTTTAACACTTTTCGGTTAATAACTAGTTAATTCTCGCTTTAATTTCATATCGTAATTTCGAGATCGTAAACCAACGTTTTGATAAATACTGATTATCTGTCGATCTGAAAATGCTCTCTTTGGGCGTTCTGACGGCTTGTTTAAAAAGTTGGTGTCAACATTTCACAGCTTTTCTCGCAAGTTTTTAGGTGAGCATCGACTTGAAGGGATGCGCTTTGGGCTGTTAAAGAATTATTAGTCGACTCTTTTTTATTTTTTTTTATTGTAAAACAAAAATAAATACACTGAACAAAAATAATTACATTGAACATACAAAGCTATTACATCGCTACATATACACTGCATACAGAGATATACAGAGATAAAAAAGGATATTTAGTTAACCTGTAAATGTATAAAAAAGGAACTTAACATTTACACTACTACACACATGTAACAAAAAAAATGGATAAATAAAATAATATAACTATATAATCACACAGGGTACTCTTCTTGTGATTACGACTTCTACGCTACTTTTACATTAGATCAGTCATAATTAATCAGTTGATTTCCTGAGGGACTTTCTTAAGACAGGACCATTTGTTTTTAAAGTAATTTGAGGCGTTATTTTCAAGAGCAATTTGTTTTCAATTTCCATAGTATTCATAAGTAGTTTTATACACACCTGTAGCTTTGGTAAGGTGTTGCCAAGTCTACAGGTGTATATATAATGTCTAGCAATAAGAAGTAGGTGGTGTAAAATTAAATCTGATGTATCGTCAATTAAACCAAAACAGAGAGATGGAGAAAAAGCGTCTTTCAATTCAGCAAGGTTTTGGGTTATCCACTCAGATATTTCTTTTCAAAAAGCTTATGTATGTTTGCAATTCCAAAACAGATGGACAAGTGTTTCAGTATTTTCCCCACAGAAGGAACAAGAGTCTATCTGTTTTATATCTATTTTATAAAGAAAATCATTCGTAGCAATTCGTCTGTGAAGAAACTTAAACTGGAACACTCTGAGTTTTGTTTCTCTTATACATAAGAATGGTAAAAGATAAGAGTTTTTCCAACTTACAGTCGAACTTCCAATTATATCTCCTTCAGAGTTCCATTTTTCTTCGCTCTTTAATGGAGTGGTAGCCTTTTCCTCGACAAGACGTTTGTAGAATTCTTTGCAAAAATTTGAGTGTGACAGAAGGCTCTCAACTGTATCTTTTGGACGGGGGTTATTACGCCTGGCGTGTATGATTTCTTGTACTGCTTTTACGCAGATACCACTTTGTAATACTAGAGGTAATTAGTGTTTATATTATATTTGATTGCAAATTCTTCATAGCTTAAAAAATTCTGATCTTTGTCAAGTAAATCTCTCACCTCCTTTTCCCCTGCGTTGAACCAGGACTTGAGGAAGAAAGGTCGATTGTCAATTCTGATTAGTGAGTTAAGCCACATGCAAGTGGGGTTAAAATCTAGGTTCTTTTACTTGTAATTGAACTTGGTCCAATGTTCTATAATTTCTTTTAAGAAAGTATATTTTACATTAAGCAGTGGAACGTCCTGCTGTTTTAGATTACTTATATAGAAAGACTAGTTTGCCTCCATATCTTTTAAGATGGCAATCGAAGACAATCTTCCATTTCCCATGATTATCCTCATTTAGATAACCTTGAATCCATTTCATTTTCAGCGATTCGTTAAAACTTTGGATGTTTACCATCTTGAGTCCCCCTTTATGATGGTCGTTAATCATTTCTGTCCATTTAATGTTGTCACTTTTGCTAGCCCAGAGAAAGTCAAACAGTAAATAATTGATTTCGACTTTAAGAACATTTTTAGGCGTTGGCAAGGAAGATAGAGTGTAAACAATTTGAGTCACGGCCAAAGTTTTTAGAATTGTAATTTTACCAAGAAGAGATAGTCTTCTTGCTGACCTTTTCATTTTTTTCGGAAAAATTGGCGTGATTAGTGTTCACTTCTGATGTCGAAAACCAGACTCCCAAAGCATAGTCGACCTTTCCCTCAGCTAACGTTATAGGTTTGTTTGTACCGAATAAATAGTTTAAATTTTTGGTTGATCCGATCCAGAGGGCTTCAGTTTTATCATAATTTTCAAACCAGATATGGAAGCAAATGCGTCAAGTAGGTATAACGTTTTAGAAAAGGAGGATTTTGAACCATTTAAGATCATGGTCGTCTCATCAGCGTATTGAGATAGTTTACATACGGTGCCAAAGATCTTAATTCCGCGGACCTCTTTATCATTCCTTACAGTGTTACCTAATATTTCAGCCCATAAAAATTAATAAATAAATATGGAGGCCGCACTTGGTAAGTTAACTGGGTTATTTTTTTAGTAACCCGGTTAAAATAACTCGGTTAAAATAACTCGGTAAAAAGGTGTTTGTAGTGAAATAACCGAGTTTATTTTTGTGAGCGGCCGCACCTTTGGACGTGCGTGACGTCATGACATAATTATGGCGGACTTACGAGATCATGTTATCATTTGTTCTATTCTTCTTCTTCTTTTCTCTTTATTTACAATGCGTTCTCGACTCAGACAATCCCTCATATTTTTGATGAGGTCTACGCAGATTTCGAATGCTGTTCTTTCCAATATGTTGTTGATTTTACGAAGACGTGAGAGAGCTCTTCATGCATCGCCGTCGAAATCGTCCGCAAATTTGGGTTTACCCAAGAAACCAGCGCTGGTTAATTTGAGGAAATAAGCCGGAACCCAGCGATGCAACCCTTCTGGAAAGAGCACTTTCGAATGGACCTCAACTCCTTCCGAGAGCTCTGTAGAATTCTATCACCGTTTTTGGCAAAAAGAAACACTCACTTTCGAGAAGCGATACCGTTAGAGAGGTCGTTAGAGAAGCGCGTGGCAATTGGATTGTGGCGTCTAGGAACTGGTGAATGCTATCGCTCTACATCTGTTACCTTTGGTGTTGGGAAATGCACAGCCCTTAACATTGTTCACGAATTCGTTCAGGCTTTGTTTCAAATCAGAGAAGATTACATATATTTCCCACCAAACGGACGAGAATTAGGAAAAGTTATGCAGAAATTTGAATTAAAACATGACCTTCCTCAAGTTGCAGGGGTAATTGATGGGAGTCAAATTAAAATTAAAGCCCCAAAGAAAGAACATGAGACATACTACAACCGTAAGCAATGTTATTCCATTGTACTACAAGGCGTAACTGGCTCAGAGTGCAAGTTTTTAGATGTAAGCACGGGCTACCCTGGGAGCGTTCATGATGCAAGAGTTTTCCGCAGAAGCGAACTTTATAGGCGAATCATTGCGGGTGATGTCATGGGCTGGACAAGGGTTATTAACCATGTAAACGTTCGGCCGTATTTGGTCGGTGTCACTGCCTACCCCTTGAGCCCTTTTGTTATGACGGCCTATCATAGCGGTCGCTTGACACCGGCGCAAGAAAGGTTCAACAGAGTGCTAACGAAACTACGCGTTGTTGTGGAACGAGCGTACGGAAAGTTGAAGACACGTTGGCGGTGCATTCTAAAGGAGTTAGAGGACGATACACAAAGGGTTGCAGATATTGCTCTGGCTTGTTGCGTGTTACACAACTTTTGTATTGTCATGGGAGACGATCTAAATTCCGATGACGATGATGAAAACAGCGATCACGACGACAGTGAAGATGGAGGAGAGGATGATGTTGAAGGACAGGAAATAAGACTAACCCTCACTCAATTTCTGTAAAAAGGATGATAGGATTTTAGAGTGGAGTTTGTAAGAGGGGTAAGCGGTGTAGCGATGAATGAAGGCATATGTCCAACTGGTTTTACGATTTGCACACATTTCGTTTCTTCCAAAAATATTTTGCTGTAGTTTGATACAAAACATACACGTAATTGTCCATGTAAATGCTAGTTTCGTATATTGGTTTCCCTGTGTAATCGGACCAGTCCGTTCGAGCGTTTAGGACACGTGATCTCCCCGAGGTTCATTCCAGTTTAGGTCAAACCTCGGCGCTGCACGTTTTCTTATAGTTTGTTGATATTTCGTTTGTGTACGGTTAAAGGAATACCGTACTGGACTGTCATTTGTCAAGGAACTTACGGAGAAGTTAAAGGATCGAACATAACGAACACTCGTCAATTTAAGGTTACGGTAACACGGATTTTCGTATTGTAAACAGGACAGTGTCGAGCGTTTCCCGAGTTGATCTAGACAAATAAATCATGGATTCTACGGCTGTTACAGTTTGACCTAAAGCGAATCACACATGGAAGGCCACAAAGGAGACAAGGAACAAGATTCACAAGGTAAAATGGACGCTTTGGATGAAGAAAAGGAAGGCATTCGGCGTGAAATGGATCTGGAACTTGGGTCATTTCACGGTTCGTCACCACGTGCAATATCTCCGCTGACCGGTATCTTGGATTCTCAAGAAACTCACGAGGACGCGAGAAAACGGATTCCTACAGAAAAGGGTAGGCAATTTGAGATTGAAAGGTTAAAAGAAAATCGAAAAACTGCACTTGCTAACTTAACTAAACAAATGAACGTAATCTCGCCCTTGTTGGCGGATTTTGAGAACGAAAAACAAGTGCGTACTGAAGTGGTACAGTTAGATCAGCTATTTGTTAAAATGCAGGATGCCCATGAAATGTATATCAAGGCCTTGGTTGATGATGATGAGATTAAATTAGCTCTTGAATGGTATGACACTCGTGATAAGGATGTGTTTCAAATAAAGCAAAGAATTATTGACTTTCTGAACGATGCGAAGAAGCTATCTGGCGGTCCGCGTGATATACACTCAGTGAAATCTAAGTCATCCCGTCACTCAAGGCACTCCATTTCCTCAGCATCATCTACTAAGTTAAAGTTAATTGAAGCGAAGGCTAAGGCTGCAGCATTGGAGGTAAAGGCAAAATTCCTAAAGGAGAAACAAGCACTAAGAATGGCTTCTGAAGAGCTTGAACTTCGGCAACAAATTGCAGAGGCGAAGGCGGAAGAAAAGACTTACGAGCAGTTTAATGAAGAACAAAACATTGACGGCATGAATGATCACTTGGAAGATGTTAACGTTAAACTCACTTCCACTCCCATCTTACGTGAGGCACAAACTAACGGCCAGGCTACACTAAAGGTGCCTTTTGTGAAATTCCAGAGTTCAGCTATTGTTAGTACCGTTTCAACGACCACTTTTACAACCACACCCATCTCAGTCAGTGCTGCTAGTATGAACCCAACTGCCCAACCCTTTGTTCCAAGGAGCCTCCCCATTAAAGAAGAAAAGTTTAAGGAAGAGAATGGAACCGTCACTGATATCAAGCCATCACGTGACAATAAACAAGAGTGTATGTACGTGTTCGGAAAGGATTCAAGCTGTGTAGAGGGTGCAAGGCCAGATCAAGACTATCTTGACATTCAAAGGAAACATGCAGAACTGTCAGAAATGATTGTTACACAACAGGCCAGAAGCCTCTTACCAAGCCACGAGCCACCTACGTTCTCTGGGGATGTCATGTCATATCCAGCATTCATAGCAGCCTTTGAAACTCTCATAGAATCTAAGGTAGATAATTCTTGTGAACGCTTGTATTTCTTGGATCAGTACACTAGTGGAAAGGCAAAGGAACTGATTAAGGGCTGTTTACAAATGAAGAGTGGAGAATCATACACAGAGGCTAGACGACTTTTGAAGAAACACTTTGGTGACCCATACAAAATTGCAAGTGCATACATTGCCAAACTATCGAGCTGGCCCGCTGTGAAGCCTAATGACGGAACAGGGTTACAAGAATTTTCTATTGCCGTCGAGCAAGCAAGAAACGCCATGACAGGAATGCAATACTTGAATGACTTGAATACAGCCAATGTTCTGCGCCAGTTATGGGAAAAGCTGCCGAGATATCTTCGTAATAAGTGGACTGAAAGAGTTAGCAAGATTAGGAGTATTAAGGGACAGATAGCCAGCTTCAATGACTTTTGCCAATTTGTGTCGGAGCAAGCCGATTTAGCGACAGACCCAGTCTGCTCAGAGGAAGGCATCAGTAGGCCAATCAATACGGTTGACAAGTACCACAAGTCGAGCGAACGCAAGACCAAAAGAGGAAGGGGTACGAACTTCGCAACAGGCCTCTCAGGAAAGAATGGCACCGGAGAAAACTCTCGTCACATTAGCTGCACCTTGTGCTCTAAAGCGCACCACTTGGATGAATGTGCTGAGTTTCTTAAAAAACCGCTAGTAGAGCGGAGAGACTTCATCAAAGAGAAAGGTTTATGCTTTGGTTGCTACAGTTCAGAACACATCGCCAAGTTTTGCAAGAGTAGAAGATCATGCAAGATATGCAATAAGAAACACCCGACATCACTTCACGATTACAATTGGAAACCGAAAGAAGTGAAAACAGAAGAAAAGAATGGCCAACATAAGGAATCAGAAACCAGCGAAAAGAAAGGGGAAGACAAAGTCGTCAACTGCACCGCCATTTGCAATGTGACCGAGGCTGGTGACGTCCCAATTGCTATGGGTATAGTCCCAATATGGTTGTACCACAAGGACAATCCAAACAGTAAGATATGTGTTTATGCTCTCCTTGATAATGCCAGTGGTGGAACTTTCATTAAGGAAGATTCATTGAGAAAGCTTGGTGTTGAAGGAATTGAAACGAAACTTCTGCTCACGACTATGCACGGCACTCAAGAAATCGATACGATGGCTGTAGATGGATTGGTGGCTTCCCACTTTCAAGAAAACGAGGTTAGCCTACCCCTGCCCAGAACGTACGTCAGACAACGGATTACAACAGATCGTGATGAAATTCCGCAACCCGAAAGGCTACAAGGATGGTCCCACCTGCAGAGAATTGGCAAGCACATACCACCTTACATGGACGATGTAGAAATAGGGCTTCTCATCGGACTGAACTGCCCTAGTGCAGTTCGACCAAGAGATATTATTTGCGGAAGTGAAAACGACCCTTACGCAGTGCGATCACTATTGGGATGGCATGTAAATGGTCCTGTAAGCCACAAGAGTAGTAAACAAGTACACTGTAACCGAATTCAGATTCTCAAGGGTGGCAAGGATGATAAAGCGAATGGATACATCGTTGTTGAGAGAAGGATCAAAGAGCAGCTAACACCTCAAGTGGTTTCACGAATGTTCGAGTTGGACTTTTCCGAAAGGGAAAATGGAGTCGCCCTATCTAGAGAAGATCGTCAGTTCCTGAAGATAGTAGAAGATGGAATCTGTCATAGAGATGACATGCACTATGAAATGCCCCTGCCGATTAGAGAAAGGAATGTTCAACTACCCAGCAACCGTTCTCAAGCAGTGCAACGCCTGCACAGCCTAAAGAAGAGACTCCAAGGTGACACTAAGTATTGTGCCGACTACGTCAGCTTCATGTCTGAAATCATAGAGAAGGGATATGCCCGAAAGGTCAACGCTGAAGAGCTAGCTCCTCAAGAAGGAAAGGTCTGGTACTTACCTCACCACGGGGTATACCACCCTAAAAAGCCAAACAGCATCCGCGTAGTATTTGATTGTTCAGCCCGTTGCCAAGGTGAATCGCTCAATGACCACCTATTACAAGGGCCCGACCTTACAAGCAAGCTAACTGGTGTACTTACAAGATTCAGAAAGGAGAGAGTTGCCTTTATGGCGGACATAGAGAAAATGTTTCTTCAAGTGAAGGTAACAAAGGAGGATCAGGATTTCCTTCGCTTCTTATGGTGGCCAAACGGAGACCTAACTCAAGAACCTCAAGAGTACTGTATGACGGTCCACCTTTTCGGAGCTGGTTCATCACCAGGATGTTCTAACTTTGCCCTGAAACGCACAGCCGAAGATGGTGAAGGAGGGTTTGGTGCGAAAGCTGCAGAAACATTAAAGAAGAACTTTTACGTCGATGACGTATTGAAATCAGTTCCAACAGAAGAGGACGCCATAGAACTCATACATGCTGTTACGGGGATGTGTGTAAAGGGAGGATTTAACCTGACTAAATTCGTCAGCAACAGTCGAAAGGTGATGATGTCAGTACCGCCTGAAGAGAGAGCAAAGGAAATGAAAGGCCTAGACTTAGGCAGTGACAAGTTACCAATAGAGAGAGCACTGGGCGTCCAATGGTGTATCGAATCAGATGCATTTAAATTCAGAATAGAGTTGAAGGACAAGCCATGCACCCGTAGAGGTATACTGGCAACCGTATGCTCGATCTTTGATCCGCTAGGGCTCATTGCACCCGTCGTCCTTGTTGGAAAGCAGATACTTCAAGAGATCTGTCACGGAAAAGACTGGGACGAGCCAATCGATGGAGAAGTTCTCGCCAAATGGGAAAGATGGAGAAGTCAATTACCGCTACTTGAGCAATTAGCCACCCCAAGAAACTTCAAGCCTCCTGAATTTGGAAGAATTGTAACAGCGCAGCTACATAATATGTCCGACGCGTCGCAAATTGGATATGGACAATGCTCTTATCTCAGATTGGTAGACGAAAACGGCAGAGTTCATTGTTCTCTCGTAATGGGTAAAGCTCGTGTAGCACCACTAAAAACAGTAACTATTCCAAGACTTGAACTTGCTGCAGCTACCGTGTCAGTAAGAGTCGCAAACATGCTGAAAGAAGAGTTAGATTACGAAGAACTTCAAGAGTTCTACTGGACAGATAGCAAGGTCGTCCTCGGATTCATCAGTAACGAGTCCCGAAGATTCCATGTGTACGTTGCAAATAGAGTACAGTTCATCCGAAACCATACATCACCAGAACAATGGCGGTACGTGGAATCTGGCTCCAACTCAGCAGATGAAGGATCAAGGGTAGTTAATGCCAAAGAGTTTGTGCAGAAGTCAAAGTGGATAAAGGGCCCAGAATTCTTGTGGCAGACGGAGGATCAGTGGCCTCAACAAGGCTCGTATCAAAACGAGGTCGATCTCAATTCTCCAGACGTTAAAAAGGTCACCGCCAATGCCACAGTAGTTGAAGAGCACGGAGACATGTTAAGTAAATTTGAAAGATTCTCCAACTGGCAAAAGGTAAAGACCGCAGTTGCCATCTGTATGGAATACAAACAACGTCTAAGGACAAGCATCAGTACGGCAGACAAGAAACCTCAGGTTCATGAAGGCCCTCAAACTAACAGACGGAGTTGTAAAGGTGAACGTAGCCCTACTACACGTATCATGGTCAAAGACCTCGAACAAGCGGAATTAGAAATCCTCAAGCTCGTTCAAGCTAATGCCTTTGATAAAGAAGTGAAGATTTTGAAAGAATTTCAAGCCCAGGCCGAAGGTGTGTGTAAAGATCGACAGCGTGATAAAGAAAAGAAAGCCGTTTTGAAGAAAACTAGCAGCCTTAACGCCCTTGATCCATACCTGGATGCCAACGGATTGCTTAGAGTTGGAGGACGGATAACAAAGGCTAACTTGTCAGACGGTCTTAAGAACCCTGTCATCCTACCAAAGGCTGGCCATATCACAGAGCTGATCATCCGCCACGCCCATGAGCAAACTCATCATAGCGGAAGAGGCGTCACCCTAAATGAGCTTCGTTCAAATGATTACTGGATCGTCAATGGGAATGCAGCAGTCAGACACTTCATCTCAAAGTGTATCAGATGTCGCCATCTTCGTGGTACTGTTGGAGAGCAAAAAATGGCCAACCTCCCTAACTCGCGTGTTGAGCCCGCGCCACCGTTTTCATACTGCGCGGTGGACTATTTCGGTCCGTTTCATGTTAAGGAAGGCAGGAGAGAAGTCAAAACATACGGAGCCTTATTTACTTGCCTGGCTAGTCGTGCAATACACGTTGAAGTAGCGCACTCCATGGAAACAGATTCATTCTTACAAGCACTACGACGCTTTATCTGTCGAAGAGGATGCATAAGAGAACTTCGCAGTGCCCTTCAAGAAATGGATGATGAGAAGATTAAGGCAGAGCTTCTTAAACACAACATTGATTGGATCAGAAACCCTGCTACAGCAAGCAATTTCGGAGGTGTTTGGAAACGACAAATACGTATTGGCAGCGCTTATGAAGCAACATGGTCACTGTTTAGACGACGAATCATTGCGAACTCTGTTCTGTGAAGCTGAAGCTGTTGTAAACAGTCGCCCTCTTACTACCGAGACCTGAAGTGATCCACTGTCACCGTTACCACTAACGCCAAACACACTTCTCATCGGCAAAACCAAGCTAATTCTCCCTCCTCCTGGAAGGTTTCAAAGAGAAGACGTCTATTGCAAACGCCGCTGGAGGCGCGTACAGCATATTGCCAATGCGTTCTGGAACAGATGGAGTAAAGAATATTTGCAGAGCCTACAAGCGAGACAAAAGTGGACACGCCAGAGAAGAAACTTCACTGAAGGTGATATCTTCCTGTTGAAAGACAACAACACATGCAGAAACAAATGGCCCATGGCTAGAGTCCTTGCTTCCCGTCAAGATGACAAAGGCCAAGTCAGATCGGTAATCGTCCAAACCGCAACCGGGTCAGTGTTAGATCGACCTGTTAACAAACTTGTACTGCTACTAGAGTCACCTGATAGACCGGGAATCCCCGACGAGGAGCCAGAGGAGCCAGAGAAGCCAGAGGAACTGCGTATGTTTGCTGAACCGGAGTCATGAAAACATGGAATGCTTAGCAGACCTGAGTGCATTGAACATTAATTTAGAGAAAGAACTGTTAAGGTTAAAATGATGAACATTTTAGGGGAACCATGTAAATGCTAGTTTCGTATGTTGGTTTCCCTGTGTAATCGGACCAGTCCGTTCGAGCGTTTAGGACACGTGATCTCCCCGAGGTTCATTCCAGTTTAGGTCAAACCTCGGCGCTGCACGTTTTCTTATAGTTTGTTGATATTTCGTTTGTGTACGGTTAAAGGAATACCGTACTGGACTGTCATTTGTCAAGGAACTTACGGAGAAGTTAAAGGATCGAACATAACGAACACTCGTCAATTTAAGGTTACGGTAACACGGATTTTCGTATTGTAAACAGGACAGTGTCGAGCGTTTCCCGAGTTGATCTAGACAAATAAATCATGGATTCTACGGCTGTTACAGTCCATATTAACAGAAAGTCGATTTTACACTTAAAACATGAATATATCTGTTAATCGACTGAATATTTTCTTGTTACAAGCTGAATACCTGTGAATTGTAAGATTGTTAAGTTTATTTTCATTTGATTTGAACAAGGAACGAAATTCGCCAGCCAAAGCATGCGCCGGGCAGCAACTACGACGGCAACGGCAGTGAGAAAGGCAAAAAACAATAGGTTTAATTAGAGAAAACAGTCCCTCTGCACGCGCGTTTCACATTTTGGTACATTTCTTTGTCGTTCCTTGCAAAACAGCAAGATGAAATGTTCAAATTATAGATTTTGTGGAAAACGTGAACACACGATAGGGCCCCGATAGTTAATTTTCCTTTCTCTATTTGTAATTCAAAGCCTTCGCAACAAAGTTCAGCTCCCGAACATTACAGTCACATTAAACTAATTTAAAAAATTGCATTAATTGCAAAGTAGTTTAAAAGAGCGCGATTTTTCGGTTCTTTAATTTTTTTTTCAAGTTACGCAATTTCCGTGGCGTTGCCGTCGCGGTTGCTTAAGCTTCCTATTTTCTTAGAAGCATGATAACAGCCTGAAATAAATCTAAACATAACTTTAAACGGTAACCTAGGGCAGAATATTTGAACCTGCCTGAATGATATTACATCATGCTATAAACAACAACAACAACAAAATTATTGTAATAAAACAGAGCAAGTTGTGTTTCAACCAGTTGTTCAGTTTTCGTCGTCGGAACTTTCATCTTGAGCTTTCCTTTTCTTTTCCTTTTTGCTACCAAGAACTGCGCCTAGTTCTCTAATTGCAGTTATTAGTAAATCACGCCCTCTGGCTCCTGACTCTGTCAAAAATTTAAAATATTGTTCCTGGCTCTTTTGACTTGCTTCCAGAGCTTTGGTTTGCTTGTGAAAAAGGTCATACCAGCGATCGTCTCCATCATCTTTTAAATTACTCTCGCCTTTCTTAGGTGACTTTCCTTTCGTGACCTTGCCTTTCTTTTTGGGAACTTCTGAAGGCCCACCAGTCACTTCCTCGTGTCCTCCTGGGTACAGTGGGAAGCTTGCGGTGCAATCGTCGTTCTCTACACTCGTCGATGGAACTGCAAGGCTAGCTACTGGAACTGCTTGAATTTCTCACGAATGGCATTACAATTTCATGCTTGTCACCCATAAAGCTATCCATTTGGTCGAATCGCTTGAAGGCTTGCATAATTTTGGTATCTCCCCCGCTTTTAGTCGATGAATCTTTAGCTTTCTTGTAAGCACTGAGCAAGTTGTTTCATTTATCTTTGCACTGCGTTCCCGTCTTAAACGAAGAGCACGAGTTTACTTCCTCCGTCAACCTGTTTAGTTCGCCGGCTATTTCTTGCCATTTTTGGGAGCTACCGTTTCCTTTTAGCGTCTCCCTACTTTCGTTGCACAGGTCAATTAAGATTTTTTTCCTCTGCTTCCCACCATGGTGTTCTTTTCCTTTTAGTAGCAGTACTAGTCGAGGAACTCTCGCTAGACTCAGAATTTGCTGGCGAGCTAGGGCGCGAAGAATTTGCGGGATAAAGCGACGAATCTGGTTCAAACCTAAAGAAAGCTTGCGAAGAACTTAACTGAAGTGGAGAAAAAGCATACTGAGATAAATACGAGTACCTCCAAAAATCGTCGTCACCCGCGGCCATTGTTGCGCGCAACAGCTTTCGTGCACGAGGCAACAAAAAATTACCGCGCAAGCGAAGATGATTGACAGGTCGGGGAAGTTAACCTGCACTAAACTACCTAGCGAAGTGGTTTAACTAAATCTAATCCGGTTAAAAAAATCTATTGTTCTTTAATAAATTTCCATGGGAACCGCTAACACGGTCTAAATTCGGTAAGAGCCAAAAATACGCGGCCGCATCTGAAATTTTGTTAAACCAGTTAATTCTAATTAACTAATTGGAAATAACCCGGTTTACTACTCTAGTGTGGCCGCAGCCGGTTTAAATAAACCTAACCCGGTTAAAAAAATCTATTGTTCTTTAATAAATTTCCATGGGAACCGCTAACACGGTCTAAATTCGGTAAAAGGCAAAAATACGCGGCCGCATCTGAAATTTTGTTAAACCAGTTAATTCTAATCAACTAATTGGAAATAACCCGGTTTACTACTCTAGTGTGGCCGCAGCCGGTTTAAATAAACCTAACCCGGTTAAAAAAAATCTATTGTTCTTTAATAAATTTCCATGGGAACCGCTAACACGGTCTAAATTCGGTAAGAGCCAAAAATACGCGGCCGCATCAGGAATTTTGTTAAACCAGTTAATTTTAATTAATTAACTGCATATAACCGGGTTAACTACTCTAGTGCGGCCGCAGACATTGTCGTGTTTACAAAACATTCAACACGCCAGCTGACCTTTGTTCGGTGTATAAGCGTATTGCTATCTCTTATATTCATATGCGAAGCCGAGGGAATAGGTAAGGGAAATTTTACACTTTTTAATCTTGAGTTAGTTTTTTATTATATTTTTTTTTCAGTTGTTGACTTGGTAGACATGTTATCTTTCTTTAAAACAAATTTTCACCGACTTAGAATTTGTAAGGTGTCATATGCATTGTCAAGTATACCTTGTTTGTGGTTCTTTTATTTTGTCAAGTCCGTGTTTCACTAAATAAAGAGAGCAGTTTTACGATAGTTCAAGTCTTGAGGAACAACACTGGCTACAAGCGCTGCTCAGCCATGATTATTCCATTGTATACACGTATTTATTGAATTTTGGCTTAATATTTATTTGGATTGTTATTTTGTTTTAACATATATCTAATAGAATTTGCCAAGCATAATTCAATTTTTGAGAGAAACGAGTGAATTCCATTGAGAATACTTGAAAAAAATAAAGCAAACTGTACAAAACATAAACAATTCATGCCATTCGATTAAAGCCACCTCACTGTTACGTTGTGTAACATGTAAGGAATTCCCTAAAGCACCAAAATAGTCCTCTGAGTATTCTCCCCACTGGCAGATTATCAATGGCCTCAACTGTTTCTCTCCTGTGATCATTATCCTTGTGTTCTCTGGTATTAAGTTTAACTCTGGAATCCAGACCGAGCATGCTTTTACGTCACACTTGGGTAACCTTCAGAGTTAAGGGACGGGAGATGAACATGCACGAACCTTTTAATAACGCCGTTCTAGCCATTGTTGTGACACACGCTATAGCTTCTGACGTCAACAGTTTTCAGATCGGCTAACGGCTTCCTTTTGTTACACTGAAAATTATTACACACATCGGAATGCCTTACGAATGACGACAATGATATAACATTCGAGAACCTCTTCAGATTTTGAACATTTATTTTACAACTTAGGGCCTGGTCGCACTACAGTCAAAAACAAAAATTAGCCCGTGCAAAATGACATAAAAACAAAAACATTCCACAAAAAGCGTGTCCCACCGGAGCG
Source organism: Dendrophyllia cribrosa (assembly GCA_024195265.1). Classification (NCBI taxonomy): domain Eukaryota; kingdom Metazoa; phylum Cnidaria; class Anthozoa; order Scleractinia; family Dendrophylliidae; genus Dendrophyllia; species Dendrophyllia cribrosa. Next base: position 17,214,415 of record JAJLRJ010000004.1, read on the forward strand.
GTTTCTTTTATTTTCCTCGATTTTTGCACGGGCGGAGTTTTGTTTTTGACTGTATACCATGCGCGATTTAGGAGTAACACTTATTCTTTTGTTAAAACAATAGAATATTAGAGCACAAAAGAACGACAATACAATAGAATACAATACCATAGAATATATAAGAATACATAATTTTACCTAATACAATGAATGTGTACAATGTACAATAGAGCTAACACCCTAAATCGGGCATCATATGTTTGACTGTAGTGCGACCGGGCACCGCGGCAGAACGTTTGCGCATGCGTAAACTTCAAGCACTTCCGGTCCGTTAAACTACCAGTCAACATCGATGCGAACAGCATAAAACAACACTTCTGCATGAACCAACAGACCTAGATTTTCTAGATGCAATGATGAAAGGACCAAAACCGAAGAAAATTATGGTACGTACACGATCGGTTCTTGCATGAATACATTTCGAGATGGAGTGAAGACTTGTTTTTTGTGAAAAAATGCGATGCAAAAATTATTTGTTCATATTTCGTTGTTGGTGCAAACACCAAACCTCTTGGTGCAAACGCTTGAAACTTGGACGATGAAAAAACTTTTCAACGAAACAAACTTTTTCTCTACCTTTGTTTTATAACTCTTACTTTTTGTTTTCAAACTTCGCGGTACGGGAGTTTTATGTTGTTTATGTTGTAGTTCATTTTTTATTTCAGGTAATTTTTGTTTTTCCTTTGTTTTAAATTCATCAGCATATATTACCATGCCCAAAAACAATGGAAAAATAAAAATTACCTGAGATAAAAAAATTAACTACAACATTTACATGGGATTACAGTATGTCACCGGAAATGCGTTATTCACCGGATGCTCAGTTTTCTACTCATGCGCAGTGCGTTCTGCCGCGGTGCCAGTGCGACCAGGCCCTTAGCTAGGAGGGGCTTTTTAAAAATAATAAAAACAATGCGCTTGATATATTCAACACAACTTTGGCACAAGTTAATTGAGGGATAAAAAATAATTATAGAAACGTTTTATAATAATCGAACCATTATCTCACGAGCGAGTAATTACAAATTGTGAAAAGAACAAAAAATTACCGAACTCTGCAGCAAGTTTTCTGTTTTCTTTCTGTCTTCTTTTATGAGCTAAAGCGTTTTTTCCTTACGTCTAAACGTTTTCGTGGTTGCCGTAATAATGCTGACAGACAAATTTATCCTAATGTTTGACTGGCGTTGTTTAATAAAATATTGACTTTGTTGTTGCTTATTTTAATATTTTAAATGGTTTTAACCGACAGTATCCCCCATGTAACAGAGTGGGTGTGTATAACTGGTAATATCCTGCTCTGTATAGACTAAGCATATCAATAGATATAGAATATGTTAGATCATCTTTTGCAATGGCTTTTACATTGACAGAACTCATTGAATCCGGAAATGGATAACATGCAAGAAGAAGAAGACAAAGAAGAACATCGCACACCTTCGCAAAAGTGGACAGAATTTATTGAAAATACCACTTTGCATGGCATACGGAATGTTGTCCCAACACAGAAGCCTCTCTTGCGCATGCTTTGGCTCATCTTACTGCTGGCCTCTGGCACGTATTACAGTTACACCATTTATCGGGCATTTGAGAAATACTTCGAATATTCGACTGTTACCGTGATCAACAGGAACTATCAAAACAACATGACTTTTCCTGCCGTGAGTATATGTCCCAACAATTTATTCAGCAAAGCTAAAATACTGATGCAAGACGAAGATCCACGTTTCACAGGTCAAGGTTTAAATATAACCGCATGTGCAGCAACTAAAGATTTACGTAAGAAGGAGATGAACAACATGTCGTGTGGATTAGCAATGCTTTGCTGCTGTGCCTATTATGGTCTTAAAAGTCATGTAACAGAATATACCAGCTGCACTGAAGAGAAAAGGAGTGCTTTACGTAAAGCCATTCAAAAATCTGGGACTGCATTCAATATGGAAGATTTTTTCAAAGCCTACAGCCAGGATTTTAATATGTTAGTTGGCCTTTCTTGGTGCAGCTTTCAATATAAATCTTGTACTTCCTCGGATTTCTTACCTGAAGTGACCGAGAGTGGTTTATGCTACACGTTTAGTTCAGGTAAAAACAATCAAAGCTCCAAAGTTGTCCATATCAGTGGGGTGACCAGTGGACTGGCATTATTGCTTAACATAAATGAGACGGATTACATGGTTGGAACGTTTTCCCAAGGATTCAAAGTATCATTCCATGGACAGGACGAATACTTTTATGCTTGGGATGGATTCAGTCTGTCACCTGGTACACACACTTCCATTGCGCTGTCAGAACAGAGGGTAGATTTTGTTTTGTATATATTGATGCATTGTTTTCTTCAATGTGCATTCAGTCTTTAATCAGATAATGAAGAGGGCGACAACAGGCTCCTGGCGACAAGAGAAAACAAAAATATTATAATAAAAATGATGTTTACATATCAAACCATGTTTTTTAAACAATTGCGATCAAATTAATTCCTTTTTTTCCTAGCATTTATACAACGTTTATAGATATAGTATCCTTTTCGTTTCGTGTGTGAAACAATGGAAAGACCATTAACAGTGTTAATGAAAAAAAAAATGAAAGCAAATTATTCCTTGATCCTTAAAGACATAAAAATTTTGTAATTATAACATAAATACTACTACTTCTGTTACTAATAATAGTAATAATAGTAATAATAGTAATAAACTCATTAATCGTTGCGTATTTCCTTAGTTGAAAAATCTTGAAAGTCCCTATGGCCAAAACTGCAAAACGATATCATTGAAAAGTCATTCCAAATATACGACTATGGGATGCCTTTATGAGTGCTTTGCGGAACGAAATATCAGGAACTGTCATTGTCGTCCGACAGGTTACAAAGGTATACGTTAAGTAATATATTTGACAGTTATAGTGGAAAAGCGTGTGCAATATCGCGCGACGAAGCCGTACAATGCAAGTAGGCCAAGTCGGCTAAAATCAGGCGACATTGCGCAAGTTTGAGCACTATAACTGATATATAATTCAATACATTGATGACAAATCACAGTTTCGAGATCACAACAAGCAGAGAATGAAAATTTTTCCACGCTAAAATTAAGCTTAAGAATACTCACACAAATTAAGAGTTTCATATGGAGAGCTTTCGTCTACACAGTAAAATTGCAGAGAATTCCTTAGTGACAAGCGTTTCGTGTCTTACAAATTTCAATTCAGAATCAAAACAAATTGAATGCAAACACACGGCGACATGAACAGAGTGGCAAAATGTCTGAAAGAACTGCAACGATGACAGTAAGTCTTACAAAAATTCACAGCGTAACGACACAATTAACATTTAAACATCGTTACCTGTAGTTGATGTGGCTTTTTAGTCCCTTCACGGATTAGCACTAAATTTTCAAACATCGAAGTATGAGCTAAATCGATCACCATTGTTTACAAACTTGCTCGTTTATGCTACTACAGCCATAATGGCGAGATCGTTTAGCTTCAATCCTTTTAAAACAAAGATTAGGAACTTTTCTGAGGAACTATTATCATTATTATCATATTCCAGAGGTGATTACTTTTAGGCATTTTCCGAAAATTGCGTACGTTCATTCTCCGTGTCGAGCGTTTAAAACTTTAAACCAGCTTTCATTCGGCTTCACCAAGAAACACTGCGACACAACGCGAAAATTTCGTGCATTTTTTGTCCAACATGTAACAATAATTTTTCTCTTTTATTTTCTTTTCTTCTCTTTTTTCTTTTCTTTTCCCATTTTTATCTAATAGTTCGCGCATTTTTTTCTCCCAAAGATACGAAACTTCAAAATGCGAAATTACCACCATCGCCAGATATATGTCATGTAGAGCTACCGATATCGAGAACGCTATGGCCATATTTGAATATCAATGTGTTGAATTATAGAATGAGACATTAAACGACCATTTTCTTTAATTATATAGCTGTCGTCGATGTTCTTTTCGTTCTTCAATTTTAAAACTAAATCAACAATCTTCAACGAACAAATAAGGACTTATTCGCCTCTCTTTTCTTGATTAATGTACCATTATTTTTAGGATCTATGGATAGAGATGTTTGCTCGCAGAAAGATGTAGATTGTCTCCATGGAAATGAAGAAGGTACTGTGTAAAGTTATTGTGGGCATTCATCTTAACACTGAAAGGCTGTTTACACAGCAGAAAAATCGGGTACGGACTCGTCAAAAAAGTGGTACGGACCGCATAATTTTAGCCGTTTGCACGGATGTTCTACTACAGGTGGGACAAAAAAAGGCCTACGGACCAAGTTTGGAAGGGGCTCGCTTGACCCTCGTACTCAGGCTCCTGCGGTAAAGAGGGTCAAGCGGCTCTGGGGACGAGAATGGTTGCGTTTACACTACACTTTTTGGGGGACCGGATCAATTTCTAGTACTGAGCATGCGATCAGCGAAGTTATTATGCAAGCTGACGTAAGAAATAAAGAGACTGGTACGGACCCGTGTTTTTCAGGTTTTGGGGCCATAGAGTCATAGACGTCTATGTCCCCAAGACCTGAAAAAACACGGGTCCGTACCAATCCCAAAAGACATGGTACGCATAGTTTACACGGGCGAAAATGTGAGGTCCGTACTATACTCATTTCTTAAATGGTCCGTACCCATTTTTTTCTGTCGTGTAAACGGCCTTTGAGTCTCTTATGTTACTGTAAAGAGTCGGACAATGTTTTGTCGTTGTTATGTACTGTTTAATCTAGCGAACTTCTTAAAGATAAGTAGACCGGCCAACACTGACCTACAGTCGAGGCACTGCTTTTCCCTCCCCTACATATAATGTAGGCGCATATTGCTCTTACAGTATAAAGCTGCAAGCAAGGAAACCACTCAGCGGTTATGTTTCCATACATCGGCCATCATGAAGCGACAGAACGGGGCAACATTTCTTTGATTCTTTTCTGTTGTAGGCTGCAGCTACGAGAGAATAGAAAATCGATTTCAGAATTGCACTTTGAAATAATGGCGACACGATAAAGGATGTTGTACTGTAAGTGTGAAACGAGGAGAGAAAGCGATCTAGAACACGAGAAAAGGTAGAAGAATATTTATTCACCGATATTTATTTGGTTTTCGATTTGGTATGTTCCTTTGGCAATTACAGAGACCCCAGTGAAGATCATCAAAAGATTACAAGCAAATCGGCAAAAAATAGTATCTCGTTGATTTTGAGGAAATTGATGGCATGTTCAAATTTTGACGTCACTGTCCCACGCTCGTGACGTGATTTACGATCTTTCTTCTTGCATTTGATGATCATATGTCACGAGCGTCACGTGACAAAGAAAAAGTCTGAGTCCCTAACGCCGTAAGCAAAAATCACAATTTATTGAACATATGAAATAAATTTCAGTTAATCAATAACTCTTGTTTCTATTTTGAGTTATGAGCTTTGCCGTAACATCCAATCACGGACCGCAGGTTGACCTTACGTGAGAATCCCGATAACCATCCAATGAGAATGAACTTTGGCATATCGATACGTGCTTGCTACATTTGCTCGGTGTCTTTGCTTTCACACGAAATTAACAACAGTGCAACATTTTTGTCAGGAATATTTTTTGTTCCCTCCCACCCACCCAAAGCTCATGCTCGCTCATACTTTTCACCATTATAGGTTATCGTTGAATGAAAACTTAAATTGTAGAGAAACTTAGTATTACATTTAGGTTGGTTTCTGTACATTAGCATTAATATTCCTTGGATGAACATTTAAAATATCAAAGAGATTAAGTACCAAACTTGAGTTGGTCTAGATATTATGTAAATTCATTGAATGAACAAAAGAAATTTTAAAGAAACTAAGTACTTCACTTAGGTTTGTTTATGTATGTTAACTATTCAAGGGAACATCAAAGGTTAATTACTTTCCTAGTCCAGTTATAGATGGTTTACATTTTTCATTGCCAAGTTATACTTTGGATTTACAGCTCTACCATTTTTTGTAAGTTATGTTCAAGATGGTCAATTAAAACACGGGAATGGGGATGAAGTGCTCCTCTCGTCACACTTTTGCCCCCATATACTCGATTTTTGGAGGCCCAACTCCGTCCAATCTCTACCCCCTAGAGTTGGGTTAGTGGAAGCCCACTCCCTCCAATCAGAGAGGAGGCCCAACTCCCTCCTTTCTACCCAGGAATGCTCACAGTGGCTCTGAGAGAAGGCCCAACTCCCTCCTCTTCATCCATTGTGTGCATCACCTTGGGCTGTAGGTTTTGTTTTCTTGACACTCCAGGGGTTCATGGGGCTGATATATTAATCGAGCACTTTGTCACCCACTTTCCCATTTTCAGCCACACAAAGTTGTTGTTGTCCTTATTTTATGGGAAAAACAAGGGGAAGTTGATTGACCATGTCTTGCGATTTTGTAATAATATTTACATAACTGCATAAAGTTAATTTATGCATTGCCGTGGTTGTATTAAAGTGTTATAAGTTCAATTTTCGATAATTTCAGAGGTATGTGTTGTCGTTCAATTTTATCCTTGGTTCAAATTTTATTTTCCTTTGTTTAAAACTCATTACCATACATTACCATAGCCCATAACAAAGAAAAATAAAATTTGAACCAAGGGTAAAATTGAACCACAACATATATAACATGCTTACACTCCTTGTAATTGTCGTAAAAATAATCAAATCCCTCATTTTTTACTTTTAAAGCCATACTTAAGAGTTAATATAACACTGAAAAGCTCATAGCGTTTTAAAACAATTTGAGCTTAAAGTGCACCTAACCCCATTTTTTTTTGCTTAATCAGCTCTATGTACGTTGAAAAGTTGAATAGTTAAATATTTCTTGTTTTTAACGTCGCGTTAGTGAGTTATAGAGATTTCAATTTACAAAATGCTAATTAGATTACGTCAATTCGGGATTTTGCCATTATTTCTACGTCAATTAACAATACGCAGTATACAACTTAAGGAAAATCAATTTGAGAAATACTAAATATAAACTGTGGATAGTCAATTGATTCGTAAAAAATATTACTTGGAGGCAAAAACAAGTAGTTGTATAATAAATGATTCCCGAATTGACGTCATCTAATTTCAAATCTCTATAACTCACAAACGCGACGTTAAAAACAAGACATATTTAACTATTCAACTTTTCAACGTACATAGAGTTGATTAAGCAAAACAAATTTTGGGGTTAGGTGCACTTTAAAAAGAAATTTAAGGCAAAATGGTATTTACCCTTTATTAATTAATTGATTTGACCTACCCGTGAAGTTGTTACTACATAGTTACACAGTGTTACTATTTTTACATTTATGCAATTTTTTCTTCTGTTTAGTCGTGACTATTTAGTACTAACTGTTTAGATGTTGTTTCAGACAGTTTAATATAAAATCACTCTAATAGTTGATTATAGATCGTACTATATATATAAAAGTACTGAAGGTATTGTAAGCCATTTCATTGTAAATGGAGTAATTATCGTAGTCTAAATATCGTAGCAGTGTAAGTTGTCGTTGTGTTATAAGTAGTGTTGACTGTTGAATAAATCTTATTACCAAAACATGTATCCTTACTAAACTGCTTCGCCTAGTTCAAGCTTATTCGTTGTATAATATCTTTTAGCTCTCCTTGTTTGACAACGCTTAGGATTTTGAACTGGCCATGGCTATAGTTACACCCGTTTTAAATAGTCAAGTTAAAACGTTAATCATTATACGTTACATGCATGTTTATTAAGTTAATTAAAAAACTTTCGCTGGTTTTGTTCTGTGACAAACGGCAAGCAAGGAATTTGGGAGAGGCTGTTTGTATAATTCTGACATATTTCACAAATTGTATGATTTTGTAGACTTGGGAAAATGTGCATGTCACACCCCGTGTTCCCTGACAAACTACCAAGTGGAAATATCTTACGCCAAATTTCCAGACCCGGCAGCCTCTACTTTGCTTTATATGTATGGCAACATGTGGGAGCAAAGGTACAGTTTTATTTTATTTTCATCAATGCATCATTGTATGAGTTTTGTTGCGTAGTTTTCAGGAGGAGATCAATCTCGAATTGGGAAGATAACTTCACATAAGTTACCACCCTTAAGTTTCATAGCAGTGACGTTTTACCTTTTAAACATCGGAAAAGTAAAACAGAAATAAAATGCCAAAAACAAGTCGGTTTTCTTCGAATCTCTTCTCGGGTAATCTTCCCAATATGCTGGGATATGTTTTTACCTTGAAATTCGTGGTAATTCACACAAAACTTTTGAAGATTTGCGGACGAGATTTCGTCATATCTACCAGTTTATTAATGATAACAGTAATAATAATGATAATAATATCTTTATTGAATTGATAAAAAAATATATAAAAAGTTACATTCTTCATTAAAAACTGAATAAAAATCTATTTATAATGTGCATAACAAGGTAAAACTGTAGTATGATAAAAAGTCTATGTAAAATGAAAAAAAGGTAAGAAAAGAAGTAACTGGCTCGAGATCTATAAAGCTAATTTATATCTGAAACATACGGTAGTCTACTTATAGAACTATTTTTGAAACGTTCGGTATTTATTTTTTACTTCTGCTAGATCTTAGCCTGAGTGGTGATTCTTTGATTTTTGGTAAGAGAGAGTACAATGACGGCAGTCAGTGCTAATTCTATTAAAATGTCTTCTATCACGTGTTTCTGCTAGCAATATTGTGAATATCGACAAATTCTGTCGGAAGCACAAGAATTAAGATTGACGAAGGCTATTTTTCAATTTTAGCAATTCTCAAAAACAGTAAGCTTATTACGCGACCGTCTGCACAGTACATTTAGACCGTACAAAAGTTCACAAAAACAACTTTTTCTCTCCGTCTAGAATAACTAGTACAACTACTACACTTGTTGCTTGTTGCTTGTCAAAAATGCCCGAGAAACTGATTTGAAAATCAAAATTGCAAAATTACACAAACATATTTGCATAAGGCGATGCGAGTGAAGATAGAACTGTACTATAAAATCAAAGACTTGTTTTGTTTACATAAAATCGCTTTTCAATCTATCTAATGAATGAACAAACATAAAAATGGACAACACAATCTTCTTTCGAAAAAATTTATTCAAATCTCCATTAGTTTACGTTGAAAAGCAAAACGCATACCATTTATAGCTCATCGAGTTCAAGCTTTCTTCAATGAAATTCAAGAAATCGATACAACTGAATTTAAGCACGTTTTAAAATCAATTCTCCAAAACTAACAATAACACAAAGAAAAAGTCAATCACAGATTGATATCAACATAAATTCTTATCGAAAAATGTAATCTGTCTTACCTTTAAGTCCCTCGCTTGCTTGGAAATTCAAATCTCCGCGTCTGGTTCTGAAATCCGTGAAAAACAAACATCTCCAGCATTGATAAAAACGTAATACATGAAGTTCCTCGAAGCAAGATTTTATCACTGAAAGCTCGTCTTTTTCCACTAAAGCGGCTTCTGAGTATCCCTTAATTAGTATCCTTGTCTTGAGCAGCAAACCGCGAAATATTCACGGAAATGACTTTAATTTAAACGGTTTTCTCCGCTTAGTAAATTCACAGCAAAACATCAAAATGTTTTCCCGACTGACAGACATTCGGCCGTGTAACCGCGCGAAAAACAAAGCCTCGCTTTGGTTTCAACATGACGTCGTACGCGCATGTTTTGCGACGTCATACGCGCCCGCGAGCTAGTCCTGCGCGACGGCGGCGCGCGGAGGGAGGCCGGCGGGCACACGCGCGCCCGCGAAACATTCCGCTAGCCATGACCATGAAAAATGACGGGCATAGGTTCTATGAGTATGGGGCTACGCGCGGGCCTTCGGCCCGCAGAGCTCCGCTATTAAGCGTCGTTTAAAACATCTCTTAAGAAAGCATTGAACTACATTTAAATCAACATCACTTGCACCATATAACGATAGGCCATAAGTGATTTTAAAAAGAACGATTGGTTTAAAAAGTAGATCAATTTCTTCCTGGCTATGGCCTTCTTTTCTGAGTCCCCTTATTACGTACAGGAGTTTATTAGCTTCACATCGTTTTGTCTTAGGAGACATGCAGTTAGACTGGAAGGTAACACCCAGTATTGTCAAATGATCGTACTGCTTGAGATTTGTGCTTCTCTGGATAATTTTTTCCTAAGAACTAATTCTTTACACTTATATAGGTGTGTTACACTTCATATCGCTCTGGCGTATCCAGTTTAAGAACTGTTGTTGGGCCATATCAGTATTATTAGAATGATCGCTTACAGTGATCAGTAAATTAGAATCATCAGCACACTTGTTTAAAGTTGCATCTTCAAGTCCAGTAATGTCTAAATTAATCGTTCAAGAAAATACTAAAGAGATATGATATGGTCCGCTCATACTGCTTTCAGTTGTGTTGTCCCTTTGTTGACCCCCTTCCATTTACATGCCATTCCGTTACACAGTACCCGTTGTTTTCGATCTGTTAGGAAACTTATATACCAGTAGTGGGCTAGCCTTCAGTTTGTCAACCAGTACTGAAATGGTGCCTGACATTATCAAAGGCTTTAGAGCAATCCATCGTAAAGAGTCGTACAGCATTGTTATTGGTGTTGTCCAGTGCACAAAAAGTGCGTGCTGCATTTTAAGTAAGGCATTTATACAGCTCCCGCCCGTGCGGTATGCAAAATGATTTGGACATAAGTGTGCCTCAATATCTGTCTTGTTGAATACATTGTACACTGCTTTTGTAAATGCTCGTGCGATAACAGGTGGTCTCTTTTGGTAGCGGGTTAAAGTTTGTGGTTTCTGCCTTCTTAGCTTCACTAAAGTTTTTCTATTAGGATTATTCCTAGTCGAATCTAAATACAATGAGGGCTTGTAATTGTTTCTAAAAACGCTATATAAAACTATTTTAGTTTTTTGAAATGTTGTAAGCTTTGTTTCCAATGTGCGATGCATTTCTCGTTCATGAGATCTATATGGTGCTCAGCGTTATCGAGTGTATCAAGATGTAATTCAGAAAGATTATAAGGTGATTCCCAGTATTGCATTGCACATCAGTACTGCGCAAAAATTCTTGCGTCATTCATGCGCGCGCATATTCCTAACCAAGAGAGTTTTCTTTGAATTCTCGTCCCCAGAGCCCTCGTTTCGTTTGGTCAGCGGAAAAAAACGAAGGCTCTGGGACCAAAGCCTTCCGGATGTCGTAAAATCCATGACATCCGTTAGCGCATGCATATTGCATTAATATGTACTACTGCGCTTGCTCAATACCAAAAACCGGAAATTAAAAAAAAAAACCTTTCGTGTGTGCATTCTCGTCCCCAGAGCCCTCGTTTCGTTTGGTTGAGCTTTGGAGACGAAATGTTGTGTGTGTGGAATGGCGTTCGAAAGGACTGTACAAGACTTAACAATTACAGGAAAACATCGCGCTTAAAAAGAAAGAAGAAACGCTTTGCGTGCTGCTGTAATTTAGAAGAAAGATTGTCTTTGTATTTTGCCTACTGGTTTTAAAAAAAGCCTCGATAAGTCAACCGATTTTTTTCGTTTGGGAGTTGTGTATAGTATCGTTCCGCCACTGAACGCTATCACATCCGACCAAATCAGTTGATGGGACAGCTGATTAGGCTTATTTCATCGAACAGTGGTAAGAAATATCGAGGAATTTTTGTTTTGCATTTGTTTCATGTTATTTTAATTGAGCTTCAAGTGACCTTCGTTTCCCTAGATTTATTTCAAGTTGTAGCAAAGAGTACTACCTAATAAAGAAAATATAACTTGCTTACGAGAGTGCTGATAGCGTTGTTGTGTTGTTGTTATTTAAAATGGGTAACCTAGTGGTAATATTTCTTTGCGCCCTTGGGCTCTCTTCAGGATATTTCCTCTCTCTTCTTTAATATTCGTGGCCGCTTATAGCTTCGTATTTCAAGACACATACTGTACTGATTATTTTCAGACACGAATCGCTCATATTTAGCGACAATCAGATGCCGTTATACTTTGAAATTTAGCAGCCGTATCTTACCTGCTAAACCAAACAACAAAACTGGGTGACATTGGTCGTTGATTGCGTTGAAATTGAAACGATCTTGGTTTTGTTGATGTAGTCGTCCAAGGCAACATTTGAAATTCAATCGGAAGTAAAACCTTATGCGTAGAAGGGCAAAATTTCTTACCTTGTTGCGCATTCATTTTTAAACGGCCAATCAAAAAATTCAAATTTTTGTCCGTTACCAGACTGAGCTACACGAGACGCAATTAAAAAAAACCGTGGAGCTCTGGGGACGAGAATGTTTTCTTTGAGGATAATTTCGCGCAAGAAATAAGTGGTAGTTTTCTCCTAACCGAAAAAAAATAATGGTTATTTCGCTGTTTTACGATAATCTTAAAATTGTTTTGTCCATCGTGGTCATACGTGAGATGATGACGTCATACGATGAAGATAACTTCATTCATGTTTTAAACCCCCATCTTGGATCGGATCGGCCATCTCTGTCGATCTTATGATTTCTAGAAAATCACCTCCAGAATGATCCAGAATTTATGAAAAAAGGATTCTAAAATAGCCTAGAAATAGAAAGGTACAAAAGAAGGCTAGCAAAAAAAACAGAATTTAATCATAAAAACTCTTCAATTTCCCCACCATGCCTATATATACCAGTATACAGTATAACCATTATATAACGTCTTATTTTCCTTTAATTTTCATTTTTCTGGGTTTACCTTTAGATTACAATTTTTTTTCTTTTTTTCTCCATTATTAAAGCAAAAACTTAGCTTACCTGCAAGTTGGCTTTAAGTCACTGAGTTATGAGGAGCAGATACAGAAACCAGCATACGACTTGAATTCTTTGTTTGGTGAGTTGTACCGTCTTATAAAGTGTTTTCAATGGAAAATATGGAGGCAGACACTTTAAAAAATTATACGGCTGACGCGTTTTCTTTTGAAACGATTAAGAACGGTACTGACGCCTGTTCAGGAGTTGCTACAAGACGATTTGTGCAATTTTTAATGCGCCCTGGCGACGCCAGTGAAATTTTCGAAAATCTTAGCCTGTCGAAGAAGAAAGATGCACAAAGTTAAAATAGGAAAAATATACATTTTTATCATTGGAAAATAATCAGTGGCATGTTTTAGATATATTAATACCATGTGTGTAAAATACATTATCTATGGATAAAACATATACCCCGTTCACACCAGCGCTTAAACATGTTTAAATGCTGTTTAGTTTAAAACAGGTTTAGAAAAATACCTCCTAACCTCCCGTAACATTTGGAGTGAAATTTTTACTAAAAGAAACGTTATTGACTTTCATTACCATTCCAGGTAGTTTGAGTCATATTATTTATACATTTAAAAACGTTCAAGATAGCCGAGAATAAAAACATAGTTAAACTAAACAACATTTAAACATGTTTAACCGTTGGCGTGAATGGGGCTATAGACTGACCATGCTACTGCAAAATATATCTTAATTTATTTATTAGGTGAATATTTGCACTATGTACTTATTTCATTTCTTTTTTTCTTGTTGTTGAATGCTAGGCGAACTTGGAGGTAACATGGGTTTGCTTCTTGGCTGCAGTGTTCTGACGCTTTGTGAGTTCATCGAGTTTCTCTGTGGCCTCGTGGCAGCAAAATGGTATAATCGTTATGTCACACCGGTTTCTTCGTTTCATTCTCGACGATAGGACAAGAAACTAATCACGAACTGTTATTACACGACATTTATTGGGTATTTGGTATACAGGCCGATAATCCATTGGCATACCATACTTGTTCCATCACAACTATCTTAATAGGCGAGCCCACCTCTATACTGCAGCTCGGCTGCCCCTTTCCAGTCAGTCGAGTGAAATCAAGCTTGGCGAGACAAATTTCCCTTTCGTAAACGGTCGCTGCCATTTTAGCGACACACTTAGAAAATTTCTCACCGATTATCGAATATTTTTTTCTATCAGAAACGGAAAGATGCAATTAATAACCTAGAATCGAACCCGGAACCTCTTGCATGCTGACATCCCTCCTTCGTCACTAGTTAATCCAGCAAACCCAATGGGTGCTTTTCCCGCTAATGATACATCTATAACGGGTAACCATATCCCTGTGTAAATAAAAGTATCTCTCTCTCTCTCTCTCTCTCTCTAAATGTAACCTAGTCGCGAATCTAGCTTAGGTCTAATAATCGCTTTATATATGGCCCAATTTTATTTGATAATGATAGCTTACTTTCGTCCTAATCCAGGCATAAACTAGAGCAAATGGCATCGGTCATTGCAAAAGGCTTGGTTACTAATGAATGTTCGGATGACATTGACCGTTAAAAATGGCATCAACCGTTTACGAAAGGGTATTACACTCCGCGAGACTGAAGCGAGCGAACAAGCCGAGGGAAAACCTACTTTCGCTCGCTCGATCGATCGATTCAATCGCCGATCCCGTGATTTGCACTCCCGCTCGACTATCCAGAGAGGGATTGTTGGCAGTTATGGGCACCTCAGGAAAGGTCAATGCCTTTTGTCAAGCAGATTCATCTTCTGATTCGCTATTAGTAAAGGATCTCCTTGACAAAATTTCACTTATCGTATTTGCTCCATTAAACGCCTCCTGTTAGGCAAACAGTCGTTTTGAATTTACGTCCCCGTAAAACAGAAGGGGCGTTTATTTAGATCACTCTATAAGAGTGTTTTCTATAATTCAAAATTAACAGAATGAACTCAGTGCAGTTCTGTACACACGAATGATTTTCAAAACTGATGCTGTTCATCACTCTTTTACAACACCCGGGAAATAAACGCCCCTTTCCTCTTTGGGATTAAACGCCTAGCTCAAATATAATAAACGCATCTTCTAAACTATCGAGTTGTAATAAACTTCCCGGGCGTTTAATCAAGTAAATACGCTATCCTTATTTTAACAGTAATTTAAAAGTACTCAAGTACACGTATCAAACTCTGCATTAACTAAATCATAAACAGATTTGAGCTATTTGGAAAATACTATGCGATAAGAGGCCGCTGATAAAATATCGGTTAAGAAATATAAGTAGGGGAGTAGTTCTTTCTATTAAGTAAGATTTTTTCAGATTGGAATGCGCTTTTATCCTTTATTAAATGCTGAGTATCATGCCAACAATAAGCGGCCGCCAAGAGCCGGGTCCAAACTGGTTGACAGGGAGGAGACCAATCTGTCTACAATATGGACTAGCCGTGTTGTTTTCTTAGACAAGGAACATTACCCCACAATGTCTCTCTCCACCCAGGTGTATAAATGTGTACCAGTGACAAAATGCTGGGGATAAACCTGCGATGGACTAGCATCCCATCCGGGGGGAGCGTTATTACGCATAAGTACTGGTTACGTTAAGCTCCAGCCGAGTGGGCCTGTGGCTCGTGTGCGACTTTACCTTGGTAATTACGTCATTCCTAGTTTATTTCATCTTAATTTTTAACATTTTTCACCACGTGGGTCACTAAGTTATCGTCTGTATAATACCTGACTGAGAAAACGTTGGCGTGTAGAAAGTATAAGCAAGAACTCAACGAGTAGTAAAATCGGGCCGTTTAAGGGTCTTGTAAAAAAAAAACGAAAATTAATCCAATTTTAACAGTCGTTTTTTCCGATCACACAAGGTGATCCATCACGCACGTTACTACGTCAACGAGTAGTAAAATCGGGCTTTAAGGGTCTTGTAAGTGCTCCTAAGGGGGCCGTTTCTACATGTACGAGAATTAATACAATTTTAACAGTCGGTTTTTCCGGTCACACCAGGTGATCCGTCACGCACGTTACTACGTCATTTGAAACCTTTAATCAGTCTTTCACAATCACTCGTGCATGCAAGTTTAAGTTTAGAAGGTCTTTTGATCTGTTCCTCGAAAAGAAAGAAAAGGAAATCGTTATCGATCGGAACTCTCGCCAAATCCGGCAATTATGTAAGTTCGTTTTACTTCATATGTTTCGTTCCGTCATTTTCCTTTTTTCTTATGTTGTAAATTGATTTGCAGTTTTACGATATTGACAATGGTTTTCCCGCCGTTTTTCTCTTTTCACAGCTATATGTAAAAGCCTCCTATTATTATCAGAATAAACAGCCAATGGATTCTACAATGTCACAGTGAATCTTCGATTGTGGAGCAGTTACAGTACTGGTTATGCTCCAAGTTCTTAATTTCTTATGTACGCTTAAAGCCCGGTTCGAGTTGTGACAGATTGAAAATCAATTAGTTGCTATCTCTTATGACCTTGAAGTTGCTATGTCAAGTGATATGACGTCACTTTGTGGTCATTTTTATCTTGTGAATACGTGAAGCAATTATTTTACTTCAAACTCAGTATGGAAAATTTAAACCAATCTGTGGACTTCAAATGGATTTTTCAAGACTTCGGTAAACGCTACAGCACAATATTTGTTTCTAAATGTGTAGCCATTCGAGAACGCGGTCCTTCAAAGTAAACAAGCACGCGTCTGCTATTTAAAACACAGGCATTGAGAAGATAAGTCGATAAGCAGAACTTTTCAGATACAATACAATACAATACAATACAATAATTTTATTTAGGCACGGTAAAAAGAATCATCAGGCATAAGAAATATCATTAATAAACTACTAACTAATGCTAAATGCTAAATATCAAACAATACAAAATCTGGTTAAAACTCTAATTCAGTTAATTAAAAAAATGATGATTCGCCGAAGGTCTGTTTTCAGTTCATTTGTCATAAATTGAAGTTTTCCAGTTTGTGTTGAATTTCCCTTCGAAAAACGTCACTTCATATATTCCTCTTGGTGTTCTATAATCATTTCGTGTTTGACATCACATACAAAGCATTAACAATGGTAAATTCTTAACCTTTGAAACTCTTATCTCAAAAACACTTGAAACATAATTTTCTAGAACTTTATAGAACAGGCGCAAAAAGTAACGGAGAATAAAAGTCATTTTATAATTCGGGCAGACTTGGCATTCTGCCCGATTAACTATGAATGATTTGACCGAATGGTCTTGGAAACGGAAAAAGTCTTGTGTTGTTAATTATTTTTACAAAGTCAATTCAAAATTATCCTCCAAAAAACTTAGGAAGGAATATATCTTTATTCCATTGTGTTGTGTAGTTTATGATTTATGCTTTGTAATTTTTTGACGTTTCTGCAATTGGGTGTATTCAGAGAAACGTTGTGTAATACGGCTGAGTAATTTTACGAGTTAGTTTAAAATATTTTTTCGAACCTTTAGGCGAAAAAAATAAATACTGACAAGTAAAAATGCCTAGACTTATTATTAACACAACTATTCGCTTATAATAACTTGTTTATTATATGACAGTAATCTTCCCCTCTGGCTAAGGTTTTGAAAGTGTTTTTCCTAGCGCGTGGTCAGAAGAGTGTAATAACTTGTCTTATTATATGGTAAACTGATCCACTATAAAAACGAGCATTCTGATTGCGGTTCCCTGAGCGGTCTGAATTATGCAATACGGACCACAAAGATGGACCGCTCTCGAACTCATTTCGCCGAATTCCTATTATGAAACAGTGAACAAATTAAAACTGTTTTCTAAACATTTTTTCCTCATGTTTGGTGGACAATTTTGGTAACAAACGTTTCGCTAAGTGGCTTGAAAACTGCTAGAATATATGCGCGTTAGCCGAGAATGGTTGCATTAATTTATCGGCAAATTTTTGAAAACGCCATAATGATAAAAACTTTATTGAACTAGCTTGTTCGGCCCGTATTGGGTAATATTGGTCTCGTTTGTTTTTGCAAGTCAGTATGGGCCGAACCGAAGGCAAGGTCCACAAACTTGCAAAAAAAACTTGACCAATATTTTCCCAATGCGGACCTCACACTAGTTCCATAACATCTATATATTTGCACAAAAAATGCTGTGTCGTAAGATAAAAGGATTTCTCCCACCGCAGAAAAATCACATCTCGTACATGTGAAGATATCACTTTTATCTTCACTGTGGAAAGTAAAGATATCAATATCTCACGTTACTAAAAGTTTTATTTTTAAAAACATGCGCCAAAATTATCGTCTTCAATTAAGTAATGATCCGCATAAGAAGGATAGCGCTGAACGGCAATGCACGATGGAATGTCAACTTTTTTCATTGTTACAACTAGTGATCTCATTGGCCTAGACTCAAAAACCGCTAAAAAGTTAAGGTTCAAGGTGCATTTTGTTTAATTTTTTTAAGGTTTCAAGTAATTGGAGACCCAATCGCACAACATGCAATTTTTAAAAGATATTGTATTTGGGGAACTTGATCAAAGAAGCAAAATTATTAGCTATTGTCTTCTGCTATTCTGATTGGTTAAGCACGAACATTTCCTAAAATTTATTTGACGCAAATGGATTTTCTTAATTTTTAAAATGAAATATAATTATTAACCATCAGCTCCTCCTCTATTCTTGAAATCAAAGATATTCTATGTGGGGAAGAGCCAATGCCGCAGAACAATGAAGTTTGCTATCGTTCTTATGTGGAGCATCACTTAAATGCGACGTAGGACGTTGCTAAAACGAAGAATAGGGAATAGGAAATTAAAGAATGAGAAATAAGAAGTTTTTAATGCTGAATATGATTTTGAAGATCTAGTAGATAATGAGGCCAACGGTGATTATCCATTTTTTAGACGTTCTTGTATCAAAATTTAAGGAAAGAAAGGGAAAAATTAATCTTTTCATCCTCTACTGAATTTTAAGAAACTGTTCTTTAAATCTAAAAATTGTAAATTTGATATAAGATATTGATATAAGAGCCAGTAGAGGAAACGAGGGCAAGCAAATACTGAAATTAATTTATGGGTATGAAGTGAGAGAGGTCATTACCAAGCGATTGAATTCCTGAATTAATTTTGCTTATGACAAGTTGTGTTTTCTTAAAGGTATCCTTTTGAATACAGCCGGTTTTCCTCTCAGCAGCTATTCCCGCTACCGTTTATGGCTGAATTCTCAGCCATGAAAGTGAGTGATAGAGACTATTATGAAATGATGGTACAACAATCAGGTTATGAGTGCCTATCATTTGAGTTTTTATTTATTAAACCGGGCAGTATGCCAGCCTGGTTTTATAAATTCATTTTTGCCTAGGCGAGATTTTGAAGATAAGCATTTTCTTTAGGGTCGTTGAATAACTGTTGAAAAATTTATTTTTTAAGGGGGACTGGAGGTTGGGCAATTGCCAAAAAAAGAACATTCGTTCACGGTTTTTGGAAAAAAAAACTAGTGCTCATTGAAGGGAATTTGAAAAATATATTGCAAACCAGTAAAATACAATTGCTGCACATTATTCACGCTGAAAGAAAATTGCCTTAGCTACCCCTGTATGTGATTGTTTTAATCGGAACGGAAAAACTGTCCGTTGTCCGTATTAACGGGTGAACGTATTAAACGTGTAAATTTTAGAGAAATGTATGGGCTTTCGGCCAGGACCAAGACAACTGTTTACAATAACGGGGTGTCCGTATTGAGCGGGTGTCTGTAAAGCGAAGTTCTGTATATGTAAAAGTTTCCTATTACAATTGCGAAATGAAAAATAAGTCACACTACTCATGGCTTTGCTTCGAATTCTTAATTTTCTTATGTACGCTTAAAGCCCAGTTTCGCTACTCGTAGAGTTTTTGCTTATTTTTCAAATTTCACTAAGGCAAATTGAACAGTCACCGAAAAAAGACAAGAAAAAAATCAGGGTGACAAATTCAAAATACGTTTAAGAATAAAAACCACTCAGAATGTATATAGCAAAAAAGGTGGCTGAAAGCTGTAAATAAATGTGTGTAGTGCACTCTGTATTTATAGCTTTTATGAGGAATGGAAATTCATCTCGTCCGTAAACTAATTGGGCAAACATGTCTTCCGATCTAAAAAACTGCGCAAAACATCGAAAATGTTAAATCGTCCGAACTATCCGAGATTTTTCCAAGATTTACTTGCTAATATTTGATATTCTATATATATCAACTACCGCCTTAGTTTTCGTCTTGGTTTATTCCTGCAGGCCAGAGATGCTCTCCTCAGTCGCCGCAAATACCAGCATTAATGTATGCTAAATGTAATGCTAAATACCAGCATTAATGTATGCTAAATGTAATGCTAAACGCAAATGAATGTAATAACGTAAGCCTCGGTTATAACATTAAGGTTATAAAAATGTACTACATTTACAGTGTGGTGTTAAGTTTTATTATTCGACTGTGACGTCATTTTACCTTATAAAGGAAAGAAAACACGCAAAATATCCGAGCGTATTACACAATAGATTGCCGTATTACACCTCAGCATCCCGGTTTGAAGACACAAGCTGTTATAAATACAAGAATTTCAGTCGAATAATAAATCCCTTATTCGATGGTTAAATATCCGCGCGTATTATCTGTTAAACCATTGAATAAAGTGTATGTTTCTATTACATTTAACATTGTTATTATCGGTGAGTGGCGAACAAACACATAATGCACAGGGCAGTTCAATAAAAGCAAGAAAAAAACTGAATCCGCTATTTTATTTTTGCATTATTCGTTTCCATTAGTTGATTAAACTGACACTATTTTTTTGCTGCAATGACAAAAGCAGCGCTAATTTCATACATTTAATTTAGCACAGTCCACAAGTCCAGCTGCACAAGTTTCCGTTTGTTTCACAACTGTCCTCCACCGCGGCCGTGTAAAAACAATGGTATGCGTCTTGTTTGTCCTCGCATGGCGCTCGGTTGAATCGCGTCTTATCTAAAAAAAAATATAAATTTCTCAAAGCCTCGAAGCAACGATTTAAAAATTAAAATAAATTTAAATATAATTATTAAGAGACAGTCTCCGTAAAAGCGGTCCGGCCGATCGGGTTTGAAAAATAGATTTCGCTCATTTCTTGTGTGTTGGAAGACTTTCATGTACTTATACAAAAACCACAATCCGTTTGTCCGGATCTTTTAAAATTTTCGATTTTTGAGAGATTTTTGGTTCTCCCGAGCGAACGCTCGTGGAAGCCATATTGAGGTTTAAATTTAAGGCAACTTTGAAGATCAATTTTACAAGAACTAACAAACTCTTTTTAAAACAAACACCACCACCAGTAATATCATGTATTATTTCGCTAACAAAGCGACTTTTATAAACATTGAGTGTGAAACAAGCCCACAGCGAAACTAAAACGAACCCGATATCTCAGTGCTTTATGAAACACGTGAAAATGGGTCAAATTCAAACTTTATTTTTGAAAAAGTGGGGCAGTCTATTTCAACCAAACCAACATAATTGGAAAGAAGGTAACATTAAGAATGTCATTACAGAAAGAAACCTTGCGGTACCTCACTGGTAAAAAAATTATAGCTGTGTGAACTTGCCAAATTTTCAAAATATCCAAGTTTTGCCCCATTTTGAAAGACTCGTCAACAAGAAGTCTTGTAGCATCCTCACTCGTAGACGGATCTAAAACCATGAGAGATAAAGGAAAAACTAATTAAAACGCCTTTTGGTTCATTTTAAAGCGAATAAAACGCTTTTGAACTATTAAAGCTTGACTTACCTTGCAAGCATATTTTGTACAGCTTCATCGTGTTGGAATTTCGCTCGATGTTTCCAGACGATAAAAACAATCGCTGGCCCCAAGCTTTGTATATATGTCGCTTATAATTAGGTTAAAGTATAAACTTTGTGTTTTGTCTTCCATATTAGTCGTACAGGAAGCGTTCAGGGATGTTTTTCTACGACTAAACCGTGAAACGGCTTGTCAGAATCGACCGCCATGTTTATCTTTCGAAGGCAACCGCTGACCAACATCCTAGGATATTGGGCTCTTGTTGGGACATGGGAGTGTAATTTTTGGCGGCAAATTTCGAGAGTTGGGGTTGGGGTAGATGGAGGAAAGAATATTGTTAAAACTTTTTATTCGTTTGCATTATTTCACTTGTCTTTACTAGGATCTCCTATTCTTTATTTCTGTTTTTTTTTTTGGGGTGGGGGGGGGGGGGGGGGAGGGGGATGGAGGAGGGGCTGCAGACATTGCTGTAGCCTATTGTTTAGTATGCCTCTTATTCTGCACCGAGTGCATTTTGTTATTTTGTGCGTTATCTCTTATAAATGTTGCGTTTGTAGAGTTCATTTTTTATTCTTTTATCTATAAGCTGCGCGATAAAAAAAAACTTGACACTTATAAGACTGCCAACATTTAATTAGCGTCATATTTTTACATAATTCGTAGTCTATCTTTTGCAGCGTTTTAAAGTGCCTATCACCCCTAGAAAGTTATTTTCAGAATTAACTCTATGTACACTGAATAGTTGAATGGTAAAATCTTTCTTGTTTTGAACGTCGTGTTAGTGAGTTATAGAGATTTGAATTTACAAAATGCTAATAAGATGACGTCAACCCCGCAATCATTTATTATACAACTACCTGCTCTCTCCTAAATAGATCAAAACCTCCCGCTCGTGCGGAATGAAAACAATACATACCACTCCATTATTGTTTGTCGTGTGCTCAGCTAGAGACCGCACGAATTTATTAGAGTTTCAAAATCAACTTATTGGATGAGCTATAACATAAATACATAATTTCTCTTCTATCTCTGGCACAACACCTCTTAATTTCTCAACTGAATTTTCGGCTAAAATAGGAACGTATACAAAAATCCTCCTGTTTTAACGGGAAGTACGAGCGAGCATCCATAGGATGAAAAAACCCCGACGCGCTCACAACGTTAACAAATGGGGAAAAATCCCAGCCCTATGGATCGTACCCCCATGCCTGCTGGGCTCGGCTCTGATGAAAATCTAAATTCCTAAACTCTTAGATACCGACAACAACGAATTTAACTTGTCCTTAATGTAGCCATCTTTGGCATTTTCACTAGACCATCTTCCATGTCGTTTAAAAAGTCTATCTGGAACACCAGCATTCGCAGCTGCGGTAGCCCCTCCTGCTCTCAGGCTATGGAGGCTGATCTTGGAAGTGTCGGTAGTGCCGTCAAAGGCCTCTTTCACCAATTCCCTCGCACGCGTGTAGCTGATGCCTTGTCGCCTCACTTTAGAAGAACTGCTAGGTGCTGCGATAGCGCGAAACAGAGGCAGCTGCCTCTGTAAGTCGATTTCTGCGGCGGCAAGGTACCTCTCTAGGGCCTTCACAGGACACGTCTCGTGGCCAGTCCGAGCAATCGGAACCCAGGAACCTTCTCGTAGCTGATCTGTTTTGGAAGTCTCTAAAAAGATAGAAATGTACGAAGGAAAAAATTTGAGATCGCAGGCTCGAATTCCACAAAGTTCACTAAAACGGAAAAATCCCGTAAAACCAATCAGGCACAAGGCAACTGACCGGAGACTGTAAAGCGAAGAGTTATCTTTGAATTTCGTTACAAGAGCCAGTAACATCTCCGGAGTGATAGGCTCTTTACGAGTTTTAGGTTTACCCAGGATCTTTTTGGAGGCAGAAAGCATAAGCGCAACGAGGGAGTGGTCAGATATTCTAGACAATCCCGCTAATGAATGAGCCCAATCAATGCTGTAAACAGCTGTGGACACTGGGGAAGGGGACTGTGCTTTCTGTATAATACATTGGAGATAAACAGCTACATAGAATGGATTTGCGGGAAGGTGGCAAATGCTGTTTTCGGAGGCCCATCGCTTCCATCGATTAAAACCTCCCAAGTAAGTTCTTATCGTTCCATCCGCTTTAGCAGCTATAACTGTCTGTTTGACTTGGTCAGCGGTACTTCGCAGGTGAGCAGGCATGGAAGCGTCAAACTCGATCCACATCTGAGAGCTGAACACATCTGAAAAAAAAAATACAAAAGAAGAACACGACATACAGAAACAGAAGGGCACAGATGGTCCCCAACGTTCTCACAGGGCACAGATGGACCCCAACGTTCTCACAGGGCACAGATGGTCCCCAACGTTCTCACAGGGCACAGATGGTCCCCAACGTTCTCACAGGGCACAGATGGTCCCCAACGTTCTCACAGGGCACAGATGGTCCCCAACGTTCTCACAGGGCACAGATGGTCCCCAACGTTCTCACAGGGCACAGATGGTCCCCAACGTTCTCACAGGGCACAGATGGTCCCCAACGTTCTCACAGGGCACAGATGGTCCCCAACGTTCTCACAGGGCACAGATGGTCCCCAACGTTCTCACAGGGCACAGATGGTCCCAAACGTTCTCACAGGGCACAGATGGTCCCAAACGTTCTCACAGGGCACAGATGGCCCCATCCTCAATAACCGGCAGCGCCAACGATTCCATCACACCTAACAAACAGAAAACATTAACATTAGAGGAAAGAACAGGGG
This sequence comes from Dendrophyllia cribrosa, assembly GCA_024195265.1. Lineage (NCBI taxonomy): Eukaryota > Metazoa > Cnidaria > Anthozoa > Scleractinia > Dendrophylliidae > Dendrophyllia > Dendrophyllia cribrosa. The sequence continues at coordinate 17,238,715 of JAJLRJ010000004.1, forward strand.
AAAAATAAAAGGTGGGGGGGGGGGGGGGGTATAACTCATGAACCGAAATCCGACTCATCCTTAACTTTCACGAAAAAAAAAATAAAAATGGATGAGTAATGTGCGATACTGAAGCGAACACCAAGAGGACGAAAGAAACGTCAACACGCCCTTAAGTACCAAATTCAAATCCCTTGATAATACATACCGTCGAGAGCATATTTTTTCGCTTATTTACAAACCGCGAAAAAATTCGTCTCTCTCCTAAATAGATCAAAACCTCCCGCTCGTTCGGAATGAAAACAATACATACCACTCCATTATTGTTTGTCGTGTGCTCAGCTAGAGACCGCACGAGCAGCCAAGAGTACAAAGAAAGCCAAGTAGTAAACAGAAATGATTTACACATAAATGCCGAATCAGTATCTGACAACTGAGACGTCCTGAAATAAAAATAAAAATATTTACCCTAGAATAGGATCCTTAAGGCAAGCATTCTGAATGAGAGGTCCTCCGAGCCAAACACGCTGTTGCAACGTCCCTGTACGAAGGCTTGTTGGTAAGTCGGCAAGTCCATCCATGCTACAACGAACTCTCGGAAACCCTTACCATCAGCTGTGACCATGGGCCAGTATGGAGCCGAAGGCCAGTGCGGTACTATGAGAGTCCCAGCGGCTTTGCAGTTACGCATATGTAAAATGACACGGGGAATCAAAGAAATGGGGGGACATACATAATTATTCTCTCCTGACCAGTCTAACACAAATGCATCAATATCTTCGGAACCAGGATTCCAAAATCTTGAATTAAACCTTTGTAATTTATTATTGAGATGGTTCGCAAATCGGTCGATAGAATGCGGCCCCCAGATCTGATCGATTATAGTAAAAATGTGCTGAGATATTCACCCCAATCATCTGGATCGTAAATACGACTCAGAAAATCTGCTTGTTCGTTCTGGGATCTCGGAATCCACTCCATTTCAATGGAAATTTTGTTTACGCAGCACAAATCAAAAATAGATAACGCTTCCTTTTGTAAATGATCTTTGCCGCTCCCGCATGATATTATCCTCGGGACATTCTGGTTATCTGTAAACCATTTAATTGAACAACCTGACAACTTGTCAATAAGCGAAAGCAAAACATATTTGACCGCTAGGATTTCCCTTAATGTAGAGCTAGCTTGCATTTCTGTCGCGTTCCACTGGCCAGCAACCAGGTCTTTGCCACACTGGACGGAAAACCCCCCAAAACCTGAATCACTTGCATCGGAATAAACAACACCCACAACGCTAGACTTAGGAACCATAGTCTTTCCATCAATGTTCTTCAGCCAAAATGAAATTTCATTAGCCATGCCTGGAGATAAAGGGAGGCGTTGCTCCCAAGAATTTCTTTGTTCTATGGCAGAATAGCAATTTCGCGTAAATAATCTCGCAATATTCCCAATGGCACATGACATGGAAATAATCTGTCCCGTGATAGATGCAAGCTTTCGGGCTTGAATGTATCGACGCGCATTCCTCCAAACAAGCTTTTAGTTTACTAATTCTTCTCCCGGGAATACTGATCATGCCAGATTGAAAATCTAAAACGACTCCCAGAAAAGTTACTAATTGAGAAGAAACCCAATTCGACTTCTCTACATTTATTGTGAATCCAGAGGCAAAAATGCCAGGTCGCACTTCACGGCTTGTCGGAAATTGATGTTATGCAATAGGTGTGGCGTTAATTAGTGTTTATTTCGGGAGCTTGTGCCGCTAAGGGATCATATGATTTTTGGGAGATTTTTGTAAAGCGAGTTTTTGAAGCGTGAGAGAAGATACGTGGAGCTTTTAGTCTTAAGTGATGAATTGTTAAATAAGTTTGGAATATCATTAAAGCAATTCACAAGACAAGTGGCACCTCCGACGGGACAGGAACGTGTATCAGTGAGAGCGCTCGAACAAGAGCAAGAATCCGATCCGAGTAACAATGACGGAAAAACAATTCGCAGAGTTGGATGGCAAGATCAAAATGCTTCACTTCAAACTAAACAAATCGGATGACATTATCGGGAAACGAGACAGACAAGCATTAGACCGACACCAAACAGCAATTACAAGCGTAGTAACTGCTGTAGAGTCGTTGAAGACTACAATCGAGGAGAAGAAATTCGCTAAGGGTGAAAGCGAAGAAGAAATCGCAACATGGAGCCAAGAAATCGAGGGACATCTCGCGGAAGCGGACGAGATGACGAGAAGGGTACAAAAGGCAATCAAATCTATTGACATCGAGGAGGAGGAAGAACAAGCGATGGAGAAGCACAAACAGAAAATGGAATTTGAGAGGGAGCTATTAGAGCAGAAAGAAAAGTTCGAGAAGAACCGTGAAGAACAACAGGCCGCCGCTCAAACGGCCGAACAACTCAAATTATCTTCAGCAGCCAAACTTCCCAAATTGACAATAACGAAGTTCAACGGAAAGATAGAAGAGTGGCTTCCCTTCTGGGGGAAATTTACTTCCGAAATAGATTCCACTTACCTGGCAACCCTAACTAAGTTTGGATATCTGAAGGAGCTGTTGGAAAAGCACGTGAGAACTGATATTGACGGGCTGCCATTCACTGAGGAAGGATACCAAAACGCGAAAGCTATTCTCGAAGCGGAATATGGACAGCCAACAGAAATCGTAAACGCCTATGTCAAGAATATCATGGGACTGCCGGTTATTATCGGAACAAATCCAAGAAAGGTCAAAGAGTTCTATAAGCAATTACGATTCAATGTGCAAAGTTTGGATACGCTTGGACGACTCGCGGATGTCAAAGGAAACGTGAGATCTACCTTGGATAAGCTCAAAGGAATCAAAGCCGATCTGGTACGTGGAAATGAAGGCTGGAAGGACTAGGGGTTTAAAGATCTACTAACAGAACTGAAGAAGTGGACCGACATCAATCCTGTGGAAGAGAGTGTTGCAGAAAAGAGCCCTGGACCGAGGAAAGGAGATTCGCTTCCATTTCCACCCTCGCGTGGCTCGCGTGTTTTCAAAACACAGTCAAAATATTCTCAGCAGGAGCCGCGTGGCGGGAACCAGTGTGTTTACTGTGAAGATACTGAACACAGATCAATTGATTGCACGGAGGTCGCTGGAGTGGATGAGAGGCGTAAAATACTATATGAGAAAAGACTGTGCTTTAATTGCACCGGAGCAAGGCATCGCGCGGATGAGTGTAAGAGCAGATTAAGGTGTCAGATATGCGATCGGAAACATCATACGTCCCTTTGTCAAGAAAACAAAGCCGATGCACTCCTTGTCGCCACAGGAATTCCAACAACTCATGTGACATATCCAGTTGTGATCGTCGAAGTGCAAGGAATTAAATGTCGAGCTTTGTTGGACACTGGCGCGGGAAGTTCCTATGTATCTGCCGCGCTTTTAGACCGTATATCAAGTGGTAAGCGAAAGAAAGAAGTCCGAAAGATTGAGATGCTGCTGGACACGTCAACGAGAGAAGTAGAGCTGGCGATGATTGAGATTTCTGACATAAATAGAAAGTTTTCAATGCCTGTGGAAGTCACTAGAGTGGACAAGGGAGAGCTGCTATTCCTTGATAACCCAAAGTATCGGGAAATGATTGCAAGGTATCCGCACTTGTCGGGAGTCGTAATGAATGATTTGGACACAAAGTGTCGCCTACCAGTGCACTTAATACTTGGAGCCGGCGAATACGCCAAACTAAAAACGGAGAGCGCACCGAAAATCGGCGAGCCTGGTCAGCCTGTTGCTGAGTTGACAAAATTTGGCTGGATCATCATGTCGCCAGGAAAGGAGCCTCTAGACCTAGCAAACGTGTTGTTAACGCAAACATCACATGTCGACTACGAGGAACTTTGTCGCCTTGATGTACTTGGCTTGTCTGACACACCCCCGAACGACCAAAGTGGCGTGTATGCTGAATTAAAAGAACAGCTTGTGCGAGATAAGGAGGGTTGGTATGCGACGGGTCTGCCCTGGCGAGGAGATCATCCTGTGTTACCGAACAACAAAGAGGGAAGCCTGCGCCGACTTAAAAGTCTAAACAGAAGGCTTGAGCGCCAGAACCTGACAAGCGAATACGCGGAGATTATTGAAGACCAGAAGAAAGTGGGCGTTGTCGAGAGAGCAGAGGAGCCGCGTGTGGGTGGGCGAGAATTCTACATACCGCACAAACCGGTTGTGCGATCCACCGCAGAATCGACAAAGCTACGAGTTGTGTATGATGTTTCTGCGAGAGCCTTTGACGGCGCTCCGTCACTTAACGATTGCTTACATGCGGGTCCGCCCCTGCAAAATAAACTCTGGAACATACTTGTTAGAGGGAGGTTCAATCCTGTAGCCATCAATGGCGATTTACAAAATGCGTTTCTACAAGTGAGAGTTAGAGAAACCGACCGCGATGCAATGAGATTTCACTGGCGTCGAGACGAACACTCACCCTTAGAGACTCTGAGATTCACCAGGGCCCTTTTCGGTCTTGCGTCATCTCCCTTCCTGCTAGGGGGAATTATCGAAGCTCATCTCAGCAACTGGGAGGAGAAGGAGCCGGAGGTAGTGGCAAAGATTCGCAGAGAGCTGTACGTCGATGACCTAATTTCGGGATCAACTACAGTGCACAAAACCCGAGAACTGAAAGATAAAGCCTCAATGATCTTTCAAGATGCGTGCTTTAACCTTCATAAGTGGCATTCCAACGTCCCCGAGCTCGAATCGGCTCAGTCTTCGAAGCCAGGAGGAGAACCAACCTACGCCAAGCAGCAGTTGGGTGTCCCACAAGGAGAATTTTCTAGTATGCTTGGCCTCCCGTGGAACAAAGAACAAGATTCTTTAAGTATCACAGTCCCAGCTGAAAAGGCGAGGCTAACCAAGAGAGGTATCTTAGCCAAGCTGGCTAAGATATACGATCCCCTAGGACTTGTCTCACCAGAGACACTTAGCGGCAAGCTCATCTATCGTGCAGTTTGTGATACAAAGAGGGCCTGGGACGCAGAACTACCACGTGACCTAGCCAAGGCTTGGATCAAGTGGGAGAACGGATTGCCTCAGAGTTTTGATGTGTCGAGATCGCTGGTTCTTTATCGAGAGGACATAGAGCACATAGAGTTACATTCATTTGGAGACGCATGTGCGAATGGAGTTGCCGCCTGCGTTTATGGAATCGTCCGACAAGCATCCGGGACCAACCACGGCCTAATCACAGCAAGATCGAGGCTGTCTAAACAAGGACTGACCATCCCGCGTCTAGAACTAGTCGCCGGTCACATGGCCGTGAATCTAGTGGCCAATGTCAGAAATGCCTTGGACGGGCTTCCCATCAACAGCACACACTGTTGGCTCGACAGTTCAGTAGCTTTGTACTGGATCCGGGGACAAGGAGAGTACAAGCAGTTCGTTGCTAATCGCGTGAAGAAGATTAACAGTCACGAGGGAGTGACCTGGCGCCATGTTCCCACAGTGGATAACCCTGCCGATCTTGGAAGTCGCGGAGGGCGTGTAAATGGATCTCATCTGTGGTGGCATGGTCCCGAGTGGCTCACGACCCCGGAGCATTGGCCAGCGGATGTACTCAACCAACCGACGGAAGAAAGCCAAGTCGAAGCTAAAAATCCTGGAAATCCTGGGAACTCCCAGGAACAGGATTTTCTGAGAATCTCAATAATTCTTTAGAATTTCTGGTATTTCGGATACAAATAAGATTTAGTTAATGAAAAACTGAAAAAATGTGAGCTCAGCAGTCAGCGTCACAATTTTAAACCAACCAAGAACAACACAGAATCAATTTTCATTTCACAAAGATACATGTACATTACCATTTATGTTGGATCAGTTCTATAATTTTATGTACACACATTTAAAAATATACTTTTATAAAAAAAAACCATGTCACTTCAGAAACCTGAAAAGATGAAAATTACTTTATGTACACAATCCTTGTAAATAAAGCAGGCTTCTGTAAAGAAATACAGTATATCACTTAAATAAAGGAGAATTTTTTAAAGAAATATATTGCTTCAGAAAACCAAAAAATAAAAAGTAAATTTGGAACTGAGAATAAAATAAGACCTATTTTTGTTACTTACATGTAAGATGACTGGCACGAAAAGAAGATTGAAATTAAAAAAAAGCCTAAGGCTATACAGTGAAACCTCTATTAAGCGGACACTAAGCCGGGTCCAGAAATTAACGTCTTATATTTCCTTTTATAACGAACCCCTATTCAGCAGACCTCTATTAAGCGGATGCGGACACTAAAATAAATTTATTTGGCTAATTTCTATTGTTAGAAACCTCTATTAAGCGGACACCAGACTGAATTGACAACAGTAGTATTGGATTACGTCCTTCAAATACGTACTGTAGTCGATTAATAAAGATAAATCAATACATTTAGCTGTCAATAAACTGTAGATTAGACCGATATCCGGCTGTATGATTGTCATCCGCGATCAAAGTTCACCTAAAAGTCTTGCACAAAGTACAGCACAGCTATTCACAATCAAATCCTTCTTTGCCTAATTTTTTCTTTAGCCACTCACATGAAAACTTATCACCATAAAAGAGGTATTCGCAGGGAAGCTCTAAGCCATATCCGGCACCTCGGTTTACTCTTTTGCCCGTAACTGTTACCTTGCCAGAATTTGTCGATCTGTTCAAAAACTTTGTCGTTGCTGTTTTGCTGTTATGTTTTTGCATTAACAAACAATTAAAGTTGGTAATGAAAGGTAATGAACTTGAACTCTGGGTATAATCAGAAAAGTTATTCGGTGGCATGCACCCAGGAACCCCCCTCCCCCTCCCCCCCCCCCCCCCCCCACCCCTTCCCCCTCCAGAAATTCCTGGATCTGCCCCTGCTCTGGATAGCTTCCTTAACAACATGGCACTTTATCGCAGTACAGAGTAACGGTTGAATATTAATTGTTAGCAAACATTGTGCAATTTTTACAAACCTCTATTGAGTGGACACCCTCTATTAAGCGGACACTTGGGAAGGTCCCGAAGGTGTCCGCTTAATAGAGGTTTCACTGTATTATCGTAATCAATAAAAATTTGCTATATGAATAATTTTCACAACACATCTTTTTATCAGTGTACACTATATTTTGTCATCAATAATTATAATTGTTGCGGTCTAAAAACAACAATAACCATCATTAATATTTTTACAATGTATGCTTTAAACTGTTTTCTCAGTTATTTTTGTTGTCCCCTTCAGTATCATGTTGTTAATTTCTCCTTGGGATGATTGATCACTGAAAAACAAAAGAAAAATTCAATTAGTGTCACAATTCATAGTAACATTTAATAAGGAATTTTATTATTAAAGAGAATGTTCATATAGGTTAAAATAAAATACAATGTAAAAGGCTATAATTAATTTACATGTATAATAACGCAACAGAGTTACGATATACATGTACAGCTGTATGACCTAATTTAACATCTAAAGGAGTACACTGTACCATGTACAGCTGTAGCATGAAATTTTTGTAGCAGTTTTATATTACACTAACTATACTATACGCAAGCAGTGAAAAGGTTTTGTCACAAAAATAGTTATGGGTCATTTGCATGTCGTGCAAGTATGTTGAGGAAGGCCAAATTTTCAAGAGTAGCATAGTGACTTTGATAAGTTTTGTCTGTCTTTTTTGCAATACCGACACTTGAACAATACACAACCAATGCTCGACCGATATTTCACCGATAGACTACTGATATTTGGCCGATGGACTACACTGTATATACCGACACTAGACCGATTGACTACCGACACTTGACTGATATTCCACCAAGACTTGACACCAACATGTCGGTGGACATGTCGACTGACCATCGGCCAACATCACACCGACACTATCTATGGTACAATTCATCCCAACATGCAAGTGGGTGATATTACTGTATAACCAGGATTTTACAGTATGGAATTTAATGAATAAATGGAGAAAATACATGTAGGTTTTGCTTTCTGATGATATGACACTGAAATGATATGATATGACACTGAAACGTTTTGTCATTCAGCCCTACTGCATAACCTTTAAGCTTTTTAAACCCACTGATGTAAATAAAATTGGTACTGTACATACATGTACATGTATTACTGACAGTTTGTGCCACATGTTGAAAGATTACTGGTACTATTCATCCAACACGTTCTTTGAAATGCCTTAAAAATCAGCCTGCTTCATGCACCATTGGTTTCACTCTGTAGTTTGGAAAAAGTTCATTGCATGATCAAATTGTTGACTGCAAATTGACAGCATGATTTTTTATGTCACGTAGCGTTAAACAATCAATCAATCAATCAATCGATCGATCTTTTAACTTTCATTCAACTTGCAATGAATGATCCCATGAATGAATTTAAACTTGCATTTACCTCAAATGTGTTCAGATACTGTACAGTAGTTCCTTTCCTTGAAAAAACAATTTGAAGGCATAATAGTTTCAATTCATTCTTCGCAAGTTCATTTTTACTGATCTTGTGGTGAACAAAAATTTGATGAGATGATCTTTTTTCAAACCGTGGAGTGAAACCAACGGTACATGATTGTACATGTACATAAAACAGGCTGATTTTCAAGGCATTTCAAAGGATATGCATGATCAATGGTACATGTACATATACACTGTACGTATGTTTCCTTAAAACATACTAGTCCGGTGTTTCTATTTTGAAGCAAACATACATACTTGTATGGCAGAGGAAACGTGCTGCAATCCACACGGGATACAATGGGAGGAAGATGATATTAGCGATGATCGAACAATGAAAGTTGAAGTTTGTGCCCAGATAGATTTATGCTTTGGTGTACATTTACAGACTGTAATTTCTATTTAACCATGGTGTCTCCATTCAGTAAATCAGTTTCAATTTGGGACATGCAGTCACTTTAGCATCAGTACCACACAATACACCCACAACAGCTACATGTACATACACTGTAATAATACACTGTATAAGAACATGCAAAAAAAGATCATTCTCCTTTGGGATTGTCTTATCACACGCATAATCTTTTTTGTTCAAGGAGAAAGACTGATCAGGCACATACATACAGACTGTACAGCTGTATATTATAATAATCATTTGTCAAATAAATAATCAGACAAGATATAAAATGTTTTTACTTGCTTTTAAAGGGGCTATGTCCAGGTAGTTTATGCTTTTGACTCAGACTGTGCTAATAATAAAACTGAGAAATTTATCTGGCCCCGGTTGTTCAAAAGGTGGATAGCGCTATCCAGCGGATAAGCGTGTACAAAACCAATTGCGTTATCTGCTGGATAGAGATTTATCCGCTGGATACAGGTAGCTCTATCCACCTTTTGAACAACCGGGGCCTGGACACAAAATGCTCTTAGAACAACATACATGTATCAATTGAATTCTTGAAGGTCAAGCCATGATCAGTTTTTAGCAAATTTTCCAAAACACATGGAGCCAATGTTTTCAAATTGCAATCTATATCCATCCTGGCCCCAGTTGTTCAAAAGGTGGATAGCGCTATCCACCGGATAAATCACTGTCCAGCGGATAACCAAAAGATTTTGTTACAGCGGTTACCATTAAAGGGACACTGTCATGAGGGCGCATGCGCGAGTTTTTCGAATCGAAACTTGAAAAGTTCAGCCTGAATTTTTCAAGTTGAACCGTCAATTTCAAAATGGCGTCGACTAGTGGTGGCGGTGGAGGGAAAAGAACCAATTCGGGACGGAAGAGGAAGTTCGAGGATCAAGCAGAATATAAGATAGCGTGGTCTAGAAACCACAAACGAATATATTTGGAAAATCGGATATTTAGGTCGTGGCTTCAGGCTAAATTCGATGCCGGGTATGAAGCTTCCAGTGACAGCGACTTCGTCGCCCATTTGTTGTCGTTGGAATATGGTCGAAGGTATGCTATGTTTTCATGACTTTGGCTTCAGTTTGCCCTCCTCAGGACGAGTGGCTCCTTGACGGAACCAAAAAAATGAAAAATGAAAGGGAGTAAAGGAAAGAAAAGTGACGAGCCTACGACTCGAGGTATTCCCAGGCGGTCACCCATCCAAGTACTAACCTCGCCCGACAGGGCTTAACTTCGGTGATCGGACGAAAACCGGCGCATGTCAACCGGTGACAGTGTCCCTTTAACAATTAAAATTCCGACTGGATTCCAAACAATTTTACCAAAAAGAAATACAGTCAAACCTCCTGTAAGCGACCACCCAAAATGTCAAGCCTACAGTAGGTGGTCGCTTACGAGAGTTCAGACCATATTGGGTCAAAATTTTGCCTTATTAGCATATGGTAACTGCAGAGACTTACCCCATGTGCCAATGCCCATCTAAACCCATGTACAGTAATAACTTTTAGTAGTCACAAAAATATTTAAGCTTTCCAAAATATTTATTCAGAGTTTCATGGTTCGCTTCTGATAAACTACCTAATAAGGCGAATGGAACAAGTCTCACAATAGTTACAAATTGAATCTTTAATGTTGTCTAAACGTTAAGGGGAACTGTCAACATGAACTAATAAGGATTAGATTGCTACAATTAGCTGCAAAACTGTTGAGACACTCTGACAAAAAACACTCACTTTTATAAAAAATGATGCCTCGAAAAACGAAAGAACAATATATTTCCCTCACAACCCCCCCCCCCCCCCCCCTCCCCCGTTCAATGTTGTTAGCCAAAGTTTTGGACATGGCGCCGGTCACAAAACAACATTGATGAGGGGGGAGGGGTAAGGAAAGGTAGCAATGGTGCACTTCTTCCAAAAAAGCACTTGTGAATGAAAGTGTCTCAACTACTTTTGCAGCTAATTGTCTGAATATATACTAACTTCTGTAAACGATTGCCGCAAGCTCTCCAGGCCTACAGGTGTGCGAGTAGTAGCAATAGATTGAGAAAAGACCGTTTTATTATATTTGTCGCGTGAGGGGGTAAAAATATATTCGAATATCATTAAAAATGAGAACGCAAAAATGTTCGAAAATCGAAGTTCGTCAGTGACACAACAATAGAAGTTGATATCAACGGTGATTTCAAAGTTACGTTTTTTACCAGCCAAATAGATGCCACTACAAGGGCATATATAAAATGTTTAAAAGAAAACAGTTATCTTACAGTGAAAGAAATCACACAAAAATGCTCCGTGTCTCGCGCGACGGTTTACAGATGCTTGAATGCTGAGAAAAAAATCAAAAACAAAAAGGCCAGGGAGACCTCGAAAAATCACACTGGCGTGATTGTTCTTTGTGCCCGCGCAAAAACTAATCTATGTTTCTGTTGGTTCAATTTTCTTCTTATGACCAACTCACACGCAACCATCCTTAAACAACATGTGTAACTAATAAATGATCTCAGTTAAATTGTGATATATTGTATTGTTGTAATTTGCTGACGGTATACCCGTGTGAGACGGTCTACCATCGAAAGTATAAAGGATATGTTTTATACTCTATATATTTCTGTTGGTAGACCGTGGTAGTCCGTGGTAGATCGTCATATATCATCATATATTGTCATATAGCTTAGTGTAAAGCTAAAGCCAGAGTACAATATAGAAATGCACAACAAAAATTATTATACCCCGCACTTTGCATTCAAATTAATGCAAGTTCACCTTATAGGCTGCAGTGTACCATATACAAATTTTGCCACCCCAAGAGCAATTCTCGAAAGGGTTTCATTTTTGTCATTAGTGTTAAATATCGCTACTAATCGGCAGTAGTAAATTTATAGAGGTGTGCATTCCTGCGTTTGGCATGGTGATATGCAAATTAGCAAATTTTCAGTACCCGATCACTATGTCAGGTATCGCATAATTGAGCACTTTTTCTCTACTTTTCGAGTCCATTACGCTCAATTGCAACACCTTGAACGCGAATTTACTCTCAAAATATTTCACCTATGTTCCTATAAGGCTACAAAAACATCTAAAACTCGTGAACTTGAATGCAACACAAAACGTCAAGCGTATATTGAAGCATATACCATTTCGAATGCATTAATTAGTGCAATTTGTGTCTAATGCAAACACAAAAAAACCCAGTTATTCTCTTGCCATTTTAGAATTCGTAGCATGGTGAATATTAGAGCTGGATTTTTTCAAACACCCTGTAGTCATGCAAAACTTACACAAGTTTCAACATGATTAGCCTTGTCCGTTGTAAGTTATTAAGCGGTGAACGCCTCAGACAATTAGCTGCAAAACTGTTGAGACACTCTGACAAAAAACACTCACTTTTATAAAAAATGATGCCTCGAAAAACGAAAGAACAATATATTTCCCTCACAACCCCCCCTCCCCCGTTCAATGTTGTTAGCCAAAGTTTTGGACATGGCGCCGGTCACAAAACAACATTGATGAGGGGGGAGGGGTAAGGAAAGGTAGCAATGGTGCACTTCCAAAAAAGCACTTGTGAATGAAAGTGTCTCAACTACTTTTGCAGCTAATTGTAGCTTTAAATTTGACAGCCCTTTTATATTACTGGTGATTTACATGTTAACTGTACATGTACATTAACCCTTTAACACCCAAATTTCCACCAAAAAGACCCTTTTTCAGGCTACAAATGCCATTTTATGGCCATTATCTAACCAAATTGAGGCCGAACAGTCAAAAACATCGTTTACAGCTTGGAAACTAAACCCTCCTACCATTTGTAGAAGAATTTGAGTTCGGCATAGGTTTTGAACAAGAAAAACAAGACTTGTCTTGAAGAATACGATAATAATGTTACAACACCTCATTATCCTATTTCCGCTCTATTACATGTATCTGACAAGTGGTCGCTTACGGGAGGTTTAAAACAAAAGAAAATTTCAAACTTTTAGCTCTAAAAGTGGTCGTGGTCGCTTACAAGAGGTTCCAAATATAGTGATTTGACTTGGAAACTTTTGGTATTTTGAAGAGCTGGTCGCTGAGGAGAGGTGGTCGCTTACGAGAGGTGGTCACAATCGGAGGTTCGACTGCAGTAAACATTTTAAAACAACAAATTTTAAAGTCAATTACAGTTTTACAGAGAAGATTTCATTCAACATGATACAGCTGTATACATGTACATGTACAGTAAAAACTGGCGCTTCATGCAGCCACGGCTTCATGAGTTGTGATCCGCCTACAATTCATCATGCATCACTGAGTCACAGTGAAATTTAAAAGTTTTATTCTAAAAATATAGTTCCTACAAACAGCAGCTTTTCTTTTTGTTTAAACTGGCTTGGAAATCAAGTTTGATTTTAGATTTTAGTTTTGATTTTAGTTTTACCAGCGGGTAAAATTGTTGATTTTTTAGCTCTGTTTGCTTGAAATCCTGTCAGAGTCTAAAATAATTTTAACGGCTTTTCTTTGATTGACGTCCACTAAAACTCAACTTTATCCGACTGTTTTGAGGGCAGTGGGTCACGTGTTAAGGTGGCTCCATATAGCTATTGGCCAGTCTTCCAAATAAAATATACATGACCTTAATTGCTGTCTTTCTAGAGTTCTGTTTCGCAATACTAGGCATAGTATACACATACATGTAGCTTAGGCTTTCTCCTTTACGAAGAAGTCTAATTTGGCAATCTTGTATCATTACTATGGCAACCACTGATTGATTTTTGGGGCTTGTTGTTCAAGGCTAGCAAACCTCTCGACACCTTTTCTCGGTTTATACACAGTAAATATTAGCGATTTTTGGCAAAACTTTATAAACATTCAGTAAGTCTCATACGACAAAGCCATAAAACAATCGGTACATAATTTTCGGCAATTTACTCACTTCGTTTTTAACGTTTATTGGGTTTTGTGTATGTACATTGTACAAAAATTGTTGTCTTTTCTCTGTGATCGCGAACCAAGAAAATCCTACCAATTTGCCAACTTTTATGAAAATTTACCGTGTGGAACGTGCGCAATTAACGTTTTAGCTATCGTAAAATCTATCTATTTTTGGACATCATCAAAATAAACTAACACGCGCTCGGGTCATTTTCGTACCCATGCCTTGCGCGCCAAAACACTACATGGAGCCACCTTAATGGTAACCGCTGTAATACTTATCCATTGGATAGTGATTTATCCGGTAGATAGCGCTATCCACCTTTTGAACAAACCGGAGCCTGGTGTATAGTTCCAGTGTACTTGTAGAGTAATTTAATTTTGAATCAAACCGGGCCATTATTTTTAGGTTTCCATTCATGAATTAAAATACATGTATGCCTTTCGGTTATTCAATAATTATGACAATAAAGACTGGCGAAATAGCCCCTTTTAAATCTGACAAATCAATGGTCCAACAAAAAATGTCCCTACTACATGTACATGTACATGTACATACACAGAGACCATTAAGCTTATTTAAAACTCTAAATTAACTAAATCCACATCTTACAGTGGATATGACACAACTATAAAAAAAGCAAGACTAAAATGATCTAACATCATGAAGTAAGCTTGAGAACAATCGAACGATTAAAGAATAAATGAATACAGTCTCGTTTTACCGAGAACCAGGCTGACCAAATTGTTAACCAGTCGATCGAGGTTCAAATATTTTGAATTTGGCAGTTGGACGAATACTGTTTTACCCCACCAAACTAAAATGCGCTCGATAAAATAATAAACCATTCACTGCTATAAAGAAATTATCCTACACTCTTCTTAGCGTACATTGTATAAAGCCAAAGCTCAGTAACTTAAGCTTATACAGCCCAATTTAAGCTTACATTGTATAAAGCTTATGAAAGCTTCGTACTGACTGAAAAGATTACAAAGTATAAAGTTAAGTTTGTACTCACATTTTAGCGTCCTGATGTCGACCGTCGTCTCACATATTAATCTCAACTGCTAAGAAATAGCTCATTCTTGGATTAAACAGCGTCCAAACACACTGATATATGACGCCAAGTAGAGAGGACACTGGGAATGAGGTCACCGCGCGCGCGAATCTACAAAGATCAGAAGCCGGATTATTTACTTGAATTATTGGGTCTTTTCGAGTGAAAAAGTGCAGGATTCCATGATGAGAGGTCCCTCATAAAACACGTATAAGGTATGACTTTCATATGTCAATTTAATCTTAAGAAGAGACGCAATTGTGAGTAATCTTTCATGTATTTTTTAAGCTTAATATTTACTTTGCGGGACGCTACATAAATTGCTTGTTTACAAATGTGTGCTCTGACTTGCGATCGCATTGCCTTCCTACTCTAAACACACTTTTTATACGGCAAAATATAGAATACAACATAAGCTGGGGCCACTAAGCTATTTGCATCTCGCTGAATAGTAACAACATATTGTTATGTTATGCATAAGCTTCGATCTACAAACGCGTTTGAAGATGTCATTATAATCGAGGAATTACCTTTTATACCGGCCAAGGTTTCATTTCGTTACGGCGTCAATACTATTTCAAAAAATGATTGTGTCGGGATAATGAGTGTGGAATGAGTGGATGAGCCAAAAAAAAGCGAACATCAAATGTATCTTGCCGTACGATATCGCCTTGTATTCAAGTCCCGGCCCACAAGCCGACAATGGGCAACTTGTGAGGTTGATGATTAACTTCGGCCTCCATACTTTCGTTGTAAGAGTAAGCTTATACATGTATGACAATCACTCCTGTAGACTGAAGTCAAACTCAAACGTATTTTCAGTAAATAGTGAATAGCGTCTCAAGTTATTCCTGGGATTTCCCGAAAAATCCTGAGAACCCCTTCTTTTGAGCAAGCTTATTTCTGGTTTTCACACATTTCAGCCAAATCCAGAGAATTCTCGGCAATAACCGAGAAGGTGTTAAATCCTACTGGAGGTGATCTCGAAATTTCCCAAGAATTTCCGGGAAATTTCGGTCGCACCAAAATGTACCAAGATTTCTTTAGAAATCCTAAGAAATTGTGAGAATTCCTGAGAATTTTGCTTTTCTCGAGAATTCTCGGAAATCATTTCGCACAAGCAGCCGCAGTTGATGACAAAAATGAGATTGAAGAAATACTACATAAATTCCAGTTACAGAAAGCCATACGTGTCTGTGCGTGGATGAGGAGATTTGCACACAACACTCTCCGTAGCCGAGGAACATCTCGCATTGTGGGACCGCTGACCACCGAAGAAACAGACCGCCAGAGACTGTTTTGGGAGAGGCAGGCCCAGAAGAGTTGTGACATCGAACGAGATCGCGTGGCGCTGAATTTACAGCCCAATCAGGAAGGGTTACTGGAGTGCCGAGGCCGAATACATGGAGAGTACCCAATTTATTTGCCATACAACAGCATTCTTAGTCTCCAACTTACAGAGGAAGCACACCGGCAAACGCTGCATGGAGGAGTGGGGCTAACTATGGCCAAGGTACGCAGTCGGTACTGGATCCCAAAGTTGAGGCAACTGGCGAGGAAAGTACGAGGGGCCTGCCACGGATGCAAACGATTTCAAGCATTGGCGTACGCAGCTCCTCCCCCCGGAAATTTGCCGACCACCCGGACTCGTGGGACCAACCCATATCAAGTGATCGGAGTGGACTACGCCGGACCCATACGCTATCGGATATCTAAGCAACAAGAAGGGAAAGCATACGTCCTTTTATATGCCTGCAGTCTCACCCGAGGGGTTTATTTAGATCTCCTTCCGAACCTGGAAATGGCAGAGTGTCTGAGAAGCCTGAAGAAGTTCATCGCGCGTCGGGGGAGACCAGAGCGGATCTACTCAGACAATGGCCGAACCTTCGTTGGTGCTGCAGAGTGGATGAAAGCTGCCATGAAGGACGAACGACTGCAGACCTACCTCTCCACCAATCAGATCAAATGGCAATTCAACCTAAGCCGTGCCCCGTGGTGGGGAGGACAATTTGAGAGAATGATCGGCCTTGTCAAGACAGCCCTAAACAAGACAATTGGGAACGGTCTGTTACGCTGGGAGGAACTACAAGAAGTTCTTTTGGATGTCGAGATCAACCTTAACAACCGGCCATTGAGCTATGTAGAAGATGACATGCAGTTGCCTCTCCTAACACCCAATTCTATGCTGTTCCTCAACAGTAACTTGCTCCCAGAGTTACAGCCGCATCATGTCGAGACCGCTGACCTGCGCAAGCGAGCCAAACACTTGCTAAAATGTAAGGAAGCAATGTGGAGCCGTTGGTCCCAGGAGTACTTGCGTAGCCTTCGCGAGAGACATCGCGCACAGGCGGAGACTGGGGGAGACAAACCTTCTGTTGGTGACGTAGTAATCATCAAATCAGAGGAAAGGAACCGAGGAAAGTGGCCGCTGGGCATCGTCGAGAATTTAATCGTGGGGAACGACGGAGTTGTTAGAGGCGCAAGATTGCGCGCGGACAAGTCTCATGTTGAGCGAGCTGTTCAACACTTGTATCCCCTGGAACTTTCGTGTGACAGGCAGTTACCTGCACCTGTAAGGATGAACCCAGAGGTTGGCCCATTCCGCCCAAGTCGGGACGCCGCCGTCGCAGCTCGTCTGCGTTTACAGGAGATTGCCCGCGATGAAGAATGAACAGTCCAAATAGACATGGTCATAAGCTTACATTGACCCCAAGGATTAGAACTATAAACTGAGACATTTGTTTTGTTTACTTCAAAGATGATTACCGTTGTGATTATATTTTGATATAGATCAAACTCATTTGAAAGACATACATCTCCTTCGGAGACGTATGGGGGGAGTGTGTCGGAAATTGATGTTATGCAATAGGTGTGGCGTTAATTAGTGTTTATTTCGGGAGCTTGTGACGCTAAGGAATCATATGACTTTTGGGAGATTTTTGTAAAGCGAGTTTTTGAAGCGTGAGAGAAGATACGTGGAGCTTTTAGTCTTAAGTGATGAATTGTTAAATAAGTTTGGAATATCATTAAAGCAATTCACAACAGGCTTAAAAATTCAGCTCTCTCAAACGAACGATCTCCTCCAATACCAACATCTAAATACAAAAGGATAGGATACCCTTGGCTCTTCCAAAATTTTACTAGTTGTCTCATAACCTTGGAAAATACGTAGGGAGCAGTTGTAAGGCCAAATGGCAAAACACGGAAGACATAGTACTTCATAATTCCATTAGAAGGCCATTTAAAAGCTAAGAACTTGGTTTGCTCCTCGCAAATGTCAATGTGATGGTAGGCCGACTTGAGATCAAAAGAAAACACATAATCCCCTGGGGCCGTATTCACGAAAGCATCCTAAGCCCAAAGCGCCTCCTAAGATATAACTTAGGAGATAACTGGTATTCACGAAGACCTCCTATTTTAAGACATGTCTTATTTTTTCTTCTAAACTTAGGACCTCCTAAATTTTTAAGACATGTCTTAACTGGTATTCACGAAGACCTCCTAACTTAAGATATGTCTTAATTTTTCTCCTAAACTTAGGAGGTCAAAATTGACCTCCTAACTTATTAAAACATGTCTTGACGGAGGCTAAATTCGATTGTTAACGAGTTTTACGTCGATTTTCAGCGTGATTATTGTGTATCACAATAGTTACCGTTTAGATAAACATTTTAAAGTATTATATTGCTAAGAAAAATTAAATATTTTCTAGTGATGTCAAACAACACGGTTAGTTTTATATAGGCCTTCGTGTCATTAACGGGTTCCACATTTCTTTCTCTTTGCAGAGTTATATTTCCGTTTTTCGTGAAAATAAGCTCTTGTACAAGAAATATCGAAGTAGACCCTATTAAAATGATGATGGATTTGTTTGTTGCTTTCGCTACTGACCATGAACGAAGATATTACACGGTTTTGCTTTCTTAAATTCGAGATGAAATAAAGATTATTGTATCGTCATTGTGATTACAACAACAATTTACACAATAGAAAATATTCATTCATGTAATTTTCATAACTTATTATTCATAAGATCGCGCCATATAAACTGTCTCTGATTGGTTTACTTTTACTAATCGATAACTGCCCGCGACCATTAAACTTAGGAGACTGCTAAGTTACGCTTACCTTAGGATGGTCATAAGATATCGTTCGTGAATAGCACTTAGAACATATCTTAGGAAGCTCCTAAATTTTCTCTTAAGTTATATCTTAAGATATATCTTAGGTAGGATTTCGTGAATACGGCCCCTGGAGAAAAGATTTGTAGCACAGTTCTGAGATCCTCGTACTTGATAGATTTTTTAACAATGAACGTGTTCAAATGCGACAAATCTAAAATGAGGCGGAGCTTCCCGGATGATTGAACCGCAACGTGCAATGGATTACAAAACTCAGGATAATGTGGCACTTCTTGAATACAACCTCGAACGAGCAACTCTGAAATTGCTTCATTAACAAATACCCAGTGGATTAGAGCTGAATTCCTATTATCTATAGAATATGGCAAAGGTGTTTGATTGAATGTTATTGTATAACCGTGTAAAATGATCTCTTGGACAAATTGCGATGCACCAATGTCACGCCAAAATTTTACATTAGCCTTTAGTTTGCCCTGAACAAAGTCTGAAGCCACGGTAAACTGTTCATACTCGAAGGTTTCACTGTTTAGTTCCATTAGAGAGGGTTGCGGTACTAGACTGTTTTGGGCGAGAACAGGCGGAGGCCCAGTGACCTCGGCGGCCACATCTAAAACATGTGTCGAACTGCCGGTCTCCAAAATAGCGTCCGCTTTGGGGACGAAAAAAGCGCCAATTAGGAGCTGTAAAACCAGCATTGGCATGAGAATTTCCTTGAGCCAAATTAGCTGACTGAGGCATTCGAACTTTTCTCTTTTTCTCCTGAACAGATTTGAGCTTATCGGCGGCTCTCTTTTCAGCCTTTTTGATTTTCTTTGCGTCGACTTCGTTGTCAGCCAACTCGTCATCGACATACTCGTTAATAGTGGACCAACCAAATTCCGATTTGTCGGCAATCTTTATCAATTTCTGCCTTTCCTTAAGTAGTGAAATACCTTCTTTGAGTTCCTCTTTCGCCTTATCGGAGTTGCCGCTTTCCAGAGCCTTCAAAGCCCTCTCACTTCTCTTGCAGACTTTCTGGTTTAGCTTGAACTGCTGCTCGTTTCCCTTCTTCTTGAATGTATATTTGTCGGCGGCTTCCAATTCACTGAGCGGTAAGGTCGGCTTGCTGCAGCAGCAAGGTAGACTGCAGACCAGAAATCTGCGTCTGAACAGCTTTAAGAATGGAAACTTTTTGGGCATCTATAACTGCTTGCAGATCTGGTGAAATAGCGCCTCCTACCGCTCCTTCGCGCACATCCATCCGGACTGTGGAGATAGAATAAAATAAAAATGGATGAGTAATGTGCGATACTGAAGCGAACACCAAGAGGACGAAAGAAACCTCAACACGCCCTTAAGTACCAAATTCAAATCCCTTGATAATACATACCGTCGAGAGCATATTTTTTCGCTTATTTACAAACCGCGAAAAAATTCGTTTTTCACCTCCAAGTAATATTTTTTACGAATCAATTGACTTTCCACAGTTTATTTTTAGTATTTATCAAATTAATTATTCTCAAGCTGTAAACTGCGCATTGTAAATCGGCGTAGAAATAATGGGAAATTCCCGGGTTGACGTCATCTAATTTGCAGTTTTGTAAAATCAAATCTCTATAACCCACAAACGCAACATTCAAAACTAGAAATATTTCGCCATTCAACTATTCAATGTAAGTTAATAGAGTTGATTCTGAAAATAACTTTCTAGGGGTGATAGGCACTTTAAAATAAACATGCAGTTTATTTTACCACAAGCTGAGCGGTGCATGCTAATATACTTTTTAGTGAGCTTTAACTAGTGGAAAATATGCTTAAAAAAATTATATATGTGCCCATTTACACTTTTTTATGTTTTTTTACGTCGTGACTCAGAGAGCTAAAAAACGCGGGGAAAAAACGTAATTAGATATGCATTAATCAACCAGATGGCGGCCTCAAATTTAATTATAAAAGTAAATATAAAAACACCAAGATGAAATGGCGGCAAATTGCCATCCCTGGGTTTACGGATATTGTCTTCTTGATTCTTCATTATTTTTCAAATTAAATTCTTTTAAGTTAGTGCACTCCAAAAAAAAACAATAATTACTGTATTTTTATTGCGATAAAGAACAAAAAGTTAGTGTGTGATCAATTGAAGCACTTAGACCTAGACTACAATATTTACTCAGTCCAGAAAATCTAATTATATAAAATAAACAAAGTTAATTTTTTTATAGAGCGTTTTCATATGACGTCACGGCGGCCATATTGGTGTTCCAAAACAAAGAAACGGCGGCCATGTTGGTGTACCAAACCAATCCTCCGGGAATTGAACTCTATTTTTATGCAAACATTTTCTTTTGTTTCATTAAACCAATATGGCCGCTGGTCACGTGAGTGAAAACGCTCTATATAACAGCAAATGAGTCATGAAGGAAAATTCGAGAAAATATTACTGTATTCAGTACTTTAAACAATACCTGATCCTATAGGAACGATGATCCCAAATAGCTTTTGAATGCCTTGAGCCATCTGTAAGTTAACAACGTCTCTTCCATGGATACTTTTGTTTTCTCCGCTGTGTTCAGGGTACTGACAAGTTACTTTTGTACTTCTCCAAAACGTCCCTAATATGTAGCGATGCCTGTAGCAAATCCACATTCTCTGTAGATCTTCCTGAGGCAAGTTAAATAAACCAGCCCTTGCAAGAATGAGCTCGTTTTCATCGAGGGCTTCTTTGGAAATATGGAAGCTTATCAGATGGTTTTCTATTTCATCATTACAATCCGATAACCGAAACTCACGCCACGAGATGGGCCGCAGTTTTTCCCATCTGTACTACCCAAGAAGCAATCCATAGACATCATAAGCCGGCTTCGATGCCACCGAACGGACGATGTAATCTTACAATTATCCGACTGTGGTTTTAAAATAAATACAGGCGCAGAAGATCAGAGGTAACTGAAACTAATTGTTATAATCGATACGTGTACAATACCATGCGAGAAAAACAAACAAGTTGTCCTTCCGAAAAAACAATGTCAAAACTTAGAGAACTTGGATACGACTGATTATTTCACGCCTACGCTGGCGGTATATTATAATGCTGGGAATTAAAAATAAAAGGAAGTTGGTGTATGTTTCAAACACTGAGCGCGAACAACCAAAATCTTAAATGTGAAAAGGTAAGGGAAGTAATAAGATGGTTATTTTAATTCAACAATCCTTTTTTGTAAGTTTGTTTTTATTTCAATCACAAAACATTCATAACAAGCATATTTAATACTGACAAAAAAGATATTCAAAACTTCAATTACATATTCTCTGACTCGCAATTTCCAGCAAAACCAAGTTAAATATTAACAAAAATTTAATTCAAACATTTGGCTTGCAAAATTCAAATTTATTATTTGTACGCATCCTCCTCTCTCTCCGGTTCCCTAGCCTCATCTCCTTGGCACCGCCCAAATTACACCCGACATGAGCCAAGTGTACTCAGCGGATGATCAGCGGTTGCCTTCAGGAGGTAAACATGGCGGTGAAAATGGCGATTGATTACCGGTGTTTCACCGTTTGGTCGTGTAAGAAACTCCATTGAACGACTAATATGGAAGGCAAAACACAAAGTTTATACCTTAACCTTATTCATAAGCGACATATATACAAAGCTTGGGGTCAGCGATTGTTTTTATCGTCTGGAAACATCGAGCGAAATTCCAACACGATGAAGCTGTACAAAATATGTACAAAATATGCTTGCAAGGTAAGTCAAGCTTTAATCGTTCAAAAACGTTTTATTCGCTTTAAAATGAACCAAAAGGCGTTTTAGTTAGTTTTTCCTTTATCTCTGATGGTTTTAGATCCGTCTACGAGTGAGGATGCTACAAGGCTTCTTGTTGACGAGTGGGGCAAAATGGGGCAAAACTTGGATATTTTGAAAATTTGGCAAGTTCACACAGCTATAATTTTTTTACCAGTGAGGTACCGCAAGGTTTCTTTCTGTAATGACATTCTTAATGTTACCTTCTTTCCAATTATGTTGGTTTGGTTGAAATAGACTGCCCCACTTTTTCAAAAATAAAGTTTGAGTTTGACCCATTTTCACGTGTTTCATGGAGCAGTGAGATATTGGGTTCGTTTTAGTTTCGCTGTGGGCTTGTTTCACATTCAATGTTTACAAAAGTCGCGTTGTTAGCTAAATAATACATGATATTACTAATGGTGGTGATTGTTTTATAAAGAGTTTGCTAGTTCTTGTAAAATTGATCTTCAAAGTTGCCTTAAATTTAAGCCTCAATATGGCTTCCACGAGCGTTCGCTCGGGAGAACCGAAAATCTCTCAAAATTCGAAATTTTTAAAAGGTCCGGACAAACGGATTGTGGTTTTAGTATAAGTACATGAAAGTCTTCCAACACACAAGAAATGAGCGAAATCTATTTTTCAAACCAGATCGGCCGGACCGCTTTTACGGAGACTGTCTCTTAAAAGCTACTTTGAAAGCGGTAGAAGAAAATGCATTGGTATCGGTTTACAAGTTACTCTCAATAATTGATTTCAAGCAGGCTCAGAGAAATCCGTATTTAGCCAATGCACATTGATGACTGTTTGAAGTAATCGAGGTTTCGTCATTTTACCGTACCCAAATTCGAAATTAGCCAATCAGAAGCCTAGTCTACTGTCCTGATATCCTATGATATCAAGTCACTGACCTGATATCGCACGATTTTATGGTGCAAAGTTTTAAAATGCAACCATTAACGTCAAGTTTGCCTCTGGTTCCAAACGTTCCTCCAACTGGATGTTTGAACTTCTGCAGCGAGTATTTGAAGCTTCCATGTGACATTTACACTATTTATGTTTTCGTTCCCTCGAGATAAGACTTGTAAAATGCGTGATTTCTCCGGCATACACTGTAATTTTCTCGTTTTCAAATGCCGATAATAGTTTTGCAGAGATTGGTTTTACACACATTTTGCTACCACAATTTCTCACTTTGCTCACTGTATAAAACTCAAAGTAAAATTATTTTTTATTCATTACGTATTACGTCGTTGGTTGACTCGTATTATTCTCCTCGCGGGCCACACGATAGGACGCCTGACAGATTTTATTACCGTAACCTAATCGTACCTTTTTGGTACGCTTCGGCGGCATATCAGGCTCGTTTGGTCTCGCCATGGGTATTGCAAACCATGGCTCGACCAAACTCGCCTGATATGCCGCCGAAGCGTACCAAAAAGATACGATTAGGTATAAAAATTTCTCGTCCAGTTTTAAGTAATGCTCCACATAAGAACTACGGTCAACTTCATTGTTCTGCGGCATTGGCCCTTTCCCACATATAATGTCTTTGATTTCAAGAATAAGGGAGGAGGTGATGGTTTATAATTATATTTTAGTATAAAAATTAAGAAAATCCATTTGCGTCAAATAAATTTTAGGAAATGTTCGTGCTTAACCAATCAGAATAGCAGAAGACAATAGCTAGTAATTTTGCTTTTTTGATGAAGTTCCTCAAATACAATTTCTTTAAAAAAAATGCATGTTGTGCGATTCGATCTTAAATTACATGAAACCTTTAAAAAATCAAACAAAATGCACCTTGAACCATAATATTTTCGTGGTCTTTGAGTCTAGGCCAATGAGATCGCTAGTTGTAACAATGAAAAAAGTTCTTGACATTCCATCGTGCATTGCCGTTAGCACTTTCCTTCTTATGCGGATCATTACTTAAATTGGTAAATGTTTGTCACCCATTGCTCTGACAGACGATATTTAACTATCATAGCGCGAAAGCGCGCGTGATATCGCGTAATACTTAGCCGACGAGGCCGTAGTCCGAGTCGGCTAAAATTGGGCGCACAGTTTGAAGAAAATATATCGACGACAAACCTTTTATTTTAAAAAAAGCTTACATATGTTTTACGGCGCGAAACTTGCAACATCACACAGTTCATGAATGAAAGTGGCGCCTTTGTCAATATTGTGCAAGCTTGAACACTATAACTGTTTTATATTAAATTCAACACATTGATAACAAATCACAGTTTCGAGAAAAAATTCATTGAGATGTACAACCTTTTATTAAGTAAAAGGCTTACAACAATATTTTACCTCGCGCCATTTCTTACACAACAAGCAGCGCCGAATGCCAAAACGTTTGCGGAGCTAAAATTAATTTGAGAGTTTCTACGAAGAGCTTTCGTCTACGTAAAGAACGAGACAGAGTAGTGATTACACAAATAAAAACACAGTAAAATGGCATAGAATTTCTTAGATTTCTTAGTTACAAGTGTTTCGTGTCTTAAAAAGTTCAATTCAGAATGAAAACAAATTGAACAAACACACGGCTACCCATACATAGCGGCGAAAAGTTTGAAAGAACTGCAGCATGAACAGTATGTCTTACAAAAATTCACAGCTAAAGGATACAAGAAACGGTTAAAACATCGTTACCTGTAGTTGATGTGGCTTTTAGTCCTTTCCATTAGCGCACTAAATTTTCAAACATCGAAGTACGAGCTGAGTCGATCGCTGTCTGTTGTTTACAAACTTGCTCGTTTTAGTTCCTACAGCCGTAATGGCGTCAATTCGCTTAAAACAAAGATCAGAAACTTTTCTGAGGAAGTATCAAGTCTAATCATATTCCAGAAGTGATTACTAAAGGCATTTTCCGAAAATTGCGCTCCTTCATTCACTTCTTGTCGAGGGGTTGACTTTGAACCAGCTTTCATTCAACTTCGCCAAGAAACACTGCACTGCGACCGCGACAACGCGAAAATTTCGCGCCTTTTTTGTCCAATCATGTGATCAATAATTTTTCTCTTTTCTTTTCTTTTCTTTTTATCGTTCATTTCCCTTTTTTATCACGCATTAATCTCCCAAAAACACGAAAGTGCAGGCAGCATTTTCCTTCAAAATGCGAAATTTACCGCCATCGTTGGATATACGTCATGTAGACATAGCGTATATCGATAACTTTTTGACCATATTTGGGCAGTGTATCAATGTGTTGAATTATAAATAGTAGATATATTTTCCATAAATGCGCGCAGATCATGATAAACCGATGAAACCACAAGCAAACTAATTAGATCAACAGACAAAAGCCGTCAACTGTGTTTCTTATTTTGAAAATAATAAAGAGAAAAGGAAAATAAAATACAATATAGTCATAAATGGAGGTGAAAACATATTTATTCACATATCATCCAATAGGACATGTGACCATAGCCCTATATTAAAAAAAAACAGTAAATTAGGATAATATTGTAATTTGGTGATAATCAAAATGACTATTTTAATTATTTGTATGTTTACCTGTTAAAAATTGCCGAAAAAATCTTTTTGAGGATGATTCATAGCTTGTTCCTGCTTCCTGATCCAAAGGTTTAGAAAGGCTTTGATATACCACACAGCACCAGATGACAAGAAAGAGCACTCCTTTGAAAGTTGTCATTGCAAAATGTTTCTGTGAGGATCAAAAAAAGAACGAATGATCTGCCTTACAATTGTATAAATTAAACAAATTATAATAATCCATTAGTTTAATGAAAGGACAATCTTTCGTTTTTTTATATATATTGTTATTGAAAAAAGAAAAAGAAAACTTACCGTAGGAAGACAAGTGGGTGATGTGTTTGTTCTCCCACCTGATGATCAAACCAGAATTGCTGTTTACTTCAGTGGGCTACCAAATAAGCTATCTTCACTACCTGTAATAAATGTTTAATTAGAAATTCAACAGAAGACACTCAAAAGTACAAAAGAAAGGTGCGGAGAGTTAATTAACAATGTGAAAGAAAAGCATTGTATCGTAATGATTGGATCAAGATACCCAACCATAATTCGTTGACATATGTTTAGTACGCTTCCAACTGTGATATGCATAAACCTCTATAATTGCAACTCGCAAATTGACAAAAAAACCTTCGTTAATCGTGATAACTAAAGATAAGTATATCTATAGAAAAGCTCGTTAAAAGCTTTCAACCGCATATTAGAACTACGCATACAACTTTGTTTTCAACAATAAACATGAATATTTTAATATTCTTTAGCGATCAATATACACAGATGTTTGAAGGTTGCAATGTATCGTCACCATATCAAAACTTATGCTGTTCAAACTTCTGTAAATATTTGTGTTTAATAACGTTTTTGTGTTTCTAGTGGCTAACCATTAGCATGATTCCAAGAGAAAAGTGCAAACAAGAATAAGTTGCCATTTATAAAGGTAGCCATTAAAAATAAGCACATCCATCTTGTTTTCATGAAATATCACCGTGCCACTTATTTGCATTCTGCCGAAATCAACAGCCAATAATCTAAACCGCAGCTTCGTCGGGAACCTAAAGGCAATTAGATCCTTATAAGGGCCTCTTTAAAAGGGGTCTCGGTATTAATGAATGAGTCACCAGAAGAGAGTCACAGATATGTGTTTGAACTTGATAAACCATATTCAAGGATTTTGTTGTATTGGTGCTGTTGTTGTTGTTTTTGTTGTTGTTTTATAATGGATTAATTCACATGGTGGTTTGAAATAATAACTAATTCTTTATATTTTGTCTCACGACAGGAGCCCAACCAAGGCTCCTGCTCACGATTAATGTAGTCGCTTTAATTGATCGCGAACATTTCGACCGCGACATTTCGAGTGTTCCCTTAAAAAGTTGTTTGACGGAGTTCAAGACTGACTTTGAATGAATAATGTCGCCTACTCGATCACCG
This sequence comes from Dendrophyllia cribrosa, assembly GCA_024195265.1. Classification (NCBI taxonomy): domain Eukaryota; kingdom Metazoa; phylum Cnidaria; class Anthozoa; order Scleractinia; family Dendrophylliidae; genus Dendrophyllia; species Dendrophyllia cribrosa. The sequence goes on from JAJLRJ010000004.1 coordinate 17,266,361, forward strand.
ACTCCAGGCAGTTAAATTTCACAGAAAAACAGCATCCTTGTTCTGCCATTAAAGGCTGGTTTTCACTAGCGCATAAGCATAAGCACAAGCCAACATACGCAGACTCAGTAACATGTTGATCATTAGTTCCAATTGTTTGAACAAAACAGAACAATAGGCACTAATGATCAACACGTTACTGAGTCTGCGTATGTTGGCTTGTGCTTATGCTTATGCGCTAGTGAAAACCAGCCTTAACCCGAGAATATATGAACATGCATGCTGCAGTTAAGTTAAACGCCGACCTTAAAGCTCGACAGCCGACACGTAGGAGATGTGTTACGGCTAGGGACCGACAAAGCAGTCCTCGGCAATGCATATAAAGATTAGGCCTCACGGGACGAATACCGTCACGTCACAAGGGAGAAATTGTAGACATGCGCAGTACAAGCATTTCCAAAGACGGTCAAATTCTCTCGGAATTGCTTCGTCTAATTTCGTTTCAAAAGGTGAAATTCTTGGCATTTGAACAAAGAGGATAGGAAGAATGGTTCGTAATTGAAATTTCTACCGTTTTAGATTTTGTTGTTTGTCGCGTACGTGACATAAATACTCATTTTAATGACTATTTTTCCCAGCTTTACGTGCGTGGCCAACGATATGGAATTTCGGAACGGTCAAAATCAAGATTTGTCATCCACATTTCAGCTACTCAACTTCTGGAGCTTTGGATTTCTTTCCCTTTGAGTTATTTACATCTAATTCGCACGCGCTCAAGATTGATTATCGAGGAGCGAAATATCGAATGATGCATACAGAAGTGAGCTGTTCGATTCTCAGTTCAAGCTCACAACACGAGGTATTGTAGTTTAATTGAAAATTAAACAAGACTTACCTGTAAGTTGAAGTTTGATGATAATTCTGCCAAATCATTAGTAGTACAGAAGGGTTAACATGAGAGATGCGCACGCACCGCCGCAGGTCAGTTTTTAAAGACATTTTGTGATCACCTCAGCACAGCCTGACTGGCGCAGGAAATCAATAATGCTGAAGTGACAGGAAGGCATAAAGCCATGATAGGGTGGGTTCATATAAGGGTGTAATGGGCATGTTAACCCTTCTGTACTACTAATGATTTGGCAGAATTATCATCAAACTTCAACTTACAGGTAAGTCTTGTTTAATTTTCAATTCTACCAAATCATTATGTACATCCGGGTTACCATGAGATTTTAACGCAAAGAGCACAAAATGACAAAGTGCCCAATCAGTCTATGTCATAGCATAGTTTAATTCCACACAGCTGCAATACACATTCTACATGTATAAGCCTATTTGAGAACTGATACACTCATCTGGTTTGTCACAGCAACTGGTTTGTTGTAGAATTTACGAAATGTGGACTCTTCAGTCCAACCAGCTGTAGCTAGGATTACATCAGTAGAAACAGACGTAAGTGCTTTACTCGTTGAAGCACATCTAGTACTATGAGCAGAGAATAACTCTGTATCAATGCCTGCCTGACCTAACATGGTTTTGATCCAGCGTCCAATAGTGGACGAGGTCACTGCCCTATGTGGTTTGATGAATGATACAAGCAATTTAGTGGAATCCCTTAATTTCTCAGTAACACTCATATAGTAATCTAAAGTTTCATACACACACAGTTCCTTAACTGGGTACTTGTACAAGCGGACATTTCCAAACACTTTGCCAGGCTTGTCCTGCTTGAGGTGTTCCGTTAAGGCAAAATTAAAACATTGCTCATTTCTCTGCATATACTCTGCTGATATATCCAAAAATGTCAGTGTCTGACACCTTTGCCCTGTGGTCAGTGCAATTAACATGACTAATTTCAAGGTGAGTTCTTTCAAATTGATCTTATCCAGAGGCCAAAATAAACTCAGGTAATCAAGAACAGTGTCCACAGGCCAAATGTTGTTGTACTTTGGCACAGGCTTGAGTTTGTTGAACACTCCTTTAAGGTATCTGCACACAAGGAAATGCTTCCCTACTGGTGTACGATCCTGATCATCACTGCCATTCATGTCAATGTTGGAGATTGCTGAACGGGCTGTATTCAGAGCAGAGTAGCTTAAACTTTTCTCGAAGAGGCTGTGCAGGAACAAGAGCACGGCCCTTACAGAGGGATGCAGGGGATCATGTGACCCTTCACTACAAAATTGCAACCACTTGTTGATATACACTTTGTATTGTTTGTGTGTACTATCTCGCCAGGAATGCATGATGATCTCAACAATGTCTGGCGAAAGTTCCGACTTCTGCAAGGATTGCCTGATAATTTGCATACCAGTAACTCCAGACGTCGGTGTAGTGGATGTGGACCGTCCAGAGTTGGATGAATGAGATTCTGAGCAGAAGCCTTCAGAACCCGTGGTGTGTCTATCAATAGACTCAGCACAGCTGTAAAGTATGGCTGTGTTGTCCATAGAGGTATTATCATGATTCCCGTTGCCTGACTGTGAATTATTTGTTGCACACATCTGGAAATAAGACAAAAGGGAGGAAATGCGTAAAAGAAAAAATTTGACCAATCAATGGAAAAAGCATCTACATACTTTGCCATTGGATGTGGTTTCCACGATACATAGGTCTCTACTTGCGCATTAAGTCTACTAGCAAAGAGATCTATGTCTGGTTGTCCAAACAACAAGGTAATTTTCTTGAATACAGGAGCTGAAAGCATCCATTCAATATCCAAATTCAAATTGCGAGATAACTGATCAGCATCAACATTGCTAGATCCTGGAATATGGGCAGCTGAAAGCCAAATATTCTTGGCAATGGCCCAATCCCAAATTTCTCGTGCAAGGGAGTTACAATCTAATGACTTGCATCCCCCCATGGCATTAATGTAGGAAACAGCAGTAGTGTTGTCCGACATAATCCTAACATGAATGTTACTTCTGTCATCGCACAAAGATGACAATGAAAGTTTAACAGCTAATAACTCTAGATAATTAATGTGCTTGGCTGATTCAAGTTTGGACCATATACCACAAGTATGGTTGCCATGTTCAATTTGAGCACCCCAGCCTTTTAGAGAAGCATCAGTGTAAATTACTACGTCAGGACTGGAGTGGTGGATCTTCCTTGAAGCCGAATGAACATTAGCAGACCACCAGTGAACTTCTGTCAAGCACTCATTAGATAAGACCATGAATGCATCGAAATTCCCCTGATTCAATTTTAAGTTTCTCTCTTTATCAGCCTCGATGTGACGATAATGGAGGGGCCCAAAATCCACCCCAGGGAAGCTTGAGACTAGTGTGCCAAGAAAAGATGCAACCTCACGGATTGTAAACTGTCTATTTGGCTGAGAAAACTTATGGCACAACTGCAAGAGCTTATCAGCTTTCTTAGTTGTAAGAGTCACCATCATGTGAATGGAATCCAAAACGAATCGTAGAAACTCTAAAGTTTGAGTCGGTATGATAACTGACTTATCAGGATGGATTGTAAAACCTAAGCTGATAATAAATTGCACTGCATGTAATGTGGCTTCCTCGCATTCCACATAATTATCTTCAAGGTAGAAAGAGTCATCAATATAACCTAAACAAGTGTGACCAAGCTGACCTCTCAGAAATGCAAAGACAGGTTTCATAATTTTGGTAAAAATTCTAGGACTACTAGACAAGCCCATAGGCAAGCTAGTAAAGGCATATAACTGGTCTCTCCAAACAAATTTCAAATATTTCTGATGCTCCGATGCAATTGGTATAGAGTAATATGCATCTTTGAGGTCAATGGAGGTCATAAAGCATAATGGTCTCATAAGCTTAATAGCTGTCTCTAATGTGTCCATTTTGAAATGATGATAAGACACTGACTCATTCAGTTTCTTAAGGTTAAAAATTACTCTCTGAGACCCATCTTTTTTAGGTCGTGTGAAGATGGGGGATACTACCTGACCATCCTCAGGTGTGGAGAGCCTGATTATTCCTTTTTGGAGGAATTTCTCTATTTCATTGTCAATGACTGTTCGTTCAAATGCAGTAAAAAACTGTGTTCTCGTGGCATAAATGTGAGACTCAGGTACCAGGTTAAATTCAATGTGACAGTGGGAAACTGCATCCAAGATGAATGGATCAGTTGTTATTTTCTCCCACACATGGAGGAAATCTCGTAGCCCTCCTGCCTTAAAAGGGGGCTGATTTGAAAGAATATTAGCAATAGCACTCTGACTTACCTCTGCAGAAACTATTGGGTCTTGGATGATGGGGTCTTGGGATTCTGATGGGACCGTACTTGGCCCCAGCCTGGTGCTAAAAAAGGACGACTTGTAAACCTTGATCCCCTTCCCCTGCCATTACTCTGGCTAAAGCGGCCACGACCACGCATGCCTCTACCAGATGGGACCTTATAAGGCTCCATGCGTTGCTTTGGAGTAACTTTATTGCTGAGCTTGTTAGATTTGGTAAGCTCTTCTACCTCCTTGTTAAGGTCATCCCCAAACAGAAAAGTTGACACAGCAGTAGACGGATTGCACAGTGAGACATATTGTTTGTTCAGATCAGGGCGAATGAGATCCCTGCGTTTCAGGTTGAGATCCCTATTTGCTGATAACAATAGGACTGCTGCATGAGTCAGGGCATTTTTATGATCCCCACTAGAACTGTTACACACCTGGAGGACTGCATATAAACCTGAAATCAGCAATGCCTGTGTCTTCTGGAACGCAGAATCAGTGTTTCTGGTTTCCTGATGTAATTGTTGCCAAATTTGTTTATTTATCTTGGGAGCCACCAAATTGGTGCAGTTTTCAGGTCTCAGGTACTTTCCCTGTACCTCACTTAGCTTTTCTTTCGAGAGCTTTTCTGCAAGTAGACTTTTCACTATATCCGCCAAATTTGTATTTATGGCTGGAGATGTCTTTTCACCAATACTGAACTCTTGCGCAAGTGATTCGAATGAATCATTGCTTGAACCTTGACCGGCGTCAGGGTATTTTGGCTGAATAAACTCATTAATGTTGCTTTCCACCACAGCATCTGGGCTATTCTCTGTGCTGATTTGAGAACCCTCAGGCTCAGCTTCAACAGCTTCGAAGTCGACATAGACTTGATCAATAGAGTCTTTAACTTGAGCTAAGATATCCTTCTTAGCATCATCGAGAAGTTCAGTAAACATAGCCTTAAACTCTGCAGACGTGGGGGGTCCAGAATGGCCTGGCTTTCCAGACGGATCAGGCTTAGTCTTGTCACCCATCGTCTATAACACAAAACGAAGAGGTGAAGACAGGATTAGATAACTTGAAATCCAAAATGGCGGACACGTCCGCCACGTGTTTCGAAGCCGGTTTCAACAAACGGCTGAACTTCGCTTACAATCTCGTTGTAAACGGATATAAAAGTAATGGGCCGTAAAATCCCAAATAACTTTAAGAGTGAACAGGTATAAAGCGCGTTATACCTCGTTAGTTCGACTCAGGACACGTCCTGCAGTCACTAATTTTGCCAAGTCGAGCACTGTAACACGTAACAAGACTCGCGAAATGAATAAACAGAAATGCAGGCCATTTATGACCGAAACAGTAGTGGAACGCGTCCACTGCAAGCGAAAGACAAAATAATAAACAGAAACCAGGTAAACTTACCGTGAAATAACGGTACAGGAACCCAAATAACAGCACGATGACAAACACGTCCGAACCTACGGCGATCGATAAGTGCACTGACCTGCGGCGGTGCGTGCGCATCTCTCATGGTAACCCGGATGTACATAATGATTTGGTAGAATTTTCTTTCTTTCTTTGCAAGATATAAGCTCAAGGTTAACAAATAAAGATGTTATGCGATGTTCATGTATTTGTAATTAAGCTTAAACTATAAAAGTTTAAGCAGCAAAAATAGGTTAATGAATTTGCTAATTAAGAAATTATTGAATTTGTTTAAAAGAAATACGTACACAAATTGTCAGAAATTGCCATCATAATCATCATACTTTATTTGATATTAAGTTAAGTAGGTTTTTATCGATGGAAACCAAAGGGCTCATGTTGTGCTACTCTTAAAAAAAAAAACTGTCAAATGTTAACTTGCAAGTAAAAATTATTCATCATTATTTGTCTGTCTTCAGCTTCATTTGCTCAGATGTCAAGTTAAAACCCTAACATCAAAATTACATTTCTACTTTCTTGTCCCCATAAATTTATTTTTGTAGTAGTGAGGAGAAGTTGTTAAAATATCAAGAGAACTCACCTTGGGTGATCATACCATTAAATTCTCATGACCTCTCTGATGGCTTAATAATTGATATCAGGGGAAATTTGATGCTGATTACTCTCAGGGCTTTAAGGGTTAAAATTTGACTGTATATGTTGTGTTTAATTTTATACTCGGTGCAATAATTTTGATTTTCCTTTGTTCTTGTGTATGCTAATATATGATATTAGTATAGTTTTCAAGTTATATTCACTGCGCTACCCGGTGAATATATTCACCGGGTGGTGCGACACTTCGAAGTGCGGCCGCTAAGTTAAGTTACTGTTTATCAAGTTTTAGCTCGTTATTTTGTACTTTTTGATGTTCACATTTTTTAATTATACTAAAACAATTATTCGCCTTAGGCTCAGTAAATATTGGCGAATATTTATAATACCTCACCTACAGCTCGGTAAATATACGCCAATATTTACTTCGCCTTCGGCGAATAATTGTTAAATGAATATAAAACAAAAGAAAATCAAAATTGTACCAAGGATAAAATTAATCCACAACATACAAGTCGATTACAAAAATTTAAAAGCTTTGTTTGTGTCAAAGTTTTATTTGAACTTGAAATACAAAAAAAAGAATGTATATGTTTAATGTGTAGTCTCAAACTTGATTTGATTATTTTTTCCCATATTTTTATGTACAGTGTGCATGGGATTTATTAGGGCCAATTTACACTTACAACTTTCACAATATTAATGTTCAGTGTGAACCTCTTAGTGGCAAAGAAGCAGCTAAACTTTTATCCTTGTAAAAATTACAGTTTTGACTGCAATCATAATAATTATTACTGGTATGTACACTTACATCACTACTGATACAGTATTCTTAAAATTTCAGCATTAAAACTGCTAAATATATTTACACATTTCCTTCTGAAAAACACTGCATGTCATAATACTTTTTGTTTTTAAATATTATTCCTTTGACCCAAGGACCCATACTACATCATATCAGGTGTCAGCCTCACCACAGACTGTGTATTTAAAATATTTGCATAATCTCAGAGAAGCTCTCATTATATTTGACTGTCTGTTTGTTGATATTTTAGTAAAGCTCTTAATATTACAACTTTAAAACTTAGTTCTCAGCTGAGATTCACCTTTTTTAGCATGGGTTCTTTAAATCATTACAAGAAAATCAATAATTCAAAAGAGCCACCCCTTACTCAATTCCTATTCTTCATGCACAGGCAAAGGTGTGGCATCCATACGTGAAGTGGAAACAGCACTTGCTGAAGAAGGCTGGAACATATTTGGAAGGTTTTTGATGAACAACTGGCATTCCTTTGGTAAGTCGTGAATTGGAAGTTCTTGTCCATAGTCCCATATCTTAAGAGATGCAAGCTGCATTAGAGATGGAAGATGTCTATTAATTGAGTTTCCTGTAATCACTGTAGGCCTGAATGACCTCTGTTCTTCCAAATGTATGGTACCTTTGGTGGAAGCTTTCCACTGAATTTCAAGTCTGCGACCATCAGCTTTGAGAGAATGGATCATGTTGAGGGTGTCACAGTTAACTTTCCTTTCTTCCCAAGCTTTTGGGTACACATCCCTTGCTGTCAGAGGTCCATGGATATTGTGTTTTCTGATGCTGTTTAAGTTTTTCCTTGCCTCTTGGAGAAGTTCTGGGGTCACCATGTGCCCATATGCCTTCATTCTTTCTTCGTGCACTTCTCTGGCTGCTTCAGTGGTCCTGTCATTACTTTTTCCACTGTGCAGAATGTTCTGAACAAATGTAATTGATGCCTGTTTCGACAGCTCTGACAGGTTATCTCGAAGGTAAAGTTGTGAAAGGTTAAACTGTCTTTCAGCAATGACATTGTTCACCGGCAAACTGAAAATGTGCTTTGCATAAAACTCAAAAAGGTGGGGGGTGGCTTCTTTGTCAAAAAGGCAGCTCTGAGTTGATGTTGCTACTGTTTTAATTTCATTTAGTAGTTCTGGTTGCTGTAAACACCAAATAGTGGCCCATTTGATCAGTCCAGTTCTATCTTTAGACACCAGTGCATGGAGATTCTGCCCATGAACCTGCACATTACTTACAGACCTGTTCTCTTGTCTGTTTTCAGGAAATGCAATTGGTACTTCAAGAACCTTCAGGACAGAGTACCAGAAAGAACTTTGGTACTGTTGATCTGCTCCTAATGCAAACAACTTAGGAAATGACAACCACTCTGCTCCATGATCTTTGATTACTTTGAGCGCTTCTTGCAACATTGGTTTCTGTATTTGCTGTTGAAAGTGCATAATAGCTCCAGGATCCTTCAGCGACATCTTTATCTGCTCTTCTGTTAAAGGGAAATGCACCGATGGTGTTATTAACATCTTACTCAGTGTCTCATTGTGCTTGAGAACAGTGGCAGGCCACAGTTGTGCTAAATATCCACTTGAAAAACCAAGTTCATCATCACTTGCTTGTGATGCATTTAACGATGGAATGATGAATTTGTCAAGGAACTCAAACAGAAATTTGATTTCCACTTGAATGATAGGACAGGAACTTAGCTTGATAACATTTTGCCACACTGTGTAATGACTATCTGACTTTGGCAGTTTTTGAAGGATATGCTCCGCTAACTGCAGACATGCTTTGCCATACTTTAAGTGCCACTGTTATGTCTCGTAGTAGTAGGTCCACCTGGTGTCAACAAATAACTGAGGAAGTGGTGGCTCTTTACTTAAGATTTCAAAAGAAACATACATTGCTTTGTACTGACTTGGACGTTCATAATGTAGCCAGGATACCTTGTAAAGTAATTGTAACACATGGTTGTTATTTATGTCACCCTTAACCCCAAACCCTGCCTGGCACATCCTTCTTAGCATAATATTTAGAACATGAGGATAACATCCAACAAAAAACATTTCCCTTCCAAAAACTTTGGAATTATTTGCTATTAATCCATTGATTTTCCCTTTTTGGGATGAGGCATTATCTCCAACCAATCCTGAGACATTTGTTACCCCAAATTGACCATGAACCACATGGTGGTCCGCATCTGACTGATGCTTCCCAGAACCACTAGCTACTAAGCAGTTGGAAAGAACATAAGCTCTGGGCTTTTTTGATTCTGGGCACCATGTGTGCACACCAACAACGTGCCGCTCTTCCCCCCCCCCCCCCCCCCCCCCCCTTTATTTGAGTCATCACTCCAAAGGTGGAAATCGTATTTGCTTATTGCAAATTTTTGACGGAGTAGTTTGTCTGCCTCCCCCAAGAGGATATTCCACTCTGACAGTGTGGTTGGTGACACAACTAAATTTGTTGGGGCGCTACAGTTAAATAAAATGCTAAAAATTAAATGCAATGCAATTGGTGCCTTTTGGCAAGATAACATGCACGCATGCTGTAAATATCTAATGCAGGCCATAAACATTGCAGTTCTTTGATTTCCCCCATTTTTGCCATGGGCAAATGTATCCACAAGGGAATACTTCCTTTTGTTATCTACTTTTAAGGTTTGATTTAATTTTTTCTTTAGTTTGGTTGAAGCAGATTTCAATCCTTTTAGTTTGTTGTTGATTGTTTTTGTCTTCAACCCAGTGCTCTTTAAACGTTTCTCATGCTTTCCCACTTGTTTCCTTAGTTTGCTTGTTTCTTTCTCAAGTGTTCTTTTCCTTCTTCTTAAAAATACTGTAAACAAGAAAGAACAGTTTAAGTGAGTTTTTATTTGGTTTGTTTGTAATCAATAAAATGTTCACCTTTTACTAAAGTATGCTACACTGACACCTGAATACAGGTACTTGCTTTTCGAGGATAAACGGGAAACACTAATTTTATTTTACAAGTTTTGAAGACCCTTTCTAAGGAGCACCTGAAAACAATAAAATTAAAAGTAACTACATTTTGACCCGAAATTGATTTTTTTTAACATCTTGAATTAAAAATAAAACTGGAATGCAGCTTGAACAAGAGCTTTTAAGTTCAATAATAAATTAGTAATATTCAGGACAAAAGAAAAACAGTTTTGGTTGACAACCACATCAAATCATAAATTTTTTGTGTTGTTTCCTCAGCGGTCCGCACATTCAGTCCGACGATTTTATTTTAAGTTTTAATCCATTTCTCAGTGCTGGTAGTCGCACAAGAGGTGGGGACTAAACTATTTCAAGGATTCCTTTATTGAAACGGACGATTTCGTTTTGTATTTTGCTAAAACATTTAATGTAAAATCATATTTAGAACGTTTAAATAAATTGCACCAAGCCGAGTTGGCGGCTGTAATTAAGCTTAATCAAAGCGCATTTACTCTGTTTTCGGTAAACCGGGTCTTACAAATGTTTTCTGCTCTTTTTATCAACGAAAACAAGCTACTATGCGGCGATATTAGTCAATGAGAGGTTTTAATTTCCAGTCTGAATTTAGCTTCTCTTTGACTCGATGAATAGAAAAGAGGAAATTGGCGCGTACATGTAAAACGACGAAGGAAAACAAGAACAAAAATAGGATATAAAATTTTAAATCCGGCTGAATTTTTTCACAGATTAAGTTTTTAACAACAACTAAAACAACGTTTCTTAATCTCTTTTCTATGAAGGTGAAATAAAATGTATTTACTTCGCGCTGATATTTTAGCTAAGCTGCGTGACGACAGCGCCGCCGGCAACATTAAAAAAAATAAACCACTCGGTGCAGCTTCTTTAATTTTCAACATTCGGAACATTTTTCAGTAATTCATTTAAGTATCAAGTTTTTTAACAGGACCTGAATACTGCTCAGCACTTACCTAAACGTTTTCGTAGCGTTTCTGTTGTCTTTTTTAATGTCGCGTTTTCACACTGTAGTCGTTTACAGTCTCGAGTGAGTTTATCTACTTTTTGCTCGAGTAAAACGGTTTCGGCGCTGTTGGTCACTTGTACACCGACACTTGCACGTAATGGGTCTTGAAAGTCAACTTTTTTAATCTTCTTGTTGGGTTGAAAGTCACTTGTAAACTGGCTGCTGTGTATTTTTCTTCGCCCCATTGGCTGACATCTTGTTGCAACTTTGTTCACTTTGTTTATAGCAATTAACAAACCGAGCCTGCGTTCCCAGGAAGACAGCGGATTAACATGATAAAGTACTCTGCGCATGTCTCAAATTTTGGGCGCGTTACGGAGCAAAGGGGAGGGGGTCCCATTCCGTGAGGCCTAAAGATTCGAAAAGATAGCCAAAGTAACCTTACGCATGAGCATAAATGTGGCTGTACGCATGCGTGATTTTCTTGTCAAATCGTGCTGTGTCCCTGTTCTGTAGTGTTCAAAGGTTTCAGTACTTACGGATAAAAAATATTTCATTTCGTTGGTACGTTGCTCGCTAAACTGTCTAAAGCGATAGTTCGCGTTATGTCACCTATTGATGTTAATGGAAAAAATTGGCTGCTGAAACAAATATTTCTTTAATTTGTTTTACGGCTGGCAAATCTGAATACCAATAGTCAATAGAGAAGGTTTCTGTTTTACAAGAAGTCCAGAGGAATAGTCACTGGTGTGCTATTTCTCGATATATCCAAGGCGTTCGACTCTATAAACCATAAGATACTCCTGGGAAAGCTAGTAGAACACATAGGACTATCAGCGAGAAATCTGAGATGGTTTAAATCGTATCTCTCAGACAGACGGCAATGCATGTAAAAATAAATGGCGAAGTATCAGAGACTCACCCTGTCGACCTGAGTGTAACACAAGGAAGTATCCTAGGTCCACTTCTATTCAATGTGTACATTATGTGTACATTAACAGCTTATCAACTGCTGTAACGAAGAGTTAATTGATATTGTATGCAGATGACACTGTTCTTGTGGTTGCTGCATCGACACCCCAAGAACGTAACTTAATAATGCCCTTCGACATGACTTCAACCTAATCTTCAACTGGTATATCGACAACAAATTAACACTTAATGTAAAGAAGACTAAATTGATGCTGTCAGGAAGCAAAACAATGTTGTCGCAATTTAATAACTTTCAGTTCTTTATTGATGAAGGGCAAATAAATCGTGTTCCATCTATTAAGTATCTAGGGGTAGTACTGGATGAGAAATGGAAATGGAAGATGCATATCATTAGCCTCTTACAAAAACTAGGGCTTCGCTTTTCAGTGTTCAACCGAATTTATCATATGCTCGATAAGAGAAGTCTCATGCCATACTTTAATGGCCTTGTCCTACCACACCTGGATTATGCAGATGTTGTCTAGGGAGATCAGCCAGGTCTTACAACACAGATGAAACAATTGCAGTCCTTCCAAATCGCTTTGCAAAGAAGATTGTAAAGGCAAAAGTGGCATTAGCTGAGGCCCTGACATTGTTGCGGTGGGCCCCATTGCACGCGAGGCGTTTTGGTCATCGATATTGTCTTGTGCAAGATACATATATGCATTAAAGGGAAAGATCCCCGAACATTTCGATGTGTTCAGTTTTACAATGAGTCAACAACACGGTTATAATAGCCGAATTATGCTTACATGCCCAAATTCAGTAGGCCAAGAACGGAATGGGGCAGAAACAAAACATATTATAAAGTAATTAACGATTGGGCCTTTCTGCCGAGTGAGCTTAAGAGACTGATGCCAAAAACGATTTTTAAACACAATCTGAAACAGTTTTTATTAAACCATTTTGAACTGTAGTTGGTATTTTTAATCTTAGTTCTAGTTTTAAACCTTAGTTAGTCTTAATTTTTAGCCGTATTTATTTTTTTTAGTCATTTTTGACCTTCAATTTAGAAGACCCTTCTGAAAACCACCATTAGGTGATTGGAGGCCTCCTCTTAAAATAATATTTTTATTTATTATTTATTTATTATTCCAGAAATGACACAGTCAAGTCAGTTAGTCCTTAAGTACTTCTTTAGGATTGAATAGTTTTCAGGTCAAAGGTCTTGGCTTCCAAGTTGTGTTTCTCAGCCAGTGGCCGATCTCTTATGTTCTTCAACGTGTTTACGTTAGCGTCGGCAAGTTTAAGCGACATAACCCTCATCGCACAGGTCATATTAAAACTGTAAACAACGCTTTGTTAGTTAATTATCGGTGGTTTTTCCTCTCGTATCCTGACATCGTACTCAATTTTTCGGCTTGTTAACACTGATTGGATTTCTTTACAAATTTTGTTTCCTAGATCTCGACGTTACCTCGTACGCCATCCACTGATATAAGGCAAATGATCCGTGCGAGTCCTGTCAATTGGTTGTCAGTCTGCATGATTTGCCCATCAACGGCAAAGCAAAATGTTTAATTTCCAGAAACCAGGGCCCTTTCTCTTGTTTTCAATTTGTAACATTAGTCGAACAGCTGTATGGTCAGGAGCAATTGTAGTTTTAATATCGGCGGTTTTAGTTTGAGGAGTTAGAGGTTTAACAATCAGGAAGAAGTCAATTCTTGATTTCATTTTAAATGCACCCTATTATTAAGTGAAACACTTTTTTTCAGGATTCTTTTAATTCTAAAAATATCGACGAGATATAATTCATTCACCAAATCAACAACTAGATCTTTGTATGCAAATAGTTCCATTGAATGCCACCTTAGTAGTAATAGAAGTATGGATTTAAACCCCGCGATGGATTTCCCTTGGATTTCCTGCATACTAATTTGGATTTCCCGCATACTAATAAACGGAATCCCTTTTCATGACGTCAAGTAACTACTCCTTTTGTTATTCTGAAACAATAGGTCTGTCTGAACTTGCCCAAACTTGCCCGCTTTATACCAAATCACTTCAAAACAAAACACAACTGACACACATCATTTACAGACATAGATCAAAACAAAATGCCTTGACCAGGACTCGAACCTGGGTTACTGCGGCCACAACGCAGTGTCTTAACCGCTAGACCATCAAAGCTGTGGACATTATAACCGAATAAAACTAATAAGAGGTTTCCGAAACATTCAAGTTTAGAAGCAATAAAATTGCACAGTATTAAAAAACCGCTTCTTATTCGTATTTTCCGCAACGTTCTTATTGCCGCTTCATCGCTAGTCTCTATGTCGATTTTCAGTTTGCCAGCCATTTCCAACTTTAAGTTGTGATAACATGACTTTACCAGATCGCCTTCAAAGTTCAAACTTTTAATTATGCGAACTTACACTGAACCAAATTTGCATGAAAAATTAGCACCTCGGAAAAATAAACAAAGCAACCAATTACATGCGTTACTAAAACAATAAACCCGCACTCTGTTTAAGTTCAAATAAATTTAATAATAACAAAATGCATTAAGGTTTCATCAAATCATTTATTTATGTCAACAAAAGCTGTTTTATTTAGAACAACTCAAATCCGTATACTACACAAATGATAAGGAAATCAAAAACAAAATGTTAGAATGAAATAGCTTTACGGACGTAGCGCGAATTCACCATAAGGCCGTATTGCAGGTCTAAAGCTTTGTTGGCTTTTCAGTTCGGAAACAAAGGTTTCCTCTGAAAACGATTTTACGTTTGGTTCATCTCCGTGTAAGTAAATCCACTTTGTTTTATTGTTTGAATAATGTCTTAATTTAACTGACCAATTATTTCCTCCGCAATAATAAACTTCAGAACCTCGGACGGGGGTTGTAAGGATTTTGGGAACTGGTATATTTCTATAACGCCACGTTTATCATCCAAGAAATTTATTATTCGAGGCTGTTTTCGCAAATCCTTGATCATATATATAAAATGAAACTAGATAACAGTGTTTACTGTTGTGATGAAATGATAGGGGTACAGGAGGGGTACAGGAGGGGTACAGAAAGGGTACAGGAGGCATGAGGACCCTCAGAAGATTTTTTTTGGACACCGCATGCCACCTGAGTTGCTACGGACGCTACTCGTAAGTAAATTAGCGAGAAATTATCCACCGTGAAAGCAATTACTTTGTTCACGCCTTTGGACCAATCATAGATATAAAGAAATTCGATAACGTGTCACACTTGTCAACACTGTCGGTAAAAAAAAGTAATTAAAATTCTGAAGGAGAACAGGTATTGGCATCGAATAACGCGAACATGTACATGTTTGTCTTTTCCGGCGATGGCCACGCGTGTGAACTAAAAATAAATAAATTTATCTTTTGTAATGACTGTATTTCACTCACTGCGCAAAGATACAGCAGCCAATACGCGAATAGCCGCGAGACTGCACACGTCATGGGACACCATGTATGTGTGGTGTTAGTAACGCCACTCTCGTATATGGTATACTCTCGTATATTTTGCATACCGTAGCCTGTGAACAGGCTTCTTTCAGAGGAAATTGGGCTGAAAGAAAATCGGCGAGAGGAGAGCGCCGAGCGCGGAGTCCGCGGACTCGAGATAAGTACTAGTTCGGCATTCGTGACGTGTGACGTGCAGTTCGATTGCGTTATTTTGAGCCCACGTTTTTGGAATTACGGTAAATATTATGCGTCGATAATAAATCGTGTAAAACTTTAACTCGTACATTGTGTTCAAGTGGAATTACAACCCATTCTACAATGGAAATAATTGGATTATTCTTTATAAGGAAATGTTTCTGCTATGTGGCGCCACATTTGAAAATATTTAGCGGGATTTTCAGTCCGGAACATTGTCAGTGGGTTCTGGAGAACATGGAGAACACAAGCGATGGCGAGGTGAACGATCTGTGTTTACACAAAGTGTTTTCATCTTCGTTGGATTGAGAGAAATCGTGGTATGCCTTAAACCCTATTTTGTGCTGTGGGAAACCTTCTATGTTTTGTAGTACGGTGTTCGCGAAGATGTTTCAAGAGGAATACCAAAAAGTAGACCTCGACAATCTCTACGGAGCGAATGGAGTTCCCGCCTCTTCGCGCTGGTTCTCGGCCGATGGTCGACGCAACGAAAAAGTCTATGTTTGTACACCCTTTGGATTGATCCTGGGTATTCTGCGACAAAAATCGCTGCACCAAGATCCTTTCCTGAAGACAGACGACTTTAAGACGGTGATGAATTGGATCAACTCGTTTGACTTCCACGCTATCAGTCGGCAGAGCGAAGAGCCAGATGAAACCGATCATGAAGTGAACCTGGAACGGCTGAAATCGCTCACACAAGCTCTACAGGCACAGCTTTCCGTGGCGACTAAAGAAATCGTTGTTTTGCGAAACAAAATTAGAACTGCAGAAGATCCAGCTCCTTCTACAAGCCCGCCAACTCCTCCGTGCACTCCGAGCCCGTCAAAAGTGAAAAGCCCGCCAATTCTGTTGGACGAGAGTGGCCCGCCAAAAAGACAAAGGACGATAGATGAAATCAGGGCAGATCAAGACCTCACGCCTGCCTCCAAAAAGAAAAAAATTCGTCATACAGCGGTTGAATTAAAGAAGGAGCTTGTAAACTTGTGTGAGCAAAATGGCGAATCCCTTATGAGTGTGCTTGGAGAATGTTGTCGTCTCCCAGGAGAACATGGCCTTGACGTTCGAGAGATGTTTATTTCAGTGTTTGATTCCCTGGTCCAAGAAAAGGGCGTCCAGGCGGCATTTACAAAGCTGGTTTCAGAGGAGACGTGGGAGGAACGTATTAAAGCCATGAGAGTTCCAGACTGGATTTATCTGCTTTTCAAACTGAAAGCACGAATTTCGGACAGTGCGTGGCAGGACCTCACCAATTTGACCAGACTAGGAAGAACAGGGGTAAGTTCCTTTGTCAGTTGTCAATGAAACCGTTAATTTTTATTACACTACACGACCCAACAAAAATGTGTTAGATACAAAAGGAATGTGATGTCGGTCAGCTAGCCTGTGTACAGCTGTCCCCTCCCCTCAGGAAAAATTGGAGAAGGGGTGTCTGTGATTCACCGTCTATTTAGTGATAATCGTGTACAGGAATGCTTTTGCATAAATTATGACTCATTGAACCATCAACACTTTGACATGAATTTGACAGGTTAATCTGTGACGACCAATGAGATGCGAGATTAAACAGCAAGAAAAGTAAACACAGGAAGTCAGAGATATATTAAATGGCTCTTCAGTTTAATTACAACCGGATGAAACAGTTACGCACATGTACTTTTCAATCTTCATTTCTTAATATACCTCATACAGCATGAATTTTTCAGCACAGAAGAAAATATTAAAGGTCAAATAAACCAAAAATTTTAATTTTTTTTTCTTTATCCATTTAAAGCTATAGAAACGTTAAAGGAAACCATAATAAAGCATACTTGCGCAACAATTCGCCTTCCTGAGCCTTTAAGTAAGTCACATAGCTAAAAGTATGAAAATTTCCAAAGACTTCACGAAAATGTTTCTGAAATGGCTGTGCATGTGCTTCAAGTGGCAGGATTGTTAATGACGTCACTTTTGGCGAGCCAACCGTGTTCCCATTGTCCTCTCTTTTGGCCAATACTGAGTATTCCAACATGTGTGTAAGATTTTCACTGTTTTTGTATTGAAAATATACAGTTGTTGCTGCAGTTTATCGCAGAACAAAACACCATAGTTTTCCGCTCAGTCACTGACTTTCAATTTCAATCCTTGACTGTTTTGAGGTGGTTATCAGTGATGTCACTATTGGTTTGGCGCATGTATAGAAATTCCAGCTCTTGGATTCGACTTGTTACTACAGTCCTGTACAACACAGACATAAAATGTGTTATTTTCCATGTGCGGTGCAGTCACTTCTTCAGTATGCGCGTTGTGTTTTGATGATAATAATATGACTTCAGAATGACCTTCAACCCAATCCGTCGTTCATGCTGGGACATTTTTAGTTCCAGTAATGGCGAAGGTTCACTGGAGAAAATGACTGCTAAAAAACAGCCTTCTAGTAAGTTTTTCAATCTCAGATTTGGCACGAGTAATAATAAGTTTTCGAACATTCTAAAAACACAAAACTAAAATAAATGCTTGATTTGTTCGCAGTAGCATTTTAAAGTGCACTCTTAGGAAACTGAGTTGTAACTTATGGACTGATTGTATATAAAAATTAATGTTATTCTTATCACATTGTTGCATGATTAATAGAAAAAGACAGATGAGGCCATCTTCCCTCTAAAGAACAACATTGCAGCATTGCGGAAAGGTCTTTTTGATGTAACTAGGGATCTGGTTGGCATAGAAAGACTCCCTCTCCCAATTCTTGGCTTTGAAGTTAACCTGAAGAATGTTGTCATTTGGATCGTCAGAGAAATGCGCCTGCATGGTCCACTCCCTGATGTGATTATTTTCAATTTGAAGATTGATGGACGCCCTTTTTTTGGTAAGTGTATTATAATCATAGTTATCCAAACTGCTCTTGTTCTGTGTGCTACATACTGGAACATCAGAGATGTTTTTTTTTTTCGTTACATGGTCTATCATTTTACTTTACAGAGGAAAACAAGTCCATTCCTCTCAGGACCAAAACCCTGAAATTCATTAGTTTTTTTAGAAATTTGAATTTAGGCTTCTTTTGCAATTATTTACATTTTAAACAGGACTACCTAAAATTTGAAAGCATATTCCAGGATCTCCATTTGCAGATTCTGCCAACAGAATGCACAACAGAATGACAAGAACCTGCAGACATTTCTTTGACATGTGTTAATAATATAATAGGGACCTTGTCAACCTTTACTAAATTTGCAAGATATGAAATTCACTTATTACTATGTACTACTTCTACATGTATAGGCAAAGATCAAGTCACAGTTGGAATAGTTGCCCTTGATGCTCATCATAGGTCATCTCAAAGTGCTAAATCAGTTTACCCTCTGGCCATAGCTAATTGTAAAGAACAGAGGTCAGTTCAATATCATTTTTTTGTTCACATGCCCCCTGTACATGTATATCAGAATGACGGTCACATGCAAATAATCAATGTTTTGTTATTGTTTCTTCAGCTTTTTTTTCTTTACGTAAAAGCTCGTAATGGTAAATTTTACATCTTTAATGAATTTGTTTTCCTAGCTCGTGATAAAATTAGTCTAGAAAAATATATTTCTTGTATGACTGGTCGCGAAAATGATTTCAGAACAAAATGGTCTGTTTTTTCGTCTCTTTTAAATATGGTATAAAATCCTGTTTACTTGATGGATTGCGCTCCCATTTAATTTTAGTTACCACTAATGTTTTTACTGTGTTAGGTTTCTTTTTTGTCAGCTTCAAGTTGTAGTTTTCGTTTCGTTGCAGTTTGCCTTTTGTGAATGTTAACTGTACGTGTGTATGTTCAACAACAACAAAAAATAGCGAAAGTACTTTACTTGCAAGTTGTATAAGTATCGCATTGTAAGTAGTCTAAGCATTGTTTTTGTAAATATTGTACTGTTTCGTAAAAAAAAAAATTCCAAAAAAAAAATTGTTTCTTCAGCTCATTACCTGTGTGTACTGATATATTGTTTTTGATTTCTTCTATAGATAATTAATAGATGTATAATAATGCATTTAAACTCATCATTTCCTTTTTTATATTTTCAAGGGAGGATCTCAAAAACCTATTTGTGAACCTGAACAAGTGGAAAGAAGACCTCAAAAGAAATGGAATCCGCATAGACGGCAAACACTACCGCGTGCAATTCAAGGGTACCATATTGTATTGATTGCAAAAACTTAGTTGCAAGCATATTACTTGTTAATGGTTTTAATGTGATAGTGCCATAATAAACATTTAGGGTACATGTACCTTTATTTTTCTTCTTGGGTCTTTGATAATGCCATGAGGGTCTATAACTCCTAAGTGCTATTTGACAAAGCAACAGAACACTTCGGTGGCACGCCCGTGATTCTGTGAGTAAGACACCATGGCATTATGAAATCACCTGCAAACTTAATTTACTGATGATCAAACATTTTGTTTCGGTTGAGTGGGTCTTTGATAATGCCATGAGGGTCTAGAACTCCTAAGTGCTATTTGGCAAAAGCAACAGAACACTTCAGTGGCACGCCCGTGATTCTGTGAGTTAAGACACCATGGCATTATAAAATCACCTGCAAACTTAATTTACTGATGATCAAGCATTTTGTTTCTTGTGAGTGGGTCTTTGATAATGCCATGAGGGTCTAGAACTCCTAAGTGCTATTTGACAAAAGCAACAGAACACTTCGGTGGCACGCCCGTGATTCTGTGAGTTAAGACACCATGGCATTATAAAATCACCTGCAAACTTAATTTACTGATGATCAAGCATTTTGTTTCTTGTGAGTGGGTCTTTGATAATGCCATGAGGGTCTAGAACTCCTAAGTGCTATTTGACAAAAGCAACAGAACACTTCGGTGGCACGCCCGTGTTTCTGTGAGTTAAGACACCATGGCATTATGAAATCACCTGCTTACAGTTATCAAATGAATATCTTTTTTGTCTGGGATATAAACATCATTGACTAGTTACGTTATTGCCAAATTTCAGGAAAGCATAATGCCACAATGTTCTGATTTTGTATTTAGTAACACTTGATTACAAAGGCTTGTTGTTGCTTATGGAAAAGATTGGTGATGAAAATTTCATGCTTGGTGGACAGGGCCTTGCTGTAATGTTTTGCCTCTTCTGTACAGCATTAAGGGTAAGATATTTTTATATTTGTTTAAATCTCCAAATGTCTATTGTTAAAGAACAGCAAAATTTGTGAACAATAAACAAAATATATTTAAAAGGCCTTGCAGTTATAGCTTAATTGTACACATAAAGGTTCCCAACATAAGATTTCTTCTCATGGATACTTAGTGAATGTTTCATTTTCTAAACCAAGCACACAAAAATTGCTGTTTTAATTGCTACTTTTTATTTCATAAAATAATAATAATGATCCACCTAAAGACGTGTGGAGCCACGGTGGTCTAGTGGTTAGTGCGTCGGGCTTTCAACCTGAAGGTCGATGGTTCGAAGCCTGGTCTCTGCCGTCGTGTTGTTTCCTTAGACAAGAAACTTTACTCCACACTGTCTCTCTCCACCCAGGTGTATAAATGGGTACCGGCGACAAAAAATGCTGGGGGTAACCCTGCGATGGACTAGCATCCCATCCAGGGGGGAGTAGCAATATTCCTAGTCGCTTCATGCTACAGAAACCGGGTTTAAGCTCCGGCCGTTGTGAGCCTTCTGGCTCGTGTGCGCGACTTTACTTTACTTTACTACCTAAAGACGTAGACTGACAACAATGGCTAGATGCATCAACATTTTGGCTTGATTATACACTTATCTAAGTTATATTTTATCCTAGGCTTGCGACTGCGATTTGGGAAAGCATGAGGTTTGCCTAGAACACTTCCTTGAAACAAAGGCAAACATTGGTGGGTAAGTGCATGTGTAATGTAATACTATAATACAAAGCAAACTTTATTGATCGCTCCAGAAGGGTTTGTGTGGAGACAGTTACAACCAAATAAGTTTATAACTTAAAAATTCACAAACTAAATAATTAGTAATAAAATAATTTGAAGCAGAAAATAAGGCCTAAATGCTTGCTATTGAGATTCAAGTAGTTTAACACCACATTTTGCAAGAAGTTTCTTTTAATTAATATATTTATTTGTTATAATTTTTAGTTTCAAAGGATTGAGAGATGACCTCACATGCATTCTTGAAGAGGACTTGTCTTCAATGTGCCTTTGTGCACTGCACTGTGAGATGCGCAACACCGAACAACTATTGAAAAGTGTGGGGTTGTTAGCCCATGAAATAGGTTCCCTCCAGGAATGTAACGAGACACTCCGCAAATATGGGCCTGAGAACTTCCATGGAGACCGGATAAGTCTAAAGTTGAGACAAGGGCAACAGACAGCCGCAAGTAGAAATAACATTTCTGTTGCCTCCTTTTCAGGTCAGTAAATTCTAAAGATTGTTCTTGGTGTGGCTGAGAATTATTGTGAATTATTTGTTATACATGTAGACAAGAGTGTTTTACTGAAAAATAGACCACTATTAGTCTTGTAAAATTCATATGAAACTTTATATCTCCTGTGTTCAAACAATACTCACACGCTGTGCTTGTTCAGAAAATATTGCTTTTACTCAAAAATAAAATTCATATCTTTGCACCGCTTGCAACATCTTGTATATATTCTATGTCACACAAACATATTATTAAAGTATATGTTGTAGGTTAAAATTATTTCAAACTAGGTTAATTTTTATTTTCCTTTGTCTGAGATTTTGTTAATGAATCTGGGACAAAGGGAAATAAAAATTAACCTAGTTTGAAATAATTTTAACCAAAAATAATTTTAACCCACAACATATACAATATGAAATACATTATTTTCATTTTTTTGTGTTGTTAGGAAGCACTGAACGTCAAATACTGACTGCCATCGAAGAGATCGTGGAGAACTCCTTGCCAGCGGCAAAGCCAAGACCCTGAAGCTGCCAAACTATGTGTCATTAACAAGATCTCTTTTTGTGAGGCAAGGCAAAAGGTATAAAGAATAATGTTTTAAATCATTTTGTTGGTAACCCACAAAACATTGTCAAATATTATGATATTAATCAGACAAGTGTGCAACTCTTAAATTCATGGACATTTGATTTTCTATTTGTATTGACCATATACATTGTACTAGTGTGATTGCAACACTATTACATTAATTTAGTAGTTCAACTACACATGACAGTGGCAATGTAATACACTAGTTTCTTAAAGCCTGTTGTTTTCTTGCTTGACAGTACTTCAGTGACATGTTGCTTGTGTTTGCGTTCGTTGTACTTGCTCTTATGCTTTCACTACTTGTGCTTATTTCGCGAACATTTTGATTTTGCATGGAAGTTAAAACAAACAATTTTCACCGCAGCGACGTTTTTAAAAATTCGTAGGCAAGCAAAATAATGATTCGCAAATTACCTGCGGATCAAAATTATTTGATCGCTGTTTTTGAACCTGCGCTTATTAATTTCAAGCTCGTCTTCACGGCGAAACTATCGGGCATGTTTCTTGTGCTTGCATCGCCAATGGGCTAACCAACTCTTTTAATTCTACACAAAAACGATTTCATCAAACTGGGAAGTGTCACGAATAAATCGAAATAAAGTGAAGTTTGTGGAAACGGACGTAGCATCTCTCGTGAGATTGCAACAATACATTTATTCTGTTTATGTTCGATTATAAACGTCGCGAAAAAAAGGTGCTCCGTTTCAGCTAAATCGGAAAACCCTATTCTAAAATTTGCTATTTTAAAAAAGTTAATTCCTCGTCAGCTGTCAGAAAGGCTAAGATATTAAGAGTGAGTCCACCATAGGACCAGGCAAGTGTGGCACAAGCCATCTCTCCGATTTCTACTAAACTTTGCCAGTATAAAGGTTTCGATAAAAGATTTAAAAATCCAAAGTAGTTTACATCTGCCATTATTCCAAGAGGAACTGGGCACCCCCATAGTTATTTTGTGGCAAAACCCCTCAAGTTATCATATATTTTGTGTAAAATACATACAGTTGTAACACTCACAGGATATAAAGGAATTCATTCAAACATTACACGTGTAATGTTTGTCCCTTAAGTAACCTCAAAACACAATTTCAAGAGAAATAGTATAGCAGCCGTCAATCAACAGACGTTAAGTATTAACCCTGTCACGCAAAATTTCAAATATGTCAAAAAATGATCGATTTGAGAGGAAATTATCTCTAATGAGAAAATTTCTTCTAACGAGATAATACCACTGTAAATCAGATCTATCCTAGAACTTTTAAAAACAGTTAAAAAATTTTTGGCCTCAATTTTAACCCATTGAAAAATTTAAACTAAAGTTAATACATAACCACAAATTCATACTTGAAGAGTTACTTCTATTCTAGTTTACAGGATATTGAAAAGGCATAAACGGTCGATTTCATATAACATGAAATGGAATTATAGGTCATATGAATCGAAAGGATAAGAAATAAACTAACAAAGAATTATTCATGCAAAAACAGTCACGCAACAGTCCAAAACATATTTCAAAACAATTGGAAACATGCTTGATTATGCAATATTCATATGCAAGTACAAATAGCTTTATAGTTTTCATTTGCTTGGAAATTAGCTAAGAAAATACTCTAACAGCTTTTATATGCTTTTATATGCGTGCGTGTTCGGTTTATACGATCGGGAAGCATATGTCACACAATCTTTTAAAAGGTCGCTTACATGCATTACATCTGACGTCTCTATTAGCCAGTCCAAAACAACCTCTGGTTGTAATTATATAATTACCTTTAGAGTAAGAAGTCGGACAGGCTAAACACTTAACTCCGACAGTATTTTCTCCAGGTGCCACGTCAAATGCCGTAAAGCATGTCAAAGCAAATTCCAAATCCACCTCCGAAAATGCAGTGTATCAAAATACCAAAAATTGCTCATGAGCTAGCTATTGAGTACATACCCTAGGCATGTATCCATTGTCAGTGTGAAAAAGACAAAAAATGTCACGTTAAAAGCTCTGGACGCAAGCAGAACATACCAATAACCGCAATAAAAGGACCAAAATGACTGTTGACCAAAATATAAATTTGTATACCTGCAAGCGTGACAGGATTGAGTCCTACGTCGTACTGGTCAGCGTTATGTACCACAGGAATACCAGTGGTCAAAACAACGCAAAACCAGGAGTCGAGGAATCGGCTCATGGCAAAACTAATTCATCCATGCATTTGCAAAGAAAAATGTTGAATACATTGAAAAGAATAATCTGACTTTTGTATCGATACTCCTTTATGTTAAAGAAAACCCATTAAATTTCTCTGCTGGTTTACTTCAAGAGTTTTGTACTTGTAATACCGTAAAGTGTCTAAATTCTTGCGGGAGTTTAAATTTGTGACTATTTTGTATTTTGCGGGATGTAATTTCTACGATTACTTTGGTATTTTAAGAGACTGAATTTAATTGAAGGAAGGTTTGTTCTCTGAGACAAATGCTTACATGCAATAATGTTGAACATTGTCAGATTATCACATTAGGTGTGAACTGCTCTCTTGTCGGGATTGTTGAAATCAACGCGATTTTCAATGCTTCGAAATGCCAGTGGTAATGTTAAGGTTTTACGAGAGGTATGATTTCAGCGATTCACAAGCTAGTACAGATGTATGTAATCGCAGGATCGCTGCAATGAAAACCCACTTACGTAGATTTATCAATGAAGGTCATGACGTGCAAGCAGCGCATTATGTGAAGGCTACCTTGAATCTCCTGTCAAAGTATGGCCAAACATTCTTTTCCAAGCATACAAGCCTTTATCAATTTTAAGTTTCATTCCAACGGTCAGAGAGTTTGGAATGTTAGGGGCAGATAGGGGGAGTTGGGTTGGATGGCTAGCCACCGCTCTTTAGACCGTCAGTTTTAACAGTTTTCCTTTTAACTGCAACAATGAAAAATTTTATAAACTTAGGCATATACCCGTAGCCACCCCCCATAAAAAAATCCTGGATCCGCCCCTGAAGGTATACGACGTTTGCCAAGGAAAGTACTTTACCAATGCACAGCTAATGAAAACGGGGCCTCCTTAAGAAGCTACCAACATGAAAATTATGGAAGAATTCGGAATTCCAGACAAAGAGGTCTGCGCAGTCACACTCACCTCTTTGTCAAATGGGGAATGCAGTGGTGGAAAAGATACACAATCCATTCAAGATGATGCATTACCCGACGAATGCCAGATCATGGATCAAGACGAGGAAGTTAGCTTTTTCTGTCCAGAAGAAGGATTCGTTAAAAAATGTGACCTTCGACAACTTGCAGAAACACCTCAACACAGGAAACCACTTCCTCAAACTCGAGAAGGAATCTTCTTACAACGCAATTAAAAGAAAGTGGGGAGAAGCCTTCAGGAGTGGTGTTTCATCAGTGGTTACACTGAGCACCTTCAGTCGGCATTATCTGAACAGCAATCGTGAACGAACATCCTACATTCGTCTGCAGACGAGGGTTGTCCTTTAAAAAAGACGAGAAAAGCAACACGCTTTTCAGATAAAGTGAAGCTTTATCTCAGAGGTGTCAGTTCTTGGAAGGACAAAACAAAGGAAGAAAGGCCAACTCAGCAGACATCTCCTCCAAGCTAAAAAGTATCAGGTCGGAAAACACTGGTGGAAAGATGTTTGCTATAGAAGATTGGCTTACCCGACCAAGCAGGTTGCAAGCCACAGGGTTAAACAAGAGTGGTCAACTGTGCTCTGGAAAGGTACAGCTTCATCACAAGCACAGATTTCATTTTTGGCACTTATGTGTAGCGTTATTTGGGACGGACCATTATTTCTCTGGAGGGGGGGTTGAGAAATTTCCCTCTGCAAACAATTTTTTTTTTAATTTATGCGCCTCTGCAATCATTTTTTTTCCAAGAGCACCTTCCTGCAAAAATTTTTTTTCATGTTTTTTTACAGTGCTATCTTCTCTGGTGCCAAAAATATTTGAGCTAATAAGCTATTTTTCGAAAAAAAAAATCAATAGTGCTATAGCCAATTATTTTGGCCACATACGCTCCTTGTTATTTATAGTTGGGTTTGTTCTTCCTTTATAAGCTTTTATACATCACTTGCCGTTTTAATTCCTACGCAACTACTGGCGCAAATAAAGGGCGATTCCATGCACAGTACCGAAGTCCTGATCCTCTTTGACGTTGTTCCCACAGGCCATCATACTCGTACCACCTGGCCTGTGGTACCAGCGGGTGAAGGCAGGCACATTGCTGATTTAAACTGATTTCATCGCCATAGGTTACTCCAAATAACTTGTAAACAGTGAGATTCTTACCTTAAGCCCTGGCACAACGAAGAGCTTTTTGGCTGCTTTTTGTGAAGGCAAGGTGAAGGCGGTTTGTCTTGTGCAGCCAAATGGAAAGAGACATCTTGAAGCTATTTTCAGCTGTATTTGCTTTCGCATCACTGAGCAATATTTCAGTTTTGGAACTAATATTTTTTAAAAGTTTATCTGACTTCTCTGCAAACATTTTTTTTTACACATGGCATGTTTTCAAACAATTTATTTTGTCTTTTCAGGCCCTGCAAACAATTTTTTTCAATATTTCTCACTCCCCCCCCCCCCCCCCCCCCCCCCCCCCCCCTCCCCCTTAGGTCGGTCCGAGGACACTGAGCCAAAGCTGTAACGCTTGACTATCATAAGGAACAAATTAAAGCACCCTAAGCGTTAATGTCCTCTCTGTATATTGTGGTTATCCATGGGTAAACAGAGAACCGTTGATGAGGAGGAGGGGGAAGGGAGCGTGTGAGGTGTTGTGGGTTATGTTTTTAGACATCTCCTTGTGGTATGGAATTGTTTGCGGGTTGAATTTTTTTAATCACAAAAATAAATCAATACAAAAAATACTCTCGTAAAACCTTTTTATTCGGGATGCTTTGCTGCAAGCCAAGCCTGCTTGACTTATGAATTCGGTTGTGTTTCATCCTAAGAATGTTCTGTTTCAAGTGGTTTGTAGCCTGCGGCTTAGTTTTTCTGTTTTCAAGTGTTTTTGAGATTAAGAGTTTAGATGAATTGATTAAAAGGTTGGTGCTTTCTTGAAGTCGCAAATTCAAACTCCTGCAAGAATATGACTCTTTACGGTATTACTAGCAAACAAGAGAAAATGATATTTTCTCTTGAAGTAAACCCGCAGAGAAATTTAAAGTTTTTTTTAACATAATGGAGTATGAATACAAAAAACAGATTATTATTTTCAATTTATTCAACATATTTCTTTGCAAAAATGTGAGGAAAAATTAGTTACATGTATGTCTCCCGGTTTTACGTTGCTTCGACCACTGGTACTCCTGTGGCACCTAACGCTGACCAGTATGATGTAGGACTCAATCCTGTCACGCTCGCAGGTACAAATTTATATTTTGGTCCTTTTGGGGTTATAGGTATGTTCTGCTGGCGTCCAGATCTTTTAACGTGACATATTTTTGTCTTTTTCCTAATGGATACATGCCTTACATGCCTAGGGCATGTACTCAATAGCCAGCTCATGAGCAATTTTTGGTATTTTGATACACTGCATTTTCGGAGGTGGATTTGGAATTTGCTTTGACATGCTTTACGGCATTTCACGTGGCACTGGAGAAAATACTGGCGGAGTTAAGTGTTTAGCCTGTCCGACTTCTTACTCTAAAGGTAATTATAAAATTACAACCAGAGGTTGTTTTGGACTGGCTAATAGAGACGTCAGATGTAATGCATGTAAGCGACCTTTTAAAAGATTGTGTGACATATGCTTCCCGATCGTATAAACCGAGCACGCACGCATATAAAAGCATATAAAAGCTGTTAGAGTATTTTCTTAGCTCATTTCCAAGCAAATGAAAACTATAAAGCTATTTGTACTTGAATATGAATATTACATAATCAAGCATGTTTCCAATTGTTTTGAAATATGTTTTGGACTGTTGCGTGACTGTTTTTGCATGAATAATTCTTTGTTAGTTTATTTCTTATCCTTTCGATTCTTATGACCTATAATTTTATTTCATTTTATATGAAATCGACCTTTTGTGCGTTTTCAACATGCTGTAAACTAGAATAGAAGTAACTCTTCAAGTATGAATTTGAAGTTATGTATTAACTTCAGTTTAAATTTTTCAATGGGTTAAAATTGAGGCCAAAAATGTTTTAACTGTTTTTAAAAGTTGTAGGATAGATCTGATTTAGAGTAGTATTATCTCGTTAGAAGAAATTTTCTCATTAGAGATAATTTCCTCTCAAATCGATCATTTTTTGACATATTTGAAATGTTGCGTGACAGGGTTAATGATTAACGTCTGTTGATTGACAGCTGCTATACCATTTCTCTTGAAATTGTGTTTGGAGGTTACTTAAGGGACAAACATTACACATGTTATGTTTGAATGAATTCCTTTATATCCTGTGAGTGTTACAACTGTATCCATTTTATACTAAATATATGATAATTTTAGGGGTTTTGCCACAAAATAACTATGGGGGTGCCCAGTTCCTCTTGGAATAATGGCAGATGTAAACTACTTTGGATTTTTAAATCTTTTATCGAAACCTTTATACTGGCAAAGTTTGGTTGAAATCGGAGAGATGGCTTGTGCCACACTTGCCTGGTCCTATGGTGGACTCACTCTTAATAGACAAAACCGTGTATCTCGCACACGTATCCTGTTTTTGCGGTAAAAGTTGTCAATTAAATTTTGAGTTAATTGGGCAAAATCTGTCAAGTCATGACTTGTGACTAACATGAAACACGCATTTGTGAAGGCCTCCAGGGCATCATATTGCGTGAACTATCAACAGATCCATTGTTTTATATTGCGTAATCGGTCAGTTTAGTTGACCGAAGATCGAGTATCTAAGGCTTGAGGGTTCTCATGGGTACAGGAGTTTTCACCACCACCACCACCACAATTTTATTGTTTTCACCACCACCATAATTCTATTGCTTTCACCACCACCACCACCACAATTCTCCACCACCACCACCACCACCACCACAATTCTCCGCCACCACCACCACCACCACCACAATTCTATTGTTTTCACCACCACCACCACAATTCTCCCCCACCACCACCACCACCACCACCACTACAATTCTCCGCCACCACCACCACCACCACCACCCCCACCACAATTCTCCGCCGCCACCACCATCACCACCACCTCCGCCACCACCACATCGACCCCACATCGACCGCACATTGACCCCACATCGACCTCACATCGACCCCACATCGACCCTTCATCGACCCCACATCGACCCTTCATCGACCCCACATCGACCTCATATCGACCTCACATCGACCCCACATCGACCTAAATTGACCCTACATCGATCCCACACCGACCC
Organism: Dendrophyllia cribrosa; assembly: GCA_024195265.1. Taxonomy (NCBI): domain Eukaryota; kingdom Metazoa; phylum Cnidaria; class Anthozoa; order Scleractinia; family Dendrophylliidae; genus Dendrophyllia; species Dendrophyllia cribrosa. Next base: position 17,296,223 of record JAJLRJ010000004.1, read on the forward strand.
TACATCGACCCCACATCGACCCTACATCGACCTCACATCGACCCTACATCGACCCCACATCGACCCTACATCGACCCTACATCGACCCCGCATGGTGGTGGAGGTGGTGGTGGCGGTGGTGGTGGTGGTGGTGGCGGAGAATTGTGGTGGTGGTGTTGTTGTTGTTGTTGTTGGTGGTGGTGGTGGTGGTGGAGAATTGTGGTGGTGGTGGTGGTGAAAACAATAGAATTGTGGTGGTGGTGGTGGTGAAAGCAATAGAATTGTGGTGGTGGTGGTGGTGGTGGTGGTGGTGGTGGTGGTGGTGGTGAAAGCAATAGAATTGTGGTGGTGGTGGGAGTGGTGGTAGGAGTGGTGGTGGATTTGCAAAAACAGCCTCGAATAATAAATTTCTTGGATATTAAACGCGGCGTTATAGAAATATACCAGTTCCCGAAATCTTTACAATCCCCGTCCGAGTTCTAAAGTTTATTACTGCGGAGGAAATAATTTATCAGTTAAATAAAGACATTATTCAAACGATAAAACAAAGTGAATTTACTTACACAGAGATGAACCAAACGTAAAATCGGTTAAGAGGAAACCTTTGCTTCCGAAAAAAAGCCAACAAAGCTTTAGGCCTGCAATACGGCCTCATAGTGAATTCGCGCTACGTCCGTAAAGTAATTTCATTCTAATATTTTGTTCTTGATTCAGTCTTATCATTTGTGGAGTACATGGATTTGAGTTGTTCTAGATAAAACAGCTTTTGTTGACATAATGATTTGATGAAACCTTAATGCATTTTGTTATTATTTAATTTATTTGAACTTAATCAAAGAGGGGGTTTATTGTTTTAGTAACGCATGTAATTGGTTGCTTTGTTGATCTTTCCGAGGTGCTAATTTTCCATGCAAATTTAGAGTTCAGTGTTCGCATAATTAAAAGTTTGAACTTTGAAGGCGATCTGGTAAAGTCATGTTATCAAAACTTAAAGTTGGTAATCGCTGGCAAGTAGTATAGGAGTTGGGGGTACTAGATCAAAAATTTGATCTATTACCAAACCCAACTCAAATACTACTTTCCATATAATGGTTTCTAATTTATGGAATATACATAATGGTTTCTAATTTATGGAATATACATAATGGTTTCTAATTTCTGGAATATACATAATGGTTTCTAATTTATGGAATATACATAATGGTTTCTAATTTCTGGAATATACATAATGGTTTCTAATTTCTGGAATATATATTTTGATCTCGTATTTTGAATTTCATATTTTTGGAAAACTATATGTTTTCATCTGATAATACCACAACATAGTCTCATTGGATTCAATTTAATTAAAGAATGATGGCATAATGTCCATATGCATAACTGTTGATTCCGTCTTCTTGTATATATCGTTTGTCATCAAAACAACTGAGTGATACTTTATTGATTTCATAACTTCCTAATTGATGGTTTTGACTTCTGATTGTTTTCATTCTATGATGCATCTGTTTTTTTTCAAATAGCGTATTTTTATAGTTTTCATGTTTGATATTATTTTTTATAACATTCTTTTTAATCCCTTTAGCAGTCTTACCTCCTGATTGGTTGTCTTTCATATAGCTATACATTTTTGATCGTAGGCCGACAAATTCACAAATAGGAACTCCTGCAGCCTCATCTTTGAATTTACCAATCACTTTTTTATTAGTTTTATCGAAATACAATGAGCTTTCAGGGTAGTCGCTGTTATCAAACAAATGTTTATCATTCCAGAAGTCTGAGTAGACATCTTCAGCTTCGATTTCATAAGTTAAACTGTCTGTATCAGTAAATAGAAGTCTAGCCTTATTATACTTCTTTTTGATGTAGTTATAATGAAAATCATACATTAATGTCTTACTAAGATCTAGGATACACATACCCACATATGCCGGCCTGTTTAGGGTTAGTGTTTCTTTGATCTTATGAACGGCTACAAGGTTTTCATTGAAGATTTTACTACTTACATATGTCGGTTTAGCAGCCATTTTTAATAGTTTCTTTTCATCAGTTACTAATCTAACATCTATTCTCTTTCTGATATTTTCCATTGTTTTTCCAAATACTGAATTATTCATAAGTTTGAAGAAATCTTTCTCAAAAGCATTTTTAGCATTAGTTCTTTTCTGAGTGTTGAAATCAATATATTGCTTCAACCATGCGGACTGATTGAACTCTAGTACTCGATAAACTTTAGTTATTTTCAAACCGAGATCAGTGTATAATTGTAGGTTTCTGTAATGAAGAACATACTTTTCTTTGTTTCTTAAAGTTGGAATCAGTTTTTGTACAAGGCCTGTTGATATATTATATTTAGTAGCTATCTTTTTGCAATACCCAGACAACATATTTCCAGTTACTTTAACCTTCTCTGGTCCTAATGGGTAGTCATTATGAAGGTTGTGCAATTCTTCAGGATATTCCAGGTCAACTTCTAGTATTAAACCTTTATTGCTATCTTCTTTATATTTAGCTAAGTCTAACTTATTAATCTGATTTTCTGTCATCCATTTGAAACCACCGGTTGGTAGGTATTGTGACATAGCCCAACCATAGAGATTGTTAGCATCAAGATACATAATATACTTTGAGGGCGCCTTCTCATTGTATGATTTCATGTATTTATTGTTTGCTTTTCCATATCGATTAGCTATATAAGAAATACCACCTCTCATACCCTTTTCAATGAATTGAAACATGTCAATATCAGTCATCAGTTCTAATTTAATATTAGTCATTTTTAGCATAGCGTCCCAAGATAAGCCGGGAGATGTAAAATAATGGCATGGGTCTAATTTGTAGTATTGCAGACAGGTCTTTCGAAAGTTTTCAAACACATCAGCTAACAGAAGGATGTCAGATTTAAGATATAAATCATGGTACTCACCCATATTTTTAAGCATGAATGTTTCCCAGACAGTTTGAGCATGCTTATAGTCTTCATCTGATATACATTTATCATTTAAGATGCTGTAAAATTCTTCTTTTAGTGGCAGTTTTTTATTGAATTTATCAAAACTGTCCATGAAGTCGTATGGATAGACTCCTTTTTGTGACATTAAATCAAGCTTTTCACCTTTGAATTGTTGAGAGGTATATTTTAATGATTCTTTTGGTAGATTGCTTACCAGTTTTTCCAAACTAGAGCTCATAAATTGGAAACTATCAAGGAAGGTAAGATGATTGCCAAGCATGAAAGCCATATACTTTTCCATGTTGTTAGGTATAGCATTGATATTCATTTGACACTTTTCACCTTTTTTATTTGTATATGTATGCTTCTTAACAATTTCACCAATTTCTTGCATTATAAAATGGCTGTCATATCCGCGGAGATTATGAAATATTACTGGAATTTTATCAGTTATTCGAAAGTTAAGATTACAATCTTGATGCGCTGATCCTCTATACTTGCCAGTTATATGACAATGATCTCGAACTTTAATATCTTTCTCTGTATACTTTTTATCACATATATGGCATTCTTTAGCTTTTTGAAATTCCTCTTCATCATCTTTTGTCATTCTTAATGGTTTCTTGAAATATTTTTTCATAACCTTCTTACAATATTTAACTTCCTCCAGCATAGCTTCCATAAATTTGTAAACGGCTTTTTCACCCCTATATATTTGCGCTGGTTTAGTGTATTTATCATTATAGCAACAAACGACCTTATAACCATAACTACAGTCTGTATGCTTCTGATAAGCCTCTGTGTATGATTTATCATTATCAGGTTGACAACCATGTATTTTTTCAGTAATAGCCTCAAAATCTGCATAAATAACAAATGGTACTGGTAGTTGTTTATGGAAATTGTTGAATTTTAGTATATTATTATCTTTGTCAGGCATTTTTAACGCTTGTGCGCCATTCACTTGCATACAGTTTTCTTTATGATCAGTTAATACTCTTTCAGAGCTGAAGCATTGAAGACAATACATGCAGAAATGTTTTCTTTCTTTGTGTTTTGTCTGATTGTACATTAACTTATTAAAATCTTTGATCAACACATAGTGCTTTTTTTCATTTTCTGTTATCAGAAGAAGATTCATGCGGTCTTTATATTTTTCTTTTGAGACATAAATTGGGTATGGTTGTTTGTCTTCATAACCGAAAACATTGATGTTAATCTTATTTTGTTTTTCTATCTTGTTGTACTGTTTGGCGGTGACTGGGAATTCAATCCCCGAATAATTTAAATTTTCAATGAATGGTTTGTCAACTTTTTTAATTCTCTGTGGGTATTTGTCTTGAGGATTTAGATGTCTGATGTGACACCACCTAAAGCATTCATTATCCTCATTTTTCATGTTGATCAATCCCTTCGCACTGTTTCTGAGTTCTTGGGGTAGTTTAATATATGAAGAGCCTCTCATTGGTTGATATTTTACAATATTGAGATAATGATTGTCAACTGATTTAACAGTCCAACCAGACCCTTCAGATATCCATTGAGCTATTTTATTTAAGATTTGCTGTTTTGACAATTGTAGTGCTTCATTAATCTCTAGATTATTTATCATTGTTTGAGCTACACTGTTGAAATATGCAGTCTTATACACTATTTCATTATCTGATATTTTTGTAAATGTAACCTTAAGCGTTTCAACAAATTTTAGACCTTTCATAGATGTTAGTATATTTGTAATATGATATGTAGCAGCCTTTCTTGTGTTTTGTAGTTGCACCAGCGGGTCTTTGTTATTTTTTATATTAATTTCAAAAGACTTTGTATAGCCTTTCAGAGCTTTATCTGTTTGCTCTATCTTAGTCCTTGGTAATGGGACTGGTTTTTTAGTTCTTGGTGCTGGCACTGGTGGAAAAATTATATTGTTTTCATAATCTTGAACCATTTGATTTACACTCTTACGAGGTGCTGGGATTGGTTTGACAGTCCTTGGTGTTGGAACTGGTTTTGTATCATCTACCACAATTTCAGGTTTTTTCTTCTCTTGCTTCAATAGCATTTTGATTAGTTGAGACTTACTCAATTTTTTTAATTCTGATTTTTCCATTATCTATATATATAATTATATATAATATTTCTTTAAGTCATTTTCACAGTGCGTTTATTTTTGGAATCATTTTTGAAATAATTTGAGATAGTTATATATGATTGGTCATATATGATTATCTTTTTATGATATCCTTGTGTTATTCGTTGTTGTATTTTTGTGAATTCAATTGATGAATCATAGTTTTATTGTGTTTATATTTACTTGCAGGATGAAAATATTTATTACATTCAATACAATGATATTTATTATCTGGATTGTCATTATACTTCTTACAATAAAGACGTCCCATAATACGTTTTTCTTCATCGGTCATATACTTTTTAGGTCTTCCCCTTGATTGTTTTACCATTACTATATAGTATGATTATTTTTTTAAGTCATTTTAGTGCGTTTAAATATGGTTGATAATAGCCAGAAACATTAAGAGGCACTCCGTCTAAGATCCGACCGGTCAATTTTCGGCGGTAAATGAAATTCTTTCATTTTTTCTGCAGAAGTAAAACATCATGCCGTAAGTACGAAAATCGTATTTGTTTGGCCTCGTTTCTTTTAATACTTTAGTTTGGTCGTTTTTTCCGAAGCGACCATAGGGTAAGCCAATCCGTCGTTCGTATCACTGATTTTTGACTAAAACTCGAAGCGCCCTGTGACAATGTTTTTTTTTTCACAGCAAGCTCATATTTACACAGAGATATATATCAGTAATGAACTTTCTTTTAAGGGTAAAATCAACCTGGTTCATGTCGCACAAAATTAGTTATGATTTTTTTCGTACACCCTCCTATCGGTACCAGGCGAGCAGGTGGCGAAGGGCCTCCATAAAAATTGTCATTTTGCAAAACTGGGACCTGATCTAAAAGTAACTCGCATATATTTTATCAGACCAAGGTCTGGTCTACAAATAACTGCAATAAAATTTGTGGGCACTCGTCATATAATGGTATAAAAATTTCAAACAAATTCACCAAACTAGAAAATTTCATCATCATTCGGCCATTTTAAAAGGCTTGTTTAATTTCCTTCAATTGCATTTAAAACATGTTCAACCCGCCAGAAATTGAAAAATAGACTATATAACAGTTCAGACATAAAAGCATTTATAAAGCTTACCTGAATTCTGTTACAAATTCGTCCACAAATTCGTCCTCATTCGTACACTCCATCTTCCAACAGTTGAATCATTGTCACGCAACACCCTGAACACCGGCCTGAGTGAAACAGTAGTTCGGATCACCGAATACAACAAAAGCCCAACTTATGTTCATTCGATGATATTTGAAGTTTAATGAACAGAAGCCTCGTGGTATTTGATGCGAATAACAGCAGCTACTCTGTTGGTTAGGAATGATGATGAGGTGCTGGTTGAACTCGCCTGGTCGGTATAAACACAGTGTGTAAACAGTGCTCTCGTGCGGAATGTCATTCAGTTTGTAATCTGCTTGAGATGAGAACCGTTCCAGTGTAAACAAAGCTCTTCTTAAATCCTTTATAATGTTCTGAAAAAACTGCCCAATCAAGCAACTACTGGACATTATCTCCACCAATACGACAACTGAACACCATTTTATATTTTGAACCAACAGCTAATCGAGTGACCGCTGACCTTTTCGTGACAGGATTCTCGTGTGAAGTCGAATAAAAAGTAAACATTGTGCATCTTTCGAAGTGTTTCATAGTTTGTTTCCACCTTGCTTCGTTCAGAAAAATTTAAGTATGTCGGGTTTTTGTTCTTTCTATTCACTTGTGAGCGGTCAATGTGGCCCAAGTAAGGAAAAGCGTGACACTGTTCCTTTGACGGAGTGCAATGATGATATCTCAGGGCACCTGGCAAGTTGTCATTTGTCAAACGAAGACGTGTGCGAGAGAGATTTAATTTTGGCCAGGGTGGGACTTTTTGGGCTAGATGAAGGCAAATTGCAAAGATGAAAATTTGTCCTAAACACAGAGAAGGCCTCGGGAGATTTTGGCGTCCGCCAAGATCATGTCAGTATCCAGGACATACCGGTAAAACGAAGGCAGTCACTGGTAGGCATGTAATCAATTTTGAGAAGGCGAAGGAAATAAATAACTTGTTTGGCAAGAACGCAGGTGTAGGATCACGTAAGTATCTCTTTCTCATTCTTTAAAGCGCAAATCTACAAAAGTAAGAAAACACAAATACCAGAGTGACCAACGCGATATTCTGTTATTCGTGACACTTTGGGTTGTTTTCAAATCGTTTTATAATTTCATATTCTTAATTTAATTATCATTACGTTATCCTTTCTTTCTTCAGCTATATGTACGGCATGTCGAAAGAAGCACAAAGAGAAGATTGAAAAAGATGCAAACTGGCTACGCCCACAGCTATTAAGCGAAGACGACTCTTGTCAATCTGAGTTGAACAGGTCTGTACACCTCCGTTGATTTTTAAATTATGTTTTTATTGCTGGAAATGTATTTTTTGAAACAAGCAATGGAAAGTGTTTAATTCGATTAATTCATCATTTATTTCATTTAATTTCAAATAGTGAAATACGAACATTATACAACCATAAATAAAGGTAATACCGCTTCATTTAGTCAATATTTATTTATTTGTTTTTGCATTACAGGGGCGTAGCTACCTGTACGCTCGTACGCACGTGCGTACCTAAAAAAAGTCGGAAAAAAGAAAGGTTTGGGACTTGAGGGTGGGGGAGGAGGTCAGGGGAGTGTTTGAAAATTGATTGTGCGTACCTCTGAAAACGTTTTGGTTACGCCTCTGCATTATAGTGAAAGATTTTAGAACATTTATTTTGCTTTATAGGACTTCTAAGCAAAAGGCTGTATTAGCTGTTGAAGAAGCCACGGCGTCCACTCCCATTGGACAACATGCACTGCCTAACAAAGATTGGTCATTGTGGACCCCAGGAATGGCATCCGAGTGTTCTCCTGGAGTCTCTACTGAAAACATTATTTGTGTATACAACTCAGCGATGAATGAAATTGCAAATCACATACCAGGTGAGAAGCACAGACCACTTGACTCCCAGCTCAAAACTGCATGGGACAAGTGTAGTAAACAGGAGCAGAAAAACTGTGTGGAGAAAGCTAAGGAAGACTGTTTGCTTGTTTGTAAAGTAATATGTCCACAAGATGCTGAAATACTTTTTAACGCACTGGCTTCAAAAGAAGAGGATAAATATCAAGTGTCTGATGATCTTAAAATGCTGATGAGTGCGTTTAAAAATGCGAATTCAAAGAACGTGAAAACGCAGATATTGAGCCTATATGCTCATAGGTTTCCGATTGACACCTTGAAGAAAATTCATGAGCCATATGAAAAACTTTCATCATGGCAAATCAAGCGGGCAAGGGCTCACGCAAAAATGCACAATCCAGGAGCCCCCCTGGTTAAGGAAATCAGACATCGTCAGCGACTTGACATGCTCAAGGTGGAGCATTTCATTGATTTTGCTAATCGGCCTTACTTCTATCAGGACGTTGCTTACGGTAACAGAGTCCTGAAACTTGATAGTGGAGAAACGATAGAAATGCCAAACGTAGTGCGCACAGTTACAAGATCCACTATGATCAGTCAGTACTTAGAGTTATGTCAAGAGGAGCAGTTTGAACCACTGAGCCAATCGACCTTATATAAGATTCTTGAGGTGCGAGAAGCATCGCAACGTAAATCACTCCAAGGCCTAGACAACACTGCCGCTGATGGTGCTTCAGGTTTTCAGACAGTTGAACGAATTTTGGACGAATTAGAGAAAGCAGGGGTGAGTAAGCTGTGGTGCAATGATGCAAGGCGCGCACTGAAAGATGGTAAGCGCTACTTAAAAACCAACTATCGTGTTCATTGCAAAGATGACGAATCCACATGCCCAGATCACTGTCGGAAGTTCGCGCTCTCCGACGGTTGCGACCCAGATTTCCAGGAGAAATGCTCTCACTTACACAGTACAATCTGTACAGATTGCGAAGCCCTGAAGTCTGTCCTAGGTGACATTGAGACTAAAATTACATCTTCCTCAGCTAATTTGTACAGCAAAGAACACCAGGAAGATCTCCTGTTCGACTTTGAGCAAGCTAAGGCCGACATAATTCATTGGAAAGCACATATTTTACGTTCCGTCAATCAGGACAGCGCAAAGCAGGATGCTCTCAAATTGTTAGCGGATGGAGACCATGTACTGATAGTTATGGACTGGGCCATGAAATTCCTACAGTTGAAATTCAGGGAAAAACAGTCCGATTGGTTCGGAAAGCGCGGAATCAGCTGGCACATTTCCACAGTTCTGTCGTGTGAGGCTGGTGATGAAGATAAGGAGTTGCAATCTTACGCCCACCTCGTGGACGGCTCCTGCCAGCAAGACTGGTTTGCAGTTTGCTCCATTCTTGAAAATGTTTTGGGTGTTATCAAGGCCCAGAAACCAAACGTCACAAAAGCCTTCCTTAGATCTGATGAAGCGGGGTGCTATCACAACAACAATCTTACAGTGGCTGTTAGAGATGTAGGGGAGAGAAGTGGTATTGAGGTCTGTAGGTTTGACTTCTCGGAACCGCAGTACGGTAAAGATGTTTGTGACCGTATCTTATGCCCAATGAAGTCTACCATCAGAAGATACTGTAATGAAGGCCATGACGTACTATCGGCAAGTGATATGTATGTTGCCTTGTCAGAACGTCCTGTGAAAGGTACAACAGCCTGCGTATGTTCAATTAGTGAAGATCAAAAAAATGTGCTGGTGAACAAAATGGACGGTTTTAGCAAGTTTCACAATTTTGCGTACGAAGAAAGAGGTGTGCGCGTTTGGAAGGCGTTTGGAAAAGGTCCAGGGAAACTTATCCTCTATGATAAGCTCTATAATAGCCATCAAGGACAAACTGGTCTTTTAGTAAAAAAGGATTTCTTTCCTTTTCGATGCAGCCGCTACTGTAAGTTCACCGCAGTATCTCAACCTGATCAGGATGCCATGTTCGAATGTTCTGAGCCTGGTTGCCGTAAGGCGTTTAAGAAGTTTAGTGATCTTGAAATCCACCTAGAGGTTGGGGATCATGATAGGAAGAAATCTTCTGAAACCTCATACGACAAATTAAGGAGAGAGTGGGCAGAAAAATTCTCAACCGTGGACACAGTCGAAAGAGACAGTACTCCTCTGTTAAAGCAGGCAGGGGAACAACTGGCTTCAGAACGTGAAAGCCTTAGCGTGGGTTGGGCTTTGCACACAACACGAGGAGGAGCGACAAGATTTAGTGAAAATGTGAAAGATTATTTGACAGCCAAATTCGATCTCGGTGAGCGATCAGGTTTAAAAGCAGATCCAGCACAAGTTGCCCTGGACATGCGTACTGCAAGGGATGAAGGAAATAACAGACTGTTTGGGAGAGAGGAATGGATTTCCAAAACGCAAGTTCAAGGATATTTTTCTCGGCTGGCAGCAAAGAGAAGGAGGCCCGGCAGGGAGCAAATCACTCCAGAGGAATTATTGGAAGAAGAAATAGAGCAAGAAAGGAAAGACGTTCTTCACACAATTGAAGAGAGACTCAGTTTACAACATCCCATGACATATGACATTTTCTGCTTGTGTGACTATGTGAAAGAGGACAAACTAAGCAAGTTTAACGTCAGTATGCTGAAAGTGATTTTAAAGTTTTTTGACGTATCCTTTCATTCAAAAGACAGGAAGAAGGACCTTGTTGATAAACTTTCGGCATTTGTACAGGGATGCAACTGCTTCGAGTCCAGCGCTTAAAGTGAGCTAAGGGTGGTCAGCCGTTTTAGTAGTAAACATAACAATGGCAGATTCCGGCGAGGCTTCAAAATAATATTGTTGTTGTATTGGTGGAGATAATGTCCAGTATTTTCTTGATTTTGCAGTTTCTTCAGAACATTATATAGGATTTACGAAGAACTTTGTGACATTGGAACGGTTCTCATGTCAAGCAGATTACAAACTGAACGACATTCCGCCCGAGAGCACTGTTACACACTGTGTTTACCGACCAGGCGAGTTCAACCAGCACCTCATCATTCCTAACCAACAGTGTAGCCGCCGTTATTTGCATCAAATACCACGAGGCTTCTGTTGGTTAACCTTCAAATATCGAATGAACATAAGTTGGGCTTTTGTTGTATTCGGTGATCCGAACCACTGTTTCACTCAGGCCGGTGTTGCGTGACAATGATAAAACTGTTGGAAGATGGAGTGTACGAATGAGGACGAATTTGTGGACGAATTTGTAACAGAATTATGGTAAGCTTTATAAATTCTTTAACTGTCTGAACTGTTATATAGTCTATTTTTTAATTTCTGGCGGGTTTAACATGTTTTAAATGCAAATGAAGGAAATTAAACAAGCCTTTTAAAATGGGCGAATGATAATGAAATTTTCTAGTTTGGTGAATTTGTTTGAAATTTTTATACCATTATATGACGAGTGCCCACAAATTTTATTGCAGTTATTTGTAGACCAGACCTTGGTCTGATAAAATATTTGCGAGTTACTTTTAGATCAGGTCCCAGTTTTGCGAAATGACAATTTTTTATGGAGGCCCTTCGCCACCTGCTCGCCTGGTACCGATAGGAGGGTGTACGAAAAAAATCATAACTAATTTTGTGCGACATGAACCAGGTTGATTTTACGCTTAAAAGAAAGTTCATTACTGATATATATCTCTGTGTAAATATGAGCTTGCTGTGAAAACATACATTGTCACAGGGCGCTTTGAGTTTTAGTCAAAAATCAGTGTTACGAACGACGGATTGGCTTACCCTATGGTCGCTCCGGAAAAAACGACCAAACTCAAGTATTAAAAGAAACGAAGCCAAACAAATACGATTTTCGTACTTAGGACATGATGTTTTATTTCTGCAGAAAAAATGAAAGAATTTCATTTACCGCCGAAAATTGACCGGTCGGATCTTAGACGGAGTGCCTCTTAATATTTTTGGCTACCAATGAATAGCGAATGCAAAGATATAAATATCTCAGAAATTTCTGGGATACTTGTAAATAGTAACATCTCTTTAAACCTTTTTTAAAGCCAAGTCTCATTAATCAAATTTGCATTACTTGTTGTATTCACAGGTGTAAAAATATTATTTTCACGTTTGAGATATTCGACATTATCAACTTTGGTTTGTTTCAACACATTACATTCATCATCGTATCTATTGTTTTCTATCTCATTGCAGATAATATTCAATAACTGTTTCAATGTTATATCTTCATCAATTTCATGTATTTTTTTATGATAAAGTTTCAATAATTTCTTTTTATATTGTAACAGATCCAATCTACGCTCATTATCATATATTTTATCATGAAGATTGTCTATTTCATCTTCACATTCCTGAATTTGAAAATTTATTTTTTTGATATATTTCTCAATGCCACTCATGATACATATATGTTAGATATTTTTGACATCTTTTAACGGTATCCATGAATTAAATTCTTTTGGATAACCAGACCATGATACCAAAGCTTGTTTTTTCTTGTAATCCCTCCTAATGACTTTGCCAATTCTGAATACATCCTGTTCTGCTAATTGTAATTCAGGTTCATAAAATGACCCTTCTATTGATTCATTATTAAGATCCTTTAACTTATATGTAATAGGGTTTGTGTATTGGATTTTATCAACTGTGAATACCTCTTCAGTCCAATTACTTGTATATCCTTTATCAAATACCTTTCTTTTATACTTTGAAATTCTAACCTTATCACCAACTTTGAATTTTACTTTTGATGATGATGGTTCCATATCACCATATAAAGTGAGATATACACTTCCCTCGTTCTTTTTATTTACTTCTGCCGGTTTCATTTTGATGCTTGAATGCTTTGTACTGTTGTATTCATTTAATAGTTTTGGTAACATGTCTAAATATTGTGTTGTATTTTGAGCTGTAAATTGTTTCCACATTTTAGATTTTAATGTTCTGTTAAATCTCTCAATAACAACAGCTTTACCTTCATTGAAAGTAGAATACATCTCAATATTATTTTTCTTTAGCCAGTCATTGAAAGTTTTATTATAGAATTCAGATCCTTGATCTACCCATAAATATTTCGGTTTTCTTTTATACTTTTTAATAACATCATCAAATTAATCATTCCATTTCAAAAGAGGACCACAGTTTGCAGTATATCACCATTGATAATGCCATTGCAGGGATCTTAAGCTTGGGTCAAGGGTCATATTTGGCCAAGACAGATATCGAGTCTGCCTTTCGCCTTATCCCGCTTCGCCCCTCTGACTACGAGCTTTTCGGTATGTACTGGGAAGGTTCTTATTACTATGACAAGGTTCTCCCATTCGGATTGCGAAGTGCCCCCTTTCTATTCAACCAGTTTTCGGAGGCTATTGAATGGATCCTCCTCAATAAGTGCTCTATTTCTTTCGTTTGTCACATTCTTGACGATTTTTTAATTATTGAGCCTGCCTCTGCCTCACCTGTACCCAGCCAGTGCTGCCAGCAGAGCTTGTCTAGCATGTTGCTTGCCTTAAAGAATTTTGGCATTCCGATTGCTGTGAACAAGACTCAAGGGCCCTGTACCTCCCTCGAATTTATGGGGATTATTCTGGACTCTGTTAGGATGGAGGCCCGTCTTCCTTATGATAAGGTGGAGCGTATTCTGACTTCCCTGACTGGTTTCAAGTCCAAAAAATCATGTACTTTGAGGGAATTACAATCTCTTATTGGTACGCTGAATTTTGCTTGTAGGGTTGTTCCCCCTGGAAGACCTTTCCTGCAGCGCATGATCGAGTTGACCCGCAATGTTTCTCAACCTCATTACCATGTCAAGTTAAGCTCTGGCTTTTTTAAGGACCTCAGTATGTGGCAAAAGTTTATTTCGGGGTGGAATGGAGCTAGCTTTTTCTTATCCACTTCTTGGGTCAACTCAGACACTATGCATCTGCATACTGATGCCTTCGGCTCCTTCGGTTTCGGTGGTATCTTTGGCTCCCAGTGGTTTCAAGGCCAATGGAGAGCCCACCAGCAACTTGGGCAACCTGGTCTTAGCATTGCTTGGCAAGAGCTTTTCGCTTTGGTTGTCGCCTGCCATTTGTGGGGCTCAACGTTTTCCAATAAGCGTATCCTGTTTTTCTGTGACAACCTGTCCGTAGTTGACATTGTGAATTCCAAGCGATCTCGCATTCCTAGGGTAATGGACTTGGTCCGCCACCTGACCCTTTTGACACTCAGGTACAATTTTTACCTGAAGGTCCACCATATTGAAGGCAAAAGGAATGAAATTGCTGATTCAATTTCTCGCTTTCAGATGGAAAGGTTTCGCATGCTGGCTCCGCACGCAGACCCAGCCCCCTGTCCAGTACCTCAGGAGCTCTGGGAGATTTAGACGCAGATATCAATCACTACTTCAATCTCTCTATTGCCGCCTCCACTGAGCAGACTTACACTTCTGCCGAAAAACGATTCTTGGATTTCTGTTCTCTATACCGCCCTACCTCCGGGAGATGTTTTCCAGCGGACGAGGATACCCTTATCCAATATGCTGCCTTCCTGGCTAAGTCAATTAAATATTCATCTATCAAGGGTTATCTTGCCGCTGTTCGCCATTTTCACATTCGCCGTGGTTTTGTTCTTGATCTCAACAAATGTCTTCGCTTACAGTTGGTTTGCAGAGGCATCAAACGTTCACAGGGTACTAGCTTAACTAGAGTTCGGTTACCCCTTACAGTCAAACACCTCAGGCTCTTTTACTGTCTGTTGGCAATCTCTTATACCCCTAATTATGATTCAGTCATGCTCTGGGCAGCGATGACGCTCGCCTTCTTTGGTTTCCTGCGCCTTGGGAAGTTAACTTGCAATACCAAATTCTCTTCCGAATCACATTTGTCCCCGGGTGATGTTACATTCCTCCCCTCCTGGGAAAAGCCGGATCACATGTCAGTCCGCATAAAAATTTCTAAGACCGATCCATTTAGATCTGGCCAGACTATTCTCATAGGTCAAACACACCAGCCAGTCTGTCCAGTACAAGCAATGAAGATCATTAAAATTGGAATGCGTCAAATCAAGCTGATAATTCTGAGTCAATGTAATCGTAACCCTAAATGTTGTATTATCGAATTCAAGAGTGATAGGATACGTATCACCAGTCTTCGTTATATCCTTGATATATGTATTGAAGTCTGTATAATTCCATACTCCGGCTGGAAAGGTGATGTTGTTAAATGTTGAACCACTATCAGAGCTAAATTTAATTAATTGATTATTGTATCCAGCATTAACATTAAACCATGTAAAACTCATATTGATAATTCGGTTAAGGCCGATCATATATTGAATATTACTATCCAAATCTATAGACCTGTTAAATTTAGTTGTAAAATCCTCAGGTTTATTATTCAATTGATTTTTTACACTATAAGATGATAAAACTATCTCTCGTTCCATTTATATAATAAAGTTACATAAATTATATTTTGAAATATTGACTATACAATTTACTATATTGTGACCTATTGATTTTCGACATTTTCAATAATGTGTCCAATATAGTAACTCCCATATTTCGCATCTCAATGCTGGTATTCCCTGCCAATCTTTCACCAATAATCAATTCCAATTTTTTCGAAAGCTGCTTTACATCATTAAAAAACATAATATTTCCACCTCTCTGTTTTCTTCCTCGGCCGTTGATTCCGGAACCTTTCATTGTTTGCAGTTTAGTCTCATAATGTTTTATGTATTCATTTAAAGTAACTCTTGCGTTGTCTATTCTTTTGTTTCGCATTTGCCTTTCACCTGATGATATCTCCCCCTTATTGTATTGTTTTGTAACATTTGATTTATAGCCACCTAATTGACTTCTTTTTGCTTTGGCCTGCTTTATAATCTTATTAAGATAGGCCTTAGTCTTTTTATGTGTCATTTCTGGTTGATTTAACCTCATTTCCACATTTTCATAATCCGTAATACCAATATCATTCAAAATCTCATTACTTATATCTTCATCATCTAATCCATAGTCCATCTCTTCTTCTTCATATTCTGGTGGTAATTCATCAGGTTCATCACCAAAGTACTGAGGATCAACATAAATCTCCTTCTTCCCTTCTAAAATATCCTTCAACGATTCTTCATATGTTGGTGGTTTCGGTACAAGTTGTTTCTCTTGATTTGGTGGGACATAATCACCAAATAAATCATCAACTTGCATGTCTTCGAAAGGGTCAACTTCAGGCATGTAGTCAATACCTTGGTCACCTTTTTTAGGTGCTCGTTTCTTTCTTATAGGTACCCTTAAATCTAAATTACTGTCGATAACATCATCTAATTTACTAGTTACTGGTTTGAATACCTTCGTCAACGATTCCTGACTTATCTGCTGACCAAGATGATGTTTTGTGATTGCATCATGTACATATTTGATCTTATCCCCTAATTCAGTTTTCCTCTTTGCGAGTTCTTTCCACTTAAGTAAACTCATTTATTATATTATTACATTACATAAAAAATGAAAATCATATATAAAAAAGAGCATTTTACACCGTGTTGTACACCGTGTTGTACACCGTGTTATACACCATGTTATATTGAAATAATATACCCATATAATATAAATGATAATACCAAATTACGACGTTGAAGACGATGTGGTCTCGAACTTTAGACAGTTATATGATTTCATGCCCGATCGATCATTTCGGATGTTGGTTTGCGGCCCAAGTGGTTCGGGAAAAACAAATACACTTATGCATATGATTTACAATTTATTGTACTTTGATAAAATATACCTGTATGCGAAAAACTTAGAGCAGTCCAAGTACCAGAATCTTATGGATATGTTCCAGCCAATAAGTGATGAAGCTGGTTATGATGTTATTGAAGCAAGCAATAATGAAATTATTCCTGTAAATGATATTGATAGTGAAAGTCAGAAAATGGTAATATTCGACGATTTCGTATGTGATAAAAACCAAAAACCATTAGTCGACTATTTTATACGAGGGAGACATAAAAATTGCAGTGTGATTTATCTGAGTCAAAGCTACTATAAGACACCAAAAGACATAAGATTGAACTGTTCACATTTCTGTCTTTACGAATTCCCAAGTACCAATGAGAAAAGTCTAATTTGCCGTGAAAACAGTATTTCAAAACAATTATATGATAAAGCAACTAAAGAACCATTTTCATTCATATATATTGATAAACCAAGGAAATTCACAACCAAGAATTTCAATGAAAAAATATAATATACTCATATTATATATAATGAGTTATTCAAACGGATTACTACCATCAACAACAACAACAACAACATCACAAGGGCCACCAGGCCCGCCAGGCGTTGGCTTCAAATTGACAGATGATGGTAATTATGATATGCAAAATAAAAAAATAGTAAATATAGGAACAGTTACTGGTTTGAATGATGTAGTTGATTTCAAATTTATTAGAAATACATTTGTTAGTAAGCATTTACCATTAGTTACAGCAAATCTTGATATGAAAAACAATAATATAAGAAATTTAAAAACACCAATTTCAGAAAAAGATGCTGTTAATAAAGAGTATGGAGACACGCATTATTTAAAATTAGATGGAACAACTCATATGGTGGGGGATCTTGATATGCGGGGACATAAACTAATTTTACCCGGTGAGATTGATATGGATAGAAAATTAATCACAAACATGGACGCTGATTTGAATAATGACCTGGCTGCTGTTAATTCGATAACTCTCAAAAATCAGGTCAATAACAAAGCAAACATTACAGATGCATATATGAAAAACAAAAGAATAGTATTGAATGATCATTTAGATGCTAATTATCATTCTTTATTAAATGTTCAAGCAGCTGGGGATAATGATGCTTTCCCTTTTTTCCATGGGAAGACACATTTTTTAAATTATGACGGTCAACAATATGATGCGAAGAATAAGAAAATCATAAATATCAACACAGATGAAAACCAAGATCTTTCAGCTGTGAATATGATAACTCTAAAAAAATATCATCCCGATGTTCCTGATCACACTCATGAAGTTACTAAAAACATTGATTTGAAAGAACTTTTTAATGTTGTTAAGTCGAAACAACAGACATACTTGGATTTAGCTGCAAATTACAACAATCTTGTTAGTTATAATGATGTAAAAAACATTTTTCTTTCTCGTAAAGAGATGTTGATGATGGAAACGGGCCTTGATATGAATAAAAATACGATCTTCAATGTAAAAGATCCAATAGCAGTTGATCACGCTACAAATAAAGGATATGTTGACACAAAAACTGGTGATAACAACACAAGAATAAATCAAAATACGAATGCAATAAATAATTTAGAAACACTCAAACTTGATAAAACTATTTCCAGCGATCTTGATATGGGAAATAAAAAGATTGTTAATCTAGCAACTCCTAAACCAAATGAGAATGACGCTGCTATAAATGTTTCATTCTTCAACACCGAACTCAATGATTCCAATACAAACTTGTACACACGAATAACGGATGATTATAAGAGTTATGTAAACAAGTCACACATAACTCCATCTACATTGAAAGATG
Organism: Dendrophyllia cribrosa; assembly: GCA_024195265.1. Lineage (NCBI taxonomy): Eukaryota > Metazoa > Cnidaria > Anthozoa > Scleractinia > Dendrophylliidae > Dendrophyllia > Dendrophyllia cribrosa. Next base: position 17,314,786 of record JAJLRJ010000004.1, read on the forward strand.
TTTTCAGATATCTAATGGAAGATGTAGATGAGAGCTCCTCAGAAAGTAATATAGTTGTTAATGGAATTATCAATTTTGCTGCATCACCTCACCAAATCAATAAGAAAGCCTATGATATAACACTTACAACAGACAAATAATGATGACTTCAGGTCAAGGATAGGTTTCAATGCATACAAACTTCCTCAAGGTGAGTTCACTTTGGTAATCGAGTTTTTTGTTCCAGATAAAGCTCATATTAGTTCAACATCTGTCACTGTTGTCTCAACAGTTATCAACATCGGTCAGCAAACAACAAAGATTTTCAACACTGAAGGATATACGAAAAGCATTGTTCATTTACACAAATGGCAGGTCTCTCCACCTGAATATATAATGATAGATCTTCATGGAAGAATAACAAAAGGAAATACAAATAAAGCACATCTAATCGTTTATGGTGTTCAAGGACATGTCTCGAGTGTCGATCCAGATGTATTTGATACTGTTTTTGTAATTGAAAATGGAAAAATGGTTATGGAGACCGATATTGATATGAATGGTAGAAACATAATTGGTTTACCTATAAAGAAACAAAAATTCATATTTTTAGGCAATTATATGAAAAATAAGAACACTAATGATATCATATTCAACGGTTCATCATCATTTATTGCGTTAACTAATTTGAAAATAGTAAAATTAGGGTTGATAATATTGGACGATAAACCGCCTGAAGGATACAAAAAAATGGTTATCTTGATCGGTAACAATTCTTTTGGACCTCAACTATGGGATAAAACATCTAATAAAATTTATTACACTTTCAATATTTTATCTTCAATTATCAATTTCAGGGAAGGTACAGTTGTACAAATCAAATTACTATCAATTGATCATATTACATATGCACCTTATAATTGCCATATCAGTGTACTTTTTGAAGAGTTTTAATATAATAACTAAAACAGGCATCTTCAATTTTAATCACATAGGAAAAACATACACCATATTTTTATATATAAAAGCTACATTTAATATAATCAATAAATATATATGCTGAATTTGGATAACGCAATTAATTTTTGCAATAAATTTTTTACAACTCAAAAAAACCTGCATCCTAATACTAAAGATGAAATCTTGAAATCTTCTTTAATTTAACAATATTTGTACATTAACTATTTGAATAAGCCAATATCATTTAACCAAATATTAGAAAAACACCCTGACATTGGATTAATAGGACCAGGTTCTTGTACTCTAAATACCAATTACCAATTTTTAATTAAACATGCTATTTTTCATGATGCATTTGGAAGATTTTATAATGACTATGAAATGGGGCCTGGATACACATATTGCTTCCTTTCAATGCCGAAGAAATTAAAAAGATCTCCAATAATGGGTCAAATAAGTGGTGTAATTTATTGTCTTCTTTCAAATCCTAAAATATAATTATTATCCAAATATATAATATAAAATGACGAAAACAGAAATATTCAATTTTAATCATATTGACAGATATATCAGCCAAGAAAAATTATCTGAAATCAAAGCATTATACCGATTCTACCACAAAAGATTTTGGTGTTATATGAAGGCTTTCAAATATTTTAAGAGATTGAATTTAGCTATTAATGTAACTTCAACAGGCTTAATAGTTATTGGTACTGTAGCTGGTAGTATCACATTAAATCCTGCTATACTAGCTTCTATTTCTGGAGCTGGTTTAGTGCTAAAAACAGTAAGTGAAATTAAGAATTATAAAAAGAAAATAGAAATGTCTAAATTTGCATACACAACATATCAAAAAGTATTAGTTGATTTACGCTCATGTCTCAGAGGAAATCAATTCAACCACACTGTTTTCATCAATGAAATGAGACAGTTAGATGAAATAATCATCGATCTTTGTCCTCTTGCTGATAAATTCGAGAAACAGTATGATAAAAAATTTGAGTAAACCTTCAAGTAAACTTTACTAACAAACTTCATTCAATAACTCATTCATAGGGAAACCCCCTTTGCATGACGATATTGGATCATTTATTAATAATTGTTTGTATTTGATCACCTATTAACAATAGGATATTATCCCAATATTGTTTATAGCAAGTTAATGTTCTTTTCGATTTAGATAAAGGTATATCATTTTCAATTGGTAATTTTAACATCTTAAATAATTGTTTTAAAATGTAATCAATATTTATCATACGTTTTCGGTTTCCATTTATCTGTGGCAAAATTTTATCTATCTCCTCAAAAATTTTCATGATTTTAGTTATATTATTGTTTGATATCTGTAATTTGTGTTGGCTACAGATGTCATTTATTGTGTTTTGGATATGATATTTCCGATGATATACCGATTTTCGCCGTATTTTAAATCGATTTTCAAAATAGTCAATATATTTTTCATTAACATAATTATATCCGTAAACGCAGCCACATTTTATACAAACACTCATGCCATCTATATTATTTATATCTTGTTCACTACAACATGACTCGACCACTCTCACACTACTATCAACTTCTACTAATTTTACGTCACAAAAATCACAAATAAAATTACCCATTGCTTTCAATTCATCGTGAATTATCTTATCACAATTCATTCTATACTATTATATGAGATAATATTTTTAAAACAATAGCTATAAGCGGCACGTGTCTAAATTCCCAGAAAACAAAAATAGCGAACATGAGTGTTGTTTTTCATGCGGTTTAGCGAGTGGATTATATATCATTCACTAAATCAAATGATAACATGCAAATCTTGTTTTGCTTGAAAAAGGTTTTTTCCCTTCCTCAATGGAAACAAAAGAGAACAATGGCAAGTGGATTTTGCATCATCCACCATTTGATTGGTTGAGGGAAATCATACGACTGTCTCATGACCTTGAAATGCAATATTATGACTCATTTTCCTGGGGGAACCTCCTATTGTATGACATCATTGACTTTCTGTGTTTCCGAGAATTGTGTCACGCAAAGGATTCTATTATGTGAAATCACGCAATGGAATAAACGCACCATTTTGTTTTTATTAACATATAGTTTCATTTGATTTTTTCATTTGATTTCGTCATTTAATATTTCCATTTAATTTTTGCTATTATATGGAAACATATAGTTTAATTATTTTATGGAAACATATAGTTTTCCAAAAACTGGTTTACATTAAATGGAAACAAAAAAACTGGTTACCATCATATGGAAAGTAGTATTTGAGTTGGGTTTGGTAATAGATCAAATTTTTGATCTAGTACCCCCAACTCCTATACTACTCTGGCAAACTTAAAATCGACATAGAGACTAGTGATGTAGCGGCAATAAGAATGTTGCGGTAAATACGCATAAGAAGCGGTTTTTTATACTGTGCAATTTTATTGCTTCTAAACTTGAATGTTTCGGAAACCTCTAATTAGTTTTATTCGGTTATAATGTCCACAGCTTTGATGAACTAGTTGTTAAGACACTGCGTTGTGGCCGTAGTAACCCAGGTTCGAGTCCTGGTCAAGGCATTTTGTTTTGATCTATGTCTGTAAATGATGTGTGTCAGTTGTGTTTTGTTTTGAAGTGATTTGGTAAAAAGCGGGCAAGTTTGGGCCGGTCTATTGTTTCTATTGTTTCAGAATAACACAAAAGGAATAGGTAGTTGACGTCATGAAAAGGCATTCCGTTTATTAGTATGCAGGAAGGCATATTGTGACGTCATTGACTAGGCCTAGCTAATGAGGGGAACGCATACGGAACGCAAAGGAAACGCAGTAACGAGGCTAATCTTTGACCCTATACTACTACTCACCTTTCTTCGTAACGTCGATATGCAAATAGTTCCATTGAATGCCACCTTGTAGTTCGTAATGTCGATAACCTCAAGGGTGGCATTCCAGTCACTCCTTCGACAATTAAATTAATTAAAAAAGATTAAAATCTCACCCAGAGTTTCAGTAAATGTTTTTCTGAAGAGCAGCGTTGTTTGGCGCTTAGTTATTGCAAAATGTGGAGTTGAATTCTTTGATTTACAAAATGTAGGCGCTAATTAACACAATCCTACCGTCCTCATCTCCCCAGCAATTTTCAATTCGGATATCAAACAATGCAATTAGCAAGATGCAGACACCTTTTTCATAAGGGACGGACCATTAGATTTTTGAGGGGGGGGGGGGGGGGGGGTTGGGCAATTTTTTGGTGCAGGATATTTTTTTCTACGCTCGAGACTGTGCAGGATTTGTCTTTTTGGCTCGATTTGCTTGCATGATATTTTTTTGGCGAGTCTATATGTTTTAATGCCTGACACATATACGTGTTAGGAATACTAGAAAGGGCATACTAGAGACAGGAATACTATAGCAAGTCAGATCTGATGTAACAGCAGCTTGATAGCATGAAGCCTGGCTGCGGTGTTGTAACTGCCCCTACAATTTTCTTTACACCAGCCCCCTGTTGATGTCGCTTCCACAGCCCATCGTAGCACACCCAACCACCTTACAATTACAGGGGCGGCACCGGAAATATAATGTTGGTGGGGCGAATCTCCTGTGCCGAGCGCTGAAGGCGCGAGCTTCTAGGGGGGTCCGGGGGCATGCTCCCCCGGGAAATTTTTGAAATGAAACTCTCTGAAATGCTATTTCCAGCGTTCCTGAGAACGGAGAAACAGTTTCCAAAGCCATCTTTAAATTCAGTTTAATTCTCATGAAAAGTACATGTACACGAAACACTTTCTGAAACTTGGATGTAACTCCATTTTGGTTGTTTGTTCAAAGTAAATTCGACTGTCACTCGAATATTCTCTGTCAATTCTTTTCAGTATGGGAAGGCTTTGGAAACGAATTTTCCAAAGCGATTTTTTTCTGTCATTGGAGGCAGAAAGAAACTGATTTCCAATATCAGCCATGTTCAATTTGTCAGTTAATGCAATGTCTGGATAATGCAATGATTTAATCTTTTTTGTGACATAGTTTGTTCGTAGATATGTCTTGAGCCTTCTTAGGGCAGAGGCCAAGCGCTAACTCACAGCATTGATGGATTTGTTTGATGGATTTGTCGGTAGCTGGAGTCCGATAGCTGACGTCCGAGTAACTCAAGGGGTATTGAAATGCTTGGTTCACAATATCCAATCTCCAGTCTAAAGTCAGTCACAATATCTCCGATGCTAAAATTGTAGGCTTTTGATTAATTAACGGAATATTTATTTTGCAAACTCTAATGCATTAAAGCGCCCCGCCATCAGATCTGGTCAAAGGATGTTGCTACACTATTCATCTCCGCCCGCCGCCAGTTTGAGCTGTCGAAAGTTGGTGGGGCAAATGCCCCACCTGCCCCACCGGTAGCGCCGCCCTTGCAATTACAAGCTTGTTGTACAACACATAAACAAAGTATTTCTCATCCATTGAGATATACATGTACCTACAATGCCACTGTACAACTATAAAAGAGCCATTCCTTGTGTCAGAAAATATCTTACATGCTTATGAAATCAGCTAAAAAGCCTACAAAGAAACACATCTTACGTCGGGTCAAAAATAAACCATTGTTATTGGCTAAACTAAACAAGCCAATGAGAAGATAGAACATTTGATCCTCCCCAATGCAAGCGCTCATAATTAAGTCGCTAACATTCTACAACGTCAGTGTGATTTATTTGTGTTCTGACCATCTGCTCCTGGATATAAAATATTGTTCTAAAAATATAAAGCTTTGCAGGAATTTTTTTTTCAGGGGTTTTTGTTTTGCACGATATTTTTTTTGCAGTTCAAGGCCGTGCTCGAATTTTTTTTTGGTATTTGCCCAACCCCCCCCTCAAAAATCTAATGGTCCGTCCCTAAAAAAAAAAGTGTGAAACAAAAAATGCCTCGCCATTCAGTTTTCCAAAGTTAATTCGTCTCCCGGTTGGGAGTAAGTTTCTTAAGCGAAAATAAAACGCAATTTTGATCCTTTGAATAGAAAGATACTTCTTCTCTTAAGTAAACTTCTAAGGCATCTTACATTTAGAGAGATATAAGGTTAAATAAGCGTGTAACGGAAAGAAAAAAAAAACAATAAATAAATACAAAACACACAGCAAAACATAAACTTGTCTAGTCTGGGGAATTTGAATTACAAAATTGTTGACGTTTTTCAGAGTTCCTTAATATCTTCTTTCCACTGCATTTGCCGCGGACTCCCATTCATAGACGTAATTTAGTTATTTTTCCATCGAGAGACCATACCTTTTCGATCTTTCCATTTCTATGTTTCTCCAATGCAATACTCATCATGTGATACTCATCGTGCCTCTGCGATATGGAGTTAGGTTTTCATTGATAAAACTTCGTACGTTCCACATTGATAAAGATTAATTGATAAAGATTCGTTCCACATGCATCCAGATAAAAAAAAAAAGATCCAAAGAGGACACATCATTTTTTAAAATTAACTCGGGTTTTTCTGCTATACCTTAAACTTACAAATTTCGCCAGCCGGTTTGCTTCCTTCTCCCCTCTTGACTCGACGAGAGATTTCGATGTCGTCTTCTTAAAGCTTTACCCCCGACTGCCTCGACAATTTAATTTTCAAACCACCTGGTCAGTCGACAAATTAACCTCGTCAGGGGTACCACGAAACTCTAATGAGTTTTTGCTTGAGTATATTGTTTCAAATTATCGAGGTTTGTTATTTCTTCTGCATGTTCTTCTGACGTGTTCACTCGTTTAGGTAGCTCTTGTTTGAGATTTGACCCATCTCGCCTATTCATTTATACATACAAACGTATTTTAAACGTATTATTTTAAACGTATTACGTATTATTTTATATTTATTTATTTATTTATTTATTTTTATTTTTTTTAAACGTATTTTATTATTTATTTTATTTACGTATTACGTATTATTTTATTTTAAACGTATTTTATTATTATATGCCTTTATTTTAACTCGAATTTACAGAGTAGCTCTAACAGGAGCTAACATCTTCGAGTGAAAAAGAAAAACAATGAATACGAGATAAAAGTCAATTCTCCAATTCAACGGCTACATCGTTGGTTAGCTGGCAACTGGTTTTGATTAGTTTTGTAACTGTCACTTGTACTTCGATAAGAAGCTCCTATGTTTAGTTCCAAGTTCGACCAAGTACCGACCAGTATCAATGTTTATTAAAAAATATTGACTTGTCCTTAAATATATGTGCTCTTCTTTCTCTGTGCGCGTGGTCTTGCACTCCCTTATCCTACCTGTTTAATGGGGACATCATCCATGTTACAGTTTAACAATGAGAGGTAACACCAACGATAACTTCCAACCAAAGGTAACTTCCAACCAACAACTGGGTCAGTTTAAGTAGATAAGTGTTTTTCTATTCGATGCTATATGCCTTCTTTACATTACTAGTTTACAGTAAACAAAGTTTAAATATTGGGATTCGCCAAATCGAAATTGGTTCAGGTCGCGGTTAAACATTCTCTAAACTTGGTTTAAATAATCGGCCCACAATGTGACAACAATGCTGAAGTATATGCAAGACATTGTAAGTGAACTGAAGAACTGGAATTCTTTCACGGGTGCCATTAAGTGGTAAGTTGTTTTAGTTATGTTTGTGACCAGTATTTTTTCTCGTTTATTGGAAAATGTTTTTCTTTTTGTGAAATACTCCGCCCTTCACACTTTTTCCCCATAGACTCGACATTTTAGTTGGAAGCCCAACTCCCTCCACACTGTACCACTTTGATTTAAATTAGTATAGTGACCCACTCTCTACATTTTAGTCAGAGTTCCAATTCCTTCCCCCTTACTTTGCATTACATTCGTTCATAACTTGCTAATAAACGGTACATCTAGACGAACATGTGCTTAATGTCACTAAACTCATAGTGACCAAAGCAAAAATTTGGTTCGCTTTGTGAGGTACTATTCACCAGTTAAAATTAGTTTTATCGAAATAAAAGCAAGTCAAGTTATTTCTATAAATATGGAAAGCTTTGCCCCTTGTTTCGTATTGAAAGAGAGGCCACAAGGAAAAACAAATTGCATCAACAATCTATAAAAGAAAAATATGACGTTTCAATTTTGTTGTTGTTGTTGTTGTTGTTAGCGACTTGTTCATAAGGCGACTTTGATCAGTACTTCTCAAACTCATTAATTATTCAAAAGGTTATTAGCCAATCGGAGTATTCCGTTTCGGTCAGGTGCATGTATCTTGATACCCAATGAAAATACACATCGAGAAATAAAATGCTCGCATATAGAATGTTTATGTCTTTCCCCGGCTTGTTATGTTTTAGTTGTGTTATGAGAGGGACTGGTTCGGGGGAGGAACCAATGAGTATAGGGGCATTCCTCCTCTAAGAATATTTGCTTGTCATGCAATCCTAAGACACATGTGTGTCATTCATCTCGGGTCAGCTTGATGTCAAGACGTGCTTTGGTTATTGCGAGGTAAGCCTAATTAATTTGCGTTGTACGCGACTCGATTACCTTCCGAATTTATCGATCGATTAACCTGCTTCGCTTATATAATTTTCGGGGACATTTCTGAGCGTTATAAGTTCTGTATTTCGGTGGGTTGATTTCGCACGTGGTTTCGGTCGTACTCGGTGGGTTAATTCGCTGGTATAATATGGCTTCGCCTCCCACAGCCCTTATTTTAGGTCATTCCTTTGTTCGAAGGTTATACGGCGATTTACAGGCGAACTTTGATTCCCGTGCGGACGAAACGTTTGACCTTCGTAGCCGAGCTTTCGTTCAGTTGCATGGTGTTGGAGGACGCACTGTTCACAAATTGCGCGAATATGACCTTCACATTGTTCGTTCTTTAGCCCCCGCTATTATTATTCTTGAAATCGGCATCAATGATTTGGCTGTCGACAGGCCCGAGATCGTGGGGTCGGCGATCGAGAAGTTAGTTAGTTATTTGCGCGACACGTTTCCTGCGGTGAAGGTGATCGGTGTGTGCGAGGTTATTCCTCGTGGTCATTCATACACTGAGGCCTTTGTTTTCAACGCGGCAGTCGCGTTGGTAAACCAATATGTTCGTGGGGTGTTAGAACCTTTCCCGAATGTTTTTTGTTGGCGGCATAAAGGTTTTGCCAACCCCTCTCACGACCTATATTTACCCGATGGCGTTCATGTGAATCGTTTAGGTCAATACTCATTATATCGGAGTTATCGGGGCGCCATTCGCGCCAGCGGAATTCGTTGTATCGCGATGTGCGAAATACAAACTTCGAAAGAGATTTTGGTTTTTTCTGTTCCGCCAATATCATCTGAGTCACTGAGTCGGGGGCGGGTTTATGCAAATCACAACGCAACGCGCGTCGCGCTCGCACACCTTCGCCTGCTTACCTATATTCACTTCAATTAAAGAACTAATTTCAACTGAAGAGTAGGCTATCAAGATTTCAGAATTAATCTGCCACTACAAATTATTTCAGCAGTCAAAAGCGCAGCGAAATCGCACGCGACTCATATCATATCAGTTTGTTTACTTGTGACTTTACTCATGCTTACCTTTGAAAATTCATAACTCGAATAATATCCCATCGATTAACTTGAATTAAAGACTAAATTATGGCTAAAGAGTAAGAGATCAAGATTACAGAATTGATCTGCCACAAGAATTTAATTTCAGCCTGCCGAGCCTATCAAGAAAGCATTGAAGCTAGCCGAGACGCCAGCTGTCGAGTTGACGGTATTCTCCCCATCGTTACGCTCGACTGATGTTCCTCGAAGATTCTTCTGATCTTTCTTACAAATGTCTCCCCCACTTACAAGACTAAAGCAATTTCTGCTACCCTCCATCCTTCCCTCAACAAAAATAGCACTCTTCATCGCAATTCTCTTGGATATTCTCGAGTCATTTTCAATTCTGTTTTCCTCCGTCTCGTTGGAATCGCAAGCGGGCTAAGGAGGGCGAGCGCGTTACGTTTTGAATTGCCCCCCCACTAGGATGATTGACAGAACAGAAAAACCCAAAATCCTTCGAAGTTTGCATTGCGCGCATCGCGATACAACGAATTTGGCTGTAAGCAAGCAAAAAGTCGCGCTCTTTTAAACTATCTAGTTTGAAAAATGTAAAACGCACGCGCAGAGGCATTGATTTCGCTCATGAAACTTAATGTTTTGCGGCGTGTTGTTTCCATTCGCCGTCGTGGCTGCTTAAAGTGTATTTGAATTTTAAAATTTTTTTGCGTTTTTTGTAGCTCGTTATACAATTAATTACGAATTGGCAAAATAAATTTGATGAAAACAAATGAAAAATAGTTTTTATCCGGCTGAAGTGGCCCAAATCAACTGAATTGATGTCCCCGGAGACCGGTGGCGAATTTGCGGTGATGACGTATCGAGTGGTTCTGGTGGGAGCGTTTTCTTTGCTTTCAGTTCGATGTAGGTCAGTGAACAACATTTTGCTGAAGAAAATCTGATTTTCCTTGAGAACATCGTTTGACAGCGATGACTACATTTTCTTGCTGGGTTCTAATGAGAATAGATAAGCTTCAGATGGCAGCGGTGTGCAATTTTCGTGGTATTTGCGAATATGGCAATCGAAGATTTACTAGGATTTATTGTGGCGTCCTAAGTTCCATGGCGAAGGTTCAGTAAAGGTAATGTTTCGTAATTACAGTAGAATCTCGATAACTCGAACCTTCAGGGGAGAGGGAAATTTGGTTCGAGATATCGAAGGTTCGAGTTATCGAGGGTAAATTTGCAAGCAATCTTTTAGATCTTTAGCCACGGGAAAAAAAGTTTGGTTCGAGTTAGCGAGATGTTCAAGTTATCGAGGGTTCGAGTTATCGGAATTCCACTGTACATGTTTTCCATAAGAGACTAAAATATTGTAAAACCCTCTCCTTTTCGGTTTCTCAGTGCACTAAAATTTTACTCCTTGTAGACTTGTTTGTATTTTTAAACTTTGAGTGTTCATGCTATAGATAGTTTTATTTGGTAGGAGTTTGTGCCAAGAGGGAAAGATTGTGTCCGTTGTTTGGCGTTTATGGAATACGGATATAATGCAGTGTTCTCAGAGGCCGGACAAAAACGTATTTTGACAATAGTTTTATTGCTAAGCCAGAAATATTTCGTAATTTGCAGATGTTAACGTGACTCAAGAGGCATGTTTATGATTTTATCATTGCAAGTCATGGAGACATCGATATCCCTGAGGCATTTAGTCTCTCCCATTGGCCAAGAGAAATCCTCTCAAAAGATAAATAAACGGTTAAAATAAAACAATGTGTAAAGAATCTCTAAAGAACAATCATACAGGTCTTAAGAGTAAAAACCTTGATCCTTAAAGTGCACCTAACCCCAAAAATTCGCTTCACCAACTCTATGTACGTTGAAAAGTTGAATAGTTAAATATTTCTTGTTTTTAACGTTGCGTTAGTGAATTATAGAGGTTTGAATTTACAAAATGTTAATAAGATGACGTCAAATCAAGACTCGTTTATTGCAACTACTTGTTTCCACCTCCAAGTAATAGTTTTTTTTTACAAATCAATTGACTATTAACAGTTTTTATTAGTACTTCTTAAATTGATTATCCTTAAGCTGTGAACTGCGTATTGTAAATTGAAGTAGAAATAATGGTAAAGTCTTGATTTGACGTCATGTAATAAGCATTTTGTAAATTCAAATCTCTATAACTCACTAACGCGACCTTAATAACAAGATAGAGATAGTAAAGTCTTCATGAGCCAAGTGGCCTACACCTGCTGGAACTTAACCTGGTTTTTGTCACATGAAATGACTGATTGACTACAGTATGCATTACTACTCCTCCCAGATAGGATGCCAGTCCACTGCAAAGTTGACACCAAACCCCTGTTTTAGATGCTCGTTTGAGAGACAACTCTGTTGACATCTTTAAAAAAAACTCTAATGGATCCCGATGGACGATCTTATACGTGTTAACAAACTTTGCATGATGCATAAGATTGTAAACGGAAACTGTCCTGAATATTTTAAGAATTATGTACAATTCTCTATAATAATTCAGGGCTTCGTACGTTTTACACAAGTGCTATACAACTATCATTGTCAGTAAAAAACAAAATTCGAATATTGCTCATCTCGCCGCCCCACAAATACAAGCTCAGGACAATAGGATAGAATTCTAAAATGGCAATATTTTTGTGTCGCCAGCTATCAGGCCATTCCCTATAGCACCATTTCCCCAAAAAAAAAACAGCTCCAAAACCTAATGCACCAGAGGCATCGGTATATAATTTAAGCTGGTCAGAATTATACCATGAATCGGAGAGAAAAAATGAGCGCCCATTGAAACCCGACAGGAAATGCAACCAAACCCGAAGATCCTCTTTAACTTGTTGATTTAGCCCGATTCGAAAATAAGGGGATTTAACACCCGATGTTAAATCAATCAAGCGACGCAAAAAAAGCCCTCCCGGGGACGATAACTGAACAAGCAAAGTTCAGTAGGCCCACTAAGGATTGAATTTCCTTGAGGGTAACTTTCCTGCGCTGTAGGAAGGCAGAAATCAGCTGACTGCACTTATTGAGTTTCTCCTGAGGCAAACGGGCCTCCATCAATACAGAATCTAATTCAATACCTGTGAACTGAATGGTTGTTGATGGACCAACTGATTTTTCTGGTACCATGGGTATGCCCAAGTAGCTACACAAAAGGAGAAATAAGTCTAATTGATCTTGACAGAGTTTCTCTGAGGGGGCGACGAGAAGAAAATTGTCTAACAAGTGTAAAATATTTGGAATGTTTAACTTGTTCTGGGCAATCCATTCAATTGCAGAAGAGAAATCTCAAAAGTTTTGCAGGAACTGGAACAGCCCATCGGCATGCAACGGTCATAGTAGTATAACCCCTGCCAACACATACCCAAGAGATTATAGTCTTGGGGTCTAATGGGGATAATCCGAAAGGCATTCTTTATGTCTGTTTTCGCTAGAAAACAGCCTGATCCTGTTGACTTAATGAACCTGATGGCATCTTCTACAGTGGCATACGAGACACTGCTATAGTCTGAGGGAATGCCATCATTTAGGGATGACCCCTTCGGAAACGACAGGTGATGAATTAAGCGGAATTCGCCCTCAGTTTTCTTGGGCACTAAACCAAGTGGAGAAATTCGAAAAACGGGGAAAGGAGGTGCATCAAAAGGACCGGCAATTCGGTGGGTTTTCAGTTCCTTGGAAAGTTTGGCTCTAACAGCTAAAGGATTATGTATGGCTGAAAGCAAGTTAAGGGCCTGACAAGAATAGCGAGAACTCTCGTAGTGTAACGGAAAACCTGCAGTAACTCATACAGCAAGAAAGTCTACCACTGAATTGGTATATCCAGAAAGAAACAACAATAAATTCTTAAGACGTACGGGTGTTGGGAGCTGAGGATTTAGCGACCCGGGGAGGGGTAACAAGGTTGGGGTTTCTACCAATGGCATGACCCTGGGATGGGTGGCTTGAGCCCTTACTAAAGGGACGAAAAGAACAGTGAAGAGCCCTATGCTGGCCTTCGTTCTTACAGCAAGAATGCTTGAATGAACACCCATGGCACTCCCCACCCCTGTGGAACTTAAAACAATATCCCCGTGGAACGCTTAGGGATGGACCCGATTTCCCAGCACTCGCTAGGTGTTGCGATTTTCTGTTGTGTGGGCTATTCTGTGACCTGAGCCACAGTTTCCAATGGACGGTGCCCCAGGGAAGGGAAGTGGCCTGGGTTTGTCTCAAAAACCGTTAATTTTCGTCATAAAAACGCCAGTTATGGCCCCTGGCCGCCAAATCCTGGATGGTTTCTCCGTATTTCATTAAGCTAGGGGCTTCAGCTGGATATCGACCCAAGTAAATACCCACAAACACATGAAATGCATGAAGCCACATTTCAATTGAATTTATCTTTTTGGGCTTATTTACTGGTTCTAATGCAAGTGATAGGGAGGAACACCCTTCTACGTTTTGGAATGTAAGCTGAAACCTATTATCTAGTGTAGGATTAACAATTAATGAACCAAAATCAATGTATTCCTCACACCAAATTTTTGACTTGAGTTTCATGGGAACTCTGGCATCTATCGGCAAGGTCGTGGAAGTAAATACTTCTGTAGGGAGCTGCGGTTGGGTGGAAATCGGCCGAGTCTCACCTGACAGAGTGGAATGCACTGAATGGACAACCTGCTGGATAGCGCTACCTGCTTCTGCAATTTGTCCAACTACTGGCACTTCGGTGCATGAGCGAATATCAGCCTGATCAGCTTGGTGAGGCTGCTGGTGGCTGGTGGCTGGTGGTGGCTGGTGGCTGGTGGCTGGAGTACTCGGTAGCAGCGCCTGGGTATTCTTCGTGACCTCAGCGGTGACTGAAGACACCAACTGAGCCATCAGCTCTGGAGGAAAGGTAACTGGCTGTGAAGGCGGTAGTATGGCTCCTGGGATACTGAACCTGTTGGTACTGGGGCAACAGGTAACCCTGAGCCAGACGGTACTGGGGCGACAGGAAGCCCTGAGCCAGACGGTACTGGGGCGACAGAAAGCCCTGAGCCAGACGGTACCACGGCGACAGGAAGCCCTGAGCCAGACGGTACTGGGGCGACAGGTAGCCCTGAGCCAGACGGTACTTGGACCACAGATGGCTCTGAGCCAACATTCAACTCGGTTACGTTGTGTAACCTTGCACGACGTCTAGGGGATTCTGCTAACGACCGCAATGCTTCTGCAGACGGTCGCTTCTGTCGCTGGAAACGTCTGGGAGGCATACTACAACAGAGAAACAAAAACCCCAACCCAAATAGGGCCCCGAGTAATACAAATAAACACTGATGGCTGACAAAATGTATATATATATAGAGAGAGAGAGAATGAGTTGTAATTATCAAGCTTCCAACTCCATGTCTTGACTTGATTGTGCTTTATTGACCCTACGTTTCGGCCATCACGGCCTTCTTCAGGGGAGTTACAACTATGGTAAGGCTTGCGTAAACCGTATATATATATATATATATATATATATATATATATATATATATGTTTGTGGAGGAAAGAAACAAATAGTAGTTGGTTGGGAGGGAGTCAAATGCGGTTTTTCGAGTCCATAAAAAAAAACGGCCCTCACTGCGTTCGGACCGCTATTTATGGACTCGAAAAACCGCATTTGACGTCCCTCCCAACCAACTACTCGGGATACCCCTCCCTCAAACCCCGTAAGAGGGGGCCAAATGCGTTTTTCCCGAGCCCGCCCGCAACGACAAGCGAGACATAACCAATTGAAGAAATCTCATCCCCTGTATATACGCACCAAAATGGAAATTGCTGAAAGTTTTGAAGGTCTTGGCTTTACCCCAAAGAACCAAGACTAATTCGATAAATGGTTGGTGTCTTTTGGTGAATCAAGTTGGGATTACTTGCCATCCCTATTCCAAGAATATCTCTCTGACATTGTTGAGAGTAAACTCAGGCGTGACTTGAAAGCCAGGCTAATTCATCAACGCAAGATGAAATCTGTATGCCTTTCAATAAAAAACCATTACCGCTGGCGCAGAATTAACCTTATCCATCAAGTATTTTCTTCACAAGCATGTTGTAAATGTCATGCACTATTCTCACTAGAAGCTGACATGAGCAGACACCGAGCCATTTGTCATGGAATGGTCTCTTATAGAACTTTGATGAGGAGCATAACTGCATGCTCATGTCAAAGGTGTCAGCAACGGTTATCGCGATGAAGACAATGATGCCTCAGCCGGCAATGAAACTTTCTATTGGTTGATTATTACCAATTGAAAAAACGCCTGAACTTTGTATACCAATGATGGCGACAACGCAAATGTTCATGAACTTTCTCAAATCGAGAAACACTGGTCTGAAACAAAAGAGCGCCGACTGGGTGAGAGCCAGACAAAACTCCATCGGTGCATCAGAGATCTCTGCCTTGACAGGATCGTCGCCGTTTGAATCACGGCAAAGCTTACTCTTAAAGAAAATACAGCCAACACATATGCTCAACAATGCGGCTTGTACCTGGGGCAATCTGTTCGAACCGCTTATTCGCAAGTATTTTGAGCAAAAACATTCTGTTTCCGTTTTTGGTCACAGCATCTCTCTTAATCTAGCAAGAGACCATCCTCTTTATCGAAAGGTCACTTGTAGTCCAGACGGCTATTTTCTAGACAAAGATAACACCTTAAGATTGTTAGAGTTTAAATGTCCGTTCAAGCGAAAAATAGCTATTAATAGAATTCCTAAGTATTATAGTGATCAGATACAAACAGGTCTTGCTTTGAGCGGTGATATGGTAAACAAAGGTCTGTTTGTTGACGGCTATTTTAGAATGTGTTCTTTAAACCAGATTGATCCAAGTTTAGCACACAATCATTCTCTCAACGGAGGAAAAGAATATAAAACGAAGTGTAACACAACACTTGCGTGGGGAGTTTGTTATTTATTTAGCAAACGGACGATAACAAGAAACCAAAAGGCAATCATCGATGTCGGCTCACTCACATCGAAACAATTATTTGAGAGAATTATGTCTTCCATTGCTGAGAAAGATATATGGTGTTGTTATGGTGTTGTAAGAATGTCGTTTAGAAAACAGGACGAAGACGAGGAGTTTTTGCGTTATATCCATATGCAAAAAGTGTTTTCAGAGGGTTCAGAAAGCCCTAAACCAGTAGCTATGTTCGCATGGAAGCTTCTGGATATAACTGAGATTGGGGCGCCAAAGCAACCAAACTTTTTTAATAATATTCAAACGTCGGTCGAGCGTTTTCATAACAGCCTGGCAAGCCTTCGAAAAAAAATAACCGAACACTCTGAAGAGGCAGCTGAAAGCTATCACAGCCCTAAGAAAAATGCTGCCGCCGTAAGGGCTGGAGACGAAGAGCAAATGTTTGCATTTCTCATGGATAAACTTGCTCAAGGTTATTAATGCCCACGGCATTAATAGCTGCTGTCCAATACCATTCATTTCTTAGACGTGTAGCGGGATTCTGATGTCTTATGTATGATAAGATTTTGTGTTTTCTTGGCCCTTCTGCTAAAATTAGCTTTAAGAGCTTATGAATTATGAACTCATAAGATATCACGCTTGGAAGATGATCTCTTATGCTTGAGTAAACAAAGTTAATTTGCTTAATTTCGTCATCGGTTAATCTCTGAGGGGGTTCCCCTAAGATAAAACTCAACAATAGGGTTGTATGTTTATTGAAATCACTGCGTTTTATTTTTTTAAGAATGTTTCGTAGAGCGTCAATTGTTAAAAATGATGGATGAATATTTCGTTTTTCCATTTCTTTACGTATTTCTAATAAAACCTTCTCACTGCCGTTTATGCTTTCTAAAGAGTAATTTCCGTGTAACTGATCAAGGCGATATTTAAAATTATAATTTATTCTGCATGGTGTTTTAACTTTCATATTTTTTTCTTTATCGTAGAGGGCTTCATGAGAAAAGGCAGCTCCGTATATTGTTTCAATGCGGTTGCATTCTATGTAGACAAGTTCTGTTGAATCATGAATGCGTGTAAACGATCCACCACAGCTTTGACACGATTCAATGCTTTTATCTGTGCTGTCTAGAATGATAACAAACTTGTTTTGTTGGATTAATTCTTGTCTCGCTGACAAACTAAGAGCTTCGAAAATGATTTGAAGTTTTTCTGTTAGTTGTGACCGGTGAAGCTCTTTTAGATAACTGCTTCCATAGAAGCCACACAGCATGACTTGCTTGTGTTTTTTATCCAAGACATCTAGTTGAGTCTTGTGTTCACTCTTTTCATCCATACGTCTAACAATAGACAGTTGCGTGATAAAGCGCTCAATATGTTGCGACTCCGTCATGTTTATTTTTAGAAAATTACAAATGTTCAATTGGGGAACAATAGATTTACACGTGAAAAACAAATGACGTATGAAATTCTTGAGTGACCCCGCGTTCCAGAGCGCCCCGTTTTCAGCTTTTTCAAAAAGTAAAAATTTTAAAAAACCTGAAATCGGGGTCACTCTGGAACGCGGGGTCACTCAAGAATTTCATACGTCATTTGTGTGATTACGTCATATCAATACCCGCGGGTATAAAGACGTTCGTTCTGAAGTTCGTGTTGTTTATGATTTTTCCCTCAAGATTTGTAGATTAAAACCTGAGTTTAATCTTTCAAATCTGATTTGGACACAGCTGTGAGACGATTGATCTTTTTTTGAAACTCTTCCTTGACTTCTTTGCGAAGCTCGGTTTTGATTTTGTCTATATCTAGCGCTGGAGTTTGCCTGTCTCCTTGTGTAGCCTTTTTTTCACCAGAGCGAATCAAGGCTTTCAGTTTGTGATATTTTTCAACCTCGCGAAGAATGATTGAAAATTCTGAATCGCTGATTCGCTTGTCCGTCAGAGCTTTTGAAACCAAGTCATTGACAGAGTTTCGTTTAGCAAGGGCGAGTGTGTAGATTTTTTCATGTTTGGTTATCTTCCTTTCGAGCCTTTTACCGAACGCAGTAAGGCCAGCTGATGAAAAGCCTGAAACGGCGGCAATGCCTGCAAGAGGAGGGCTGACGATAACTCCAATTCCTGACAAAGCTGTTGCCAAGGTTGCAGAAGACAAACCCGCAGAAATGAAACCAAGGCCAACAGCTGAGCCGTGAACAACAGAGTGGGTTCGTTTGTACTTCTTAGCGACCTGCCTATAATGGCTGGCTTCTGACTCAAGCTCTTTCTGCATGTCTGAGATTTTTTTTAGACGGAAGTCATCACCATTTGGCAACACTGGGTAGAGTGGTTGTGTTTCGCTGTATTCCGGAGCCGATGGCAGCACGTTCGCAGAACTCATGGCGTGGGTATATATATGATTTTTTAATTTATCTCAACTTCAAATTCTAAGGGCATGCCATTGAAGTTGAAGAGTTCATTGTTCTCATTCCTCACTGACAGTGTTATGCTGTTTACATAATCACCAGACGAGACGTCACGCAAGACGTTCTGCTGTGTTGTTTCGTAGAGAATTTTCTCAAAAGCTTTTCCACGAACATCAAACCGAGCCAAAACTGTCGAAGGCTTACCATTGAGGAGGTTTTGTTCTTTATCAACCAGATCACAGTGGATGAAGTAAGTGCTTGGTGCCCTTAAACGCTTGACGAAGGTTATTAGCATCAATACAGGTCTTATGCCAAGCAATTCTGCCAGATTGTTACTAAACGTCACACTGCTGCTGTTATTCTAAATGATCATGGCCCCGTATGGCCTGTTTGTTTCAATTGTTAGATTTAAACTGCTGTTAAAGTCTTTTAGGTTTTCAAAGTCTTTCGCTAAACTCTCAATGGTGTGATGGCCTGGAAGTAAGGTTGCGCCACGTGATGAACCATTAGGGGGAGGGTTTGTTGGTGAAATCTTTGCTTCTTCTTTCAAATTATGCCACGAGTTGAAAATTGAGCAAGAGACAAGCCGGATATAACTCGGTTTCGGAAGTGGGTGATCGAAGTAGATCGTGTGAGGATTCGAAGGTGTGGCGATTGTTAACACAACCATGATTGTTGTATATAATTACTTTTCAAAATATATATATATACAATCATGTTTGGCAGACGGCCCGATGGAATTTTTCCTAATTCAAATCTTGGTATAAAAATTGGCGGCCGCAATTACGAGTCCCCACCCCCTTTTTATTCACCCCCAAACGCCTATAGCCATGTAAAGCCAAAGCCACCCCCAGAGCCTGAAATGGCTTGGTTGAGTTCGCCGGAGGCTGCCAGGCTATCTGCCAAGGCCAAGGCGCGTTTCCCGCGCACCGATATGTCACACTTTAAAGTGCAAGTAGAGTTTGGCGACGACCACAAAACCGCCACAGGAGAAGTGCTTTACAAAGAGGGTCAAGGCTCATGGGCGCTCGTTACAAGAATACCCCACAAAGATTGGACTCAAGCCATGAAAGACGCTCTTGGCCTTCGTCAAGACGGGGGTTTTCCCTATCAGCTATCGTTGAGTAATAAGACAAAAAAGCCAATCCCAGCTGTTGATTTCTCCACCACAATAGACAAGGATATGATGATTGGCGCAATCTTGAACGACGAAGCGCAAAAGATTTACGTCACGCCAACTGATTATTTCACAACGAAATACAGAAATATCTTCAGGGACACACAGATTTCATTCACAACCGCGAAATACGGTAGAAAGTGGCTCGGCGGCCCGCATATGAGTTTTTGGCCACAACAACTCTCCTTCGCACTGTGGTGTGCAACAACCGACTGCGGAATCTCGCGTGACATTCTATTCGATAAGAACTCAAGTTTATCCCTAACCCCCCAGCTCCGGTCGTTTTACCGGTTTCACGTTTATTTCACAACAAGGCGAATACTCTACAAGATGGGTGGGGAACAAAGCGTGAGTGCTTTGCCAGACGACCCTCCATTCAACCAGAAAGACAACAAGTACATCATCGACGCGTACAAGAAGATTTGCATAGAGTTCGGTATCGACCCCAGTTCTGACTTCCGTTTCACATACGGCAAGAACCACGGTCTTGGGAATGTCTACATTTGGGCTTATGGAGAGGGCAACATTTCTACCGATTACACCTATCCAGACCCCGATCTAGCTCTGTTCAATGATGAGCGCGTGACTGACAGAAAAGACCCCAACTTTCGCGCCAATGGAATATCTTTCGTCCGCAACGACCAAGGGGCGGACACCCAGTTCGAGCACTTTGTGCCAAATTACGCACAGGGGCTAACACAGCCAGGGCTCGCGCGTATGAACCAATCAATCGAGGCCTTTGTGTACTGCATTCTTGGTTCACAAGCCAAAACCCGCAGCAGCATCATTGGAAGAGGAGGCCGGGCGTTCGAAACGCAGAGAGTATTCCTCACCCATCTAGAGGAGGCCATAATACTGAACGACATCGCAACAAGCGTACAGCGTTACCAGCTTGCCATCCAAGCAACGAAAGTGCGCTTAGACTTTGCGACAGCACCCGGAAGCTGGCTCATGCCATCACGCATGATTATCAACACAGAGAGCGTGATCGGGTATAACAACAATCTACAGGAGGCAACGCAAGGGATGAAGCTGGGTGTTAACAATGATGTTAATCTGGGCACAAAAAAAGCCTCCCGTCGCCTCATGGACGGTGGACCAACAAAGATTAATCCACCAAACAGTCACCCATCAAACCCGATACATAAAGAGGCTACACAGGCACAGGGCATCGCGCCCAAACCAAGGACCACACCACAACCAGCCCCCACACCAACCCCACAGCCTACACCCACACCCGTACCCACATCCCAACCCGACACACATCACATAAACAAGGCACTCATGGCTGCGGGTGCGCTTGCTTTGGCAGGGCTTTTCGTTTGGTCCAGATAAGAAGTTCAAGACTTCGCACGCTTGGTGATCCTTTCAACAAGGAAGGCCACCACGGCAAGGATGAGCAGCCAGGCGTGTTCACCCAGAAAGGAGATGACCGACCCAGCCGCTTTGAAGATGAAGCTCACAATTGAACCAATGAGGCCAGGCAAGGCGTTGGCTGCCTTTTTTCCAAGCTCTTTAAGCCCATTTCCAATAGCCTTGGTGGCCCTTGCCAGGCCATTCAAGGTGGCGAGTACCACAGCGCTGATGGTGATGCCAGCTGCCAGAACAATCGCTTGCAGGGTCCATCCGTATTTCTTGAAGATTTCTCTGACCCTCTCTCTCAAAGACAGGGCTTGTTCCCTCTCCTCAACCTGTGGTCTGAGCCTTGCCAGCTCTTCTTCTCGCTCAGCAACCCGGGCTTCCGCGGCTTCTCTATCAGATGGAGAAGTGTTCTCATCCTCAATCACGCGCTTGTCTTCAGCGTTCTGTCGTTCAAGCTCGACTTCTCTTTCGTTTAACTCATCAAGAGGTTTAGTAGAGTTTAGCCCTGCTTCTATTTCATTTCTTCCCTTCACCATAGCAGAAAGGCGTGTTCTGATTTTGTTCGCCTTTGCCTGTTCTTGGGCTCGTTGTTTTTGTATTTTTTGCAGGGCCCCTAATTCTTTTTTCTGGTTTTCAAGATCTCGTTGAAGATTCTTTTCCAGCAGTTTTAGGCGGGCTATCTCGTCTTGATTTTCAACGCTTGAACCGTGTTCTTGCTCCAGAGCCTCCACCCTCGCATGAACTTGTTCTCTTCGGTTTCTGAGGTTTTGCTCCTTCTTTTGTGCTTGTTGTAGTTCAAAAACAACCCCTTCATTATCCTTCAGTTGTTTTTGTGTCTCCTGCAATCTTTGTTCTCCTTCCTTTATTGATGCATTGTATTCAGAGCGAAGCTCTTTAGCGCTTGGGCCAAGAGCTTTTTTGAACTTGTTTGTGAAGGCTTTACGGAGGCTCTCATCTTTATTAAAAAGTTCAGTCTCGCCACCTTTTGAGCCAAAAGAAACAATTTTTTTTATACTTTCACTTCTTTTAGCGAGGCCAATTGGGTCTATTTTGGAAAAATCAGCTCTTGGATATAGTTTTCGGATTTTGTCCCTAGCTCTATCAGCAAAATCTTCTGAGAAGTCTCCAAGCAGAGCGGCGGTTAAAGAATCACCTGGCAGCCACTTTGTTCGTGAGGCATTGTATGCATTTCATGCTGTTCACCGCCATGGTATGGGGTGGATGTACCGCCTGGTTCAAAGGGTTGCGTGGTGTTGGGGCCGGTGTCTTGGTCCTGGGTCCATCGTTGGACATCTTGTTTTTCTTCTTCTGGCATTTGATCCCACATGACTTCAAGGCTCTCATCGTCATCCCCTGTGTCTGGGGTGGGATTGGTTTCCTCAGTTGTCTTAGTTGGATCGACTTCGACTCCGCCTGTTGCTATGATGATATATAAATATAAATTTTAAAAACACAAATATATACCATGGCTGTGCAACCGAATCTACTTCCATCTCACAGTGAAAAGATGCTGGGCGCCATGAAAGCAGAGCGAACCGTCAATCGCGTCACATTTAAACACACTTCTGCCAATCCTGGCGAGACACTGTACGTCCCGATTCCCCATCTGGGTGAGCACGATGTCATTGTCTCTGGCTCGCTGGCCCTTGTGTTCAACATCAACCTATCCGGGGGCCACGCTAACAACTATCTCGTGCAAAATGTTTCTCGGGCCTTGGTGGACAGGCTCTTTGTAAAGTTTGCATCCCGCACCGTCCAGGACACGGTTGGGTACAGCATCTACAAGATCTTCGAAGACCTCTTCCGATCAGTGAATGAGCGGGAAAATATGCTTTTGGAGGGCATCCAGAGTGTGGATTTGTGCAAGATCCGCTCTGGTGCTGGCGACAAGAAGACCTCCGGCGTGGATGCGGAAACCAAGCTGGAGACAATATATAAAAATAAGTATCGCATCAACCTCGATCACCAAATCTTAACTGATCACGGCGTCTTCTACCCGCAGGCGTTATATAACGATCTGGTTTTCGAGCTCACCCTCGCCGATGCAGCCCACGTTGTCCGTGGTTCGGATACAAGTAAGCTTGTTTACACATTGGAAAACCTCCAGCTGGAGTATGAAACGATCAGAAGTAAGAGTCTGGCCGACGAGGCAACAAGCACTTACACTAATGGCAAGGAGTTCGCCTATGACTACGTAATGCGAGAGGAGGTGCTTCCCTTCTCAAAAGGCAGGGACTCTCGGCTGAATCTTCAGATTAACCCACAGCGTCGGTCTCTCAAGGGCATCCTCTTGCTGTTCATCAATCCCTATGCAGCGGGTGCAAGGGAGTCTGAAAATTATTTCAACCCCGACAACACCAAAGTGAATGTCGCAGTCAATGGTTTCCCCAACAGGATTTACAACGCGGGCATCAGTGATATTGACATGTGGAGGGAAATATCCCGACAATTCAATGTTGGCTCTTGCGGTGCACGGGACAACATGAACCTGACCAAATATCTCACAGGCGATAAGTTCGGCCTCTGGATTGACCTGCGGTCCATGGCTGACACAGCCCTGCACGGCAGCGGCCAGCGGCTCGTGAACACACAACATGGCGTGAAACTTGAGATTGAAAGAAACACCACCGGCTCGGGAAACGCAAACTGACACATCTTCACCATCTCAGACTCACAGATGAACATCATGAGCAGACAGCTGCATTCTATAGAGAACTAGGCACACATATATATATATATATATATATATATATATATATATATATATATATATACCGCAAGCCCCATGGCCACAAAACAACAAACCACAAACAAGATCAACTTCTATGCCAAGCCGGCTCCACTGCCATCCACCAGACCATTATCACACAATAAAATACAAAGACTTCTGGCAATGGCACCCTCCCCACCAACACATGAACCAATTGTTTGCAAACCAACTAATATAGGTGTTGGTTATGGACACAAGAAAGCTGCCATTCAATGCACTAATCCTGGGCCCCACTAACTCTGGCAAGGCACAGTATCTTCTAAACCAACTGCGAGGCCCCTTTAGGGGTTGTTTTGACTACATTGTTTTATTCTGCCCCACATTTGTCAAGAACAAGACATACGATGGCTTTGTGGACCGCGATCCGCACATCTTCGTGGTTGTCTGCCAACAGCATGAGATCGAAGACTGGTTGAAGCTGGCGAGCTTCTTTTTCACATGCACCAACACTTTATTCATTCTCGATGACTGCGCCGCCTCCAAAGATGTCAAAGGCCGCACGAGCCAGCTGGTCAATCTTGGGTTCAACGCAAGGCATGACGGCATATCCGTGTGGGTCTTGACCCAGCAGATCACCAGCATTGCCAAACCATATCGTGATAACATTGCAGCGATCGTGCTCTTTTACACACCCTCCAGCAAGACAACTAAGGCCATCTTCGAAGACTATGCCGGCGAGCTCTCCAATGAGGAGAACAAAGAGCTTATCGCAAGGCTCAAATCCCGCAAGTTCTCCCACCTGGTTTTTTCTCTGAGACACCCGTATGGAATTGAGTACAAGGTTTAAACACATATATATACATGCCATGAATGCGCCAACCAGTCTACACAAGCTCACTGTGCTTTCACAGCTTTTGGATGAATTGAACAAACACACACTTGACGCGCAAAACAAAATTATCAAAGCCGCTGGTGAGGAAGATCTGCGCCTCATGCTTCTCGACAGATATCCATTGCGGTTGAATTCTATGCCAGACACCATGGCGGGGCTTATACGTGAGCTTGAAACCCTTTTGCCCGACATCAAGAGAATTATTGAAAAATAAAAAACACATATATATACCCATGATGATGGCAGAAGCAGCTGAAGACCAGGCCGTTTTTGACGAAGTAATGCAGATGCTGGAGGCCACCCCTGAAACCACACCTCCCACAGGGATAGTTGGTGACAATGGCATTCCTGCCAAACGTGAGAAGCTGGCAATCCTTGTTTCAACTGGCAAGGCCAAAGAAGCTATCGGCGTGCAGCTCACACACGATCATGTCAAGCGGTTGTCAGACAAGGACGTTGAGAAGTACTGCAAAAGGTACGAGGCCTACATAGGCAACAAGACAACCGAATCCCTAGTTGATTCCGCCATCATGCTCGTGTCCAACGGCGTTGGTATGGTGATCCCGGTTGATGATCTCAAGGAGTTGCAGCAAGAACTCAAGAACGACTACATCATCAACCAGGAGCTGTCAAATCTTGCTGGAGGTCTTGCCATGCGATGCGGACGATTGCTGGCGCTTGCCAATGCTGCTCTCATCACAACAAAACACATCAAGTTTGAACGAGAGCCTGAGCCCCAACCCACACATTCAACCAGAGACAGTGAAGGTTATCCACTTGAGGGCTTTGAGTTGGGCTGGAACCTGGGGTGACCTCGCAGGAACCTTGAAGGAACCTGGCAGCAACCTGTCAGCAAACTTGTCAGCACACTTATCACATCTTGTAAAATAAAAATCATATATATACCCACTATGGCCACACCACTCGAGACGATCCCTGAAGAAACTCAAACTCCAACTCCAACTCCAACTCCAACTCCTGCCCGAGTTACCTCTGAGGCCCCGAAAACAAAGCCTGCAACAAAAAAGAATCCCGGCCGTGTTGCTTCTGGCAAAAGGCTAGCAGAACGCAACTGCCTGGCCCGTGAGGCAAAGAAAAAGGCCGAAGCACAAAAACCTGCACCCTCAACAAGTGAAAACAATTCTGCAACAAGTGGTGCAACAAGTGACAGCAACAACAACTCAATCTTTTATATTCTGGGGTTTGGAGGGTTGGCTGTCTCTGCTGCGGGTGTGTATTACCAACGCGAAGCCATAATGCAAAGGCTTGGACGCAAATCAAACACACCAGCAACACCAGCAAACACACCACCAGCAACACCCGCTGCAACACCCGCTGCAACACCACCATCTCGAATTCCTGTAAGGCAAGGAATTAAAAAAATGGAATAAAAAAACAAAATCATATGTATACTGCACACAAACCATGTCTGACAACAAGCTTGTGAAGTCTATCCTCGACGCCGCAGCAATCACTGGCCTTGTCGCTGGTATTGGTTGGATTGGGAAAAAGACCATCAAAGAAAACTTCACTGCCGACCCCAGTGCAAGCTTAATGAACTACGTCAAGTTCACAGCCGTCATGGCTGGCAGCATCGCGCTGAAGAAATATCTCGAGGACCAGAAAATCCTCCCAGACAACATGTAAAAACCATATGTATACACACGACCACAATGGCTTCGATTGCAATAATGGCCCTTGGCGCTGTTCTTAATGCGGCAGCTTTCACGGGCGGCAATTATCTCGCGAAATATCTGTCTGGTGATAACGGAAAGGCAGCAATGGATGAGAAAATCCGTCACGACAAAGCCCTTGAACAATACCAAGCGGCTTACGCCAAATACCAGAAGGACTGCACCAAGCTCCTCGACTGGATTGCAGCCAACGATCGGATTAAACACCAAGCTAGCAAAAACTTCCAAACCACCGACCAAGCCCAGGTCTTGTATAATCAGATGCACCAAACACAACCAGATAAACAAATCAAAGACTATAAAGAGCCTCAGTTCTCGGACTTCTACAAGCCCAGCCAACAACAGCAGAATGGTGAACTTGTGTTCATTGGAGGCACCCTGCTTGCGGGTGGGTATGCGGCTTATCGCTTTCTGTAAACAAACATATATACCCCCTATGGAGGCGAAACTCTCAAAGATCTATTACAGTCCGAAAGGGTATTGGAAAGGTCTTGCCGCTGTAAAAAAGCTAGCTGCAGCAGCCAAGGTCTCTGATGATGTCGCAAAGAAATGGCTGGTCAATCAAGCCCTTTGGCAAGTTTACCTCCCGGCGCCACGCCATATCCCTCGGCCCAAGTTTGATGTCTCATCACCCAATGCAGTGCATCAAGCAGATCTTCTCTTCCTGCCCCACGACAAACTTCCTCATGGGAGAAAGGTTTACAAATACGCATTAACCCTTGTTGATGTGGCTAGCCGTTTCAAAGCAGCAGACTCCTGACTTCGAAAGAGTCTGAAGAAGTCTCAAGGGCCTTTTAGAAGATTTACAGACGTGGGCCTTTGAAATGGCCACAATTCTTGCAAGTTGACCCTGGGAAAAAGTTTATGGCGGCTGTGACTAAGGTTATGGAGGATAACAAAACAGTCATTCGCCAAGGACGGGTTGATATCCACAGAGACCAAGCGATAGTTGAGAGATTCAATCACACCCTGGCTGAAAGGCTGTTTGGTTACCAGTATGCCGTTGAAATGAATATGCCCTCTGGCCGTTCGACTGCTTGGGTGAAAAGACTGCCAGATGTTGTCTCGGCCTTGAACAATGAAGTAACAAGACTCACTGGCAAGAAGCCAAAGGATGCGATCAAAGAGAAAGCAATATCTTCCAAGCCCGCAACTCCATATGCTAGGCCTGTTGGGGTTTATGAGAAGAAGCTCCCTCCCCGGGTAAGTGTGAGATATCTTTATTACCCCGGTGAGATAGATGGGGGTGGGAGGCGTGCGACCGATCCGATCTGGTCTTTGAAGGTCCACAACATTGAGAAGGTTGTCACCAAGCCAGATGCGCCTGTCGTGTATTATCTCTACGATGGGCCCAAGAGAGGGTTTGTTCGTGAGGAGTTGATGGTTGTGCCCCCGGGCACTCAGTTGCCCCCAGCTGGGTTGTGAAACTCGATTGGTTCTGTGTGGATGCCGTCTGGCAGCACCCAACGCTTGTCGTAATAAGCGGAAAGGCCCAGCTTGTGCTGCTCGTATGTGAACATGGCCCCGTTGTGCATTCGGAAGCCCCTGTTGGTGGCCATGTCCCTGCCCCCCTGCAGGGCACTTTCGTACCTTTCCCAGCGAAGCTCGTTCTGCTTCTTGTTGACGCCCTTGGAGGACATCTTGGCCTCTCCGCTAGCCTCGTTTTCTACGTAATAGCACTTGCTGCACAGGGCGATGGCCCGTGTGCCTTCCTTCTCAAGCTTGAACAAGCCCGGCTCTCTGCCGCTCCACTTGTCCCACGCCAACCAATTCTTCTTCTCCGCCTCAAACTGGTCGCGAAGTTCCGGGCGAACGGCCTCTTCCAGAGTGTCGTGAGCAAGAGCGAAGTACATGCTGTCCGTGTCCATCTGGATGAGCTCGAAGTCGCGCCTGTCGATGAAGTAATCTAGGAAGTCGTAATAGAACTCCAGCATGCGGAGCTTGGCAAGTTGGTACACAACAATGCCCACTTGAAAAGGGCGGTCGATTGTGACCTTTGGCTTGCGCAGCTCGATCTTGCAGGCATTTCCAATCTCTTCGAGGTCATCGAACAAGGGTGAGCGGAGATTCTTGTCGACCTCGTCCTCGTCAGTTGTGTACAACGTTCTTGTCTGGCGCTCCACGGCTTCGATGAACTTGCCGTAAGCACTGTTGCCAAGGAGCTTGAACACTTCAGCAAGCAGTGCCTTATCCTTGTCAGCGTCGCCTTTCCTTCGGTTGTCGGCGACCTCGCGAACGAACCAGTCGAAGAGCTTTTTAGGGTTGTAATCGATCGTGCGGTAGACTGCCGTGATCTTGAGCCCGCTGTTGAGATACCATTTCAAGAGGGGTGCGTAGATCAGCATCTTTTTCGCTGACAGCACACCCAGAAGCTTTTTCTGGTCGGGAAAGCGGGTTCGGCCACTTTCTTGGAGGTAATCGTGCATATGCTGTGGAACGCATTCGTTAGGCACTGCTTGGTTGATGAAGAGCGGGGGAAACTCTTCGAACTTCTCCCACAACTCTCGAGGGACTTCGATGTCCACTTCCGCAAACCCGAACCATCTCCCTGTATTCAGATTCATTTCAAGAGCTGTCGCCGCCTGCACCGGGGAGTTGTAATGCACAACCTTCTCTTTACCACAGGGCATCTCCTGCAGCATCGTGCTTGGGTAAAGGGAGTTAGCGTCGAACCCCACAACCCGTTTCGTGATACGGGCTAAGTCGTATTTGTGAGAACGGATGCGGGTTTCGCCGCGTACGTGTTTGCGGGTGAAGACCAGGCTTGGCCCGCCAACCACAGCCCCCTTCAGCATGGCGTAAGCTTCTGGGCCGGGGGCGTATAGGGCTGGAGCATTGCGTCCATTTGAAGATGTCAACCCCGAGGCCCGTGTAAAAGCCCTTCATCGTTTGGAGAGCTTCAAGGAAGGGAGACACGTCTAGATTGTTGTAATACTCCAGCCAGTCTCCGAATGTCTTCATGCCTTCCTCGTGGAAGATGCGATTGCATTCTTCGTGCTCCTTGGGAGAAAGAACGAAGGCGTTTTTGAGTTGTGAGTACCAGCACTCGTATGGGCGGAGACCAGGGTAATCCAGCTTGTCAGCGCTGTCAAACCACTCGTATGGGAGCCAGGACTTGGTCTGTGTCGCTCCATACGTCTTGACCCACTTGTCGTACGTGATGCCTGGGGCCAAATAATTCATGATGTCCAAGAACTTGTAGCTGGGAGTGTTGATGAACATGATGCGCCCCTCTTTCTCCGCGGCGAAGACCCCGTTCTCTTGAGCGAAATGAGAAACAAAGTACTTGCGGATAAGCTTGAGATCGTAATGGCCTGAGTTGAAGCCGACCACAGGCACTTGGTTGCACCATTTGTCGATGAGCTTGAGTTGCTTCTCAGGAAGATTCTCAAGGTCTGGGGGCATATATTGGCCAGCCACATCCTCTCGGATGGCTGCGCTTCGCCGCTCCAGGGAGGCATAAAACAGCCCGATAAGCTCGTCAGGATCTTTGGAGCAAATGTACTCAGGCTCAGGGTTCAACGTGTCGGCAATGGAGACTGAGATGGGCACATGCTCGCTTTCATAAGAGAGATCGCGTGTCGGGCGAGCTGCCTTGGTCTTGTCCTGGTACGCTTCGAAGTCGTAGACGATCGCGTGGGGATATGTTTTGTTTCTTTTCTGTGGGCAACGATCATTCCACCAGGGGGAAGGCTTTTCGTGTTGCCACCTTTCCACCACGTTGTACCCAGCGTCTCGAAGCAACTGAGTTCGTTGCAGAGTCTTTTGGTAAGCAACCATCCTTGTGATTGTATTGCCCCTTCGGTCAGTATATACACCTTCGTCCCTCGTTCCCTCGGGGTAACATTCCTCGCAACCGTGCCAGAAACAACCGTGGAACTGGAAAACTGTCTTGCTTTCTGGGTGATAGCCGTCGACTGGAGCCCCACAAATATAGCTCTCACCGCCATGGCCGCATCTGTGATGGTGGATGTGAATGTCACGCTGCTTCGCCTCCCACTCCAGCCAGCACACTGCCTTGACACCGAAACCGCCTTCTGGGTAAAAGGCTTTCTCAAAAGCTGACTCCGGAGGGAGGACACGTTTCCCGGGGCAGTCGATTTTGGTTTGGCCACGAGTACACGTCTTGGAGTGGCGCTTCAAGTTATCAGCCCGTGTGAACCTCCCGCCGCACTCGCCACAAGTGTAATTGTTTGTGACTTTTTTGATATTGGTGATCAAGAAGGAGTGGCCCGCATGAATACCGATAGTCATGGTTGAAGCGCCCACCTTGTCGTAATTCGCAGGGGTGTGAGATAAAATGAAGTCACCATTGGGGAGAACAAGATATGCGGCAATTCCTTGCTTGAAATGCATTTCGATTTTAGAGAAGTGGCGCAAATTTAGCTGGCCTCGAAGCCCCGGATAAACTGCGAAGAAGCTTTCCGCGAGTTCCCTGGTTCTGCGAGTGTTGTCCCTTTTATGAGCTCCCCAATGAACAGCCAAGCAACGAAAGAGACAAAGATTGTCGCTGAAATTGTCAAGGGCAATGATTTCTCTTTTGTTGCGAATCCAATCAGGAAGACGTCCGAGCCCTATTTGCAAGGGTTGTCGATCCAGCACGACTTTGACATCAAGCAGAACAGTGCGTTCGTAAACCCATTTGGTGTCAGGCCTATTGAGTTTGCAAGGCTTGCAACCACTATCGTGTCTCGGAAAGAGTGGATAGCCAACGACTGTTGTGGTTGTTTTGATAAAACTCTCTCAACTCCTCGGTTTCAGTGTTTCGTAACTCGAATGTGAAGCGTAAATTGATTGCGTGTCGTGTGTGAACATTTTGCTTGATTTTGTTCAAAATTCTGGCGACAAGAGAGTTTTCGAGATTGTTTACAAAGCGTAACCGGATTATTCGTTTGCCGCGTTTAACCCATTGGTCAACCCGATCATAGATTTGAACAAGTTGTTCAAAATCTAGCTCCTGCGGATTGTTTTGAGGTTCGACCTCAGCATTATTGTCGTAGAAAGTTTCGGTCGGCAAATGATTAGAAATGTTTCCTTTAGGCAGAGGTTGCATCTTTTGCTTGAGCTGTTGTACGGTGAATGCGAAGACAGGATGCGCCATGAAATATAGTGTTCGATGTTGCTGTCTTTGAGAGTCCAGATGTACTTGCTTAGTTCAGTTGAGTTTCTGTGTTTAGAGTGGCGGAATGATGCGGTGTGGTTTCGGTATCTTGTTTTGAAGTCGCTTTCCGTGAGTCCGATGTATGTTTCTGTTGTGTTGTTGTCGTTGCGTGTGACTGTAGCTTGGTAGATGACTGATGATTGTAGGCAGTTTCCGTCGAGTGGGCATGTGTTCTTTTGTCGGCAGTTGCATGTCTTCTTGTCTTGAGTGGTATTAGAGTTAGCTGTGGTGGCGTCGTTGGCTTG
The DNA here is from genome assembly GCA_024195265.1 of Dendrophyllia cribrosa. NCBI lineage: Eukaryota > Metazoa > Cnidaria > Anthozoa > Scleractinia > Dendrophylliidae > Dendrophyllia > Dendrophyllia cribrosa. The sequence continues at coordinate 17,346,800 of JAJLRJ010000004.1, forward strand.
CGTGGATGACTTTAGAATCTGCTTATTATGGTTATCAATTATCTGTTTGGCGTTATTCATGCAGCTGTAACTTATTTTTATGGTGTTGCGGTTGAAGATTTTTCGGAGCTTGTGATCTTTAGGGAAGTGCTTGTCTATTAGGGCGAGGAACTTGTATCCGATGTTGGTGCTGGTGTTAGCACTTCCCTGAACTAAGCAAGTACATCTGGACTCTCAAAGACAACAACATCGAACACTATATTTCATGGCGCATCCTGTCTTCGCATTCACCTTACAACAGCTCAAGCAAAAGATGCAACCTCTGCCTAAAGGAAAAATTTCTAATCATTTGCCGACCGAAACTTTCTACACTTTACAAACGTAATGAACTCGTGTCTTCTTGCCGCCACAGAAACAAAGCCCTCCTTCGCAACAGCTGAACTGTTAAACTTCGCGCCGCATAGATTAGATATATGTTTGTTATTGTTATTATGTAAATTATTTTGTATATAAGAAGCGATGGTAAAGAATATTCTTATTAAATCCCCTGATGAGTGGGCAACCACGAAACAGGCTTATCGGGATGAAAGCGTAGTTTATTTGTTTCTTTCCTCCACAAACATATACTTCGCTCTACATTAATGTATTGAGCACTGTTTTACGTATATCTAGTTCTACACTTTATATATATATATATATATATATACACTCGTTTTCAAAAAGGTTGACGTTTCAGAAATATATACAACTATATATACCTTTTGTATTCACATTTTGTAGTTATATATATTTCTGAAACGTCAACCTTTTTGAAAACGAGTGTATATATATATATATATATATATATATATATATAGTTTATAGTATTGTTATGCCTGATGAATATACCGTGTCAAAATAAAGTTTAAGTAATGATCCGCATAAGAAGGATAGCGCTGAACGGCAATAGAATGTCAAACACGATGGAATGTCAAGATTTTTCATTGTTACAACTAGTGATCTCATTGGCCTAGACTCAAAAACCGCTAAAAAGTGAAGGTTCAAGGTGCATTTTGTCTAAGTTTTTTAAGGTTTCAAGTAATTTGAGACCCAATCGCACAACATACAATTTTTAAAAGAAATTGTATTTGGGGAACTTCATCAAAGAAGCAAAATTATTAGCTATTGTCTTTTGCTATTCTGATTGGTTAAGCACGAACGTTTCCTAAAATTTATTTGACGCAAACGGATTTTCTTTATTTTTATAATGAAATATAATTATTAACCATCAGCTCCTCCTCTATTCTTGAAATCAAAGATATTCTATGTGGGAAAGAGCTAATGCCGCAGAACAATGAAGTTTGCTATCGTTCTTATGTGGAACAATACTTAAATAAAATAAATAAATAAATAAATAAATAAACAGGGTCTCATTCAAAATCATTTAAGGAACAGGGCCTCATTCAAAATTAGTGGAGGAACAGGGCCTCATTCAAAATCATTTGAGGAACAGGGCCTCATTCAAAATTAGTGGAGGAACAGGGCCTCCTTCAAAATCATTTGAGGAACAGGGCCTCGTTCAAAATCATTTGAGGAACAGGGCCTCATTTAAATTCATTTGAGGAACAGGACCTCAGTCAAAATCATTTGAGAAACAGGGCTTTATTTGATATCATTTGAGGAACATGGCCTCAGTCAAAATCATTTGAGGAACAGTGCCTCATTCAATATCATTTGAGGAACAGGGCCTCAGTCAAAATAATTTGAGGAACAGGGCCTCATTCCCAATCATCATTTGAGGAACAGGGCCTCATTTACAATTATTTAAAAGCAGAAACAATATTAACAACAATGCGTGAATAAAAATAAAAATTATTTAAGGGGGTGGCAATCAAAACGCTCAATAAAAGGACTCCAACAAAGCAATGTGAACAGCATAAAATTTATAGCATGCCCTTCTAGCAACTAATAAACCCCATGTAGCATGATTTAAGGCCGTACCGTATCACAATTGACAGTCATCCCAGTCAAATCCCATAAATAAAAGCAGAATATTTACAGTACTCTGGCATGGTTCCCAACATGAGAAATGAAAATCGCGTCCATAAAAAAAAAAACGATAATCTTTCACTTACAACTGGTACTTTATTACTGACCTTTACTTTAGATTTTGCTTTAGTTCTTTAATATCATCATTCTTTTAATAACTCTTGCAAAATGAGAAAATGCAATTTAAAATACTAACATCCTGAGAGAGTATGAAATACCGCAAAAAAAATGTAAACCAACGTCAATTATTTAATTATTATGCAAATGAAGCATTTATAGAGTTCTTTTATTTGGGTTACAAGCCAAAAAGTATTTTGCCATTGAACAAATATATTTTTTCCGTTTCATATTTTAGCACAATGCGCAAGTCCAGCTACACATGTGTCCACTTGTGCCACATGTTTCCTCTACAACGGCGATGTAAAAACAATGGTATGCGTCTTCCTTGTCCTCGCATGGCTGTCGATTAAATCGCGTCTTATCTAAAGAACAAAGAGAATTAAAAATCACGGCAAACAGAAAGCTTGTTAAAAGTCGGGAATTAAATAGAAAGAGAATGTGTGGCTCACTTTGTATGTGATGGAAACAAATCTCAAAAAGGGACTTGAAGCGGGCTAAGACAACGTTCTGTAAGAACGTTGCGTATTGACCAATATATGGGCCTTTGTTCATAGCCATTAAATTCCATCCTTGTTTGTGTTTGGTTGACTATATTTGGGCCCATTAAACAAGCTTCAGGCTATGCAGCTCCGATTTCTACTAGGTTGTGGCAGCAACGGGGGAAAGCATAAATACATTTATTTTTTTCCAAGAGGGCACGGTAACGAAACCTGCAATCTGATTGGTTGTTAGCGCGGTCCGGATTTTCCTATCTCTGCCCACGGGCCCTGGTTTTATTGAATTTTCTCGTTAATTATGGGCCCAGACGAAAGCTACCAAAGCTAAAGTGAATTTTATTGGCCAGATAAAATATTCAACGACACAAATGAAGAAAACAATGAAGAAAACCAGCAAAGTTTCACCATGAATGGCTGATCGGTCGGCTGACATACAAAGTTCCGAAAACACGCTAAAGACGAGGTATCGGCAAAAAGACTAAATGAAGAAAGAGAGATTAAACTACTGGGTGGAAGGAGAAATCAGCCGTAAAATTAAAGGTCAATGTTATTCCTCAAAAAGGCGAGTACAAGTTTGGATTTTATGATTTGTTGATTTCATAGTTTGTTCGGCGTTTGTTGTTTTTTTTTTTTACAAAGCGGCTTTTGGCTTAAAAAATACTGTAATTAGACAATCTTGTGCTTGTTTACAAAGTTTTTGACTCCATTTGATTCAAGTGTTCTTATTTTTCCGTTTCTTTTTTCTTCTACTCGAGATTCTGTTAATTTTCATTAAAAAGTCTTGCTTAAATTTCTCATTTGATTCTAGTTTTGTACTAGCTTGTTGTCAATATAAATTTTAATACAAGCAATTTCGCGATCGGATTTTACGAGATAATTTGGACTTTGACAACATTGCTCGGTTTGAATGCTTTTATTCCGCAGTTGTTACCTTCTTTTATCTAAATTCTGTAAGTTTTCATTCAAGAAAATATGATTTTTAAATTAGAATAGCTCAGTTTAAGCTTTTCCACTGCTATGAATGAATTACGCTCGATTTTTCTTTTATACAAAAATTTGAAAAGTTTTTAAAGTTAATCTTCAGCTTTCCACGGCTTCACTGTGGGCAAGAACATTTCTCTATCCTCACCAGAAGCAAACACAACAGCCGTTTATTCATAAACTAATAGAAATGAGTTCACTTTGCAAAGTAAGTTCTTTTGTTTATGAATGAAAAAGTTGTGAAGATTACCGAGTTAATTTAGGTTTTGCACGTGTTGTGTCAGTTTTGCTTGACGCGGCGCGCAAAGACATGATTTCTTGGAAAGCTGTACAAGTGTATCACGATTTTCTCGGCAAATTGCAGAATTGAAGTAGGAAAAAATAAATAAGTTTTTTACCGGCCTTGGTCTTGGCCTTGGTCTTGGCCTTGGTCTTGAGTACGGCCCGAGGCCGCAGGCCTCGGGCCGTACTCAAGACCGAGGGCACAGTTTTTTCCTATACGGACCTCCCGGCCGGCAAATAACATATATGTATTTTTTAATTTACTAAAGTATGTCGTCATTTTGCCGTGTAAGTGCGCGCGTCTGGACGAAAGGAAGATGATGGCTAAATTAAGAAGTTACTAAGGAAAAGGTTCTTTAACAATGGAAAATTAAATTTAGTAGTCGAATAATAAATCCCTTACTTGATGGTTGACAGATAATACACGCGGATATTTCACTCATTACTCGCGTATAGTTTTCCAAACTCATGCATTATCTGTCAAATAAGGTGCATATATATACCTCATTGAAGAAATAAAAAACCTCAAAAACCAACACTTCCAAATTCCAATTAGATCTGGAAAGTGTCCACAATTAGTACTCGCGTACTAAATACTTTGACACTTAAATAAATTGATTTGATTTTTTTTTTTATATTGTCGGGAAAAAAGTACAAACCATAAACTATATATACGGCACAATGGAGCTCTTGGTATCTATTCCTTCCTTACAGTTTTTCAGAGGTTAAATTCGGTCGTTTTGTTCATGGTTTATTTTTTATTCGTTTTTTACATGACTGTTTTGGTGTAGTTCAGATTTCGTCACTATTCCAAATTTTAGAATTATTAAGGTAAGCCAATAATTGAAAATTAAACAAGACTTACCTGTAAGTTGAAGTTTGATGATAATTCTGCCAAATCATTAGTAGTACAGAAGGGTTAACATGAGATGCGCACGCACCGCCGCAGGTCAGTTTTTAAAGACATTTTGTGATCACCTCAGCACAGCCTGACTGGCGCAGGAAATCAATAATGCTGAAGTGACAGGAAGGCATAAAGCCATGATAGGGTGGGTTCATATAAGGGTGTAATGGGCATGTTAACCCTTCTGTACTACTAATGATTTGGCAGAATTATCATCAAACTTCAACTTACAGGTAAGTCTTGTTTAATTTTCAATTCTACCAAATCATTATGTACATCCGGGTTACCATGAGATTTTAACGCAGAGAGCACAAAATGACAAAGTGCCCAATCAGTCTATGTCATAGCATAGTTTAATTCCACACAGCTGCAATACACATTCTACATGTATAAGCCTATTTGAGAACTGATACACTCATCTGGTTTGTCACAGCAACTGGTTTGTTGTAGAATTTACGAAATGTGGACTCTTCAGTCCAACCAGCTGTAGCTAGGATTACATCAGTAGAAACAGACGTAAGTGCTTTACTCGTTGAAGCACATCTAGTACTATGAGCAGAGAATAACTCTGTATCAATGCCTGCCTGACCTAACATGGTTTTGATCCAGCGTCCAATAGTGGACGAGGTCACTGCCCTATGTGGTTTGATGAATGATACAAGCAATTTAGTGGAATCCCTTAATTTCTCAGTAACACTCATATAGTAATCTAAAGTTTCATACACACACAGTTCCTTAACTGGGTACTTGTACAAGCGGACATTTCCAAACACTTTGCCAGGCTTGTCCTGCTTGAGGTGTTCCGTTAAGGCAAAATTAAAACATTGCTCATTTCTCTGCATATACTCTGCTGATATATCCAAAAATGTCAGTGTCTGACACCTTTGCCCTGTGGTCAGTGCAATCAACATGACTAATTCCAAGGTGAGTTCTTTCAAATTGATCTTATCCAGAGGCCAAAATAAACTCAGGTAATCAAGAACAGTGTCCACAGGCCAAATGTTGTTGTACTTTGGCACAGGCTTGAGTTTGTTGAACACTCCTTTAAGGTATCTGCACACAAGGAAATGCTTCCCTACTGGTGTACGATCCTGATCATCACTGCCATTCATGTCAATGTTGGAGATTGCTGAACGGGCTGTATTCAGAGCAGAGTAGCTTAAACCTTTCTCGAAGAGGCTGTGCAGGAACAAGAGCACGGCCCTTACAGAGGGATGCAGGGGATCATGTGACCCTTCACTACAAAATTGCAACCACTTGTTGATATACACTTTGTATTGTTTGTGTGTACTATCTCGCCAGGAATGCATGATGATCTCAACAATGTCTGGCGAAAGTTCCGACTTCTGCAAGGATTGCCTGATAATTTGCATACCAGTAACTCCAGACGTCGGTGTAGTGGATGTGGACCGTCCAGAGTTGGATGAATGAGATTCTGAGCAGAAGCCTTCAGAACCCGTGGTGTGTCTATCAATAGACTCAGCACAGCTGTAAAGTATGGCTGTGTTGTCCATAGAGGTATTATCATGATTCCCGTTGCCTGACTGTGAATTATTTGTTGCACACATCCGGAAATAAGACAAAAGGGGGGAAATGCGTAAAAGAAAAAATTTGACCAATCAATGGAAAAAGCATCTACATACTTTGCCATTGGATGTGGTTTCCACGATACATAGGTCTCTACTTGCGCATTAAGTCTACTAGCAAAGAGATCTATGTCTGGTTGTCCAAACAACAAGGTAATTTTCTTGAATACAGGAGCTGAAAGCATCCATTCAAGATCCAAATTCAAATTGCGAGATAACTGATCAGCATCAACATTGCTAGATCCTGGAATATGGGCAGCTGAAAGCCAAATATTCTTGGCAATGGCCCAATCCCAAATTTCTCGTGCAAGGGAGTTACAATCTAATGACTTGCATCCCCCCATGGCATTAATGTAGGAAACAGCAGTAGTGTTGTCCGACATAATCCTAACATGAATGTTACTTCTGTCATCGCACAAAGATGACAATGAAAGTTTAACAGCTAATAACTCTAGATAATTAATGTGCTTGGCTGATTCAAGTTTGGACCATATACCACAAGTATGGTTGCCATGTTCAATTTGAGCACCCCAGCCTTTTAGAGAAGCATCAGTGTAAATTACTACGTCAAGACTGGAGTGGTGGATCTTCCTTGAAGCCGAATGAACATTAGCAGACCACCAGTGAACTTCTGTCAAGCACTCATTAGATAAGACCATGAATGCATCGAAATTCCCCTGATTCAATTTTAAGTTTCTCTCTTTATCAGCCTCGATGTGACGATAATGGAGGGGCCCAAAATCCACCCCAGGGAAGCTTGAGACTAGTGTGCCAAGAAAAGATGCAACCTCACGGATTGTAAACTGTCTATTTGGCTGAGAAAACTTATGGCACAACTGCAAGAGCTTATCAGCTTTCTTAGTTGTAAGAGTCACCATCATGTGAATGGAATCCAAAACGAATCCTAGAAACTCTAAAGTTTGAGTCGGTATGATAACTGACTTATCAGGATGGATTGTAAAACCTAAGCTGATAATAAATTGCACTGCATGTAATGTGGCTTCCTCGCATTCCACATAATTATCTTCAAGGTAGAAAGAGTCATCAATATAACCTAAACAAGTGTGACCAAGCTGACCTCTCAGAAATGCAAAGACAGGTTTCATAATTTTGGTAAAAATTCTAGGACTACTAGACAAGCCCATAGGCAAGCTAGTAAAGGCATATAACTGGTCTCTCCAAACAAATTTCAAATATTTCTGATGCTCCGATGCAATTGGTATAGAGTAATATGCATCTTTGAGGTCAATGGAGGTCATAAAGCATAATGGTCTCATAAGCTTAATAGCTGTCTCTAATGTGTCCATTTTGAAATGATGATAAGACACTGACTCATTCAGTTTCTTAAGGTTAAAAATTACTCTATGAGACCCATCTTTTTTAGGTCGTGTGAAGATGGGGGATACTACCTGACCATCCTCAGGTGTGGAGAGCCTGATTATTCCTTTTTGGAGGAATTTCTCTATTTCATTGTCAATGACTGTTCGTTCAAATGCAGTAAAAAACTGTGTTCTCGTGGCATAAATGTGAGACTCAGGTACCGGGTTAAATTCAATGTGACAGTGGGAAACTGCATCCAAGATGAATGGATCAGTTGTTATTTTCTCCCACACATGGAGGAAATCTCGTAGCCCTCCTGCCTTAAAAGGGGGCTGATTTGAAAGAATATTAGCAATAGCACTCTGACTTACCTCTGCAGAAACTATTGGGTCTTGGATGATGGGGTCTTGGGATTCTGATGGGACCGTACTTGGCCCCAGCCTGGTGCTAAAAAAGGACGACTTGTAAACCTTGATCCCCTTCCCCTGCCATTACTCTGGCTAAAGCGGCCACGACCACGCATGCCTCTACCAGATGGGACCTTATAAGGCTCCATGCGTTGCTTTGGAGTAACTTTATTGCTGAGCTTGTTAGATTTGGTAAGCTCTTCTACCTCCTGGTTAAGGTCATCCCCAAACAGAAAAGTTGACACAGCGGTAGACGGATTGCACAGTGAGACATATTGTTTGTTCAGATCAGGGCGAATGAGATCCCTGCGTTTCAGGTTGAGATCCCTATTTGCTGATAACAATAGGACTGCTGCATGAGTCAGGGCATTTTTATGATCCCCACTAGAACTGTTGCACACCTGGAGGACTGCATATAAACCTGAAATCAGCAATGCCTGTGTCTTCTGGAACGCAGAATCAGTGTTTCTGGTTTCCTGATGTAATTGTTGCCAAATTTGTTTATTTATCTTGGGAGCCACCAAATTGGTGCAGTTTTCAGGTCTCAGGTACTTTCCCTGTACCTCACTTAGCTTTTCTTTCGAGAGCTTTTCTGCAAGTAGACTTTTCACTATATCCGCCAAATTTGTATTTATGGCTGGAGATGTCTTTTCACCAATACTGAACTCTTGCGCAAGTGATTCGAATGAATCATTGCTTGAACCTTGACCGGCGTCAGGGTCTTTTGGCTGAATAAACTCATTAATGTTGCTTTCCACCACAGCATCTGGGCTATTCTCTGTGCTGATTTGAGAACCCTCAGGCTCAGCTTCAACAGCTTCGAAGTCGACATAGACTTGATCAATAGAGTCTTTAACTTGAGCTAAGATATCCTTCTTAGCATCATCGAGAAGTTCAGTAAACATAGCCTTAAACTCTGCAGACGTGGGGGGTCCAGAATGGCCTGGCTTTCCAGACGGATCAGGCTTAGTCTTGTCACCCATCGTCTATAACACAAAACGAAGAGGTGAAGACAGGATTAGATAACTTGAAATCCAAAATGGCGGACACGTCCGCCACGTGTTTCGAAGCCGGTTTCAACAAACGGCTGAACTTCGCTTACAATCTCGTTGTAAACGGATATAAAAGTAATGGGCCGTAAAATCCCAAATAACTTTAAGAGTGAACAGGTATAAAGCGCGTTATACCTCGTTAGTTCGACTCAGGACACGTCCTGCAGTCACTAATTTTGCCAAGTCGAGCACTGTAACACGTAACAAGACTCGCGAAATGAATAAACAGAAATGCAGGCCATTTATGACCGAAACAGTAGTGGAACGCGTCCACTGCAAGCGAAAGACAAAATAATAAACAGAAACCAGGTAAACTTACCGTGAAATAACGGTACAGGAACCCAAATAACAGCACGATGACAAACACGTCCGAACCTACGGCGATCGATAAGTGCACTGACCTGCGGCGGTGCGTGCGCATCTCATGGTAACCCGGATGTACATAATGATTTGGTAGAATTGAACAATTTAATTTAAAACTCTTACCAACTTTTATGTTGATATCTTTTCAAGAAATGATCACACAGAAAATAACTGTCTATCAGATTCAAAGAAGAAAATAAGACCGATGGACAAATCCACCTGATTGTGTTTAAAAGTTTAATAGATAATAATCAAAAGAGTAAAATAGAAGGAAATCTGGAGGAACGAGTACTTCAAACATATTTGTTCACTTACCCATGAATTGGGCTCTTTAATAGCTACTCTACTCTACTCAGTGTACTGTACTGTATTCTACTCTACTCTACTCTACTCAGTGTACTGTACTCTACTCTACTCTACTCAGTGTACTCTACTCTACTCTACTCTACTCTACTCAGTGTACTGTACTGTACTCTACTCTACTCTACTCAGTGTACTGTACTGTACTCTACTCTACTCAGTGTACTGTACTCTACTCTACTCTACTCAGTGTACTGTACTCTACTCTACTCTACTCAGTGTACTGTACTCTACTCTACTCTACTCTACTCAGTGTACTGTACTCTACTCTACTCTACTCTACTCAGTGTACTGTACTCTACTCTACTCAGTGTACTGTACTGTACTGTACTCTACTCTACTCAGTGTACTGTACTGTACTGTACTGTACTGTACACTACTCTACTCTACTCAGTGTACTGTACTGTACTCTACTCTACTCAGTGTACTGTACTCTACTCTACTCTACTCAGTGTACTGTACTCTACTCTACTCTACTCAGTGTACTGTACTCTACTCTACTCTACTCTACTCAGTGTACTGTACTGTACTCTACTCAGTGTACTGTACTCTACTCTACTCTACTCTACTCAGTGTACTGTACTGTACTGTACTCTACTCTACTCTACTCTACTCAGTGTACTGTACTCTACTCTACTCTACTCTACTCAGTGTACTGTACTCTACTCTACTCAGTGTACTGTACTCTACTCTACTCTACTCTACTCAGTGTACTGTACTGTACTCTACTCTACTCAGTGTACTCTACTCTACTCTACTCAGTGTACTGTACTGTACTGTACTGTACTCTACTCTACTCAGTGTACTGTACTGTACTGTACTCTACTCTACTCTACTCTACTCAGTGTACTGTACTGTACTCTACTCTACTCTACTCTACTCTACTCAGTGTACTGTACTGTATTCTACTCTACTCTACTCTACTCTACTCAGTATACTCTACTCTACTCTACTCAGTGTACTCTACTCTACTCTACTCAGTGTACTCTACTCTACTCAGTGTACTGTACTCTACTCTACTCTGTGTACTGTACTGCACTGTACTCTACTCTACTCTACTCTACTACTCGTGACTTTATATTAAGAATTAAAAACAACAGTAAAAGTGTGATATTGGCGATGACAAAAATTGCTGTTTTTAATTATCTGCAGTGTATTTACCTGTTAAAAGATGCCCATTTGAGAATGATTGACTGATTATTCCTGATTCCAGTTCTAATGGCTTAGAAAGGCTTCGAGATACCAGGCAACACAAGATAACGATTATAAACAGCATACCTCGGATAGTTGCCATTGCAATGAAATGTTTCTGTGAGAAACAAGAAAAACGAATGAGCTTCACGATGCTTAAACCACTTAACACATTTATCACAGAAGTTTAGACCGGAGAATCATCTGTAATATATGTTAATCTCAAACTTATTTAATAGGAAGACAAGTCGCTCATAATAGCCATAAATGTGTAGATATGATTCAGCTTAAAGTGCCTATCACCCCTAGAAAGTTATTTTCGGAATCAGCTCTATGTACATTGAATAGTTAAATGGTAAAATATTTCTTGTTTTGAACGTCGCGTTTGTGAGTTATAGAGATTTGAATTTACAAAATGCTAATTAGATGACGTCAACCCGGGAATTTGCCATTATTTCTAGGCCAATTTACAATGGGCAGTTTACATTTTGAGGATAATTAATTTGATAAATACTTAAAATAAACTGTGGATAGTCAATTGATTCGTAAAAAATATTACTTGGAGGTGAAAACAAGTAGTTGTATAATAAATGATTCCCGGGTTGACGTCATCTAATTAGCATTTTGTAAATTCAAATCTCTATAACTCACAAACGCGACTTTCAAAACAAGAAATATTTTACCATTGAACTATTCAATGTACATACAGTTGATTCTGAAAATAATTTTCTAGAGGTGATAGGCACTTTAACCAGTGAATTGAAAGACATAATTATACAGATGTTTGAAGACTTCACTATACTATCAGTATATCACAGTACATGCAGGACATAGACCACTTTCATAATGGCGGCCGATTTATTTATTCTTTTGTATGTATGTTAATTAGCCTCACTGGCCTCGGTAACATGTGCAGAATTCAAAAGAATTTTTACTCTAAAATGAGGCCAGTGAGGCTAATTAACATACATATAAAAGAATAAATAAATCGGCCGCCATTATGAAAGTGGTCTATACGGCTGTGCAAACGTTTGTAAATATTCGCATTAGTGCAGACGTCGTTATTATGTTTCTAATTAACATGGCTAACTGACCCATAACTTTAACATGTTTCCAAGAGAGATAGGCCTTTATCACGGTTGTGCCTAAAGAATACCGTTCAGAAGGACGTCGGACACCTTATTAAGACTTATATAACGTAATGTCGATAATAAATTTTTAAGTGTAAAAAAGAAAATCTAAAATCCCCCACTCAGGATTGAACCTGTGATCTCAGCTAGGCTTAGGCTTAGATAGCCTACCGTACCACTATACCACTGTACCACCTAGCTTCTCGGGTTGTTCAGGCCTAAATTTAACATATAAACTGCTACCCATAACATCAACTGAAAGCTAACCAGTTACTCCGTTATATAAGTTTCAATAAGGTGTCCGACGTCCTTCTGAACGGTATTCTTTAGGCTTAACCCTTTATCACGCCCCGCCATTTTGTATAAAAACAAAAGATTTACGCCGCCCAGCCTCGCAGTGAAAAAGTTGAAAACGAGGTTAGGCGGGCAAAAACAAAGCATTTTATTCTCCGGGGAGTCAACATGGCCGCCGCGTGATAAAGGCCTATTTCAAAAGACAAGCAGATAAAAAAAAGTTTAGAAAGGAAGGTTTAGCAGTACCTCTGGCGGGGATAGTTCTACATTAGTACGATGATGCAGATTAAACCAATGCAAAGAGGCGTTACACAGTACACTGATTTGCATAATTTGTGATTTTAAATAGATCTAGTTCTTTGTTGGTTACAAGAATGCGATGGAGCATTTTAAACGAAAATTGTTGAAGTTTATTATCCGAGGTAATTTTATAAATGTTTTTAATAAAGCATTCCCTCATATCGTCAATTTCAGAATGATTCTTTCTCCACGAATTAATTGCAATTGCACAGCTGCCAAATTCTCCATAAATAACTCATAGAGCTGTTTTAACAACGAAATTTATCAAGTTCAAAAGAGGAAATGCACTTTACGCTAGAAGTAGATCCAGTTGGCAATGAGTATCACCTTGCAGTGCAGCTTAAGGTGTTTCGATACATTTTTTCTGGAGACCATACCTACATTTTTCAATCGGCTTTTAAGCCATCTTTTCCAAGTCAGATCAACGTAAAATTTTCACAACTAACTGGTTTTGAATTGAAGTTTGGCGAAGTATATATTCTGGTAAAATCGATATTACCATGACGACGATAAACAAGAAACTTCGAAATCAATAAAAGTGAAATTTAGCGAGTTTAAGATTTCGCATTGAAAATCCCACATAGACATCTTAAAATATGGTGTATGGCATATATATTTTGCAAGAATAAAACAATTCTGTATGTCTGATTTCAAATAAATCGCAATAACATTTCAAACCTTACTATTTGTGTACTGGTAATAAATTGATCAAGAGATTAACACTGGTTTTGTGAAATTACTTAATGATAGTGTCAAAAAGTAGCTTGATGTTATGTTTGTAAACCTTCAAAGTTTTGTTTACTTTCTCTTTTGCGATCTTGAGAACTACCTTTTTTCCTAACATCACTTCATGTGCAATTTTTGGGTAATTTTCGATTTTATCGCTTTTGCAAAAATCTGAGAAACGGCTCGATGGATTTTTTTAAAACGTCAACCAAGCATGCTTACCGATGTGCAAAATATTATATGAAAGTTTTATTGACATTGATTCACTGGAACGCCTTTAAATTTATAGATGAAGACGACGTTCGAACCGGCCGAAAAAATGGCGTTACAAATTCACTTTTTTAAGTTATGCTTAATAATGATTTCAAATCAATGCGCACTGCATTCCTCTGTGATTTATACATTTCGTTGTGATCTGCTGTGCATCTGTTATAGGTGGTTTTCATGTTACGTCATCGCAGCCATGCTGGTGGACACAAACAATAGTTCTCTCATTAGCTCCTTTTGTTCGTCCACCAGCATTTGTTCGTTTCACTATTGTTATCTATGTCTCTAGAGATTGGTTGCAAACCACCTATTATCTATATTCGAGCATGATTGTACCTTATTACTCTCCTTACTACTTTCCAGATTCCTCTAAGTCTCTTTTAAGGATTATTTTGAGCAATAAATGCCCTTTTGCGTTTTAAAAACGTTTTTACAGCAGGCGTTTTGAACGCAAAAGAAAACAGATGCAAAGAAATTTGCATCAACGAGCGTACATTGCAATGTATAAATCACGGAGGAATGCAGTGCGCATTGATTTGAAATCATTATTAAGCATAACTTAAAAATGTGAATCTTCTTTGGGTATTCTTTGAAGATTGAAAGGTGACAATTGTGAAAGCCTTCATTTAAAACAGTCTAGATGTTTCCCAATTAGGTTGAAAAAGGTTTCGCAGAATTCTTTGGTGAAACCATCTTCTACAGGTGTTTTTTATTCTCAAACGTTTTTTAGTGTTGATAATAATTCATCTTTTGACAAGTCGAACTCCTGAAAGATTTGTTCTTCTGCAGTTAATTTGGGAATGTGTAGATTACATGTGAATTAATGAAAATTGTCATCAAACTTCGAATGTTGATCCTCGGAGAGTTTAGACGTCAATAAGTCGCATTCATTATTTTCCATTGTGACAACTTAGCTGTTGTGCATATATTGTCTAGCGGTACCAGCAAATGCCGCCATATCATGACCCTACGGTTGTTGTTTTACACCTCACCATACACATTAACGGAACTGAGTATACTGACGTTATAGTTTCTTGTTTACAGGTCGACAAGTTCGTGACCTCCTGCACCATGGCCTATCGTCAGTCAACGCCCGTGCCGCCACTCCCTTTTTCCGCCTTCAAGTGAAAGCCCACGAGTACTTCACTGGCGGACTTGCGGACTCCTCTCATCGAACATGCAACAGCGCTCAGCGCCAGTTTCTGCAATTTTGCCGGGACTTTTCTTTCGAGCTGCTTCTGAGGACACTCTCATGTTATTTGCTACTTACCTTGCCCAGCGGATCAAGGCTCAATCGATTCCCGTCTATCTCGCCGCGGTACGCTCCCTTCACGTCGCTCATGGTTTCTCCGACCCACTTCAGCCTGGCTTGAAGCTAAAACAAACATTGCGACGTGGCATCGAACGCCAGCATTTTTTATCACCCAAACAGAAGATGCCTCTTACGTTTGACATTTTATCCGATGCCAAGTCCCTTCTCAATCCCACGTGTGACGATGACAAAGTTAAATGGGCCGCAAACACGGCCGGTCATTTCTTAGTGCTTCGGGCTGGCGAACTTACCGTCCCATCAGTGACCAGTTTGTCGCATCTATTCACCTCACGGTCTCTGATAGTACCTTACACACTTCTGCTGATTTCTCGGAATATATCTCTCTCCGAATTAAACAATCTAAAACAGACCAGCGTCGATAAGAAGTGACTGTACACTGCACACTCAAACCAACCTGTCTGTGCTGTGTGCGTTATGAAAATGAATTCATCATCGTCAGGGACTGTTTCCTCATCCGCCACACCCCTTTTTTAGCTTTCCGACAGTTCTCCCATCGCCAAACCCGGCCTCGTCTCCTTCGTATTTCAGCTATTACGGTTAACCGGCATCGACCCATCTCAATACAGTGGCCATAGTTTTCGGATCGGTGGAGCCACGTCCTCCTCTCTTGCGGGCCTATCCGATTACGAAACCAAGCTGATGGGGCTATGGACAAGTGATTGCTACCAGCGCTACATTAGTTCGCCTCTCAACCTGTTCCTGGGCATTCCCCGCAAGATCGCTCAGACACAAACTGTTAAATTTCAATATGCCAATCCTTACTTCCAATTAACTCCCATTTGGGCTGAACTTTGCGCAATTTCTCCAAATGGAAGTGCTGCCCAAATATGACCCAAACTGATTTCGTGTATTATTTTATGTATAGACGTATTAAGTAATATTTAACTATTGTAGTTTAAATTGTGTTAATGTTGTCTAGTTTAGGTCTCATGTTTCGGACACGCGTTCTCGCTCTGATCCCGCCGATCAGTATATACGCCGCTTGTTTCTTACGCTTATTAGTCGATCGTTTCTGTTTGTACGCTTTTCCCGCCCCACCCTCCCATGGCAGCTGTAATTTCTCCAAATGGAAGTACAATAAACTGCCCGCATATGTCCCAAACTGTATTCGTGTATTATTTTATGTATGGACGTATTACTAAGATATTGCAAAAATATTTATTTGGGCACGTGATTCAAAGGAGCAAAGTACTAGTCTGTAAACAAGTTCCTTTTGGAGGTATTGAGTTAAAAGAAATCGGCGAGAGAGGAGTAAACCGAGCCCTCGGTTCACTCCTTTCGCCGATTTCCGTGAATGGAGCCTGTTCACAGGCTATAAAGTACAGATATATATGACAATCATGTTTATTGTCGCGGCACGTGGAGTGATAGTACACCAACTCGGATTGGTCGCGAGACAGTTCTGAAAAATGGGAATGTAGCTAAGATTGGCTAAAATCTCGAAAGGATTGCGGTTCGGGTGCATGTAAGCAGCCGTTAGTGTGGAGAAGTGACTTGACGACGCAAATAACGGCTGTGTTAAAGAGACTGTTAGTGTGCTGTTGGTGAAAATGTCTCTTTCGTGTCACGTTTTCTTATTGAGACATTGGGAAACAGATTATTTGTCTATTTTCTAGAATTTATGTTGATTGACATTTTGGGACTGGAATAGTATTTTTAATAATCGATGAACTATTGACGTTATTTGTTTTGGTTTATATGAATTATGAAGGAAACTTTGTCTGTACGGCCACCTTTAGTAAAATAGTGTCAAGTTCCTTCACTATATTGTAGTTAAGTTTGACTTGACAGCCTTTTACTTTTAAGTTATATTTTCTTATGGGGATTTAAACATTGTTATTATATTTAGTTGGATGAATTATGATGATCTTTTACGAAAATAAGAAAAGAAACATGTATCAGCTATCTTATCTGATCTTGTGGCACGGTCGAACCATTTGTTTTTTTATAAGCCGAGTTAAACATATAAAAATACATGCTTATATAATTAAGACTAAGGGTAAAAGGAGAGCCAGAAAAGAAAAACAGTTCAGAACAGAAATTAAGATTGCATTGCGAGGCTGACAATTTCACATGAGATAGAGTGCATGTAAACACTACCTAAACCAGTGTTTTAAGGCAGATGAAAATTTACAAGCTTGGAATAAGAGATAATGCCATCTCGATGTTTAGGGTTAATGTTTGTATTCCACCAAGAATATTTACCCTTTGCACACGAAAGATGTTATGGTGCCCACAAATATCGCAATAAATTTTGCTTATACTGGGGCCACTCGCAGCGAAAATATATTTTGCCTATTTCCTTAAAATAACAGCACTTTTTTTAATAACAAACCCAGTTTATTTTGCTTTTCATTTAACAAAGCTTATAAACAAGATTCATAACAAATACGTGCAAAAGGAAATTCAGCAAAAGGCAAAGAGAGAAATACGCACTAACGACGTATTTTTAAATAGAAAGATTTTTGTATCAGATAATGTAGCCTTCCTTTAGAAAACTTAAAATAAAAAGTGCAGTAAGTTTTACAATTCGCTAAAGTCATGATCGCTGAAGATTCTTAAACAGGGTCACAGTCTGGAGACGTTTTTACGAAAACGTTGCCGTCAATAAACCAAACGCTCACTGAGTTGCTCGTCTTTTCTTATTTCTTTAGCGATTTCCACCAGGTGGCGTCAGTAAGATTTCTCATTAATAAAAATTGTGCTTGGCTTTGTACTTGTGACAATCGACCAGCTAAACGTTTTCAATTTTTTTCTTTGTTTATAGAGACTAGTTTTGACCTTGTGGTTGATAAACTTTGACAAGTTAATCTCTTTACGTTTCGTTTTCAGTGATATCACTGATTTCCAGAGAATCTTTCTTGTGTGCTGCTGAAAATCATCTAAGACACACCATAGATTCAACTCTTGTAGCGCTTCTTGCATCTCGGCTTTTGGAAACGAAAACGAGAGCATGCTGTGAACTGCGCATGAGAGGATGTGTTTTGTGAGCGGAGCTGATTCCCATCCCTCTTCGTTATCTCGCCTCATGAGCTTCGTGTTAGTTAATATCGAAATCTAAAAAGTGGTTCTCGGGAAAAATAGATTAATAAAGCTTAACGGTTTTTCACATCCTCAAGGCCAAGGAACATGGCCGACTATGGCGTGAACGAGGACTCTGAATACGAAGAAAAACCGTCCCACTCTGGCTGAATTGTGCAACTTGTTAGTGGATTTCCAAAAGTCAGTCGCGACCATTCTCAGGGAAAACCAAGTGTTAAAAGAGGAAATTTCTGAAGCGAAGTCCACCCTGAAAGCACAGCCAGGGACGGAACACCAAAAGAAAAGCGGTTTATTGTAAAACAACTGCATTATAATAATTATAATAATAACTTAGTTTTGCCTACCTGCAAAACGAAAATAAGCGAGAACATCTGTGGCGCTTAATTTCGCTTTTGCTCGATATTTTCTCTTTCCTAATCAGAGTTCCCTTGCTGGATTAACCTAAGCTCTTTTATTGATTGTTCAAAGATAGATATATTTCATGAACCTAGGACAGACACTTACGGACAAAATCGATAAACTTTCTAAACCTGTAAATGTAGATGGAAATGAATGCAGCCTAATTAATATCACTCGGAAAGAAAGCCGGTACCCAAGGAAGTAATAAAAATAAAACTACGGTCGCTAAAAAGCACTTTTTAAGGGTTCAGTTACCTGGTTCACGATCGGATGAACTTTAAATGACTGAGTCCGTCTGTGAGTAGTGAAAGCTAACAGCAGTGTCTTTTATTCTAGAATTTATTAAATATTAAACATTGACGTTTGCCAAAATCCTAATTAATAAACTGCGTTTTGACTAGGAATGATTGACACTAGTTAAAATTTCCCTCCTGGCTATTAATTTCATTTTACTTAAAATGTATTGCGGTTATTAAGCAAATCAAAACAATGTAACCAGAATCGGGGTTGGACCATCGCAGGTTTTCTTTTTAATTATACTTCAGATGTGTCAAGTAAATAAGATGGGCTTTTTATTTATTTATTTATTTATTTAGTTAGTTAGTTAGTTAGTTAGTTAGTTAGTTAGTTCTCGGTGTTTTCTGCTGCCGAGCCACCTTAACCACCAAACTTAGCTTTCAAGTAAACTTAATACTAAGATATAAGGATTTATTTTAGTAAAGAGTTATAAATACTTCAATAAACTAATTCATTAAAAATTAATTCGTTTTAGAAAATTAATTTAAAAATTGATAAAACTCTCAGAACCTTTATCCACTGAATATCCAATAAGAATGGCTTTCTCTTTCTTCATAACATGTACATTGCACGTGCTCGCCAGTTTTGGCCTCTACACATGAAACGAGAATAATCATTTTATTCGCCATAATTTAATAAGGAAAAGGATTATAGCGTTTCTTTATCATTGTCAGTTGTGTTTGCACAACACCCCCGCGTTGACATTCGGCTTAATAGGCCACATCTGCAGCAAGCTCTACCTCAAATACCGGATGGCACATAGCTTTGGTCAAAAAATTTGAACAAGGGAGAACACTATGATAGGAAATTGAACGACTTCTCCTTGCATTTAGATTACAGGCTTAGATAGCGGCGATCATGTGGACACAGCAGACGCGTAGTGAAATAACCAGCGTGCATATGATCCGGACTATACGACGTCGACGATATATCTTCTGCATTTTGAACGGGAAAAATGTTCAATTATTGTTCTAATTTCAGGCACCAGAAGGTTAATAATCACGTTATTTCTAGGAAGTTGGTGTACATGGCTAGACAATAGTCAATTGTCCTTCGCTAGAAGGAACACCATCTAAAGTTTATCTGGCGGGATATGTTTGTTTTGTGTTTCCAGAATTAATTACTTTTGTATAGGAAATTCTTAGTTTTTATAGTTTATTCAGTAATTTTACTTTGTAGTGGGTCCACATCAGCTGTAAAGTTGCCCATTTTTAACCTGCTTTACCAAATAAAGTTTTGTATGTACGTATGTCTTCTTTGTCATTTACCAAACTGGATTAATTTCGCAGTTATTTCACTCACAACTGACAGGCCCATATGAGTAGTAGGTTATCAGACGATGGTCTGCTAAAATATTTTTTTCGTCATCCCTTTTAGTTTACTTTACACAAATACGTAAATTTAACAAAAAACCTTCCGCGAATTCCCCATTTGCCAGTTTCTTTGTGTTGTTATCACCAAATGACGTAACACTAAAAATTTCAAAAGACACTGAACAATTCCAACAATACAACGCAATAGCTAACCAACAATAGTTTCCCGCAACACAAAGAAAATACCCACTTTATTCTGTTTATTAGCCTGGAACCAAAGTGTGAGCGTTATTTTTGATAACCTAAAGTAATTGCATTAATTTATCTTTTGAAGCGTATCATCAAAGATGTCCTCAATGTCCTTCAGTTTTGAGCAAGACTCTATATCACTTTTTTATAGAGAAAATCGTAGCCTCTTGATGATGAGTTGATTTGGGAGTTTGATTCACATTGTAAAAATATTTATCTACATTAAAAGAATATTCAAAAATTGTCGCCTAGACTGCTAACAGTCCCTCCCTGGATAGTCGAGCGGGCGAGCAAATACGCGATTCTTTTCGTGATCAGCTCGCCCGCACGGTTGACTGAAAAGGGACAGCTATCAGTGTAATTGTCGTCAGGCTGTCTACATGCTTTACTCCTTCACTCCTTGAGTCAGACCCTTGTGAGTGTATTATGGCGATTATGGTGAGTGTATTATGGCAGCGTTGTTGTTCATTTTTCAACATTTCTTAAAATTCATTTTCAGACCTGTAACCAGCAGTTTTATTCTCACAGGGTGAAGATTTCATTGTTCTGTCACCCCACATGGCTGCCATGCAACTAACACTTAGGCTTATCCCTTCTCAGCAACCATAACATGCACTTGATAATTTCTTTTTACTTTATACAAGTTCTACGTGGCGTGCCGAAATAATCGAAGCCAGGAAAGTCGCTTTCTTTTCTGTGAGTGACGAATAAATCGATTTCCGTTGTAGCATTTAAAGAAATACAGCATAAAAAATTACTCTCTAAAAAGGTCCATGGAAATGCAAATTGACAAAAAGTCAAACTTACCGTATTAACTTCGGAACATGAACGCCGGACAGACTAAACCGATGCTATCTCACTGCATATGTATATCATGGATTATAAAATTAACATTTATAGGCCTACCAATCAGGCTTTATCTCAATCTGAATAACAGTGATAATGGCAATAATAAAAATAATTATCATTGTAATAATTAATAGATAATTACTGAGGCGAGCAGCATTATTGGATATAATGCAGGCGGCTGAGGCCGCAGAGTAGAAATCAGAGTAAAATCAAAGCCCAACAGGAAAGGGCATGTTTAATTTTGTCTCAAAATTTTGTCAACCTATCCTTGATTTTACTCTGGTACCCAGTGCTGACCGCGCATCCGTGGTCTATTCTGTTCTTCACGCCTTTATGGCGCCTATTTTGCACTGCTATGTGATTTTGTGTAGCGGCTTATTCGTCATAATAACAAGGGATGCTCAATTGCTCAATTTGTTCGAAGAAATGTAATTTAACGTTATTCTGCTGTAAGAACGACCAGTTAGAATGGAAGCAGCACCTTTTTTTGTGCGAAAAATGAGCCATTTGTGGACACGTGTCGAACGACGAAGGCTACCGAACTCTCCTTCCTTTCAATTATATTATACAAGGTAAGATAAAATCGACTAAAAATCGTTCAAACAGCGTAGAAACACTGTATAAAGATAGAACACAACGCCAATAAATGTTTCAACGATTTTATTCAGCAATTTTGATTTTATATATTGCTTAAGAGCAGATCCGTGCAAGAATCAAACAAAATCGCAAATCTTCGGCAAAGCTGAAAAAAATCAAATTCGCTCTTCTTTTGCATATAGATAGTCTATAGCAAGTACATGAATGCCATGTAGTGTTTTCCTTGAAATATCTATTTGTTTCCGAGAAAAACGAAGAAAGTCGTTATCATCTCAGGGCACAATTTGGCAATCCCAAACACATGCAAACAGGGTTGAAATAAGTCACGATTCACTCGACTCGCGTATCAAAACTACTGCGCTAGAAAAAGCTGTCATAGCTCCAATTTGTTGTATAACTTGTCATTGTCTAAATACCATGATTGCATAAAAATTGGATTAATCTAAGTATTCAAGGGAAGCCAAAAGCTTATGGCTCTCCCGTGCTCCGTAAAACGGTAGGCGAAAAACAACAATGATTTTGAGCCGTTGTGCCTTTGTTCAGAATTCCGTAATATTAAGAAAAACAATACTAGAATTGACGATCTTTCAAAATATGTAAAGTTTAGTCTGGGGAAATGAATTTGGGATTTTTAAGAATTTGTTGAAAATCGTGAACGTAAGACATAAAATCACGCCATCTTCAATAATGTGTATGCGTGACCAACAACAAAAACACTTAGAACGTTTTTCTTTGAGAAATCTTGGCAATTAAACTCTGACGCCAAAAAACAATGGAAATATACAAACCTTAACTTGGATATGACATTCTTGAATATCCAAAATGTTTCGTTTTGCCGTCTGTTCAATTTCATTCGTGAAGTTTATCATGGTCTATCATGAACAGTGAAGATCAGTGAAGCCCGTAGCCACGATCAAAAACGCTTTACTTTTCGCTGAATTCGTCGTAGCTCACTTTGCACTTTCGTACTCTTTATACTGTTGATACATTTTTTTCTGGTGGAAACTGTAAAAGGGCTCACAATAACGCGAACTAGTTCAAGCATGTGTTCCCAGTTTTCCATCCTTGCATATTAACCGTGAACCATTTTGAGACCATATGCAAATTATGTCTGAAATTTGCATATCAGGCTGAGCAAGCGTTCGTGACAGTCACGGTTGGTACACAGGGTGGAGGTATTCCTCAGTGGCCAAAATTCCATATTGTTTTTCTTGAAGTTTGACGAGTGTTGTTCGGAAGTCTTCAATTTTTTTTTTTTTCAATTTTTTTTTTCAATTTTTGAATTCATTTTTTTTCAATTTTCTTTTTCCTGTTTGAACTGTATTAAAATACAGTTCAAAGCAGGAAAGAGATCTCGTGGGTTTTAAAATACTGTACAGTATTGACAGAAAACCAATATTTATTACATGGGTGGGGTTGGGTTGGGGTGGATCGTGTCGGCCTGGATTTCACATGTTAAGCTACACAAATGATCTTTCAAACGAGAACGCAGGTACAAAGATTAAGAAATTATGATTCATTTACTTGTCATTGTTTTTATTTTTAGAGTTTTATAAAGTCTTCTACTTCCGCTTCTGGTATCTGATTGGACTGCTATGGTAAAACAACAACAAAGACAGGCCAGCCCTAGTTTCATTTCTAGAGTGACAATCGACAATGCTTTAGTTGTGAGAGGAACATTGCTCCTTCATTATTCCGCCTGGTGTATGTAGGAGAGCTATAAGGCATTTAACTCTAAAACACCCTTATGGACTACTGATCCTAGAAAGAAAATTAGGAAACCATGGAACAAAGAATCTTCCGCGTTCTGAATTCTTAGGGGTTTTTACAACAACAACAAACAACAACAGTTTTATTTGAAACCTTCCAATTACAACAGTACCTCCAATCTATCATACATACATAATTTCATTCCACTTTAAGCGAGTGCTACGTCGCTTGTCCAATATATGATAGTCCAATACACTCTCTGGTGTCGTATTCAGGGCCCATGCACCCCACTGGGAGAGATGGGGCAGAAAACGTTTGGGACAGTTCTGCTTTCTCTAGTTCAGGTACTGCAGTCGCACGGTGTTCAGAGCCTTGAAGCATACCGCAATGTACATAGCGCGAGCATTAAGCGTTTCTAAAAAAATACATGAAACATAATTATGGCAAAAAGACCCAATGAATACCTTATCCACCCATGTACCAACCGTGACTGTCACGAATGCTTGCTCAATTGAGGCTTAATTTGCATATAGTCTCAAAGCGGTTTACGGTTATGCAAGGATGGAAAACTGGGAACACATGCTTGAACTAGTTCGCTTTATAGTCAGCCCTTTTACAGTTTCCGCCAGTAATCTGGTAAAAAAAATTGTATCAACAGTATAAAGAGTACGACAGTGCAAAGTGAGCTACGAAGAATTCAGCGAAAAGTTTTTAAAAGCGTTTTTGATCGTGGCTACGGGCTTCACTGTTAATGATAAACTTCACGAATGAAATTGAACGGACGGCAAAACGAAACACTATGGACATTCAAGAATGTCTATCCAAGTTAAGGTTTGTATATTTTCATTGTTTTTTTTTTGTTGTTTTTTTTTTTTGTTTTTTGGCGTCAGAGTTGCCAAGAATTCTCAAGGAAAAACGTTTTTGTTTTTGTTGTTGGTCACGCACACACAAAGATGGCGTGATTTTACGTCTTTCGTTCACGATTTTCAACAAATTCTTAAAAATCCCAAATTCATTTCCCCAAACTAAACTTTACATATTTTGAAAGACCGTCAACTCTAGTATTGTCATTCATAAAATTACGAAATTCTGAACAAAGGCACATGCTCAAAATCATCGTTGTTTTTCGCCCACCGTTTTACGGAGAACGGGAGAGCCATAAGCTTTTGACTTCATTTGAATACGTAGATTAATCTACTTTTTATGAAATCATGGTATTTAGACTGTGACAAGTTTTACAACAAATTGGAGCTATGACAGCTTTTTCTAGCGCAGTAGTTTTGATACGCGAGTCGAGTGATTCATGACTTATTTTAAGCCTGTTTGGTGTCGCCAACTCGAACCCCGGGCTGAAAACTAATGTTTTCGTTTTCACAGAAACAAATAAGTTTTTCAAGAAAAAAACTACACAGCAATTGTATACTTACTAAAGGCTACCTGTATGCAAAAGAAGAGCGAATTTTAGTTTTTTAACTTTGCCGTGTAATGTTTGATTTTTGCACGGATTTGCTCTTAAAACGTTCAATTCGAAATTCCAAATAATGTCTTATATTTTCAGTAGTTAAGGACTTGGCGGTACCAGATCAGTTTTGCAAAACTGATCTGATACCAAGCCAAGTCTTAACTACTTCCCATCTGTTGGATTAAAAAATATAGAAAAATCAAATGAAACTATATGTTAATAAAAACAAAATGGTGCGTTCATTTCATTGCGTGATCCAGCATAATAGAATCCTTTGCGTGACACAATTCTCGGAAACATAGGAAGTCTACACAGGATTTAATTAAGGAAAGTTATTTTATAATGTCCATAAGCATATGAATTTATACCATCTTCCAGTATATATCTTTTGTCATCGAAACAGCTGAGTGATACTTTATTGATTTCATAACTTCCTAATTGATGGTTTTGACTTCTTATTGTTTTCATAGTGTGATGCATCTGTTTATTTCCTAATAACGTTTCTTTATAATCTTGATGCTTGATATTATTTTTGATAATATTCTTTTTGATTCCTTTAGCAGTCTTTCCTTCTTTTTTGTTGTCTTTCATATAGCTATACATTTTTGATCGTAAACCTACGAATTCACAAATAGGAACTCCTGCGGTCTCATCTTTGAATTTACCAATTACTTTTTTATTTGTTTTATTAAAGTATGGTGAGCTTTCAGGGTAGTCGCTGTTATCAAATTTGTCTTTATCATTCCAAAAATCTTGGTATACATCTTTAGCTTCGATTTCATAAGTCAAGCTGTCGGTGTCAGTGAATAGTAGTCGAGGTTTGTTTCCATACTGCTGTTTTATATAGTTATAATGAAAATCATACATTAATACCTTACTGAGATCTAGGATACACATACCTACATATGCCGGCCTGTTTAGGGTTAGTGTTTCTTTAATCTTATGCACAGCTACAAGGTTTTTATTGAAGATCTTACTGCTTACATATGTTGGTTTAGCTGCCATTTTTACAAGTTTCTTTTCATCAGTTACCAATCTAACATCTACTCGTTTTCTGATATTTTCCATTGTTTTTCCGAATACGCTGTTGTTCATAAGCTTGAAGAAGTCTTTCTCAAAAGCATTTTTCGCATTGGTTCTTTTCTGAGTGTTGAAATCAATATATTGCTTCAACCATGCAGACTGATTAAACTCCAATACTCGATGGACTTTGGTTACTTTCAAACCAAGATCTATGTATAATTGTAGGTTTCTGTAATGGAGAACATACTTTTCTTTGTTTTTCAAAGTTGGGATTAATTTATGTACAAGACCTGTTGATATATTATATTTAGCTGCTATTTTTTTACAATAATCTGATAGCATGTTTTTGGTTACTTTCACTTTTTCTGGTCCCAATGGATAGTCATTATGAATGTCATGCAACTTTTGGGGATATTCCAAGTCAACTTCTAGTATTAAACCTTTTTGGGTGTTTTCATTATATTTAGCTAAATTTATGTTGTTTATCTGCTTTTCTGTCATCCATCTAAAACCGCCAGTAGGTAGGTATTGTGACATAGCCCAACCATATAGATTGTTAGCATCCAGATACATTATATACTTTGAGGGCACCTTCTCATCATATGTTTTCATGTATTTATTGTTTGCTTTACCATACCTATTGGCAATGTAGCTTATTCCACCACGCATTCCTTTTTCGATAAATTGAAACATGTCAATATCAGTTATAAGTTCTAATTTGATATCAGTCATTTTAAGCATAGCATCCCAAGACAAACCTGGAGATGTGAAATAATGACATGGATCTAATTTGTAGTATTCTAGACAGGTCTTTCTAAAGTTTTTAAACACATCAGCTAGCAAAAGGATATCAGATTTAAGATATAAATTATGGTATTCACCCATATTTTGAAGATTGAAGGTATTCCACACATTTTGAGCATGTTTGTAATCTTCATTTGATATATGTTCATCATTCAATATGCTGTAAAATTCTTCTTTTGATGGCAGTTTTTCATTGAACTTTTCAAAGCTATCCATGAAGTCATATGGATACACTCCTTTTCTAGTCATCAAATCAAACTTTTTATCTTTGAATTTTTGAGATGTATATTTTAATGCTTCTTTTGGTAGATTACTTACTAGTTTTTCTAAACTGGAACTTATGAATTGGAAACTGTCAATAAATGTTAGATGATTACCAAGCATGAACGCCATATATTTTTCCATGTTGTTAGGAATGGCATTGATATTCATTTGACACTTTTCACCTTTCTTATTTGTATATGTATGCTTCTTGACTATTTCACCAATCTCTTGCATTATAAAATGACTGTCATACCCACGGAGATTGTGAAATATAACCGGTATCTTATCAGTTAATCGGAAGTTAATATTACAATCTTGATGCGCTGATCCTCTATACTTACCAGTTATATGACAATGATCTCGAACTCGAATATCTTTCTCTGTATGCTTTTTATCACATATATGGCATTTATCAGCTTTTTGGAATTCTTCTTCATCCTTTTTTGTCATTTTTAATGGTTTGTTAAAATATCTTTTATTCATATTACGACAATATTTAACTTCTTCTAACATAGCTTCCATAAATTTGTTAACAGCTTTTTCGCCTCTATAGATCTGTATTGGTTTACTATATTTATCATCATAACAGCATACAACCTTATAACCATAACCACAATCAGTATGTTTTTGATACGATTCAGTATAGGATTTGTCATTGTTTGGCCTGCACCCTTCTATTTTTTCTGTAATAGCTTCAAAATCTGCATAGATGACAAATGGTACAGGTAACTGCTTATGAAAGTTGTTGAATTTCAATATGTTATTATCCTTTGACGGCATTTTTATGGCTTGTTTTCCATTTATGATGATGCAATTTTCTTTATGATTTAATAATACTCTTTCACTACTGAAACATTGTAAACAATACATACAAAAATGCTTTCTATGTTCATGTTTTGTTTGATTGTACATAAATTTATTGAAGTCTTTTATTAATACATAATGTCTGTTTTCACCTTCTGTTATCAATAATAAATGCATTTGATCTTCAAATTTTTCTTGGGATATGTAAATAGGAAATGGTTGTTTTTCTTCATATCCAAATACATTGATATTGATATTATTCTGTTTCTCAATTTTATTATACTGTTTTTGATTGACTGGAAATTCAATTCCTGAGTAATTCAACTTTTCAATAAATTCTTTATCACATTTTTTAATTCTCTGTGGGTATTTTTCTTGAGGATTCAAATGTCTGATGTGACACCATCTAAAGCATTCATTGTCATTGTTTTTCATGTTTATCAAACCTTTAGCACTGTTTCTGAGTTCTTGGGGCAGTTTAATATATGAAGATCCTCTCATTGGTTGATATTTTACAATATTAAGATAATGATTGTCAACAGATTTAATAGTCCATCCGGAGCCTTCAGATATCCACTGTGCAATTTTATTTAATATCTGTTGTTTGGACACTTGTAGTGATTCAGTGATCTCTAGATTGTTTATGATTGTTTGAACTAGACTGTTGAAATAGGCAGTTTTATACACTGTTTCTCCATTTGATATTTTTGTAAATGTTACCTTAAGCGTTTCAACGAATTTTAATCCTTTCATTGATGTTAATACACTGATCATATGGTATGCAACAGCCTTTCTTGTGTTTTGTAGTTGCATTAGTGGGTCTTTGTTGTTTTTTATGTCAATTTCATAAGACTTTGTATAGCCTTTAAGAGCTTTGTCTGTCTGCTCTATCTTAGTTCTAGGTGCTGGCACTGGTTTGTAAGTTCTAGATGCTGGCACTGGTTTAATAGTTCTAGGTGCTGGCACTGGTTTAATAGTTCTAGGTGCTGGCACTGGTGGTAAAATGATATTATCTTCATAGTTTTTGACCATATCCCTAACAGATTTTCTCGGTGTAGGAACTGGTCTCCTACGTTGTTTCTCGTCATCCACAATGATGATTTTAGGCTTTTTATTCTGTTGCTTTAATAGCAATTTAATGAGTTGAGATTTACTAAGTTTTTCAAGATCACTCTTATTCATATCTACAAGGTTAGATTTTTCTGATTTCATATATATAATAATTCTATAGATAATCTTTTAAATAGTTTTACAAATGTGCGTTTAAATATAGTCGAGAATTCAAATAATCCAATCATGGATCCTTCGAACTATAACTATGAAAAGAATTAATTTTGTGTGTAATTTGGATTATTTTTTTGTGTTATGTTGATGATTCGTTGCATTATATTGTTGACATTTACATTCTTCATATGCTTTTTTGTTTTCAAGTGACACCATTTCCCTGCAAGTGTATAATTTTTATCATTTTTACAAACATTACAATACCACTCTTTATTTAACATACATAAGGTTTTATGTTTTTTTAGTTCTTCTGTTGTGAAAACTTTTGGTCTACCGCGACCTCTCTTAACATTTTGATTTTCCATATATAATACTATACTATAGATATTATTTTAAATAGTTTCATAATAGTGCGGATAATATTGGTCAAGAATTATATATTTTGCATTATTGCGTAATAGCCAGAAACAATTATATATTTTTGGCTACCAATGAATAGCGAATGCAAAGATATAAATATCTCAGAAATTTCTGGGATACTTGTAAATAGTAACATCTCTTTAAAACAATTTTGTATATCCCTTTAAATCCCTGATTAGTGTTCTAATGTTACTGATTGTATTTTTTAAACCCATGTGCCCTGGATCAGATGAATATTTCTACATCTTTCCAAATCCGCGTTGCTGCTTGTTTTTGTTGTGCTAGATATACTATTTTCTTGTTTGAGATATTTAATATTATCAACTTTGGTTTGTTTCAACACATTACATTCATCATCGTATCTATTGTTTTCTATCTCATTGCAGATAATATTCAATAACTCTTTCAATGTTATATCTTCATCAATTTCATGTATTTTTTTATGATAAAGTTTCAATAATTTCTTTTTATATTGTAACAGATCCAATCTACGCTCATTATCATATATTTTATCATGAAGATTGTCTATTTCATCTTCACATTCCTGAATTTGAAAATTTATTTTTTTGATATATTTCTCAATGCCGCTCATGATATATATAAACATTATATATTTTTTACATCTTTTAGCGGTATCCAGCTGTTAAAATCATCACTATATCCTTTCCACTTCACCAAAGCTTGTTTTTTCTTATAGTCTCTTTTGATAACCTTATCTATACGAAAAACATCTTGTTTAGCTTTCAATAACTCCTGTTGATAGAAAGATCCTTCTATTGATTCATCATTGAGATCTTTTAATTTGTAAGTTATAGGATTAGTGTATTGTATCTTATCGACTGTAAACACTTCTTCAGTCCAGTTTGGTGTATAACCCTTGTCGAACACATTCCGTTTATACTTTGAAATTCTAACCTTATCACCAACTTTAAATTTTGGTTTATATGATAATAGTTCCGTATCATATAGATTGAAATAAACAGTTCCTTCATTCTTTTTCATAGATGCTTCAATAGGTTTCATTTTAATACTTGAATGCTTTGTACTGTTGTATTCATTTAATAGTTTTGGTAACATGTCTAAATATTGTTGTATTTTGAGCTGTAAATTGTTTCCACATTTTAGATTTTAATGTTCTGTTAAATCTCTCAATAATAACAGCTTTACCTTCATTGAAAGTAGAATACATCTCAATATTATTTTTCTTTAGCCAGTCTTTGAAAGTTTTATTATAGAATTCAGACCCTTGGTCTACCCAAATAAATTTAGGTTTCCGTTTGGATTTTTTAATAACATCATCAAATGATTCAGTAATTGTATTACCTGTTTTATTTTTAATAGGGATGCTCCAAGCAAATTTCGAAAACACATCAATGATGTTTAACAAATATCTATATCCTTTTTTCCATTTTGAAAACTTCTGCATTTCTACAAGGTCAGCGCTCCAAATATCATCTATTCCATTAACAATAACACGTCTCTTTTGAAATTTCCGTTTGATTGGTTTATGTAGTTCATTTGCAAGGAGTTCAGCCCAATCATTACTCAACTCCTTTTTACGTTTTTTG
The DNA here is from genome assembly GCA_024195265.1 of Dendrophyllia cribrosa. Lineage (NCBI taxonomy): Eukaryota > Metazoa > Cnidaria > Anthozoa > Scleractinia > Dendrophylliidae > Dendrophyllia > Dendrophyllia cribrosa. The sequence continues at coordinate 17,377,945 of JAJLRJ010000004.1, forward strand.
ACTTCCTTTTAACACCTAATCCAAGTTTTTGTTTTACATCAATCGTGTTTCTAGCCAACCAATGCCCCCATTGTCTTTCATTATACGGTACGTTGTCTAAAGCTTGAACCATTTTTCGGTCTGCCTTATTTTTACATTTCCTATCATCCTTGCAGACTGAATAATCGACATCATGTTGCATTGCTATTTCATCAGTTCTTCCTGTAGGTTGGTCATATATTTCTAATATTTGGCCAGTTGTTGGGTCATATTTCACTTGACTCTTTAAATCATTATATGGGCCAGTATATTTATGGCCGGGTAATGTCCAACCGCCTTTTGGTTTCGGAAGCTTCCCAATGGCCTTATGAATATCAATCCCACTACCTTTATGCAATGGATCTAGTTTCTTACTAATATCTGAAGTTAAACTATCTAAGGCTTGATCCAAATATTTATCAGCCATTCCTTTTATTTTTTGTTTAGCATAACCAGATTTAATTGCCTTTGATGCTCCGATTCTACCTAAATTATACAAACCTTTTAAAGCGCTTTTAGCTGCTATTTCACCAAGACTGTGACTACCTTCTATATTTAAAAAGCCCCCATCTTGTGAGGGCTCCATTAGTTTCCCTGGTTCTTAACAAAACGTGTCTTAGTAGCCCCACATTCACTACATTGAGATTTTAACATAAGGCGATTATTTTTAGTTTTAACATATTTTTCAGTACCTGGTACAGATTCTGTTTGCTTCTTTTGTTTAACACAATAACTTTTCACCATTTATATAATATAATTAGATATCTCTAAAATAATGTTCGAGAAATCCCTCATTCTTCATTGTGTCATATATGTCGAACACTTCCAATAGATTGTAATATGAATTCCCTTTATTCATTTCATTCAGAAAGTATAAACAGAAGTAACCACATGTAGTCGTTTTTATGTTCTGGATTTGGTTGTTTTGATGTAACAGAGTCATATTCTTTCTTTTAGCATGATTTACAATCTCCTGAAATGGGGGCATACCAAAACTGTCAAAATAATTTATTACGTTGTCATTGACATATGTGGCCACCCAATGGCTTCCACTCATATATGAGGGTTCGAGATTGTAAATGAATAAAGCTTGTTTATGCTTATGTGGAACTCTTTCATCCCTTGACAGAACATCACTGATTGGGATGTTTAAATATCTGCACCATTTTATTAGATCATGATTACTTAACGGGATGTCTTTGTGGAATTTCGGTTTTACAGTATTGATCCTAGAAGTGGAATGCCATTGAATGGGCTGTTTTTCCCTAATAGTATGCCTTCTCCCGACTTGTTTTTTTTGGTAGTTTTTTTTTTAATACCCATACCAATTGGATTATCCCATGAACCTATAAATGGAGGTGGTCTATAAATTCCAATTCTCGGAGCTCCCTTACCCACTTTTTTCTTACTAGTTCCCATTCGTGGAGCCCCACTACCAGTTTTACCAGTCAAAGCATTTAGAAGGAGTGGAACACCAATGCTTGCCAACAGAGTGCCTAAAAATCCACCTGATTGTGTTTTTGTTGGTTTCACATGAACACCTGAACCTGATTGAAGGGCATTCAATATATCCTGTTTTTGTTTCGCAGATAAAAGATGCTTATATTCTATCAGCTTATTAATTTTGTCTTGTGGTACGAGAAAACCACCCGACTGTACGCCTTTGCCAGAGATTGATTTAACAATCTGAGAAGCACCTTCTGAAGCCAATCCAGCAAGAGCTGATAGCCCAAGGGTTTTACCTATAGTTGGTACTAGTGTCTTTCCAATACTTAAGATAGAAGTTAGTAGACTACCTCCAACCTGTTTTCTGATATTACTTTTAACAAGTTTGATATCCATACCCTTATTCATCATACGATTCTTCTCCAATCTCTTCTTCACCATCGATGGTACATATAAAACGTCATTGCCATGAAGAGATTCATTTGATAGTCTGAGAACAATAGTTTCCCTTTTTTTGAAAGCATTGCTAAGATTCTTCTTTTGATTGTCAGACAAATTTACTTTGATTTCAAAAAGCTGAGTCATTTCTTATATATAATATATATTATATAAAATTTCACATAATATATATGAAATAAGGATATTTATTTTACACTATAACCAATTCATTACCCACCTTGTCAATGACAACAGATTCTTCATATAGGACTACAGCATGAACATTGAAGTTTGTAGCTGCATTCTGGCTTAGTCTATACCTAAAGATTAGCTGTTTCGGATCTCTTGTTATTTTTTCAGTTTGATACGTAAGATTAAAGTAAATCAACCCATACAGAGAACTATAGTTTGCTAAGTTCAGTTGAGTTCCGCTGTTATAGTCATTTTTCCGCATAGTATATGACATCAAATCGTTAAAGATTCTCACTTTTGATTCTGTATCATACTCTGTTTCTGGATAAAAGACTCCATTTCCATATTCTAGTCTACAGTTTAAAAGGGAAGAGTTATTATCAGCAGCATTAAGTTTAAAAGTGTTCATTAGATAAGGACTGTCTTCTTCAACTGCATCATTAGGCGGGTTTGTTCTTTTCAAGTAAACAAAAATGTGTTTGACATTGTCAATACTGCTTGAAATCTGGAAAAATCCTGATGATTGTGTAGGAGCTGATGCTTCGTACATTTCCCTTAAATATTTCCACTGAGTTTCTTTAAGAAATGAACTAACGAAATTGTCATACAATGAATCCTTTGTGGTTAGTTTTGGCACCCATAGCAAAAACCTATTAACAACAATTCTTCCAGCATCAGTTCCATTAGCCATGTGAATGAGTTCACCATCGTTTTGTAGCTCAATGTTAAATTGTATTTGCATTGGTACAAGCATCTTATCTTCAAGTTCTTCAAAAAATGAGAACCTGTTCAATGGTATAATCACATTAATGTTTTTAGCACCACCAGTCCCATTGTCTCGAAGTGCTTGAGTTTGCAACCGGCGAGCTTCAAATCCTGTATTCGTGTTGGCTGTTGTAGCATTCGTGTCCAAATACCAGAAACTGTTTTTAGCGACTGATCTGCTATAATCATCAGAATACTCTAGCAAATTCTTCACAAAAGTGACCTTGTGTAGATTATCAGTGTCGTACACAATTTTCCCAGCGCTTTTAATCATTATGTGGTCAATTAAGGAATGCGCTCCATTAATGACTGTGATTCTGTCAGCAGCAGCATATCCCGATCCGTCTGCTAATTTCTGTACTTGGAATTGGACTTCAATATAGGCATTATACCAATCGTAGAATGATGACCGATCGTTGATTGTGAACTTGTAACCATTTTTGACCTGATGTTGACCGTTAGCTGGGGACCTGATTACATCATCGAGTTGGAATCGCACCAACTCATTTCTTTGAAGAAAATTATCTGTTCTAAATGACATTATAATATTATGTTAGATAAATTTTAACAATTAAAAAATATATTCATATTAAAATCATTTTATTGATTCTATACTAATCTCACTCTACGTCTTCTCCTCAAACCATCTCCAGAAATGAGTCTATTCAGTATCATATCAGTACTTTCATCTTGCTGTTGCTGTTTAATGGGTGAGGATGGAACAATTGCTGTTTGTCTTGTAGCTCCTTTTCTCAAATTTGCCAATCTTTTCATTATTAGGTCTCCTGACTTCTCTGATACCGCCTTACCCAGTCGCTCACCTGCATGGGATATCCCCGATTCTAACGCCTTCTTTGCTATTGGCTTAGCAAATTTCTTGAAAACAGATGATGCCACACTCTTTAATGGTTTGAAAATATTATCAACGATAAGCCCAGACCCTTTGTGTTGATATACAAATTTACCAAGTTTTGGATGGTAAAATCTTTTGAATTCATACGGTTTCATTATACTATTATGTTATATTATTCTATACTTTTCAGAATTAGTGAGAAAGATGTATCTGCTCCATTCAGGTTAACTAATCTTCTTTTTCCATCAGTAATGTATACCCTGATACTACTAATATTATTCTTATTGACTGGATTGAATGTGACTCTTCGTGGTTCGAGGGTAAAGGAGTAACTAGGTTGGAGTACACTGGTCGAGAAGGAATAAATGATGTCTGTATCTTGACCGTCGACAAGACTGTCGTTTATTAGGTTACAATGGATATTCAGGATATCTGTGTCTTGACTGAGATTGGGCACTTTCGGCCCTATATTTGTTTCATTAGATAATACTGTCTTATCAAACCCGATTAGATCATTAAAATTGGAATGCGTCAAATCAAGCTGATAATTCTGAGTCAATGTAATCGTAACCCTAAATGTTGTATTATCGAATTCAAGAGTGATAGGATACGTATCACCAGTCTTCGTTATATCCTTGATATATGTATTGAAGTCTGTATAATTCCATACTCCGGCTGGAAAGGTGATGTTGTTAAATGTTGAACCACTATCAGAGCTAAATTTAATTAATTGATTATTGTATCCAGCATTAACATTAAACCATGTAAAACTCATATTGATAATTCGGTTAAGGCCGATCACATATTGAATATTACTATCCAAATCTATAGACCTGTTAAATTTAGTTGTAAAATCCTCAGGTTTATTATTCAATTGATTTTTTACACTATAAGATGATAAAACTATCTCTCGTTCCATTTATATAATAAAGTTACATAAATTATATTTTGAAATATTGACTATACAATTTACTATATTGTGACCTATTGATTTTCGACATTTTCAATAATGTGTCCAATATAGTAACTCCCATATTTCGCATCTCAATGCTGGTATTCCCTGCCAATCTTTCACCAATAATCAATTCCAATTTTTTCGAAAGCTGCTTTACATCATTAAAAAACATAATATTTCCACCTCTCTGTTTTCTTCCTCGGCCGTTGATTCCGGAACCTTTCATTGTTTGCAGTTTAGTCTCATAATGTTTTATGTATTCATTTAAAGTAACTCTTGCGTTGTCTATTCTTTTGTTTCGCATTTGCCTTTCACCTGATGATATCTCCCCCTTATTGTATTGTTTTGTAACATTTGATTTATAGCCACCTAATTGACTTCTTTTTGCTTTGGCCTGCTTTATAATCTTATTAAGATAGGCCTTAGTCTTTTTATGTGTCATTTCTGGTTGATTTATCCTCATTTCCACATTTTCATAATCCGTAATACCAATATCATTCAAAATCTCATTACTTATATCTTCATCATCTAATCCATAGTCCATCTCTTCTTCTTCATATTCTGGTGGTAATTCATCAGGTTCATCACCAAAGTACTGAGGATCAACATAAATCTCCTTCTTCCCTTCTAAAATATCCTTCAACGATTCTTCATATGTTGGTGGTTTCGGTACAAGTTGTTTCTCTTGATTTGGTGGGACATAATCACCAAATAAATCATCAACTTGCATGTCTTCGAAAGGGTCAACTTCAGGCATGTAGTCAATACCTTGGTCACCTTTTTTAGGTGCTCGTTTCTTTCTTATAGGTACCCTTAAATCTAAATTACTGTCGATAACATCATCTAATTTACTAGTTACTGGTTTGAATACCTTCGTCAACGATTCCTGACTTATCTGCTGACCAAGATCATGTTTTGTGATTGCATCATGAACATAATTAATTTTATTTCCTAATTCAGATTTTCTTTTTGCAAGTTCTTTCCATTTAAGTAAACTCATTTTTATTATATTATTAGGTTACATAAAATTTGGAAATCATATATAAAAAAGAGCATTTTACACCGTGTTGTACACTGTGTTGTACACCGTGTTATACACCATGTTATATTGAAATAATATACCCATATAATATAATGAAAATACCCAATTACGATATTGAAGACGATGTAACCTCAAATTATAAACAGTTATATCCTTTCATGCCAGACCGATGCTTTCGGATGCTAATTTGCGGCCCAAGTGGTTCGGGAAAAACAAATACACTTATGCATATGATTTACAATTTATTGTACTTTGATAAAATATACCTGTATGCGAAAAACTTAGAGCAGTCCAAGTACCAGAATCTTATAGATATGTTCCAGCCAATAAGTGATGAAGCTGGTTATGATGTTATTGAAGCAAGCAATAATGAAATTATTCCTGTAAATGATATTGATAGTGAAAGTCAGAAAATGGTAATATTCGACGATTTCGTATGTGATAAAAACCAAAAACCATTAGTCGACTATTTTATACGAGGGAGACATAAAAATTGCAGTGTGATTTATCTGAGTCAAAGCTACTATAAGACACCAAAAGACATAAGATTGAACTGTTCACATTTCTGTCTTTACGAATTCCCAAGTACCAATGAGAAAAGTCTAATTTGCCGTGAAAACAGTATTTCAAAACAATTATATGATAAAGCAACTAAAGAACCATTTTCATTTTTATGTATAGACAAACCAAGGAAATTCACAACCAAAAATTTTAATGAAAAAATATAATCAAAGTAATATAATGTTATTATATAAATGAGTTACTCAAACGGACGTTTACCTGAATCAACATTTAATAATCAATCTCAACGGGGATTACCTGGTGTCGGGTTTGTATTAACAGATGACGGAAATTATGATATTCAGAATAAAAGATTGACAAATGTTGCAGAAGCTATTAACAATAACGACGTGATCACAAAGCATCAGGTTGACACGCTTGGAACAAGTTTGGAAAACAAACTGATTCAACTGAGGGCTGATTCTCTTCAGGTTGACGGATCATCTCATATGACTGGAGATCTTAATTTGAGGGGACATAAACTAATTCTACCCGGTGAGATTGATATGGATAGAAAATTAAACACAAACATGGACGCTGATTTGAATAATGACCTGGCTGCTGTTAATTCGATAACTCTCAAAAATCAGGTCAATAACAAAGCAAACATTACAGATGCATATATGAAAAATGAAAGAATAGTATTGACTGATCACATGGATGCCAATTATCATTCTATATTAAATGTTCAAGCAGCTGGTGATAACGATGCTTTCCCTTTTTTACCATGGGAAGACACATTTTTTAAATTATGACGGTCAACAATATGATGCGAAGAATAAGAAAATCATAAATATCAACACAGATGAAAACCAAGATCTTTTCAGCTGTGAATATGATAACTCTAAAAAAATATCATCCCGATGTTCCTGATCACACTCATGAAGTTACTAAAAACATTGATTTGAAAGAACTTTTTAATGTTGTTAAGTCGAAACAACAGACATACTTGGATTTAGCTGCAAATTACAACAATCTTGTTAGTTATAATGATGTAAAAAACATTTTTCTTTCTCGTAAAGAGATGTTGATGATGGAAACGGGCCTTGATATGAATAAAAATACGATCTTCAATGTAAAAGATCCAATAGCAGTTGATCACGCTACAAATAAAGGATATGTTGACACAAAAACTGGTGATAACAACACAAGAATAAATCAAAATACGAATGCAATAAATAATTTAGAAACACTCAAACTTGATAAAACTATTTCCAGCGATCTTGATATGGGAGATAAAAAGATTGTTAATCTAGCAACTCCTAAACCAAATGAGAATGACGCTGCTATAAATGTTTCATTCTTCAACACCGAACTCAATGATTCCAATACAAACTTGTACACACGAATAACGGATGATTATAAGAGTTATGTAAACAAGTCACACATAACTCCATCTACATTGAAAGATGTTTTCAGATATCTAATGGAAGATGTAGATGAGAGCTCCTCAGAAAGTAATATAGTTGTTAATGGAATTATCAATTTTGCTGCATCACCTCACCAAATCAATAAGAAAGCCTATGATATAACACTTACAACAGACAATAATGATGACTTCAGGTCAAGGATAGGTTTCAATGCATACAAACTTCCTCAAGGTGAGTTCACTTTGGTAATCGAGTTTTTTGTTCCAGATAAAGCTCATATTAGTTCAACATCTGTCAGTGTTGTCTCAACAGTTATTAATATTGGGCAGCAAACTACAAAGATTTTTAACACTGAAGGATATACGAAAAGCATTGTTCATTTACACAAATGGCAGGTTTCTCCCCCTGAATATATAATGATAGATCTTCATGGTAGTATAACAAAAGGACATACAAATAAAGCACATCTAATCGTTTATGGTGTTCAAGGACATATCTCGAGTGTTGATTCAGATGTATATGATTCTATTTATACAATTGAAAATGGAAAAATGACAATGGAGACAGATATTGATTTAAATGGTAGAAACATAATTGGTTTACCTATAAAGAAACAAAAATTCATATTTTTAGGCAATTATATGAAAAATAAGAACACTAATGATATCATATTCAACGGTTCATCATCATTTATTGCGTTAACTAATTTAAAAATAGTAAAATTATGGTTGATAATATTGGACGATAAGCCGCCTGAAGGATACAAAAAAATGGTTATATTAATCGGTAACAATTCATTTGGACCCCAAAATTGGAATAAAGCATCGAATAAAATTTATTACACTTTCAATATAGCGTCATCAGTTATCAATTTCAATGAAGATACAGTTGTACGAATCAAATTAATATCAATTGATCATATTACATATGCACCTTATAATTGCCATATCAGTGTACTTTTTGAAGAGTTTTAATATATAATTATCTAATATATTGATATATATAAATGTCAATTCTTGCACAGTCAATTAATTTTTGTAATAAATTTTTCACAACCCAAAAAAACCTACATCCTAATACTAAAGATGAAATATTAAAATCGGCTTTAATATATCAATTTTTGTACGTTAACTATTTGAATAAGCCAATATCATTTAACCAAATATTAGAAAAACACTCTGACATTGGATTAATAGGACCAGGTTCTTGTACTCTAAATACCAAATAGCAATTTTTAATTAAACATGCTATTTTTCATGATGCATTTGGAAGATTTTACAATGACTATGAAAAGGGGCCTGGATACACATATTGCTGCCTTTCAATACCGAAGAAATTAAAAAGATCTCCAATAATGGGTCAAATCTCTGGATTATTATATTGCCTCATTTCAAATCCTAAAATTTAATTATTATTATCCAAATATATAATATAAATGACTGAAACAGACATCTTCAATTTTAATCATATTGATAAAAGCATCAGCAAAGAAAACCTATCTGAAATCAAAGCATTATATCGATTTTATCACAAGCGTTTTTGGTGCTATAAGAAGGCTTTCAAATATTTCAAGAGATTGAATTTAGCTATTAATTTATCATCAGTTTCTTTAATATCCATTGGTACAATAGCTGGTTCAATAACATTGAACCCTATTATTTTAGGAGTAATTAGTGGTAGTGGTTTATTGATTAAGACATACAGCGAAATTAAAAACTATAAAAGAAAAATAGAAATGTCTAAATTTGCATACACAACACATGAGAAGGTACTCGTTGATTTACGGTCTTTTTTAAGAGGAATGCAATTTAACCATATCAATTTTATCAATAATATGAGGTTGCTAGACGAAACGATAATTGATCTTTGTACTCTTGATGAAAAATTTGAGAAACAATATGATAAAAAATTCACTTCCGAGTAAACTTTTAGAGTAAATTTTACTAACAAACTTTTCATTCAATAACTCATTCATAGGGAAAACCCCCTTTGAATGACGATATTGGATCATTTATTAATAATTGTTTGTATTTGATCACCTATTAACAATAGGATATTATCCCAATATTGTTTATAGCAAGTTAATGTTCTTTTCGATTTAGATAAAGGTATATCATTTTCAATTGGCGATTTTAACATCTTAAATAATTGTTTTAAAATGTAATCAATATTTATCATACGTTTTCGGTTTCCATTTATCTGTGGCAAAATTTTATCTATCTCCTCAAAAATTTTCATGATTTTAGTTATATTATTGTTTGATATCTGTAATTTGTGTTGGCTACAGATGTCATTTATTGTGTTTTGGATATGATATTTCCGATGATATACCGATTTTCGCCGTATTTTAAATCGATTTTCAAAATAGTCAATATATTTTTCATTAACATAATTATATCCGTAAACGCAGCCACATTTTATACAAACACTCATGCCATCTATATTATTTATATCTTGTTCACTACAACATGACTCGACCACTCTCACACTACTATCAACTTCTACTAATTTTACGTCACAAAAATCACAAATAAAATTACCCATTGCTTTCAATTCATCGTGAATTATCTTATCACAATTCATTCTATACTATTATATGAGATAATATTTTTAAAACAATAGCTATAAGCGAGAAAACAAAAATAGCGAACATGTAAAAATCGGCTAACGCGAATTTATTGCTACCGAACGATGTCATTTCCTCACAATAAATATTCCCACGCGTGGGAAACTATCTTTGTTCCATTGCGTAGATGTTATTTTTAATCCAAATGCTAATCATGGAAGCTGTCATAAAAGGTGATGAAACAATAAATATTCCCACGCGTGGGAAACTGAACCAATATAAACAAGAGTGGAAGGCATAATATTTCGCACACCTTTGATATCACTGATGGATAAACAGCGTTTTATTGAGTTTAGAACAGACCGGGCAAAGTTGAGAGATCTTGTAAAGTTAAATCAAACCCCATAATATGTTGAAAATATTTTCTCTCGTGATCTGAAACAATAGCTATAGTGATGACTCATTTCATAGGGGGCTTCCCCTGTTTTTTCCGAGAATGTCACACACCGATAACTCCATCCTGTTTACAATCTGATGACTCATTTCCTCACAATAAATATTCCCACGCGTGGGAAACTATCTTTGTTCCATTAGTGAACCAGAATTGTTTATGTAAGATTTTGTACATCGCCCAACTTCCTGTTTTTCCGAGAATCATGTCACGCAAAGGAAATCACGCAATGGAATAAACGCACTTTGTTTTAATTAACATATAGTTTCATTTGATTTTTCTATATTTTTTAATCCAACAGATGGGAAGTAGTTAAGACTTGGCTTGGTATCAGATCAGTTTTGCAAAACTGATCTGGTACCGCCAAGTCCTTAACTACTATTTTCAAATATCATTACACGGATTGTTACTTAATATGTAAGCAATACGCTTGGGTTCCCTGTGGTCGGACGAACATGATGGTAAGTACTTACTTTCAGTCGTTGCAATTCCATTGATTTTGCGTAGTTGTATGTAATCCGATCTTATTTGTTGTTCAGGAATTGGTGTGTCAGTCGACGAGTGAAGGGGATGGAAAATGCTCAGAGGATAATGTTGCTATTAGTGAAGGTACATGTATACCTTATTTAAACTTTATTCCTTGAAGTATTAGAGGCGGATGTGCACGCGGTGTTGTTGGCTTTGGTTAATTGTTCTTCCAGTGAGACAGATAATCTCACTAAATATTTTCTAAATTGTCCAAATTGTCTATTTGTCTAAATATTTTCAGTCCTAACTGTTTGTGTAATCAGGAGTATTGCTTCAGTGTTAATAGGGAGCGGAAGATTTCGTGCGCCAATCCCATCTGACGATTGTCAGAGGTTTGAAGACAGCTGGGTTTCCAATGCTAGTCGAAGGAAGTGGAATTGGAATTGGGCGCTAAATATCTTTGAAGAATGGCGAGAGACGAGAAATCAGCTGTGTTGAGTACAGTAGCGAGCCTGTGCTGAACCAACGCATCGACGAGATGTCTGATGAGGATCTGGATTTTTTTTTTCTTAGCTCGATTTGTGGTGAAGTAAAGAAGCAAGATAGGCAAGAGTACCATGGCAAGACCATTTATGAAATGATATGTAGTTTACAATCTTATCTTCGTTTCCAACGTAAGGGACCGCTATTTCTAATTGATAAGAAGGGTTGTGAATTTCGTAATTTAAATTCGGCCTTAAATTTTGTCTTAATACAGCGAGCGGGGGAAGGAATTGGTAGTGTTACTAGTCAAGCAGAAGTCATAACTTCACATCAAATGGAATATTTTGGGGAATGGGGGTCTTTGGGAAGTGACACGCCCGAATTTCTTAGAGATACTCTACTTTTTGTTTTGGGAAATTGCTTTGCGTTTCGAACAGGGCGGGAACACAGAAACCTAAGAATGAAGAATTCTCAGTTATCATTACATACCGACGAGTCTGGTGCAGAGTATTTGCAATACGTGGAAGATGTAAGTAAAAGTAATAATGGAGGCCTGGCTCATTTACAAATCAAGAACAAGGTTGTTAGAGCATATGAAAATGTTGAGAAACCAGAGCGCTGTCCTGTGAAGCTTTATAAGGAATACATAAGTCATGTACCTTTCGACATATCAGATAATTTTATTTGCGACCTTTACCGAAACCAAAGGCAGATATTTGGTATTACAAAAAGGCTGCTGAAAGGGAAACGTTGGGAAATGTTAAAAAGATGATGGGTACGGCTGGGTTTGATGGTCATTTCAGTAACCATTCATTGCGGCGACGTTGTGCGACAAAACTTTACGATAATGGGCTACCAGAACAAGTAATTCAAGAAACTACTGGCCATCGGTCAGTAGAGGGTGTAAGAGCATATAAAAGTACATCGTCAGCCATGAAGCGTAAAGTGAGTGCTATTTTGAATCAATTGGAGCCTAGCTTAGACAGTGATCATGAAAGGGGGAATACAAAAAAAGGGGTGACCGCGAAGATGGAAAGGGTCATATTAAGCAGCATGAGGGTTCATACGAAAAGTCTGTTTGTGATATAGGGTTCGATGCACTTAACGCAGAGAGTAGGGAAGAAGGGCATGACAAAGTTGAAACAAAGGGGGAAAGCTGCAAAAATATTGTTATTACTACTGCTGAAACCAAAATTTAAATCTGTTATAAGTGACGGAAACTGTAAGTTAGGAATGTTCTTTGTATTACAAATACTTATTGTGGTGTTTTTGGTTGTTTCTAGTTAGTAAAAAATATGGGAGAAAGTGCTTCACCAGTGGATATATGCAGTTAGTGATTTTACTTAACCCGTGAAAAGGTAGTAGAATAGTACGCACTATTAGACTATAATTCCATTGTTTTCTTTAGTTTAATTTGGACTATCACACACTAATTGTTAGATAGTGTTACACGGGTTAAGTAAAACCACTCGTAAAGCACGCTGCATTATTAAAACTGAAACACGTGTTTTAGTTTTAATAATGCTGGGTGCCGATTTAGCACGTGTAAGATTACCCCTGATAATTTCCCTGCACCAAAAAAAGACCGCACCCGTTTTTCTCACACACTTCGTTTGTACCTTATCCCTTCCTCTGACTAATTAGCATTAAGGTATGGGACAAGTTCTCGGAGTCGAGGGTACGACAAGGAACACGGAGTACCAATTCAGTCAGCGAAAGGGTGGGGGGGGGGGGGGGGGGGCGGGAGGGCTGACTCCCTCCATGTACAATCTTTGCGAACTGACACATTTGCATATATTATTCTACCTTATATAATGCCAATTACGTCATCGCGCGGGATAATGAATATTACATGAGTATGAATAGAACCTTATCCCTTCCTCTGATTAATTAGCATTAAGGTATGGGACAAGTTCTCTCCGTCTCGGGCCCCCGTGGTCCCCGTATCCAACCTGTGCGAACATCTTCCCATAGTCCCAACATTCCCAATCCTCAACTCACCTCCCAAACCTAATTCTCCTCTAATCCCCAATCCAGATAAGTACATCTACTACTTTCCCGAAAATACATGCTTTTATTAACATCCGTTTGACACTTGACAAAACAACGTCAACACCCGTCACCTCCTCCAGACCTGAGGCCGGGGTACCATCCTACCAAACCCATTGCATTGTCCTTGTTGCAGCCGATTGCTGCGCTTTGAGGAGGGGGGGGGGGGACATTCCTCCACATCAACGATCTCCTTTATATGAGACTAAATAAAGAAACCGAAAGACAAACGAGTGACCCCCCAATGGATGGAATGGATGAAAACCCGGTTAAGGTCCCCCCGACCCAGGCCTAGAGAAGATGACTGCCACTGCCCGAGAAATCGAAGCAACAAGGGATGCCATCGTTGACAATCGCTTGCGGAGCCATCTCTCAGGACCCAGAAATAGACATAAAACCATGGACCCTATGAACGAACCCCATGACACTTTTTAGACCCTCGCTTCCTACCTTTTTCGGTCCGGTAGCACAGGGAGCCCACAGTGATCCACAAATTGTATTCGTATTTGTTCCCCTCAGAGACCATATTCATATCAACACCTCATCGTAGGCGCCACATTTCAACCTTGAACACATGAGGACAACCAACTTTGTTTGTCGAAGGCCCACAGTGAGTCCACAAAGATACTCACCTTACTTCTTCATTGGGCGGGCTCACATAAAACCCTTTATCTCAACAGTGAGTTCACAGAGATACTCCCCTGACTTACTTCTTCATCGGGCTCACAAAGAAACCCTTTATCTCAACAGGGAGTTCACAAAGATACTCACTTACTTTTTCGTTGGGCTCACAAAGACACCCTTTATCTCAGCAGTGAATCCACAAGGATACTCACTTACCTTGTCGTTGGGCTCACAAAAACACCCTTTATCTCCACAATGAGTTCACAAAGATACTCACTTACTTTGTCGTTGGGCTCACAAAGAAACCCTTTATCTCAACAGTGAGTTCACAAAGATACACACTTACTTCTTCATTGGGCTCACAAAGAAACCCTTTATCTCAACAGTGAATCCACAAGGATACTCACTAACCTTGTCGTTGGGCTCACAAAGACACCCTTTATTTCCACAATGAGTTCACAAAGATACTCACTTACTTTTTCGTTGGGCTCACAAAGACAACCTTCATCTCAACAGTGAGTTCACAAAGATACTCACTTACTTTGTCGTTGGGCTCGCAAAGACACCCTTCATCTCAACAGTGAATCCACAAGGATACTCACTTACCTTGTCGTTGGGCTCACAAAGAAACCCTTTATCTCAACGGTGAGTTTACAAAGATACTCACTTATTTTGTCGTTGGGCTCACAAAGAAACCCTTTATCTCAACAGAGAATTCACAAAGACACTCACTTACCTTGTCGTTGGGCTCACAAAGACACCCTTTAACTCAGCAGCGAGTTTACAAAGATACTCACTTTCTTTGTCGTTGGGCTCAAAAAGGAACTCTTTATCTCAACAGTGAGTTCACAAAGATACTCACTTACTTTGTCATTGGGCTCACAAAGGAACCCTTTATCTCAACAGTGAGTCCACAAGATACTTAGCGTAATTCGTCAATAAGCTCACTAACAACCCTTTGTTTCTCCCGTACTAGCGCGCGCAAAACCATAGCCCAGACACATAAACACGAGACTAGAAACGTCACCTCGGGCTTTAATCTTGGCCAGAGAACAATATACTGTTGATATTCAGCGAGCAAAAATGTCTTGTCACCCCCGCGAACAAAGACTAAATACAAAAATCGACCACCCCGCCGCGACCGAAACTAATTTGAAATTCGCACGTGCAAAATTCCTACAAACACGACCGAAATAACAACGCCGCCTAAACTAAAAAGAAACAGAAACCATAGTTAATAGAACAAACTGGTTATGAAGCTGAACAAATTTCAAAAAGAGTGTACAAAGCTGCTTTGTTTTATGTTGAACGAACCGTGACCCTGCACATTGTTTTGTTTAACGTGTGAGCCCAAATGTTTCTACTGGTCAGTTGCTCATATGCATTTCAATACCTTTTTTGTTTTGTGCAGGGTCAAGGCAAACGAACAAAAGAAATGGAGAACAAAAACATATAACAAAGGACTAACTGGGTTTCATAACCAGTTTGTTCTATTAACTATGCAGAAACCGGAGAAATAAACGTCTCGCTAGCCCCAACAAACAAACCGTAACTATTCCAGAAATAACGCCAAAAGACACAGAACCCAGAAACGAACCTGCAACTGCTCCGTTGCGGTTGACGATGAACCCGGTGCTCAGCTACGCGGTTCGGCAGATTGTGCTCGTTATCCGTGGCGGACGCACTCGACGAAGCGTTACTTGGGCCAGGAACTTCGCCTGAAGAAGCTTGCGTTTGTAGTTAAAGAGGGAGCACGGCCTGCTGTAAATTCACACAGACACAACAGGAGCAGGCCGTGCTGAAACAGAGTCTTTCTGACGTACCACCATGGACAATCTTTGCGAACTGACACCTTTGCATATATTATTCTACCTTATATAATGCCAATTACGTCATCGCGCGGGATAATGAATATTACATGAGTATGAATAGTATTATTTTTCTCTCGGCATTCAGTGATATAATGCAGACAGAAAACAATGGGTTTGGATGACGATCAGTAATTATAACTGTATAGCGCATTTAAAAATCCAAAGGCGCTTGTTACATATTTCAACAGTTATTCCAGCATACAACAAAGCGGAGACTAAAGCTTAGCAGGGTCTCAATATGTTTTGTCTGGACCGTGAATGTGAAAAAGAACATCAGTTGACCAGGCATTGTTAAAAATAAATAAATAAATATATTTAAAAAATAAAACACTACAGTATTCCATCACAAATTGGAAAAAAATACTTTTCTGATAAATTATCCACAATGACACAACACATTGTGAAATTATTAGCTGTCTGAAGCTTGGTTTTCACTGACGACATAATCATAACGTAATCGTCAATTAAAAACAAATATGAGCATAAGCATAAGACGTATCCTTATGCTCATGCTTATGCTTATGCCTATGGCGCTGTTTTGCTTTTGCTCAGATGTAGCAAGTGAAAACCAGGCTTAATAGAACAATTAACTTCGTCATCGTTTTCAACCAATCAGAAATTAATTGTGACTTGCTCGCGCGCGTTTTCCCGCGCTTGGCGCCGACTCATTGGTATCGTGATTGGCCGCTACATCGATGATTGCATTGGCGCTACCTCTTCCAGTAAAGAGGAACTTAATCAATTCATAACTTCTGTCAATACTTTTCATCCAGCTCTAAAATATACCTGGGAAATTTCCGAAACCTCAGTCGCTTTTCTTGACATTAATATTTCAATCAACGGTAACAGTTTATCCACAAGTGTGCACTACAAACCTACAGATTCCCACAGTTATCTGTTACATTCATCCTCACATCCATCGCACGTTAAAAACGCCATTCCGTATTCTCAATTTCTCAGACTTCGACGTCTATGTAGTGATGACTCTGATTTTTCCAACAAATCAGAAGAAATGTGCCAGTTTTTCAAGAAACGTGGGTACCCTGACTCTGTTGTTAATACGGGCCAACAACGTGCACAACAGATCGACAGACAGTCAGCACTACAAACGCCACAGAAGGAAGAGAACGAGAGAATTCCATTCACCCTCACTTTCCACCCACACAACAACACAGTCAAAAGCATCATTTTAAAAAATTTCAAATTACTCCAAAACGACCCCGAAACTGGCAGAATCTTTTCACAACCCCCACTAATTTCATTCAAACGTGACAAAAACATAGGCAACTTTCTAGTTACGAGCGCACTGAAATCTGACGATGTACCGGGAACTTTCAAATGCACACGCACACGATGTAACACTTGTCCTTTCATTCACAACGCGGACAAAATAACAGGACCCAAACGATCTATTAAAATCACTGATCGTTTTACATGCACCTCCGTAAATGTTATCTACTGCATTACATGTACTTTTTGCAAAAAGATATACATTGGCGAAACAGGGAGGAGACTGGGCGACCGTTTTCGTGAACATCTCCGAGACGTTGAAAAAAATGACAAAGACGCATCCAAACCAGTCGCGCGCCATTTTA
The DNA here is from genome assembly GCA_024195265.1 of Dendrophyllia cribrosa. Classification (NCBI taxonomy): domain Eukaryota; kingdom Metazoa; phylum Cnidaria; class Anthozoa; order Scleractinia; family Dendrophylliidae; genus Dendrophyllia; species Dendrophyllia cribrosa. The sequence goes on from JAJLRJ010000004.1 coordinate 17,395,692, forward strand.
ATCTTACTAACCATTCTAAACAACACATGACAATCTGCGGCGTTTCCCTACACCAGGGTAACACAGAAAGCCGTAAAAACCTAGAACAAAAAATCATCTTTCAAATCGGCACTCTCAAACCCCACGGAATCAACGAACGCTTTTCATTCAACTAATCTACATTTGTTTTTCACGTCACCAAATTTCCACCAATAGCGTAGCTCCACCGCTTACTATATAAAACCACACACTACCCACAATTCCTTGATTCGCTCCGACGAAGGGCTAGCGCTCGAAACGTCAGCTATTTGAATCTTTTTACGGTTGTCCAGATTAATTGCTTTGTTTTTGTTTTTACGACAATTATTAAATACGGCTCTAAAATAACATACAATGACACAATACAAAGTGAAAAAATTATTAGCTGTCAGATAAAACATCATACAATCATGATAAAATACAAAGTGAACGATAATTAGCTGTCTGGAAAGATATTATGATATAACGGACATGCGTAAAAAATGCACTAGAGCTTCTCAGTAAATCCCAAGTGCACTTGAAACCTACTTTGAATGTGAAAGAGTAATGAGATGATCAATGAGAAAGGAAGCTGAATTTTTAAAAACTTGGCTGATAAAAATTACAGCAACTTCACTACAACTAGTTTGAACAAGGGTTTGTGTGACCCCGAACAGCCCAAAAATCACAAAAAAGAGAAATATTTTAATAAGTGATTTATTAGTGTTAATCCATGCTTATTTATATTAATTAGTGATTTATTAGTGTTAATCCATGCTTATTTATAATTTTAGGTTTAGGCTCTTTGATTTTAAAGTACTCCCGATATTTCGGTTTGAGAAATAAGCGTATTCCAATTTTGTTGCTATGGCATTTTAGTGGTTTCTTTGTGATATCAGCAGATTTTTTCCTTTTGGCCTTTTAACAAAAATGCTGAATAGAGCCTATCGACTGTCATCGACATGGAAAGTTTTTACCAAAGAATTGCGAAACCCTAAAAACACCAAGTTCGCATACCTTCGATACCCAGTAAACTTAATTGACTCTACAATCAGGAGTTTCATTAACGCTTAAGCCACAAACAGTACGCTAAGAAAGCAAAACAGTACACTAAGAAAACCAAAACCGAATTGCAATGAAAACGAGGTAACGATCATGATCGCAATTTCATTTAGGGATAAAAAATTTGCTTATATCACAAAAATAAACAACTAAAATGCCTTATGAAATGATATATATGAAATAAATCATTCTTCATTTGATTTCATTTCCGCAGTACATATATGATTTATTTCATATATATCATTTCACATTCACTCCTTTCACGGGAACATATGAACCTATAATTGACCTGCTCCCAACGTCAGTGGCTTCATAGCTCAGTTGGGAATAGACGCGTCTTTTGGAGCTGTGTCTCTTTCGGCTATTTGTTGCGCTAATCGAGGCAGTAAGTCCTAAATTTTCCTATATTCTTTCAGCTAAGGGTTCGTGGTCCTTAGCTGGTGTTTTTGTTTTTGGATTTTGCGGTTTTTCTGGTTGTTTTTTTGGGTTCAAAACTTTTCGGGTGGTTTAGTTGTGATCCGTGGTGTTATTTTCTTTGTTTCCCTTTGTTGTTTCTGTTCGGGGCTTTCGGGTGTGGTTTTGGGGCTTTTATCGGGTTTTCTTGGGGTTTCTATTTCGATACTTGGGTGGTGTGTTTTTTTTTTCTTTTTTGGTATCGTTTTGGTTTGGGTTTTGGCCCTAAATTGAGTGTGTTTTTGGGGGATTTGGATTTTCGTTCGGGACATTAAATATTCTGTTTTGCAACTTCCGGTTTGACTTTGTAATTTGCACTTTGGCCGTTCGGCCATTGTGTTTGCTTTTTCCATTTTGTAGATATAACGAAAGCGTTAGGCTTTTGTTATATTAGTTTGTGATTAGCACTTTTAGCTTGGCTATTGTGCTTTGTGTGTTTATATCAAAAGCGTTTGGCTTTTGTTGTTTTCTCAATTTTCGCAATTATCACTGATAACCTCTGGTTATTGTTTTCCATATTTTTGTACTGCAATAACACTTTGTTATTGTGGTTTATTTTCTCTTCGGCTCGCTGTTTTTTCGTCGGCTTTTTTCGGCTTCTTTTTTCGCTTTCGCGGCTTGGGGCGTGTTTCGCGCGCCTTTTTCCTCGCGTGTTTTCGGGTTTTTTTCGGGCGTGCTTTGCGCGCCTTTTCTCGCGTGTTTTCGTGTTTTTTTTTTCCGGGTCTTTTTGGCCTTTGTTTATTCATTTATTTCTCTTATTTGCTATTATGCGTCTTCCTCGCACGCTTAACGTGCAGTGCGGCCGAAAATTGAGCGGCAACACCAAAGAAGATATCTTGAAAGAAATTCTGAAGGTTTTTAAGGATGTTGAATGCGTGCAAGTCGCCTTTGAAGTCATTCGGGTCACATTCCGGTTAGAGGATGACTTTAAAGTGGCGAAGGAACAAGCAGGGGTGCGTCTCTTTGGTCTATGGTGCCCGATTCTTAGCGGGGGACCCCCCTCACCATGATTCATATATTTGATTATCCTTTCGAGGAATCGGATGCAGTTCTTGAGGAGGTTCTCGCAAGCTATGGGGACGTTAAGCGGGTCAAAAAACAGGCGTATGTCTCCTGCCCGAATATTTACACGGGGACGCGGTTGGTGTCGATCGCCCTGGAATCGACTCCACCGCGTCAGGTTACTGTTGACGGGTATCTCTGTCGCCTATGGTATCGCGGCCAGCCGCTAGTCTGCAATCTCTGCGCTGTCCAAGGGCATAAATCAGCTAACTGTCCTAATAAGGACCGCTGTCGGCGCTGCCATCAGGAGGGGCACTTCGCGCGTAACTGTCCCAACCCATGGAATGTCTCGGATGTTCAAGTCCATTATCCTGATGAGGCCCAGTTTCCCTCTCTGCCGGGTGAGGGTGCTGGGTCTGTTCCCCCTGGATCTGAGCGCGGTGACGCTGCGAGAGTACCATTTTCCACCGGCGAGGCTGCTGCGGAGTCGGTTGAGGGTGTGGTGGAAGGTATGGAGGGTGTAGAGGGTGTGGGGGTGGAAGGAGCTGATGCGGGCCAGTTTGAGGACTCCTCTGGGCCCGCGGCGTCGGCTGAGGTTGTTTTGAATAGTCAGGTGCAGACGCAAACTGCCATAGCGGGGGATGCCACAAGCGATTCCAGTAACAGGGTGGTAATTTTTGAGTATGCGCATGGTGGTGTGCTAAATAGTCAGGGGTTTTTGGCGGGTGCGGAGGGGGACGCCACCAGTGACCCCAATGACACCCGGGTGATTGTCAATGGTAGAATTGTTGAACGTGATGTTGAAAGTGGCACTGTGCAGGGGAGTAGCGCCCAAACTCCTATCAATAATGTAATTAGCGATAGTGGTACAGCGAGCGCTGTAAGCAGTGAAAGTAATGTTGTAAATACTGTTAATAGTGAACTTAATGTTAGTGTAAACATTGAAAGTGATACAGTGAGTACTGTAAATATTGAAAGTAATGTAGTGAGCACTGCAAACAGTGTAATAAGCGTAAACAATGGAAATAATGAAAGTTATGGAAGTAATACTAATGAAGTTGTAAACAATGAAAGTGGAAATTTACTTCATAATGAGAATAATGTTGAAAGTAGTGGAAATAGTCAAAGTATATTAAGTAACGTGCAAAATAATGTAGTTGACCAAAATGTTGCAAATGATGTTGCCCAAATTGCTGATAGTGTTGTTGCCCAGGATGCTGTAGTTGGCCAAATTGAAAGTCCAGAATTGATGGAGGAGTCGGACAGTTGTGCTTCGTTGAGGGCTCTTTTCAGGTACTGCTGTATTACGGATATCTGGCGTCATCTTAATCCCACCCAGAGAGGCTATTCCTGGATGAGATGGAATGGTTCTGTCTCCAGCCGCATTGATCTCTTTGGTTGTCCCACTTCTTGGTTGGCCTCGGCCCAGTCCTCCTCTATAGTTCCCTGTCCTTTCTCTGACCATTCAGCCGTTGTTTTTGTGTGTCCCCCGCCTTCCTTTCTTCCGCGTGGTCCTGGACGTTGGAAGCTAAATTGTTCTGTTTTATGTGATTCTGACTTTGTGGTGGCTGTGAAGGAGTTTTGGTCCCACTGGCGTAGTAAGAAGGCCTCCTTCTCGTCGGTTGCTACCTGGTGGGACCGCGGGAAGGAAAAGATCAGGGGTATTGCTGTACAACATTGTCGTCGCTTGGCACAAGGAAGGGAGCAACGCAAATTGTTGCTGACAAATTTGGCTTCGCATTTGAAAACACAAATTGACAATGGGGCTTCCCATTTGTTTGGCGTCTATGAGTCCACTCTTACTCAATTGGCATCTATTGATCAAATTGCGGCCGAGGGGGCCAGGGTTCGTTCTCGCATCCAGTGGACTGAGGAGGGTGAGTCCTCGTCCAAATTCTTTTTACGTTCGGAGAAGAAACGGGGGGCTGAGTCCTGGATCTCGGCCATGCGTTTGTCTGATGGTACCACGGTGACTAATCTGAATGATATCCTGGATTCTTGGCGCGGTTTCTATTCGTCGCTGTTTACTGCTTGTGCTACTGACCCTGAGGTTCAGTCCCGTCTTTTGGACAATCTCACTGCTCGCCTCCCCCCCGACCAGGTTCCCCTGTGCGAGGGTCTCTTATCGAACCAAGAAGTTTTGTTTGCTCTTCGAGGGATGGCCAAAGGTAAAGCCCCTGGTTCTGACGGGCTCCCCCCTAAGTTTTATCTTACCTTTTGGGACGTTCTTGGTGACGACCTTGTTGAGGTCTTCAATGCATCCTTCGCCTCCGGGCTTCTTTCTCCGTCGCAGCGGCTGGCTCTGATCTCTTTAATTTTTAAGAAGGGGGACCGTCTTCTTCACAGGAATTGGCGGCCTATTAGTCTGCTAAATTCAGATTACAAGATGTGTGCTCGGGCTCTGGCTGGTCGTCTGTTGAAGGTTCTTCAGTTGGTGGTGGCTCCGGACCAGACGTGCGGGGTCAAGGGGCGGTATATCGGGGAGAATGTGGCTTTACTTCGGGATGTGGTGGAATATACTAAGGAGACGGGTTGCTGTGCCGCCATCTTGGCCCTGGATCAGGAAAAGGCATTCGATCGATTAGACTGGGATTTTCTTTTTGCGGTTTTGGCACACCTGGGTTTTGGCCCGGACTTTGTCCGGTGGATTCGGCTGCTTTACACTGACATTTCTAGTGCGGTTTTGGTAAATGGTTATACCTCGGACCGGCTTAAACCTTCTCGCGGTGTGAGGCAGGGGTGCCCCTATCTCCCATCCTTTATGTACTATCCATAGAGGTTTTGGCGGCCAATATTAGGGCCAATCCATATATTGTTGGTCTTTCCCTCCCTCGTGTGCCACGGCTCCTCCCTGTTTTGTCCCTATATGCCGATGATACCTCTGTTATCGTTCTTTCCGACCTTGCCTTGGTCTCTGTCTTTGATGTGTACGAAGATTTCGAAAAGGGTTCTGGCGCTAAGCTAAATCTGGAGAAGTGTGAAGGGTTGTGGATGGGTGGGTGGCGCGGTCGCTCCGATGCTTCTGTTGCCATCCAGTGGACAGACTCCAAGATAAAAGTACTGGGGGTTTTTATTGGGAATAGTGATGTGGATGAAGCAAATTGGTTGCCCCGTATTGAGGCCGTGCGGCGGGTTTTAAATTTTTGGCGTCATCGTGTGTTGTCCTTCCAAGGCAAGGTCCTTGTCATTAATGCCCTGGCTCTCTCTAAAGTTTGGTATGTGGGGTCTCTGGTGGGGATGCCCCGTGGGTCCGCCTGCAGCTTGATAAGCTGGCCTTTTCTTTTCTTTGGGGTGGGAAATCTGATAAGGTTGCTCGTAACATTGTAATCCACCCCCGTCTTCGTGGAGGTCTCTCCATGGTTTCCGTAGAGGCTAAAATGTTTGCTTTACTTGTACAATGGGTCAAGCGGTATCGTGTTTCGCCTAGTGGTTGGGTCTCTCTTTTGACGTATTGGTGTTTTGATCGTTATGGTGTGGGTCCCTCTGTCGTCTTTGCTAATCCTTCTTTCTTTTCACCTGACGTTTTTCCTTCGTTTTATCGCTCTCTGTTCTACGCGTGGCGTTTTCTGGGGGGGATGGCTCTCACTTCCGGCTTAGCTGTCGGTGCCTCATTTCCATCTGGGCCTTTGCCGGTGGAGACCATCACCTCTAAGGTGGTTTACGTGTCGTATCTCTCTTCTTTAGCGTGTGTTCCTAGGCGTATATCCAAGTTTCTTCCTATTTATGGTAATGTTGATTGGCTTTCTACGTGGTCTAGTCTTTCGTGCATGCCGCTTGACCGTCATGTCTTTGATGTGAATTGGCAGGTTGTCCACGGGGTTCTTTTTACTGCGGACCGTTTGATTTCTTTTGGTTACAATTTTGATCCTGTTTGTTTTTGTGGTTCTGGCAACGAGTCTTTAGAGCACCTTTTCTTTTCGTGCCCTTTTATCCAGCAGGGCATTGCTCGTGTTCAGACGTTGTTGTCCGCTGCTTCCCCCTTGGCTCCCCCTATTGATGCCAAGGTTATGTTGTTTGGCTTTTCCTCTGATAACTTCCGTTGCGTTCCTCTTGTTTTTGCGTATTTGTTGAATGTCTTGAAATTTCTGGTCTGGAAGCAGCGGAATGATTTTCGTTTCCGCGACGTGCGACCTTCAGGCCCTAGGTTGCTGGCCCAGTTTAGAGCCAGGGTTTCTTTCTCCTTACCTGTTTTTTCCAAGCGTTTTCAATCTGCCCAGCGTCGCCGTTTTTTGCACGCCAGTGGGGCGCTCGGGGCTTAGTTGGTACGGTGTGTGACGAGACTTTTTCTGTTTGTCTGTGACTGTGTCCTATCTCGGTTGTACTGCGTGATCCCTCCTCTTTCTCTGCTTATTCCGGTCTCTACTTATTCCCCTACTGCCTTGGGTGATTGCGGTCGCCTTCATTGGTTGCACTGCATGATCCCCCCTGCTTTTCTTGTTCCGGTGATCGTGGTCGCATTGATTGGTTTCACTGCGAGACCCTTTGCTGTACTTGTTCCGGCTTGTTTTTGTTGTTTCTGGTGATCGTGGTCGCCTTTAGCGGTTGTACTGCGTGATCCTTTTGTGTGGTCTGGGTCTCGTCACGGCGTTGTTTTCTGGTCCTGGCTAGTGCGGTCGCCTTAGTTGGTTGTACTGCTCGAACCTCTTCCCGGGTTTTCCTTACATAAGCATTGTACGTGTTTCTTCTTAGTTTGTACCACTTGGCTTTTAGTATGTTTTATTTAATTTTAACTGTTTTTTAGTTGTCTTATCCAATTGTTTTACCTCCTTTTTTACGTATATAGTTATGTAGGTAGTTGCTGGTGCTCTGCTTTTTAGATTCCCGGTGAGGTGGGGTTCGATTCCCTAGCGAGTTTGGCGAGCTGGTGCTCCCTCACCCTGGCGTTCTCCTCTTCCTCGTTTTTATCCCCCCGTTTTACATGATCGCGGGGCATTGCACTACCGCCCTGCGGAACGCCAGAAATAAAAAAAAAAGCTCAGTTGGTAGAGCATCGCACCGGTATCGCGAGGTCACGGGTTCGAACCCGTTGAAGTTCTGAATTTTTTTTCAGGCTTCTTTTCGCAATTGCTTAAATTGCGTTCATAACTGCGAGGATCATTCTTCATTTGATAAAATGCCTTAGTTACACAATTGGTATACGCTGGCAACCCGTCTTCGCAAGCCGAAAAAGCGGGAGTATTCTTAAAGTCAAAGAACATAAACCTAAGATTATTAATGCAATGTGTGGTCTATCGTTTTCCATGTGCTGAACACAGCTCACGGAATTCAGCCTTTGGAAACCACATGCACGAGGAGCATGGATCGCTGAAAGAACTTTTCGGTGCTAAAAAATGTGCTGAAATTAAATTCACGAGATACTTCTAATCAAAACTTTGAACGTGCAATAAGACTCTATCCGCACTAAGTCATTGACATAACTTTGAACTGAAAATATTTTCAAAATATTTTTATTCTCTAAATTTTCCTTATGTCATTCTCTACTTGAAAATTATGTTAGATCAATCGAAATATCGCATCGCCATAATTGTTGTATGCCTATTAACTCATGACTTTAATCAAATTTATTGAAGCCTGGTTGCGTTCAACGTCTGTGCTACTGCATCCCAAATGCACTTCTCAGTGTGGTTAAATTAATGTTGATTATATCATCTTCATTGTCCATATCTTAACAGCGTGGGTTTTTCTTCTGAATTCATTTTTAATGTATAAAAACACCATGGTGCAATTCCTTATAGAGAAGATACAAAAAATAGCATTTGGTGTAAAAAATATCAGACAGCTATGGAATTTTCGTTGGAAAGATAAGATGATAGTAAAATATTATTTTAGATTTATAACTTTGCAGCCTTAAAGCACAAACAACCCCCAAATGAAATGAGTTTTGAACAGAATTTGTTGCATCATAGGATCGTAAAACAAGCAGACAGCGCAAATTTTTAATATCCAAGAAATTATCAAGCAAAAACTTAAAGTATTTTTGCAGCTTAATGTTATGAGAATTTCTTACATTGAAATGTATTCAATAAGTGTTATTAGTTTTCTGGAGTAGAAGATCAAACTCATTTTTTTTTAATATGAAATCAATATTAAAACCTGTTTAGAATGCTTTTTATTGCAAACTTTAATTTTAGCTTGCTAATTAGATAAACCATTTGCCTAGCTCCATTATGAATTACAGAAAAAAAATTATAAGGCTATAAATTCCGTGTGGTAAGATTCGTTGGCAGTCAAGAAGCGTACGCTAAACGTCTGAAAAAACACAAGTAATATCTGAGTTATATTTTAAAGCTATCTTATTCTTACGCATCCTGACTCGTCACCAAATATATCAAGTATATCTAAACTTAAAAATACGGTAAAAATGTCCAATTCTAAAAGACTTTTATTGCTCTATTGAGCTAACCCTTGTTATTAATTTAGGATGGATCTGTGTTATCATCCAAATTAAATTAACTATCAATGAAAATATTCGACTTTAAAGTGCATATGAAGTAATTTTTTATTTTGTCTTTTTTTGGAGGCTATTATGCCTTTTTTTCGAAATGAAAAAAGAAATTTGTCAGAGAAAAATTTAAGGCCTCTTTTTTGCCGTCCAAACTAGCACAATTTGCAGAAATCAGTGTGCCGGAGACTGGGAACGAGTTTTCGATATCCATTGTGTTGATGACGTAGAAAATACTTGAGATTCGTTCTTTTGTATGCTCACAATGTGTTTCGTTCCATTTCTTCAAAAAAAAATGTCAGACTGTGATGAAATTATGTCTTCTACAGAGTCTCAGTCAGACAGACAGAAAGTCGCCGAGGTCGAAGACTTCTCCTTTGCCGCCATGATACTCGTGAGTTGAAGTATTTTCTACGTCACAGCCTTGTAATACAATAGCTTTGGCCACGCGCTCGATAGAGACACTTTCTGGCGGAAAATTCAAAACTTTCAAGCCGAATAATTTCACAATGGGAAGGATCTTTTTGATGAAACCCACAAATTTAGATAAAGAAACTAAAGCACTATCAAACCATGGAAATATTTTTTTTACTTCATATGCACTTTAATACCCACAAAGGTCAGTCGTATTAAAATTCCATATGTTCGAAAGGAACCCGCGCAAGCCGCCAATAAATAAATGATACGATAAAACTTTATCGTAATATTAACACCTGTTTACTTTAATTGTTAATGATAAGAGATGGAAAAATAACCTAATAGGCCCTTCTTGAAAGTCGTGATAACTTTTCGAGCCCAGAAAAATATTTTATGTGCGCAATCTTTACATCAAAGATTCAAATTTTGTTGTTTTTGAAAGCTTTTAACTCCCCTGTTGACGAAACCGAGGTTGGGTTGGTTTACAGGTTTAAAACTGTTTTTGTCATTTTAGGCTTGAATGTAATTGCTTTTGTCACCCAATAAAGTCAGTTACGATAAAAAATTTCTTTCAATCAAGTGTTGCACTGACATTGAACTCATTATAATTAGACCAATTTACGGTCGTAAATAAACCACTGGCGCGTCAGAATGTGACTAAAATTGAAGACTCATTGGATGAATATTTCATATACTGTTGGCTTTTAAGAAGGCAAGAAGTAATCTCAGTGATCTGCCGCGTCAAGTTTACATTTCTTCCTCCTCGAGTAAGTTTGTACCCTCAGGTAAGTTTATTTTTCTCCCTCCTCAAGTACGTTTGTAGTAAATCAGTTCTATTTCAATATCATCCACATGATTTCATCGAACATCGATTTCGTTGAACATTTTTTCTTGCGCATAGCATGTTCGCCAGTGAGTATAATGACGCATTGATTTCATTCACTAGACAGTTTGTTTCTCCTTAGCCAAAGTAGCATTAAACATTTCAGTCTTTCAATACGTTCGAAATATTGTCTTGTTTCATTTTGAATACTTTAGGAAATACATATCGCATCTTACATACACTTGATCTATAAATGCTACAAAATGTCAATTACTGATGATGTAAACCAAAGAAACTCCAAGGATTTCTTAACTGATAAAAACAAAAGGGAACCATTATATAAGTTCACTGTATTAAAGTCCGTTAAAATATGAGGGGAAAGCTGCTATATTGCTTAGTGTTACAGTTGAGTCCAAATTTTGAATTTCATATGAAAAGTATCCGTACTTAACAAAGTGATGGGAAAATTTATGCTTTGTTTTGGCAATTTATTTTGTCTAATGGGAGACCTTAGAATTTTACGCGTTGCTAAAAAGTGGTCGCCGGCGATACTGATATTAATATAATCGCCTACTCTTACTCGAAGGCGAAAAGTAACAAATATAATTTGTGTATAATGCTCTTAAAAGAAGTATTAAATGATTAAACAGAACGAATGGTATGTAAACGATAATTTGATGATTATTTGAAGACGAAAATTGACGCACAAAGAGATAATGGGTTAAAATAATATATCGATAAAGATCATGTGTAGTATTGGTATCTATTTTTAGATTTCACCTTGTTTATTTTATGTGCTACAGTAGTTGAGAAAACCGCATCTCCTATGTTTCTTCTATCTTTAATTATTCAGAATTCGGATAATTTACCAGTATAAGTTATATTTCTAAGAATTTCAAGTGTAGAAAACGATATGTCCGCTAGTGGGTGCACGACCCGCAGGCACACTTCATGGAAACAATTTTACTCATATTTCCAATCATGTTTACCCTTTCGACTATGAAAAGGTTTTGAAAGTCTGACAGCCCTGGTTTAAATGACGAAATTAATTAAGCCAACATGTGCAACAGCAAGTTATGCTGAATTTACACTGAGAATTCATGAATACAGCTGCACTCAGAAACGACGTTAAATCAACTAACAATGGACTCGTTTGTCTCTTTTTTAAACAGGTTATAATGGAAGGGCTCAAAGGATTTTTCATACTTCTGGTACTTTTATGTCTGGTGTCTCATGGCTTCACGATGTCCCTCTCAGGCAAGAATCCGAATGAAGACGCTGGAGTTGCAAGATTTTTCGAAGCACTCGAAAAACGTATGACTTCACTTATGAATTCCCATGCTTCCTTATCCAATAACGAGTGTGCTAGAAGGAGACACACCTTGTTTAGGGTGGGGGATAGGTGGCCGCGGGCGAGAACACCTCATGAACAATGAGCTTCTGTTGTTTGGCTAGCAAAACAGCAGATAGGGAGGTTTAAATCTTTATCGCAATATTTTCTTTTAATAACCCAGCAATTCCCAAGCGGTATTTATCCTAGTCGTGTAACTAAATGTCACTAGTTTGAGTCTCTTTTTTGTATATTTCTTTCAGGGCAAAGAAATGCTAAACGTTCCGATTGTACTGACGTTGGTGGCCCCTACGAGTGTGCATTTGCTGTTTTTGAAGGATGTGAACAGGGTCAAAATTGTATGTTTACTTGTGGGTTGTGCTAGCGATTTTTCTAGAACGAACTTAATGACATCAATTGTTGTTTGCTTTCGTAATTTATCACTGATAGCATGCTATGTAATGCATCGAAAATAAGAAAGCTGAGCTAAATAAAGGCCTTTCGCTACTGGTTACTGAAAGCATCTTTTCTTGCGTGGTTGTCTTATCATTGCACATTTGTAGAATTCAGAAATAATGACCCGCCAAAAGTATGACAGTTTTTTAACTGAACGACTTTTATCAAGGAAACTTGCTTGTGTGCAGCGGAGGCTGTTTTACTTCACAAGGACAAGGAAGCTTGGCATTTGTATGCAAAACACTCAATCTCAATGAGATAAGATAATTTCAATGCTTTCCGACATGACATTTTTAATAGTTCTTGGCGAAACCGAACCAAACAATTAAATCCATGCCAGCCATTTTTAGAAAGGTCGTTGTATTATTTTTCTCTTCCTTTCGATTTAGTTTGCATTTTGTTTAAAGGGAGTGACTAATCCATGGGTGTAGTTGATGTAGCAACATACATGCGATAAGATACCTCATAACACCATGTAGCAACATGCATGCGGTAAGACACCTCATAACACCATGTAGCAACATGCATGCGGTAAGACATCCCATAACACCATGTAGCAACATACATGCGGCGAGACACCTCATAACACCATGTAGCAACATACATGCGGTAAGACACCTCATAACACCATGTAGCAACATGCATGCGGTAAGACACCTCATAACACCATGTAGCAACATGCATGCGGTAAGACAGCTCATAACACCATGTAGCAACATGCATGCGGTAAGATACCTCACAACACCATATAGCAACATACATGCGGTACGTAAGACACCTTATAACACCATGTAGTAACATGCATGCTGTAAGACACCTCATAACACCATGTAGCGAAGATTCTTGCACTCATTCAACAAACCGGGGAAGTTCTACAAAAGTTACGCCTGAAATAACGCGTTGATCGACATTGTACGTTGATTAGGCCTAGAATTGTGTCTCGTTAGGCAGAAATTATCGTATTAGCTACTTGCTGTATGGTATAAGTTCGTTCGATTTTTGTTCAATAAGTCTTTTTCATGTGACAGTTTTAAATGGGCTTTAAAAAATGCAGCATAAAATTATTTCAGTTCGTGTATTTAAAAACGTAGCTAGTCTGATTGCAAAACAGTCACTCCGGGCCTATAGGTGCATGCGTGCTAGCATCATGCCGGAAGGTTAAGGTGACGTTGTCTTGCTGTGAGTTATCATAAAGTCCAACCACTCCTAGATGGTCAGAAGGCTACATCCTAAAAATAATCCCATGCTACCTCCGATCTCACCTAAGGAAAGAAAAGAATGTTATGTTTGCTTGATTATGTTTGAAATAATTAATGATAATTGATTTATTCATTCATTGACTGACAATGATTATTATTTTCCTTCATAATCTTATTAACCTCCGTTGTATTTATACGCCCTTTGGATTTCTGGTCTTTCTGTTTGTATTCATCAAACCTTCGAGGTAGAATCCGCTTTTTCCCTCCTCCCTTCAGTGACGGAGACCTTTATCTATGCTGCCCTTCTTCGTATGTCTGAAAATTATTTTTCCTCCATATCTTAGTTCATCCCAAAAAATGGTTCGATCACAACATCTAATTTTGGAAACCCGGGCGCATTGCTTGCTTTGGTCAGCTTTTAAAATCACTTTTTTCTGCATTATAGTTAGCTAGGCATTACAATGAATTCGCGATTTTGTGAACTTATCCACCGATACCTTTCTGTACATGGGATTTTTTAGCCTTTTTCCGCCGGGCTGAAATTTCGAATCCGATTTCCACAAACTGGGCTGGAAGTTTCTGCATTCAATTATAAAGGTCTTTGTAGGAGGATTTGTGGAGAGATGCCGGTCTGAAATTTGTAACGGACCAAAATTTGCCACGTCATCGGACCCATACTACCCATACCTACCATACTATGTACCTTGTTACAGTTTTCTTACCAAACAAGGAGTTTCTATCATCAGCCGGCCGTTCTTTCTGCAAGTCATAGCTCACTGTCTTGAAGCCCACTTGTAAGTACACAAGATTCTTCCTAAAAAAAGCAAATAATATGATCAGGTTCTAATGCACAGCTAGAAGCACGCAATTATGATAAATTCAAACAGAGACTCAAAAAAATAGTCTGCTCTCTCGGCCATGATAACGGGATATTAGCTTTTTGCATCGATGAAGAACTAAAACTGAAATTATTGTGCATAAATAATGTACGCGCAACTTTCCGCGAAGTATTTTATTATCATACTCAGAATAAGGCTTGGAAAATCAACATTGTTTCTTTCTCTTTAATCCCTAAAAGCTGTATTATTTAAAGAAAATAAATTTACCTTTGGTATTGGTGATCACCATAGTAACCGTATATTAGTAGTTTTTGATAATCTTCATACATGATGCACTATATTTTTTAGACAAGTCACTATAAAATATTTGGCAGGTTAGTAAAACAGCTCTAACTTGCCATGTATCTTGTAAACACACATATACTGTATTCTTTCACGGTCGTGCACGTTAAATGACCTGAAAAAACACAAACTTGACACGTGCACCGCAGTTATTAGTGTAGTTTATTTGTTTCTTTGTTTGTTTGCGTTTTTACTATACCTGTGTATCCTGGAAGGTCGGCAGCCACACGTCTTGACAATTTTTTCAGCCTTACATTCAAAAAAGCATCCTTCCGCAATGTAGCTAGTGTACGCTTTTAAGATCTTCGCGGCGGTTTGTAGCATACGGTTTTTCCAAGTTCTTATACTGTAACGAGAAAAAATAATAAACTAAAATCTATAAATTAAGAGACACCTACATGTATGCCACAAGGATTATTGCCTCGAACATTTTCAGTGACATTACATAGGCTTATGTTTAGGCCGCTGGCTGCAAAGTGTGGATTGTCATCTTTCATGTTTAGTTTATTCTTAGCAAAGTAGTTATGAGAGCAGATCGTAACAGTTGAAAAATCCATTACTTTAAGATCCTACTTTGTGGTGACCAAAGTGTTGATTGGATAGCTGTTGTATTTATTGAACGCTCTGTGAACTGTCTGAACATAGTAAGCAAGCGAGGCCAGAAGCAGCATAATCCAGATTGAACGAACGATAAAATGGCCATGCGTTTCTTGAAGACATATTTAAGACTGTGCAGTGTTGTGTTCAGTATCAGTAAACGCCTCCCAAGTCTCTGTTGTAGACTTTACGTCTTCTTCATGTAACTTGTTCTCTTGGCTTTCTGTCATCTAACATTCAATCATTACTTTAGTTGATTAAAAACAGACACGTTAAAGCTCTTATGGACCTGCTAACCTAACCTAAATAAAACTGACTTTGAAGCGAAAACTACATGATGTAGAAGTACTAAAAATACGAATAAAATAGAAGAACGTTGACACTGGCTGTAGGTTTTAAAATATGGATTTTTCGGTAGCGTACTGCTGCCTTCTTCAGCAAATAGAAATGTAAATGGCGTCCTTGATGGCGTATATAAATGAAATAACCGTAAAGTGATGAATAAAGTACACATTCAATAGAAATTCTTATGAAAATCGTTTTGAAAAACAAAGACAAGGGTGAACAATAACAATGTAGAAATAATAAATTCAATGTTCTAAACATTCTTGAGGTTTTAATAAATGTTAATAAAAGAAATATGTTCATTCAGACAGCAGGAGTTACCTATATTCCTGATAAACAAACTCCGATCTCACCCAATGAAAAAAAAAAAGAACACCACTGCATATTGTCCTGGACCCATGTCCACAACAGTACTATACATCCACTTTCAGACCAATTTTCTTTCTGACAAAAATTAATGAAGATAGGTTGGGGGGAGGGGGGTTGGAAAGAAGGGCCCTGGGATCTTTTGGTACCCAGTCTCATAGCAGTTACAGTGACCCACACCTCAAAACCCAAAACTGACCATTACCAGTTCCCATTTGTTATAATTTAGAAAGACAGGTCACTAAGTACAAGTTAAATGGAAGCGACTGCGAACGAGAATGTCTCAACTTTAAATTTCGGGGCCATTGCCGGCATACAACCCAACCTCTCCAGTCAAATCAGAAATTCCATCTGTCCCTCCCACATCGCTAAAATTTTGCAGTGCATCCTCTCCCCAGCTTCGCGAGGTTCTGTGAGACACGTATTTCTAGTTAAGAGAATTGGCGTCACGAAAGGAGTCCCAAGCCTCTAGAAAAAGTCTTTGCTGCCATTGTTGAGCACGGTCGAGGATTTCAGCATTTTCCAGGTCGATTTCGTGCTGGTGTAGCATGCGTGTTGTGCAAGAAGAGAATTTTTATCAAGCGTAACAATGGCTTAATGGGTCCATCAATTCCAAGCCCGCTCATCCCCCCGGGGCATTTGTCGGGTATTTTATAACTTTTCCTTCCTAAGGGTGGGGCATTTGCTAAAACAGGCAGTCCGGGGTGGGGTATTGTCAAAACAACGTTATATTTCGGAGTTTAAAAGTCGTACATGCTTGGCTGTTTATTTAAAATTTCCTGATTGCCCTCAATATAAAAATATAAAAACAGAGTAGGTAAACGTCGTTAGGATCCCTGCACTTTTCAAGTGAACCGGAGAAACAGACCGAACATAGTCATATTTTATTTCGGACGAATGAGGGAACGGATATAAGTAATACTGAGGTTAAACGATAGAATTCCTAGCATGAATAAAGATCCAATTATTTGTGAACAATAATTGTTCCCATCATTAATCATTAAAATAAATTTTGATCTTGTCCCATAAGGCGGGCATTTGCAATCTTCCAGAAGCCCCACCGTGGGGATTTGTACGTATAAGCTGCCCCACCGTGAGGCATTTGCAACTTACTAAACAAAGACAAATGCCCGACAAATGCACGGGGAGGTGAGCGGGCTTGGAATAGACGGAGCAATCGGTATGCGCTGGAGCAATCCTCACAATTGATCTTGTAAATAACATTTTTGTAAGCTGTTCTGTTTGTGTAGAATATTAGTGATAGTACGATTGGGTTTATGCAATTTAGATGTTAGAAGTTTGAAGGATTCTTGCGATTTTTTCTGAGAAACCTTTGGCGTACGGTAGAAAAACAAATCCTCGATGGCCTACGACATCCACGTTTGCTGCGCCTCCTGAGGTTTACCTCGGTGTAAGAACCTGTGACTTTTTCCTTTGTTTTTTTCCTTTGTAGTATTGCATTCCCAGTTGACTCTATTGTTTGATGCCTTTTGTTTTCTTTGTTTTACGTCACTCGTGAATTTGACTGGTTCTTATACCGAGGATGAGCCACTAGCGCGTTAGACTTATCGCTCTCTAAAAAATGGGTAAGGTTGTTTTTAGAGGCTAAAGCTTGTACTACGCGCTTAGTTTCTAGCGCTTTTTAACCCGTGAATATGCGCAAGCTAATTCACTCACTCACTCGCTCGCTCACTTAATCACTCGCTCCTTCCATCAGGTGTAAACTCAGTGACGTAATGCTTTGTTACGAATGTGTTTCGTAACAAGAATAACTTGAATCCAGCGATAACAATAACTAAATAAATTTGTTGTCAACGAATATAAACAACAATAAGCTTAAAGATGTTTCGCATTTGGAGTCTTTAATGCAACATTAAAATCGATCTAACAGAATTTTCCAATCGAGACACACGCCTTCTCTACTATAATTTTTAAACACGGCATTCATGGAAATCAGGTTTTTGCGTGGCTTATTGTTGTAAGTTAATATTTAATGTTAAGATTAGGATTTTAAGGTTTTAGTACGTTAGTCATTGTATAGGAATTTTTATACCTGATGATTTTTTACCGTGTATAAATAATGATTAAAGAAAGATTAAAGATTAAAGAATAAAATTTAATCTAATTTGAGCATGTGTTCCTCCATGGTATAGTGGTCTTGTGCCGGGACTCGAAGCCGGAAGGCACGAGTTTTACTTACGCTAGCGCTCAGGACCCCTTTTTTGTTTTCTTCTTCGGACTGGACATTGTGAAAGTGATTTACTTTTTTGGCATTCGTCAAAAATCCTTACGTTTAATTTAAAAAAAATATCGAACCGTGTCAGTATCAATACATAAGGTTACCACAATATTGCGTTACGTGTTAGCATTTCTTATTCATGGGTTGGCTCTCATTAAGGAGCCTTTGATTTTTGTTCCTTTGTGGATGGGATGTTTCTAGCACGATCCAGAAAGGTGCGGGCAACAGAGTGTTTGTGTTGGGTATGGTGGTATGATTTCAAATTCAGGAAACGGTCGGTGTGGGTGTCTTTCCAGTAAACTAACACGGCGATCGATCGATCTTGTTATCTTGTGGCTTTTGTTTCTAAGAAGGCATTGGAACCTTCTGTTTCAACCTCGACGGTTAACAGAATGCGAGGGTTGATGGAATTGAGGTGCGTATAATGAAATTCATCGACGTGATTTTTCTATATACACACATGGCTGTCGTCAACGTATCTAAACCACCATTTCGCTGGAGATCATATGGGGCAGCTGAAAAATTTGTTTGCAGTGGACGCCTTCACAGGTGAATAGATTGTTGTCAAGAACAAATTCCAGAAGTTTGACAATATTATCAATGGAACTGAGCCGTTCTTTCCGTTCTTTTCGTTAAGGATGGGCCTCAATAGTCTTTTCTTTACCGTAAGTACTGATTACTGAGTACTCAGTACACAGTACTGTGGTAGTTAGCGCGTCAGAAGTTCCACCGTCTCTGTCAGGTCTCTTCGGCGTCATGTTGTTTCCTTAGACAAGAAACTAATGCTTTCTGACAAACAAGAGTAGAACAGGAAGGGCATGAACCCAAATGGCTCTCACTAATTCCTCAGTCGGCAATAAAAAGATCGAGCTTTTCATTCAAATGCAGTTTAAAAGGAGTAAAAACGTCAAGCAAAACTGCATTTGAATGAAAAGCTCGATCTCTTTATTGCCGAGGAGTTAGTCAGAGCTATTTGCAGGGAGTAATAATTTAAGTCTGAGGAAACTTTCTGTGGTAATTTAATGATAATTTGTGAGACCTATGGAATGTTTTGACCGCTTACATTTCAAACATGAAAAAACACGTGTTAAAAATGTTTCAGCGATTTATTCAAAATCGAACAGTTTAATTTGTTTGAAATTTTCCCATTTAGTGTGCTAGACTGTATAGATTATAGCGCATTTATTCGCTTGTCGCGGGTAGCCCCAAAATCGAAAGATAATTAGGAAAAACTGTTTTTCACCATGTTTGTTTACCGTTGCTATGGAAACGCTGATTAGTATAAAAAGAGCATCGCTCAAAACTTTCATCCAAGCCTAACATCTGGTATCAATTTCAGATTCATTGAGCTAAAGTAAGGTTATGTATTAGCGCATTCAAAAAGGGAAGTGTGTCCCAAAAAAAAGTACTTGGAGCCATCTTAAATAGTATTCGCCATGATTCCCGCAGTAGTTTGCAAACTTATCTACGTCATAGTGTAATATGTCACTCGTTCCGGACGCGCACAAATTTGCACAATAAAAAATCGTTTCGCTTCGTCTCTGACACTTTAAACGCTTTAGTTTGAGGTCACCAAAAAGTGAAACTTTAGACATACTAAAAAAAGTTGTGCTTCACTGGAAACTTCAATCGGTTGGTGATAAAGATAATTTAGCGCTGATTAGAAAACTAAGCATTGATTAAAGAAAACTAAGCGTTCAGAGTAGATATAATTTATACTGTTATTATAAATTATGTTTGCTTAGCAGTTTCCATTATTTGTTCAGGTTTTTCGGTAAAATATAATTTCTTACAAGTATTCACTATGTTGTAGGCCTTATGTGCCACGAGGCACGAAGAGGATCACGGGTGAAGGTGAAGGTGAATTCTCTATGTTGTAGATTTTTTCTAATTTTGAGTCGTCATTCAGTTTTGTTCCCCGGACATAGCTTCGAGAAGAGCTGTCAAAGTTGATAAAGTGCTGATTGCAGTGGTTGAGACCAAGTTTTCAAAGAGGTAAATTTGGCTCAAATTGATGTTTTCTATTCATTTCCTAACGACCGGTAAGACAACTATCGACCTGTAGTTGTTTGAGTCAGACCATGACACCTTCGCAATTTTCCAATCATCAGCAAATATTCCACCCCCAATAGATAGTTATAATAAAAGTTAAGGAGGGGTTTGTAATCGACGCAGCATCTTTTTGTAGCCTGCATGCATGATATGATCCATCACTTTGATGGCACCGATTGAATTAATTTATATCAATGTCGCAAGTGGTTTCAGTAAGCGATAAGATGTGCTGAGATTGGGTTCTATTTGTGTGAAACAGTGGGTGCTTTGTGATATCTCTTTGATTTGCTAATATAATAGCTTATATCATTCTACATTTTAGCAATTTGAGTAAATTAAAGTAAAAAAAACTCGAACAGAAAAACAAACATTTTCGTCGCAGTACCACTTTAAAGGTTCGTGTCTGATTTATGACAGATAGCCGTTCTGTTCATGTTGCGCTAAATACTTGTAGCACGAACACATTATGCACAGTGCCAGTTTCAGGTTTCAGTTTTTCGACAATATGTGAAAAAGGCATTCGTCACTGTTTTACATATATGTTATGACATATATATACCTACTGTGTAAGTGGAAGTTGTACTTTTTCCGGTTTGCATCTAGGTGGTCACAGAGCGGATATAGAACAAGAACTCTATAAGTAGTGAAATCGGGATTTAGGACGTCTCTATTTTCATCAAGTTTACTATTAAAATATCCAACAAGAGCCTCATACAAACAATGTGTTACTGTTAGTTAGCTAACTAAAGTAAGCTGTTGGGCGAGTTCGCAATTATTACAAGGTCTTCTCTGATTAGCTGGGGAAACAATAGAACAAACAACAGAATAATGGACCCTAGTCCTGAAAACAATAGAGCTGCGTGATACCCAGGTCCAATTAAATTAGAAGTTCTAAAGAGCTGCGAGGTTTCTGAAGAAATTGAGCTATTTTCGGAATAATAGTGTTTTCACTAACGTAACCGGCGGCTATATTCAAATGCCAAAACAATAGGAAATGTTGGAATAAGAATACAGATAAAGTTCCGTAGAATTCGTTTAGGACACCAATATGGCCACCATTTCATTGTTTTGGCACACCAATATGGCCGCCGAGACGTCACGTGCAAACGCTCTATAAAAATGTTGTTAGCGGTAGATGTTATCAGAATGATTCTCCGTAGCAGGGACGTAGCTAAGGGGGAGGAGGGGGGTCGTGAGGTGCCACTGATTCTCTCTTTGTGAGATAATTTAAGTAAAACACAGCGTGGATGTCGAAAGACAATCTGTTAAGTACCCTGGGTGTGACAAACTGTGACCCCCCCCCCCCCCCCCCCCCCCCCCGCCCCACTTTGAAAAAACCTAGCTACGCCCTGCGTAGGTGACGTTGTGTTCAGTTCATTTGTCAAAAATTGAAGTTTTCCACCTTAAGTCGCTATAGTCATGCCACCACGAACTAGATGGTAACAAGGTAACAATATGGTTCAGTTTTAACGGTGACAGTTTACTGAAGTCTGAAGAGGGATATATTTAACAACTATTCACCGAAGTGGAGGTGGGTAGTGGTGAATATTTACCTCGTACCTCGCCGCTTCGCGGCTCGGTAAATATCCACCACTACCCACCTACACTGAGGTGAATAGTTGTTTTAGTATATACGAAATGAGCACGTGTGTAATTTATTCTAAGAATTCGCACCTTTATAAGGGGGGAGTACGTGATATGCGCCCGTAGTCAGCGTAGTCCCCCCATTTAAAAACATTGCACTCCATGGAAACTTCTAATGGAGCGTACATGCTCCCTCCCCTCCTGGGGTAACTAGCGCGCATATTTCGTTCGCCCTCCTTATAAAGGTGCGAATTCTTAGAATAAATTCCACACGAGCTCATTTCGTATTCATAAACAAAACTCTGAAAACTACTTGTCAGCTTCGCCTGAGCTCAGATGCGGAGCAGCTTATAATCGCAACAACTATTTCTCCAATTGCAACCCCTTCTAAGCAAAAAAATATTCGATGTAAAAGTATACAGCACCTTGAAATTCATGTGGAAGGAGTTTGACACCAAACTGCAGGATAATTTTCGAAAAATGATGGAAAACGCAGCATTGGAGATTTGAGCAGGTTTTGGAGCATTTTATAATATCTACAGAACTAGTGAATACTTTTTAAAGGCTGGTTTTCACTAGCGCATAAGCATAAGCACAAGCCAACATACGCAGACTCAGTAACGTGTTGATCATTAGTGCCTATTGTTCTGTTTTGTTCAAACAATTGGAACTAATGATCAACATGTTACTGAGTCTGCGTATGTTGGCTTGTGCTTATGCTTATGCGCTAGTGAAAACCAGCCTTAACGGTTCGCACGATTTGCAATCGGCTTATAATTCAGAATTAGCAAGCATTGGGTAGGTTTCTCCCAGAAATTTGGGTTCGTAGATTGTTTAGTCAAAGAGCATGAAGTATTTAGAATTTTAAGAGAATTTTGGGGCTAAATTTTGATGGCGTTAATTCTTCCGCATTTCTGCTCCGAGGATTTTGCTGAAACTTGGTAAGGATATGTATTCAGTCGATGTAAGCTTATTCCAGAAATTTAAAACAAATATAACAGCAAACTTTTTCACAGGGTGCGATTTTGTTCAAAAGGTGGGGTTCATTTAAGCCCGATTATCACTGTTCTACGAATGTTTTACAATCCTTGATACCGCCGCCTCTGGTTTCCAGTTAAAGATTAAGGAGGCAATGTATATAAAGTGGGAGAAACCTATTAGTTTAGTTGTCATTTATGCTAGTTTGTCACATTTAGCTTCCATTTAAACTGCTGTAATTAGCATATTCAAATTGTAACTACTTCTATAAATTTAGATATTCAAATTGTAAAGAGCTTCTGCAACTGAAGATAGCATAAGTTTGCCGAAACATGTCTTAAAAAATTTAAAACTGTTGTTTTATTTCTTCAACTCATAGCAAATTTTCTGCTATTTTGTCCGTTTGATATATTTTTTCCCATTAAAATCGAATTCTATCATATTATTGCTAGATAATAGCTGTAAGTTTTCGCCAAGTTTTAGAAGCATCGCTTTAGAGCCGGAAAAGTTATGAGACAAAGTTTGTCATAGACGAATGCGCCCGAAACAACAACGGAGCCACCTGAAAAAAGCTTAGTATAAAGCCAGCCAGGTTTAAATAGCGGTTAGATTTCTATTTTGTCTGCACCGACTGGTAAAGAAAGCCTGAAGAAGGGATAAAGCTATATTTACTAAATTTACTGTTAAAGGCAAAAAGATACATGTCGAATTCTCTCTTAAAAGAGAAAGGAACCCGTCAGGTTTGATTTGATTTTTCCTTTGGGTCAGATTACTTATAATAACATGTCGCGATGAGTTTTCAGCTGTATTTAAAGCAGTGACAAACGTGTATAACTTGTCGATGAGATATACATGTATATGCGTTAAATGGCTATGATATTCTCAACAGAAAAGAACAACTGACCAAAAAAATTAATGTAACGTTGTTGGCAGGTTTGTTTGCGCCTTTTATCGGTTCCAAAAAATTTTATTCGATAACATTCACCAACTCATGAGACATTTTCAATGTATGATGTAATCAAAAGCAGGAAACAAATAAGAATGAGTGACAGGTGCAGGACTTGCAAATGCACGCGACGGATAATTACCCCAAGACATGAAAATAAAGGTACGAGAAAAGCTCCAAAGTTTCAAATTTCAATTCCAGATTATATCGATCAGTTTTTTTAAGACAAATTTGGTCATAATCCTCAGTTACAAAGATAAAGAACTCTTTTTCATGTCTTACTATTGCCTGCTAAATAAGCATAAAAATCATAAAAATATATTCATAATTATTATCATCATTTAATAATAACGATGTCGGATAGAAGCTATTTTAAAAAGTATGACGCCAGAAACTTTAAAGTGGAAAGATGTCAAGAGAAAAAATATATATTTAAAAAAAATCATCAGCCTAAAAGTAATCTTTATTTATCAAATAAATGTACAGGAAATTAAGAACGAACCTCAGATTAAATTAAATAGGATCGTACACAACGGATGTTAGGTGACAGCCAGAGCAACTAATGACAATGCAAATGTAATAGTCAAATGACTG
Organism: Dendrophyllia cribrosa; assembly: GCA_024195265.1. Lineage (NCBI taxonomy): Eukaryota > Metazoa > Cnidaria > Anthozoa > Scleractinia > Dendrophylliidae > Dendrophyllia > Dendrophyllia cribrosa. The sequence continues at coordinate 17,419,755 of JAJLRJ010000004.1, forward strand.
AAGACCATTACAATATTTATTTTTAAGACTGATATGTTGCCAAAGTTACGTGGCTCTTTTGTAAAAATGCATTTTCCGTCTTTGATGACCATCATGATTTTGATCTTAGATGAGGCAGGTTTGGCGCACACGCACAAAAAATATAATCTATATAAGCCGCTTCAGGGAATATTAAAAGTACTTATCACGGAATATATGCTATCTGACGACGTGTGGGAGGAAGGTTAGTTGATTAAAAAATAAATGTAATTATTGTGACATTAGAACTGTTGATATAGTATATATGACGTTTACGTCGAGAACCTGAATTAAACGTATTGTGGCTTGATAAATCTCAACGATCATGTTGCTGCATTTTATTAGGCTGGAAGCATTTTAAATTCGTTCATTGCTTTACATTGATTTGCGATTCTGTTGAATAATGGAAAAATACAGAATATTGATCATACATTAGTGCAGAATTTTAATTATGATCAAAAAGAAGACAACTACCATAGGAATATCCTAGTAAAGTTTTCTTCCAGCAATCGCTCTTTGACGGAAAAATATACTTCACTGTTATAATGTTTCAATTCAAGCCCGAGATTTAGGAATAACAGTTGGTTCCAAGAAAGACTCAGTACACCATTAAAAGCAATTCATCTATCAAACGGTAATTGGTTTGCATTTAGGAAAAACAAGCGAGAATCAGTCATTTTGATTCATGGCCCACAAGGAGACGAAGAGTGACTGTTGGATGACAGAAATTCCAGAGGAAAGGTTTTCCCAAGAAAAACCAAGGCACGAAGTTACTAGTAATAATAGTAACCAGACTTCATCAGAGATGTGGAGAGAGTTTACTAACAGCACAACATTACATGGAATCCGTTATGTGTTTATGAGACGCCATGTTGTCATCCGTTTGATATGGATTATGTTACTGCTGGTTTCAGGTGGTTACTATGTTTTTACAGTCTACAGTGCTTTTAATAAATTCTACAGCCGTCCAATTAACACTGTATTAAGCACAACACATCTCCAAGAAATGAAATTTCCGGCTGTTACGATCTGCTCTCATAACTTGTTCGCTAAAAGTAAAGTGTACATGCGAGACGACAACCCACTGTTTGCATCCAGTGGTTTAAACATCAGCTCATGTGCTGTGACTGCAAGAGTGCGTGGTAATCGCCCTTGTGGTTTGTCTATGCTGTGTTGCTGCGCTCCGCCCGAATATTCTTACATTACTTCCTATTTACCGAACTGTACAAGTCAATATAGTCAACACATCTTGAACGCAATGCAGCTGTCTTTGCATCATCCTGACGTTGACAATTTTTACCGTTACTATGCTCAAGATGTCAAAGCGGTTGTTGGACCTGTGTGCGTGTTTGGCTCGCATGAGTTACCTTGCTCAACAAGTGACTTTGCTCCCATAGTAACCCCATGGGGGATGTGTTATACCTTTAACTCGGGCATTGATGGTAAGGTAAAGACAGTGGACAGCGGTGGTGTTTCATCTGGATTATCGGTCATTCTCGATGCACAGACACATGAGTATACTCAAGGAAAGTATTCAGAAGGATTCAAGGTGTTGATTCATAGACAAGGCGAGTACATTGACCAGTGGGAAGGAATCAACGTAGCACCTGGACATCATGCTTTTATAACTTTATCAGAAAAGCGGGTAGGATTTTCATGTGTTTATTAGAACTATGAGCAGCATATTCCTATTATTCGGCAAAGGAATCCAAGCACCATGTCAGCTTTGCTTGATTTGGTGTTCTATGCCAAGCATTTATTATTATATTTTGCGACGTTTAAAATCCTCATTTGCGAGTTGGGTTTTCTCGTGAAACCTTTTCCTTTCATGCATTTTGACAGGGCCAGGGCCTCTCATATTTCGAAAGACCAGGAGAATGTCGCAGGTTAAAAAAAACCTTTGTTACTTCTGTTGCGCCTTTTTTTCTCTTATACATTATTAGCTTTTTTTTCTCATTAAGTACTTTTACAGCTCTATTTCAAATTCAAATTCATTCTGTGATTTTGCCACTGATGATGACCATTGAAGCGATGAAAACATGTTTTCAAAAATTAAGTGTGTTGTTTAATTTTCTTAAAATGTTCCCTTTCTTCAGTTTAAGAACCTGGAAAAGCCTTACGCCACCAACTGCTCTAAGAAAACGTTGAAAACTTTTATAACTTACACGCTAGAAGGCTGTCTTCATGAGTGCGAAGCTGAGAAAGTCGTGAAAGCGTGCGGTTGTCGACCAACCGGTTACAAAGGTACTTTCTTGTCTGTCGTGTGATTATAATTAACAAATATTAATGATGACGTAAGGGAAAAGCAGTATCATAAAGTTATTTAATGAGCATTACCTCCAAGCCAGATCCGGAGTCGTGAGTTTAATATTTTGAATGACCCGGAAGATTCATCTCCGGGTTCATCAGGTGAATTGATATAAAAAAAAGTGTAATCAGCAAAGTGTTACAAAAACAGGAAACAATATGTATTGAATGTAGTATTAGGCAATGTCTATCTCACAATTATTTCTGTTTACCAGCTATGTGGTGGAGGTTCCATCATATTAAACAATTACAGTCAAACCTCGTTTGGACGAACATCAATGGGACCACGGAAACTGTCCTTATTAACGGGCTGTGGGCTTTTACACATTCTGCTCGAAAAAAAGGTTATTCTGCTCAAAAGAATTTCCGCCAAAAAAGACTATTCTGCTCGAAATTGTGCTCCAAAAGTACTATTATGCTCGAATTTATGCCGATTATTCCTATTTTTGCAAGGATTATTAGAACTAATTTTTCGTTTACGGGCTAGTCTGTCTACAGACCGATTTATTTTTAGCCCAGCATGAGTGAAGCGAACCCGTGCGAGTGCGAGCGCGTAGCGCGAGAACGAGCCCCTACGGCGACAGAAAAAATAAATAGGGTCTGTGGACTTCTTTCTAAAAAAGTGAATTTAGGTTTTTCTTGAAAAAGAAAAATGCCATTGGCTAAAAGGCGATTAAACTGTCATCAACATGTCAACGGCCATCAGTCGTGCGTCATGTGATTAACAACAACTGCCGTCACTTCGAGGCGCTCACCAACGACACTTTTCAAATTGCGTAACGACACAATAGGTCGATCTGCACACGAAATCGACATATAAACAAACTTGTTTCTCTCAGTTTCTTTGAAACTTTGGTTTTCGATCAGCAATGAACAAAGTAGATCATGGAGCGTTTGCTGGACGAGTATGTTGAAAAGTATAATGGTATTTCAGCCCTTAAAGAAGAACAGAAAGAAGCTATTTTAAGGACGGTTTTAAGCTTGCTCGAGGCGAAGGACGTCGCCGCCATTCTTCCCACTGGTTTCGGGAAAAGTCTAATTTATCAGTTGTTTTCGTCTGCAAAACAGCAACAAACCAAAAGTAATGTTGTGGTACTGGTTGATCTCTCTTCATTTTCTGAACAACGAACCCAATATCGCTCAAAACGTCCGCCAACTTACGTCTGGTAAACCCTTGACGGACAGTTTCGTGAAATAAATTTTCCGTTCCAATCTTACCAAAATTACCCGTACGGATGGAAAACGAACATCTACATATCCTACAGAAATCCGACGGTCCGCATTTCTTTGGTTTTCGGCCTCTCTTGGCGGTTTTTTCCAGTGTTGAAGCATTCGTCTGAGACAACATACTCCAACACGTGCCAGACACCGCAATTACAATTACGTCAATTATAGCCAAGGCAGAGGTGATAACGATAAGGTGTTGACATGGGGGAGGGGTCTAAAAAGCGTCTTTTTTCAAAAGAAGTCCACAGACTTTCCTTTTTTTTCTCGCCCTCCGGGCTCGTTCTCACGCTCCGCGCTCGACTCAAAAGGAAAAGTCTGTGAACAGACTATTTACGGGCAAGGTCAGACTTTTCTGGAGTCCTTAATAAAAATAGAGCATTGATAACCTGTCTTTCTTTGGTTCTTGTCCTTCGTCTTTCTCAGTTTCTTGTATCGCCATCTTGCTTTGTTCAGATGCTCGTGCCCAGCTCCCTCTCGGATCCAGCCCGGATTATGCCCCAATTATGCTCCAGAGGCCCAATTATGCTCGAAATTCTGTCGACAGAATGTGTAAAAGCCTAACGGGCTGTCCGTATTAAGCGGATACTCAAGAATAACGTAATTTAAGCGTTTTATTGTTTTGTTAAAGGAAAAATACAGTAAACAAGAACTCTACGAGTAGTGAAATCGGGCTGTTATGATTTGTTTTACAGTCATTTTTCCGGTCACACAAGGTGATCCGTCACGCACTTTACTATGTTATTTGAAACCTTTAATCAGTCTTTCACAATCACTCGTGCATGCAAGTTTAAGTTTAGAAGGTCCACTGATCTGTTCCTTGAAAAGAAAGAAAAGGAAATCGTTATCGATCTGAACTCTCGCCAAATCCGGCAATAATGTAAGTTCATTTTACTTGATATGTTTCGTTTCGTCATTTTCCTTTTTTTTATGTTGCAAATTGATTCAGTTTCAGTTTCACGATATTGATAATGCCGGTTTTCCCGCAGTTTTTCACTTTTCACAGCTATATGTACAAAAGCCTCCTATTACAACTACGAAATGAAGAATATATATTCTACAGTATCACAGTGAATCTTCAGTTGTGGAGCAGTTACACTACTGGCTATGCTTCGCATTCTTAATTTCTTATTCACGCTTAAAGCCCGGTTTCACAACTCGTAGAGTTCTTGTTTAAAATAATAAACTACAAAACGAGTTGTGACAAATTGAAAAATCAATTAGTTGCTATCTCTTATGACCTTGAAGTTGCTAATTGTGAAGTAATATGACGTAACTTTGCGGTCATTTTTATCTCGTGAACGCGAAGCAATTCTTTGACTTCAAACTCAGTATGGAAAATTAAAACCGATCTGTGGACTTCAAATGGATTTTTTTTCAAGACTTCGGTAAACGCTACAGCACGATATATGTTTCTAAATGTGTAGCCATTCGAGAAAGCGCTCGGTCTTTCAAAGTAAACAAGCACTCACGTCTGCTATTTAAAACACAGGCATTGAGAAGATAAGTCGATCAGCAGAACTTTTCAGATACAACACAATACAATACAATAATTTTATTTAGGCACGGTAAGAAAAATCATTAATAAACTACTAACTAATGCTAATATCAAACAATACAAAATCTGGTTAAAACAATGCTAATAAAACTCTTATTCAGTTAATTTAAAAAAATGATGATTCGCCGAAGGTCTGTTTTCAGTTCATTTGTCATAAATTGAAGTTTTCCAGCTTGTGTCGCTAAAAACTGATTATGGTTGAATTTCCCTTCGAAACGTCACTTCATATATTCCTCTTGGTGTTCTATAATCATTTGTGTTTGACATCACATACAAAACATTAACAATGGTAAACTCTTAACCTTTGTCGTGTATAAATAGCAGATGTAAATGTAAATGTGCATTTGATAAGCAAGCAAAATACATATTTACAATCCCGCCAATTTCTCTTCTCCTTTTTATTCAACTATTTCTACACCAATCCAATTCATCCATGAGCTGGCTCACAATGATTCCCAAACAAATACGTTTTATATAAACAACCTTTTAATCAATACATCTAAACTTTTATTTCAAAAACATCTGAAACAGAATGTTCTAGAACTTTCTAGAACAGGCATCAAAAACTTACGGAGATTAAAAGTGATTTTATAAATCGGGCAGACTTGGCATTCTGCCCGATTAATAATCACGTCTTACCCCACTAAGACACTAAAACATTATGATTAGACAAATGTTTGCAATTGTAGTTTTCTTTCAACCAAAATGATCAGTATATGTGTAGCTGCCTGACGTAGCCGATTTGAAAATTTTTAACGCTTAGAATTAGCCAAATTGTCCCTATTAACAAAGTAAACTTTGTATGAGACTATTTTAGAGAAACGTCTGGGCTTTGGGCGGAACCAAAAAAACTGTCGGTAATAATGGGGTGTCCGTATTAAGCGGTGTCCGTAGAGTGGGCTTCCATTGTACATATCACATGTTTGTCAGTTTAAAGTAAGTAAAGTGTAATACTGACAGTAGAAGCTCTCGTAACCGACTTTTAACCTTCGGGAATTGAAAAGGTCAGGTCGCAACTAAAAGTGGTTGCTTACGAGAAATTTAGAAGTTTGTCGCCTACGAAAACCTTCAACAAATATTGCCAAACGAAATTACGTGCATAGTGTTGTCACCAACAGTATAATGCACGCGTCGACAAAAATCAAACTTTTTTCAACGAAATGAAGATAATGGTGGTCGCTTACAAAAACCGAAAAAAAAGAGCCCTTCGTGATTCCCAAAGGTGGTCATGGTCGCTAATACGGTCAAACTTTTACCGAGAAATTAAATATGTATAAACGGGGTTTCATAAGCGTGGTCGCTAAGGACAGTTGGTGGCCAGAAAACCTTTAACTGTATTTGATTATCTCAGATCTCTCTATTAATGTGTTTTCATTGCTCGATTTCCTTGAGGTGCCCCTGGAATTAACACTTGCGTGACAGCAGAAGAACATAGCTGTGAAACAAACGAATCAGGTGACGTATTCTGATATGCACAATGTAGCACGTAACAATAGCAAAACAATTGAATGTATTTCCCTCTTAACATTCCCGTAAAGAGGAAACGTAAAAGAACCCACCCACTGTTCAAAAAGAATGAGGGACGTCGTACACTGTGAAGTGGTACAAGCTTTCCTGGAAAGAGACACAAGTTCATCAGTAACTTAAGTTGCTGTCACGTTTTTACTCTCTATAAAATAAGTCGTTCCCCTTATCCCTCAAATTATTTACCCCTAATTTTCAAATTACACAAAAAGAAAAAACAGCATATTTATCTGATCAGTCAATATTAATAGTTTACAGAAACAAGATGACTCAGTCGTGATCAAGCAAAAAGATATTTTTTTCCCAAAAAGGTTTTTTTATTTTCTTTCCAACGTAAAATATACAATAAATTATATTACATGTCTTACTTATTAGCTTCCTTACATTACAAGAATTTTCTTACTTATTTACTTATCTTTACATTAGAGTATGTTACCTTAATTACAATACTATTTTACTTATTACTTGACTTTACTTACATAAAACAAGAATTCACTATCTTTACCTTAGATTACGTTACCTTAATTACAATACAATACATTAAATTTCTTTGGAAAGAAAAAAAGGAAAAAGAAAGTAGAAAGGGAAAGGAAGACAGAAATGAAATAAATAGAGGAGGGGGGGGAGGGGGGTAAAGGACCGTTCTACTGAATTAACGACAGGTATTGAAATTGAAGCAAACCCATTTTGATTTGAAGCTCTAATTGTGTTTGTTTTGTATGCGAAAAGTCTTTCTATTTCTAGGCATTTTAGGAACATTTTCGAGAACATATTTATATTCGGTAGAGTTTCCTTTATTTTGGACGAGTAGATATGACACCTTGCAATTAATAGTGCGTGGTGTGCAAGTAGGTCTTCACTGTTGTCAACTAACCCCAGGCAAATAGGTAAGGTCAAAAGCACATTTTGTGGTTTCACTAGATGTTGAACCAGCCAAGATTGAACGTTTCCAAAAAGTTTGAACATGTTCACAGTTCCAAAAAAGGTGCAATAGAGACTCTGAATTTTGTTGACAGAAAGTACAGGTATCAGTTAATGACACACCAATTTTATTAAGGTACCTATTTGTTGCAATTCGTCTATGAAGTAGCTTGAACTGAAAAACTTGTAACCTACTTTCTCTTGTGCAACGGAAGGGCAAAAGATCAGTCAGATTCCAATTAATTGAATTTTCAACGATATTACAGTCAATTATCCATTTATGTTGACTTTTTTTTGGTGTAGAAGAAATGTTTTTAATAAGGCATTTGTAAGCTTCGCTGCAAAGGCTGATAATAACTTTTGACCACGATTGGGTTGATTGTTTGAATTTGCACCACCTTGAGTCGGGAAAACTTTTATCAAATATTTTATTGAGGAGACAATACCGTGATAGGTTAAAAAGGGGGTCTTGATTTTGTATAAAGTTTTGAACTCATTAAATTTTAGAAAATTAGATTCTTGATCTAATATGTCTTTGACATAATTAACTCCTGCACAAGACCAATTTCTATAAAAAAAATGGTTTATTTGCGAGCAAAAAGGTATAGGTATCACCTCTCGCCTTTCTTTTGAACCCTTTCTATTGTAAAACACGCTGTCTAACTTTCACTCCATTCTTTGGATGCTAATGGAACGTTTGGACCATGAGGACTTCATGAGAAGACCACTTTGTTTATCTTCTTTTTCTTCAACTAACAGCGAAGCGAATACAAAAGCCAAGCATTTTTAACGTTTCACTTCATCCCGTCATAGACAACTGACAATGAAAGCAGACATTTCATGAACACCACAAATAGTCTAGGAGCCAGCTCCGAAAAATTGTCGATTGGTTACACCCCCTACTATACTTCTCTGAATAGCACAAAATGATAGCAAAAAAACCGGAATGACAATTTTTATTGCTGGGCCAGCGGGACATCACCCCGATATCGGGCATTTTTTACCAGGTACCCTTTTGTCCCGCTTCGCTATTTATGCAAACTTGAATTCTGCCATGGAGTTTTAAATTATTGTTAAGTGTAGAAAATTGGGGCCAAGTACTCCAAACTTGGACACAGCATTAAACATTAATCATTCTTAGATTTAAGCATATTTCAAGGTTGTTTCCATAGAAACTGTTGCTACGAGACGCAATTAATTCAGTTCGTACAGTTACATCAATTTTCCATGTTTTAAATCGAAAATGATTTCAGGAAAAGCTGTCGACCAGAGTTGTGTAGCACGACTTTATGATATTCTGTCAACTAAAGTGCTTTTATATCTTAGTCTGCTTTAAACAGATGTTCTTTGTAACTGTTTTCAAGTGTCAAACATCAAAGTTTGGTCAACAGACGCTTCAAGACACGCCAAAGTTGTTTTCACTTTCTCGTCTTGATCACACATGAAAACAATCATATAGTTAAAGCAATAACCAAAGCATCTGAAAGAGCAGGCAGAAACACCACAGAAACACACAGAATATAAAAAAAACTGTTGTTTGGTTTGAAAGCATTGTAATACCTTTGTTTTCTTACCACAATAACACAAATTAAAATTTTCATATTAGGTGTCATTATAGATTTAGGACTCCCAGGGAAAACAGGCATACCTTATACGTATGCGAAAAAGGCAGCAAATCTATAAGCTAACCGAAAGCCTAAACCCCCGACATCCTCGAGTAATGTCCAGGATTGCACTCAGAGGGGGCCACGCTACTCCATGATGGGCATCACAAAGTGTCCTCGTCTATAAAAGTTCACCATAACACACATAATTCATATATGAAGTAATATGAAAATGACAAATAACTGTCAAATATGAAGTATTTGTTATACTTGCGTGTAAGAAGAAGTGCAAAATTCCCAACTAAACAATCTTCTAATCCTCCAAAACAAGCATCACTTTTATAAAATTTTCTAATCGTCATCCTCGTCATCACTGGTCTCCTCTGAGCAGAGAGTGTTCTGACACAAGCAGGCTTCTGTGCAGGGTATACACACAAGTCGTCTTTTTGCATACTGAACGGTTGCACTTACAGATTGTCAGCTCTAAAAGACTCGTCGGTACGGGATTTTTCGTCATCAATGTTGGCGTATCAAAAAATGGTCCATTGTACCGGGTCAGATTCGCACATTAAGATTTAAACAATGGGCCGAAAAGTTCGTTGATGATCGTAAAATCTTCGGCGTGACAAACTTGTTTGATTAGGGGGGTGGGGAGTGTAGATTGCTCTTACGGGATGTTATTTTCACTGGGGTACCGAGGGGAAGAATTGCGCGTCGGCGCGCTCGTCAGGTGACAATGAATGCATCGTGATTCTCTGGCAACCATTTTTAGCGGTTTGATCGTAGCTAATATAAAAAGATCTCAGTTCAGTGCCTTTCGATGTAAATGAAAATAATTATTATTTTCGAGAATAATTATTATTTTCGAAAATAATTATTATTTTCGAGTTAGAGTGCTCGGCTTTTTGCCTGTGAACACACAGGACTCTGCATGAAAGAACCGACTTATAACCTACAAAATAAACTCTCAGATATCAGCAATCAGCAAATAAGCGTGATTTTAAACTTCGCAGGTAATTCAAAGGGAGGTGTGATTTTTTCGATCTATTGTTTATTCCTGCTTTTCAGTGAATTAACTCCACTTGATTAAGCGCGTGTATAGTTTCTAAAAAAAGCGAGAATTTTAAGCATTAAGCGTGCTCAAAACACCATGTGTAATAAAAGTGAGATGTTTTAAGCCACGAAAAAAGATTTAAAAAAAAAACATTTACATATAAACAATCATTTCCGTGGCGCGAGATTTAAACTCTTTCAACTCGAATAAGCGTGATTTTAAACTTCGCGGGTAATTCAAAGCCAGGTAAGACTTGCGATCCATTGTTTAATCCTTTTCTGTTTCAGTTTAATTCAACTGGATTGAAAATGCTGAGAATTTTTCTTTTCAGTCGTTGATTCGTTTCGCTAAATGTCTAGGAGATAAAGCGCTTTTCAAAATAGGCTAAAAACAGCGAGAAATTATTTCACGCTTTGGAATTAAGCGTGCTTCAAAGCAACGTTTGCAGTCAATGTGAGTTTGTCGATCTTTTCAGCCATATAGCATTGAATAAAGATAAAAACACATATTTACATAAACAATGAGTTCCGTGTCGCGAGATTTGAATGCTTTAACTCTGAGCTAAGCGCAAAAGAAAAACATAACCAAATCGCTTGTTGAAAAAAGTTATTACTAAATTGGTTTGCTAAGCTTTGCTAGTTTGTTATCCGATCACTGTGAACGTAGCAGCCGTTCAGGCTGTTAACCTCGCAAAATAACATTCGGGCATGATGTCAGCGAATAAAGCTTGAACAAATTTTATAGAAACAATTATTTACGCGGCACAAAATTTGAATGAATTAAAACATAAACGAAGCGCGTTGTGAACTATAAGTTTAGAAAACAACTGCAATGCGGTTGTTGGAGCAACCCGTATGCCTTGTTGACAAACTGTTGCTCACCACCCACCCTAGCGTTGTTAGTTTTGTCGTGTCAGTTACAACTCTGTTCCTCCCCCAGGGAGAAATTGCTCCTTAGCTCGGTCCCGCCGAAGATCCAAATCTCCATGGAGACGTTGTCGAGAAAAGAATTCGGAAAATTTGAATTTCCCTCGCGTGTTAAAAGCCATTGTTTCACCGTACAATACCTATTGTTGTCGAATTTGACCCGCATTTCTTGATACGGTTTCGGACGACGGTAGGTCTTAATTTTTGAAAAACGTACGCCTTGTAGTTTGCCGTCCTAAAATGTTGTGACAGACTATAGCTTCTGGAAGGAAGACTTTCGTTCTTCACGTGTTTCTGACAGAACATACAGTATCTTGCAAGGTCTGCTGTCACTGGTGTATGGAACAGAAAAGGTTTTTCACAAGATTCCATGGAACGTTTTGTTGGAGAAATCTCGTAGCTGTTCTGGGACCTTGGAACTACTGCATAGTGTCTTCAGTGTCTTCCTCTTGCCGTTGGAAGATAACCCGCTCATGTTGTCACATCTTGTGATAGCATGGAGACCTAGAAGCCCATCACACACTGCACTGCCGAGCTTATTCTGGAGCCAGTTGTTGATAAGTATGTAACGGATCTTGTCCTTTGTATTGGTCTTGAACGAAACCCCGTTGCACAGCAGAGATGTAAAGAAGTACACGAAAAGCACTGTGACTTCTGTGTCACAAGACTGGATGATGATCTTTCCACAGGTTTCTGAAGCGTGTTTAACATACAGATGGATTCTTGTGTCTGCCGATTCGTGATCACTCTGAAGCTCTGTCAACACTGACAAGGACTTCCTATGGCTACATTACTTCAACTGCATCGGTTGGGCCACAGGTCGGAGCATCGACTTTGCCATCTCACATCATGTATCGCAAAGGAAATGCACCATCGACGTCTTGTCGGCATTACTCATTTCAGTATTTGGCCCAGTGCTTCGGGATTGGAGTCTTGCCAGAAACGAATTTTAAGCGCGCTGCTCACTCCTCGCCATTTTCTTTGTTTTTCTTTGATGGAATGTTTGTCGTCGTAACAGTCCAACACAACATAAATCCTTGAATAATTCTCCTGACTAAGTTTTTCTGTGACTGCTCTAAACAAACAGCTTCTTCGAAAATGGTTCTTCCAGCTAACTTCAGAGATTGTGATCCCATGTTACTGAACTCAAGGCTGCTTCCAGCTTACTTCTAGGAGCCTTCCCCAAACTAAAGAAGACTAATAAACGACCAAACAAGCTTATGTCAGCATGGTGACTTCCTTCTCTTCTGCCCTTCAGATATTGCCCTTCTAGAACAAAGACGCAATCATCATCACTTTAATCTTTGTGATTTTATCTCAAAAACCAATGACGTCGCTCGAAGACTTTCGAATGCAAATTCTTACACTGGGGTTGCTCCCGTCTGTTTGGCGCCTATGAGTTGGTCAGCTTTCTCAGTTGGCATTACTAAGCTAGTCGCAATATTGAAGAATGTAGCTGGTTAATTCCTTGTCTTCCCAAGCCATATCAAAGGGGTTTACTTTCTGGACATCCATCTCATCCCTTATTTTTCTTACTGCTTCTGACTCTTTATAACCTCCAAATTTGACTGCAATCCTCGACGTCGCACATATGCTTAGTGGCAGCATTAACTACAGTCCTTTAGTGGCTTGTAAAAATCCACCTATCGAGTGCAGCAAAATTTATGGAAATGTCAACCGTATCCCCCCTCGCGTCTTCCTGTTAAGATATGCGGCTTGTTCAAACATATGTCTGTCCAGACCTGGGAGAAAGGCGGTTCTAACCTGATGACTGGTTTTATAATTCGCTTCCAAGTTTATATTCTAAAGAAAACTAAAGAAACAGCATATTGCAATGCACTCAAACCAAACAAAATACTCAAGTTGATTCTTTCTATCTGTGTTGTTTCTGACTGCTTTTGCAGGACCTGTGGGTACTGCAATCTTTTCGGAGAAGTTCTTAGTTTTCAGGTGTGACCAATACCGAAAATAAAAAAAACAGCCGTGATGCTTCTTGAAAAGTTCTCGGGGACTTAAATCATTAAAAAGGGTTCCTGTACCGTAGACTTACAAACGAAAAATATTTCAGTTGACAAAATGGGACAAAATCTGTACGTCTTTTCCATTTGGATCGCAGAAAATTTTGAAACTCTATCCACTTTTTAATATATTTTTTAAATATTTTTTAATATTTTTGTCTCCTAGCGACAGTTACTAAGGATACAGTCCAAAACACTCTTAAATCAAAGAATAAATTTAATGTATGTTTGATGTTATGTCCAAGTTTGGCTTATTTGGACTAAGTATTCTACACTTTACAATTATTTGAAATTCCAGTAAAATATGTCCGATATTGGGGTAATGTCCCGCTGGCCTATCAATAAAAGGTTTCATTCTGTATTCCTTAGATATTGCTCAAACGTGTTTGTTATTTAGACAAATATAGCATGGGTGCAACGAAATTCATTTTCTAGGCCTCTTTTCAGGCTTGGCTCCTAGACTAAAATATCAAAACAATATCATCAACCTCGTTGGCCGATATTTTGGTTTGTCAAAATATTTTTTTTTTAACTCAGGGTGACTCAATGAAGGTTTAAATGCATGACTGGAGTGTATTTATATTTAGCATCTTTAGAGTCTTGCAGTTGTGAAGTTCCTTGTTCTCAGACAAAGTTCAACACGGAAGTGTCCTATTCAAAGTTCCCGGATCCTGGCACCGCCGACATACTCTCGAATTATGGTTATGGTGATATTATGTACCAGAGGTAGATATGAAATAAACTTCATAATAAGCTGTTATAGGATAAACTAATAGCAAAGAAACTTTTCAAGATAAATCTGCTCGTGCTATCATAATTCGTGATCTAAAATGAGTATGATCTATTTTCCATATATGGTTCTTTTGGTATTTTTATTGAAAAGCTGGGGACGGCTTTAAATTCATTGTACATGGGGAGAGCGGTTTCATTGTACCAAGGGAGGAGGTTCATTGATCCTGGGGAGAACCGATTAACACTTATCCGGTATTGAATGTTAATCGTATGTTATAATGCGAAAGCAGTCAAAGTTAAATCATATGGTAGGCCAAAAAGAATTTACAGGGATCCGGAGATATAGAATTGAATTCAAATTTGACGCTAATCCTGGCTTAACTAAATCCTCTTGAAAAACCACTGGAAATGGTAGGCCAAAAAGAATTTACAGGGATCCGGATGACTGAGATATAGAATTGAATTCAAATTTGACGCTAATCCTGGCTTAACTAAATCCTCTTGAAAAACCACTGGAAGATTAATATTACGTGAACTTATTTGTTTCATTGCTAAAAGATTCGACATGGTGCAGTTTTAACTGTATTGATCCTCTCCTAAAAATACATCAAATTAAAAGCCTCAAACTAAACTGCTTCAACTAAAACAAGAAGCCTACAGTACTGCGACCTCAAAGACACTTTTAAGTGATAAAAATTATTCACGAGAGTGTAGTCTTTTTAATACTGAATTTGTAGAACTATTTTTATTTATTTATCAGAAACAACCTCGTGTTTTTACAAGTGGGTTTCAAGTCATTGAGTTTTGAGATGCAAGAGCAGCAACCATCGTTTGACAGCGTCTCTCTGTTTGGTAAACTTTCCACCTTTTTTGTGTTCTACATACAGCTTATAATGAAAAAGGCGCAGGGTTCAGATGCAGAAATAATGGAGAGAGAGCCTAATTGGTAAAATTTGATAAGTGACCTTTACTCATGCACTCTTTAAATATAAAATTCAAATGAAGATATAGTCAATCCGCAAAAGCAGAACAAACCACCGTCATTTTTATCGATTATTCGAAGACATTTAAAGGCACAGGGGAAAATCTTCCAAAAAACACAGCCTAAATTTTTCAAGTTGCAATCCACCCCAATCCATTCCATTTGCAGTCCAAATACACTTATTTTATAGTTTCATTTCACTTGTACAGCAAATGTTAACAACACTGGACCATTTTTTTCAAATATTATACTAAAACACGGTGACATGGTCCCCTTTAACAAAAGGACGAGGCATTTCGAGCAAGCGGCCCGGTAGTGAGGGGCCGAGATGAACATATCACACAACCAATCAAATTGCACAATTAAACAATTGATTTTGCGAGGATCACGCTCGGTGCTGAAAAATAACAAGGTGGTTTAATATTGTTTCGAGTGAAGACTATGTAAGCAAAGTACAACTCATGAGCACCAGTATGCCACCAAATATTAAACAAACATTTTGGAATAATTAAAAGTAGTCATTTTCTATTTTTTAATATTTTAACAGAGTTGGTTGTTGAATGGAGTAAGCATTAATTGCTAAGATATAAAAATATATCATTGTGCAAGGTTGTGCGTCTATATGACTGATCGCACTCCGACTTTATGCTGGCTAAAATTGGTCGATATTGGTGGCCGTGGGGAGATTTCTTCAACCTAAAGTGGCTGCATTTAGCCCAACAATTAAGGCTAGTGGCGGGATGATCACTAAAAGGCTTTTGACATGTGTCCATATATATGATCACTGCAATCGAACGATCGTCTATTACTGGTTATAGAAATACAATTAAGGTAATTGCTTTTATATTGCGTCATACAAAAAGAGTGATATTAAAATTAAGAAAGAACTATTCTCTGAATACGTTCTGATTAATCATTAAAGCGTTTTATGATAATACCGCAATTTTAATTACGAATTAAGACTTAATTTCGTAATGTAATGGTTATGAAACCTGAGAAATCTCTTTGTTCGATGTTTTTGTTATCGTTTTTCGGCCTTGACCGTGCACAACCACAATAGATGTTGATCTTTGATCTTTTGTTTGAGCAACTGACCAATAGAAATGGTGCTATTAAGTTTTTCAGTCACAGTGTGATCATAAAACAAAAGATGTGCACAGTCAAGTACGGTTCAACATAAATTGTAGTTCCTTTGTTATCGCCATTGAAGTCTGCAAGGTTGCGTAACCAGTCCTTCGATTAACTATAATGGTATCGCTAGGCAAAAAAATATATATATGTATTACTATATATTATTATGTATGATGATATCTGGATGCTCAAACAGTGTAAATTAGGATTTTCTAACATCAGTTACAAAGTTACAGCACGCAGTTATGGTAAATTGTAAACATCAAGATTAACTCATCATTTTTTTCTTTTATCCACATTTCAAAAAAAGAATTTATGTAATAAATTTATCATAACTGTTAAATTGCAACTAAAAGAAAAAATATTTATAACTCCCCTTATTTATTAACCTAACCGATAAATTAACTATGATCTCTGAACTCTTTTCAGGTGAGATCGGAGGCAACATGGGATTATTCCTGGGATGCAGCCTTTTGACCATCTGCGAGTTCTTGGATTTTATCATCGGTTTCCTAGCAACAAGAAGACGTGGATTAACTCATCCTGCATAGTGGCATTGCTAATTAAAATATAAGAAACATTTTAGTAGTCCTAGGGAAGTATTGAGGACAAGTACTACGAAATATTTCATGGACTACTCTGCTGCATGTTTTTCTCATAAACCTTTATCATTGACGCGGAAATAAAGGGCCATTTGACGTGCCCTTCTTGTTCCTATACACAAGAAAATTGAAGCAAAAATTACAAAGAGATCGCCTGTGAAAACAGAAAGACATGCTGCAGTACGTACTTTTTGTGTTCAAGAACTCTTTTCCCACGTCCGGGTCAGTGAAGCTCGAATAAAAACTGTTTTTATTAGCAACGACTGACGTTCAAACAACCTGAGCGGAAGTCATCTTCAGAGTCATTTGAATTGTAAACTGTCAAATGTCAATTGATGGTCAGATTAATGTATGGCTGTTGATATCATTAGTTACTTTTGCCATTATGTCATTGACTGTTGATACTCAGAAAAGGACTGTTATTAATAATATTTTAACTGAGTAATACGTTCGTCTTGCCGCATTGTTCAACATTCTGAAAACACAATTATAACACCGTTAAAGAGCAGTGTCACTCAAAATAAACTTCATTTCACTAAATATTACATCTGCTGATATCCATGAGGAATAAAATATAACATTTTCCAGCGCATAAATGGATGCTGCTGTCAGGAGTTGGAGCATCCTTCCCCTGACGATACTGCTGGTGTCGTTCATGACTCCGGATTTCAGGCCTTTTTAAGTGTCATGTACACAAGTCACACAAGCATATACTCGGAACTAAATGGAAATTTTAAGTTGTTTTATAATTCATTATTTTGTTACTGAATTTTCATTTAATTCTGAGCTGCAGTGGACCATTGATTATGCTGCCTTTTAGTTCAAACGTCTCAAAAGGAACTGTTGGGGGAATTAGTTAGTTCCTGAAGAAATGAAGAAGTCTCTCTTTCTGCTATGCCTTCATGTAGTCTATTTTCTAACAGTCTTAAGCTAAGGCTTCAATTTTTGTAAGAGAGATTTTTGTGTGCAAAACACGATAAACTCGAAGGTAAAGATATTACTATGCAAGCAAGTTTGTTGTTTTGTTGTTGTTTTTACTGGTCAAGGTACACTAGTAAATAACTTAGATATTTACAGCAACGGAGGGTAAACACATTAAACAAAAACACTAAAAATGATTTGAATTAAATGGTGATAAACTGTCAAGTTGTATTAGACGAGAGAAATTATATCTACATAATGATGATAACTCAGAATTGCTCCTGGAAACGCTAAGCGAAAATAATGAAAAAGAAACATGAGTTTAATAGTAATATCTTTAAGAATTTAAAGCAGTATTGTTAAAGGGGCTATGTCGCAAGGTGAGTCTGCGCAATGAGTTCCTGTCATGTGACGTCGCCTGACGTCACACATAACAAATTTCTATTGTTCCCTCCCGGATCGCGGCAAGTTTTATCGCGCTTGCACTCGTGTCGAACCACGCGAGGTAAACAAACACACGATCGATTTCGCTTTTAAATTCCTCCCCAACTTCCACCACTACTGGAAGACATCGAATTTTTTGAAGGTACGACTAACAAATCGCAGAAATAATTTAACAAAAATCTAGCCAAGTAAATACTCTAACTAATTTGTAAACTTGAGATCTATCCTTCCACGCAATACGACGGGATGGAACGGATTGCAGCGAATTCGACAGTAATGGCCGCCAACTTGATAAAAAGCCACCGGACGTTTTTCAAGTTGTTAGTCACCCAGTACTCACCCGCCATCCTCGCGACATAGCCCCTTCAATAAGCGGTATAGATGTACATAATTTGTAATGATTGTGCCAGGGTCATTAACATAGATGTGTTCTCATATGTGCCAATAAGGGACTAACAGGGTCTGCCAAAGTTGGAGCTAACCACTTTGATCCGGTCTCGAAGATCTGGTAATTTTTCCTTGCAACACGTTTCTGTTTGTCAACTGCTTTCACTTATTTGTTTTCCAAGGTCTAAACTCCACTGCTGACGAGTGTCAGCTTCCAGTTTAATAATTAAAGGTTTCAACAGTATTACATAAAAGCCGTATTCATAATTAGCAAAACCAATAATCCATGTAACGTAACCCAAATACTATGTGCTACAAAAAAACACCGCTTTCCCGCTACTTTTAATGTTCAAGTTCTTTAACAAAAGTAAAATTCCCTTTTGTTATACACCATGTTAAACTGACGACTCGGCTGAACGACACTCTTTAGAGTCAAATGATCGCTACTTCAGCAAAATATTTAACTGTGTTTCATAAGATATAAACCAATATCGAAACCAATAGTTTGTTTAGCTCCTTATTCACTGACGGGGTCGTTTATATTGGCGATGCTGTTGGTTCTCTTCTGGGATAAGATTTGTGGTGAGCACCTTGTATCTTAAAGTCTCATAATGACAATATTGAATCCATTCGCTATCAGCGATATTTTGATGGTGCTAAAAATCTCTTTACCGCTTAGAAGTGTAATGTGCTAAAGAAAGCACAACAGCATTTTGTAGTTGAGGTGAACACTAGAATTGTGGATACTCCATAAACTTGCGTGGCAGTGGTACTCAAAATATAAAGATATGACCAAAAAAGTGCAGTAATAATAACAAATGTACAACGTAATACATATTTTATGCGCAAAACACAATAAATTTGAAAGTAACGATATTACGCAACAAGACATACTGTTAAATAATTAAGTATTCCCATCTCCTCTTAAGTGTGCAGGTAATTAACATTTAACTGTATTCTATTAGCAACAGAACTAAGCAACTGATCTAGACAATAAAGTAATCACATGGAATAAAAATACTTAAAATGATTTGACTTACCAGGTGATACGAAATAATGACAGCAGGTCAGAATGGTTCCTGGAAACACTAAGCGAAAATATAGCATGACTTTGATGGTAATATCTTTAAGAAATTTGCAATTAAAATGAAAACAATGGTGCCAAAAAATAAATGGCCTAGTGCCTAGCTATATCAGAGAAATCCTTGATTCTGCCTCTAAAGGATAATATATATAGATAGGCTGAGCCTAACAACGGAGCTCTCTGAACAGAAAGCTGATGATAAGCTTAACTAAGGTGAAAGGTCGGAAACACAAGAATTAAGATTGACGACCGAGCTGCACAGTGCATTTAGACCGTACAAAAGTTCACAAAAACAACTTTTTCTCGGTCTAGAATAACCAGTATGACTAATTTGGAAATCAGAATTGCAAAAAATACAGACATCTTTGCATAAGGCGACGCGAGTAAGGTTAGAACTAAAAAATCCAAGTCTTGTTTTGTTTACATAAAATCGCTTTTCAACCTATGTAATGAATGAACAAACACATAAAAATGGACAACAAAATCTTCTTTTGAAAATTTTTATTCAAATATCTATTACATGTAGCTTATATTTAAAATCAAAACGCGTACCATTTATAGCGCATCGAGGCCGAGCTGTCTTCGATGAAATTCAAGACAACAACAACAACAACGATTTATTTTCAAATAATAAAACAAAATATACTAGCAACCCGCAAATAACTAGAGTTAATCGTGACGGAATGCTGCGCACTAAACAATTACAGAAGTTCACTATAAAATAAATGACTGATAACAATAGATACGAAAATAAGGAATGGATAAACCACGTTTTATAAACAATTCTCCAAAACTAACGAGAACACAAAGAAAAAGTCAATCACAGATTGATATCAACATAAATTCCCATCGAAAAATGTAATCTGTTTTACCTTTAAGTCCCTCGACTGCTTGGAAATTCTTTAAATCTCCGCTTGTTTGGTTCTGAAATCCGTAAAACAAACATCTCCCCGCATTGCTCCCGCATTGATAACAACGTATGAAGTTCCTCGAAGCAAGATTTTATCCCTAAAAGCCTTTCTTTTTCCACTGAAGCGGCTCCGAGTATCCCTTAATTAGTCCCGGGTAATTAGTATCCCTGTCTTGAGTAGCAAACCGCGAAAACATGCAAGGAAATAACGACTTTAATATTTTGGAAACGGTTTTCCCTGCTAAACACAGCTCCAACTGAGGTGTTTACCGAGCTGACGTGACATCGGCCGTGTAGCCGCGCGAAAACCAAAGCCTCGTTTTGGTTTCAAAATTGCTAAGATCCCGGATATTGTGTGGCGTCATACGCGCATGTTTTGCGACGTCATACGCGCCGGCGATCTAGCCTTGTGCGACGTCCGGACGCACACACATGTTACGGACGCGCGCCCGCGAAACATTCCGCTAGCCATGACCATGAAAAATGACGGGCATAGGTTCTATGAGTATGGGGCTCCGCGAGCGGGCCTTCGGCCCGCGAGAGCTCCGCTAAAAAGCCGTATCCGTTATTAGCAAAACCAATCTTTTACCTATGGGCAAATGGAATGTGCTGAAATAACACAAACGTTTTCGCGTTATTTTATATTTTCTAGTTCTTTTTTCTCCTTTGTTTTACATTATCTTTGCGACTTTAATTTCGAGAATAAATTGCAGGTTTCAGCCAACCAGAAAAGGGTTATTTAAATATCATATCATACAATAAAATAAATTATATTCAAATAAACGTCATCAGAAACTAATAACCTACGCATGAATAAACTGTTTCTCTTTGTATTACACCATAAGTGAGAGTTTAATGACATGTACATTGTTAAACTGACGACTCGAGTGAACAACACGCTTTACAGTCAGATAATCGCTGCTTCAGCAAAATCTTTAACTGTGTTGCATAAGTTGCAAAGTTTGTTTTGATCCTTATTCACTGACGGGGTAATATATATTGACAAAGCTGTTGGATCTCTTCTTGGATGAGATTTGTGGTAAGTACCTTGCATGTTATAAAGTCTCATGCTGACAATATTGAATCCGTTCGCAAGCAGCGATATTTCGATTGTACTAAATAACTCGTTGCCGCGTTCTACTTGAAGTGTAATGTGCTTAGAAAACATATTACAGTATTTGTATTTGAGACAAACACTAGCATTGTGAATACTTCAGAAATTTTCGTGACAGCGGTACTTACAAATTATATTTGCAGTGGCTTCACGATTAACGATTATGCGCATATTTATGATATGTACACAATATTCCGTTTCTCAAGTTTTCCGAAAGGGAACTTCTCTGGAGAATACATTGTACAGCTCCTTATTGGTAAATTATGTTTAAGGTCGACAGCTTATTTTAACGGCTATTCACTGAGGAAGGGACAGAAGTCCCGAAACGTCTGAACATTTAGTTTCATAAGCGCTTTTATAACTTTTTTAAACATACTCAGCTTATTTTAAATGCTGGGATGGAGTATAAAACTATTGAGATTATCAGTTATTCAGCTGACATATTGAAGGGGAACAAACATGTCTCAGAAAGGTGGGTTGAGAGTGTAAGAGGGTGGTTTATTGAGATTAAAACTGAGAAATTAAGGACACATCCGATTAACTATAATAAGAAGAAATCCTTTAATTTATTTTTTTTTTGGTTTATATTATTTCTGTTATTGTCAGCGAAAGCAAGATGCGCTCTTGGCAGGGGGTAATAAATTTTGTTCAACTCGATTCCGTGGCTTTGAACATTCTCCTAAAATTATTTGCCAAATCGGCATCATAATCTGTCATCCTGAACAATACTCCATGTAAGCCTTTATCACATATTAAAGTGAAATTCATATCGGCCAAAGAAGACATTCATTCTCAGTAAACGTTGTCGCTTTGGCAACACGTGATGTTTGCAAACATGACTGTGGCTCTTCATGCATTTGATTTTTCAGTCAACAATTACCATTACTTTCCTTGATTAGATAGCGTAGAAATGCTAATTGTTTTTTTTTTGGCAAAACAGTTAGTAAGTCCTTATTTCCTTTTATGTTAATTTTATACCGTTCATGGATACAAACAATAGTGTTAATTGTTTTGCTTTTAGTATTTAATATCTGCATTGCAATATTTTCAACTTTCACTTCCAAGTACAAAAGTTAAATAGTACAAAATGTTAATTTTATACCGTTCATGGATACAAACAATAGTGTTAATTGTTTTGCTTTTAGTATTTAATATCTGCATTGCAATATTTTCAACTTTCACTTCCAAGTACAAAAGTTAAATAGTACAAAATGTTATAAAGTAGCACCATAAAAACAAACTCATGCTCGAAAGCTTTCCTTTCAATGGTCATTTCATTTACAGGCTAAAAGGGTTAGTGAGCCATTTGAAGCTGGCTGAGAAAGGGTAAATGATTATAGTCGAAGCTCGTTTTACGGATTGCAGAAAACTCTCTGGCCGTCTATTACTGACAGTGAAATTCGTGAGGTCAGAACTGAAACAATATCTTTTGAATTATTTTCGTGTTTTGTTCCGTTCACAAAGTCTTTTTTGCCACACCAGTAAACAGTGCTAGCCCAGTTCCTTTGTGATATATATTACTGGTCATTTTTAGTGCTGCTGTTGGACGATATGAAATAGTAGACGGCGTATAATTTATTGACTGTGGCTGCACAAATCAGTTGCAGTTTTTGTGTCCGTATTTTAATCACAATTTATGTCCGCCTTAGAGAGGTTTTTATTTTTAGACAAACAAGTGAAATTCGGCCGGGACCAGCTAGCCAAGTCCCCTTAGAGAAGTGTCCAGTGCGTAAAAATAACGTGACAGTGGAAACCCAGCTAAAAACGGACATACATAAGGTGGCAGCTGCCGTGGTCCCTACGGTGTCCGTATTAACGGGATTCGGATTATAAAGCAGAGAAAACGGGACTGAGTCTTGATGGGCTGAGGTGCCTGTGCTACTATCTTCAGTGCCAGTTCACACTCATTCTTCCTTTACTGAGATACACATACAATATAAATAATGTTAGCAGTCGCATTGCGTACATCGAGCATTGCGACCGGAATTGGAATCAGATAATACCGTTTTTTTAAAATATCATGCAGAATAAAGATACATATACTTGCCTCATTATATTGTGAAAAAAGAAACCCCCAAAAGTAAAAGTAAACATTGCCGTGCTGAGATAACATCACCTCTTCAAATCGAACTCGATTTTTCGTTAAACTACTGAATGGAGTGATAAATAAAAAATTTATGTGCTGTGTACCACTGGCACAAGAGAAAAAACGTAGAACGTAAAGACAAATGCTTCAACTTGGGGCTGGTTTCTCAAAGTAGAATGGTGTTGAAGGTTTTAGCCACCAAAAATGCCCGACTTGTTTCGTGAACTTGGAGTTTTATTGCTTTGCTTTCAAAGCTAACAAAATTTGAATCTTCCATTGCACAAAGAAAAATATCGGGACTTTCGATAAACGGTCCCCAGGGCTGATTTAATTATTTATTTCGGAAACCTTTTATTTTTGTTGTTGTTGTTTTGTTTTTACCCGAAAGAAGCGAGCCTTTAACAAAGTAACGGGAGTTAAAGGATTATCGCTCATTACAGTTTCTCTTGGAATAACAAAACAAATGCAAATTTCAAAAAGGTACCGGCGAAGAATAAACATATTTTTCTTCGTTATCATCAAAGTTATCCGCATTGGTTTGCTTTTTATTGTATATTTTCATTTCAAAAAACAAAATGACATCTTCTGTTCTATTCTTTTATTTTATTGTAATATGTACGATGCTTTTGAAAGTGATTATATTCCTGACGACAAGAGCCGTCGTAACACCCTTCACGTGCACAAATCGGGAAATCTAATTTATTTTCTGTCGCAGCTAAGTGACACAGCTGTCTCGTTGCTAATTGCAATAAATATTCGAAGTGAGTATAGTTGAAGAGAATATTATTATGAAAAGCGCCAATGCACATGAGTACAATTTTAGAGAAGACTTTCTTTGTGGTCTAAAAAACTGAAATAAGAACTGACTGAGAACAAATTCCATTTAGGTAAAGACTGTGAAGGTAAGTACCCATTAAACTGGGGGTTATGCTTTCGTCAATCGCAAGGTTTTCCGAGCCTTTTCCCTCGATGGAACCCGTGTATATACCTTAGTAAAATGTCTTAGTAAAATGTCTTTTCCAAGATCACAAAGCCTTTGTAATGGAAAGTGTAATATATATATATAAATTAGCGTGGGAAGGGAGATATGGACAACTAATTGCCTCATATACAGTATACGTCTTCGTACATTAAATGTTTGACATGTGTAGAAGTTCGCTGTTTGCTCCTATTACACTACCTAACCATTTGAGTGCAGGCGTGTAGTATCCAAAGGATCCTTCTTCCAAGCGGCATCATCGTTGGAAAACTAGGAGCTTCTTCAGTACGGGCTTCTTCAGTACGATGTAAAAACTAAAAATACTTGGATTTAATTCCAAGTATTTTTAATTTTTACATTGTACTGAAGAAGCCCGAACGGGCTGTTTGCTCTTATTACACATCAGATATAGATCACAAGGAAAATTTTGCAAACATGCCTACTTGCCGTCTGATAAATCCTTCTAAATCGGAAATAGGCAAAATAAGCAAGCAAATCCTCGAGAAAATTAACCGAAAGCTTGTAAATGCTACTAACGTCAACCAGTGGAAAAATACATCATCTGTTCTACAGTGGTACAAGCAGTTAACCAACAAGCCTGCTTCAGCATTTATATACTTTGATGTTGTTGAATTTTACCCTTCCATTTCTGAAGCGCTTCTTCACCGCGCCTTGAACTTTGCATCTAGACATGTAACCATTACAGCCGATGAACGCGAAGTAATCATAAACGCTAAGCACTCTCTTCTGTTCAGCAAAGGGGACCCATGGGGAAAGAAATCTTCGACCACGCTCTTCGATGTTACCATGGGAAGCTACGACGGGGCGGAAACATGTGAACTTGTCGGCTGTTTTCTACTGGCACAATTAAAGAAGATTCAAGAAATTGACATCGGCCTTTACAGGGATGACGGTCTTGCGGTAATGTCACAAACGCCCAGCAAGATAGAGAAGGTAAAGAAGGAAATTTGCAAAATTTTCGCAGACAATGGATTACGTGTCACTATTGAAGCAAACAAGAAAGTAGTTAATTTTCTCGACGTGACGCTCGACCTGAACACTGGAAAGTTCAAACCATACTCCAAACCAGCAAACCACCCGCTTTATGTACACAGCAAATCAAATCATCCGCCTAACATCATTAGGAACATCCCTGAATCAATTAACAGGAGACTGTCTGAAATATCGTGCGACGAAGAAACATTCAATGAGGCGGCACCAGAATATCAGGAAGCATTGCGGAAGAGCGGTTATGATTATAAACTCCGGTTCAACCCACCAGCAACAAGAGCAGCAACACAACAGCGTTCACGAAGAGGGAATGTGATATGGTTTAACCCGCCATATAGTAAGAACGTTCAAACTAATGTAGGTAAAGAGTTCTTTAAGTTAATAGATAAATGCTTTCCAAGCGGCCATGAATTAAGGAAAATATTTAACAGGAACACAGTCACTTAAGCTAAGCTATAGTTGTATGCCTAATGTTAAACAAATCATAGATGGACACAACAAGATCACTCTGAAAAAGGCAGAACAGCAAGGTAGTATAGAAAATGTTGAAAGGAAGTGTAGTTGTAGAAAGAAAGAAGAGTGCCCATTGAACGGAGAATGTCTAACTGAAGAAATAGTTTATCAAGCTACCGTCAAGACGCAAGAAAGTGCAGAGACCTATATAGGTTTAACAGCTAACGAATTTAAAACTAGATGGCGTAACCATAAGGCGTCAGTTTAACAATGAAAATAGAAAGAACGATACAGAATTAAGTAAATATTTATGGCAGTTAAAGGACCGAAAACAGGAATATGACATCACCTGGAAAATTCTAGCAAAAGCCAAGGCATATTCGAATCAAACGAAACGATGCAATCTGTGTATTGCAGAAAAACATTTGATAATAACTAAACCGCAAATGGCTTCGCTAAATAGGAGAAACGAGCTTATTTCAACGTGTAGACACAGACGTAAATATATTTTAAAACACACCCTAGAATAAGTTCTACCGAAGCAAGTAGTGTGCGCGCATGTATTTTTTAGGCGCGCGCATATTTTTAACGGTTTTTTAACGGTTAGGTAGAGTGTGCGTCTTGCGAAATCATACATATAAATAACGTAGTCAAACAAGGGATCAATCATTGTGTATATATATATATATATATATATATATATATATATATAACACAAATGAAGACAAGACACATTTTTTTCAGAACACCATGTTTTGTTCTGAAAAAAATGTGTCTTGTCTTCATTTGTCTTTTATATATTGTTTCATGAAGAAAACATCTACACATATTGGATGCTTGTGAAAGATTTTATATATATTTTTATAAGATTATAAGATTATATATAAGATTTTTATATATATAGTTGTAATGAAATTGCGTAAATTTTCGTTGATCATGTTTTGAAAATGCTACCTATAGTATATATATATATATATATATATATATATAAACTTGTCACAAGCATCCACTTGTCCAGTCTTTCATAAAAATAATATAAATTTGTCACAAATGAAGACGAACCAATACTTTTTTTCTGACACCAAATATATATATATATATAAATTAATTTTGTGATGGCCAAGAAGCCAACTCCAATTGGACTTTCAAATGTTTATATTTAAGTGCTCAACGTTTCGGCCAAGTTGCCAAAACTTCATAAGATCATCAGAGATCATCAGCAAATCCTACTCACGTCATCCAGATGCAAAGATGTATTTAGTAAACCTCCCTTAATTGCCTACCGCAAAGGAAAAAACCTTTCACAAATTCTGACAAGCAAACGGTTAAAGCCAAACAACATCAACGAAACACACCCAGCAGCCAACCTAAGCCACCTACCACTCAAAAACTCTGACATACCAGCCCCTTCAGAAACAAGATGTAAGATTTGCGACCGCACCTTTCGGAATAATAAAAATCTCAAAATACACTACACACATACACACAGAAACCGCCCAGCTACCACCGTCACAAAACCCGGATTCTGGCCATGTAAAACTGACACGAGATGCGCTTGCTGCAAGGAATATGGCAACTTCGCACAAACCATAACCAGTACAACAACAAGTGAAACGATCACGCTCCGTGATAACATGACATGCCAGTCAGCGAATGTCATATATCTGATAACATGCATGAAATGCCATGACCAGTATGTAGGCGAAACAGGGAATTGTATTCGCACACGAGCAAACCAACACCGCTCAGACATTTCAATTGGTCACAAGAATATACCCACAGTGCGACATTTTAGAACGTGTGGATTGAAACACTTAAAACTGACACTGCTGGAGAAAGTACGAAGCCATACCATTGAAATTAGACGCGCCAGAGAAAGTTTCTGGATAACAAAACTGAAACCCGTGATAAACAATTTAACATGTTCTTAATTTTTCGTAAAGAACCCTGCGCGCGCTCCTGTTACACGCGCACAGGATTTTAATTGTATACTTTGTACGTTTCTTTCCGTTATAACATGCGCATGCAACATTCAAACGCGCGCGAGCAAGGTTTGTTTTGTTGTATTACGTTATGTTAACTGACATACGTTTCCGTTGACACAAATTTCAAATGTTGTAACACTAGTATAGGCTCCTGAGGAAGGCCGCAACGGCCGAAACGTTGAGCACTTAAATATAAACATCTGAAAGTCCAATTGGAGTTGGCTTCTTGACCATCACAAAATTAATTTACAAAACTTCAAGTCCCCACGATCGCTACAGTGATCCTCCAAATTTGGACTACTTAGGGAGCATTGTCTGAGGGACCCATCACAAAAGTTAACGGAATTATATATATATATATATTTATAAAATGCTCAAGGAAATGCGCGCGCTATGATTGGTCAAACCGAGTTCATTATAACTCGATAAAGCACGCGCGTGACGTAAGATTCATTAAAACCGTTTTCATTTTATAAAAGAAATAAAAAAACTTGTTCCTCGTGCATTGTTGAGTTATATAAGCACTTGGGAATTTTTAAGAACGCTCGAGAAGTGCGAAAAGCACTCGCCTTCGGCTCGTGCTTTTCTGCACTTCTCTCGTGTTCTTAAAAATCCCCGCGTGCTTATATAACTCAATAATGCACTCGGCGCGTTTTTTATTTCTTTAATATATATATATATATATATATATATATATATACTATAGGTAGCCTTTTCAAAACATGATCAACGAAAATTTACGCAATTTCATTACAACTAGCCCAAACAATAGTTTTTATGATCCCGATCAGCCAGAAAATCACAGAGAAGAAAGAGAAGAGGGAAAGGGAGCGACAGCGAGAGCGAGAGAAAAAAAAGACTAGCAACAGTCTTAAGTTTTTATATTGTGGGGTTTATATTGTGGGGTTTAGATTTTTCGAACGACAAAAAAGGAAGGCCAAGCACATTCACAAACACAAACCGGGGGAGATACTCAACAAAAATTTATACGGAGAGGCTCCGCCTCGAGGTCCAAACCTTTGCCCCATTATATTCCATTTTTGACAGAAAGGCTAACCCTTTAGTTCGAGGCCTGGTCTCGACCGTTGTGTTGTTTCCTTAGACAACAGACTTTACTCCACATTGTCTCTCTCCTAAATGGGTACCGGCGACAAAATTCCGGGGGTAACCCTATGATGAATTAGCATGCCATCTAGGGGGGAGAGGTAATTCCCCTAATTGCTTCATGCTAGATAAACCGAGTTAGGTTCCGCCTGTGTGAAAGACATGTTGCTCGTGTGCGACTTTACCTTACCCTTTCACATACTTACAATAGAAACACTGCTCCCCTTTTCTACACCCTTGGAATAAACTTAGTGAACGGGCATTTTAAATACCCAAATGGCAGTTTCTTAACTTTTTCTATCAAAGGTAACACTTTCGGGCGGAGCCACCCGACCTCAAAATTGATTGGTCTAAACAAATGCTTCACTCTTTTCTGTTTTATAGCTGTTGATTGACAGTGTTTAAAAAGCTGACAATAATATGTTTTCCAACAGGATAAAAATAAACATTGCTTAATACGAATCTAAGTGAAATTATTGCTGAGAAGATGAATGACATGGCCATGTCAAAGATATCGGAGGATGACCTTTCCCAGAAGACAGCTTGGCAAAATAGCAGTACCAAGACATCATCAGAGATGTGGCGGGAGTTTGTTGACAACACAACACTGCATGGCATTCGATATGTCTTCATGAAACGCCGTATTCTCATCCGCTTAATCTGGCTTGTGCTACTACTGGCCTCTGGTGGTTACTACATTTTTACTGTTTACAGAGCTTTCAACAAGTACTATGACCGGCCAATCAATACTGTAGTGAGCAAAAAAAATCTCAAAGAAATGGACTTTCCGGCTGTTACGATCTGCTCTCTTAACGCCTTTGCAAAGAGTAAAATATTTATGACCGATGACAACCCACTGTTTGCATCCAGCGGTTTAAACATCAGTTCATGCGCTGTGACTGCACAAGTGCGAGGCAATAGGCCTTGTGGATTGTCTTTTCTTTGCTGTTGTGCTCCGTCGGAGTATTCAAACGTCATTACTGCAGCTATGCCAAACTGTACCAGACAATATAAACAAGATCTATTGGATACAATGCAGCGATCTTTGCATCGTCTGGACATTGAAGCCTTTTTTAAGCGATATAGCCAAGACATAAGCTCCCTTGCTGGACCTATCTGCAAGTTCGGTTGGGACGAGTCACCTTGTTCAATAAAAGACTTTGTTCCCAATGCATTCCAATGGGGGATGTGTTACACTTTTAATTCAGGAGCTGATGAGAAGATTAAAAAAGTGGACACTGGTGGAGTTGCATCTGGATTGTCGTTTATTCTCGATGCACAGACATCTGAGTATACTCTAGGAAAATTCTCAGAAGGATTCAAGGTGCTGATTCACGGACAAGGGGAATATGTCGACGAATGGGAAGGAATTAACGTTGGACCAGGACAGCATGTTTCCATAGCTCTTTCACAGAAAAGGGTAAAATGTTTGTGTTTCTAAAAAATAATTGTGTCTAGAATGTCTCGGATTCTGTAGCAAGTCGCTAGTGGTTATGAACAGCTAGTTTGCTAGTTTGTTTTGAATGCAATTGGTAATGAACTAGGAATTGGCTAGAAAATGGATATAACAGAACAGTCAGAACAAGGATAACAAAAGTAACACAAAATATCTTCGTTGATAAGACTTAAAAGAATTTATTTAAAACTCATCCCTGATGCTGCAAAATTTCGGTAGGTCAAAACATAGCGAGCTGACGCAATTGTTTCAGACAGCATAATTATAGCTATTACAATCAGGTTTAACTTTCAGGAGCATGTGACAATTATTCCAGAATATTAAGGTTACAGTGTACCTTCGGGGGTGTCTCCAGTATAACAGCTCTAGCGTCTTAAGATTACACTTAATATACCTAAACCCAGATATCAAATTAAAGCTTATAGAGCTGGCTATCTAAATATGGAAACCATTTGGTAATAAAATGAATTGTCGAATTTTTTACGACGTCTAAATTCGAACGTCCGAATCAGCTTTAAAAAAAAAAACACCAACACACGTTTTTACACTACTATCGGCGATTTCCCATATTCAATGGCAGTGAAACGTTACAGAATATTTTCGAAAAAGGGAGAAAAAAAGTTGGAGTGATCGCACGGAAATGGCTCTTGACGAAAAAGTTTTCGGAAATAAAAAATTCGCCGACATTTTTTTGTTGATTATATGTTAGCCTAGCTTGTGTCCAAATTTGAGGAAAATCGAACAAATTCCCTTTGAGTTGTAGCTCTTTAAAGTGTCCCCTACAAGCGAAAAATTAACTTTGAGAAAAACATATCGCTTCATAAACAAACTCCGCCCACAAAAGTTATACCGTCATTTCTCCGTCAATTTTCACTATTTTTCGATAATTTTTTTTTGGATGAAAGTTCATTCTGTAAACTTTATTTTGACGCCAAAAAAAAAATTTCAATAAATTTTCGATCTGAAGGTACACTGTAACCTTAAACCAGCGTATAAATTCGACCTTCGAGAAGTTCTCAATTTATAGTCTCAATACAAGAGGTTTGCGCAACAATGATTTTACGATACGGCTTCATTTGAAGAAGAAAAAGTCCACAACGTATCCAACCATAATACAGCCAGACACCTATAAGCTCAACATGCAATTAAACACCGACTGTAAAGAACCCAATGTGTATAAATTCAAGTATAGCTTTAATCTGGAATTGATGATTTCAAAAATTCGGTTGGTTTATGCATGTTAGCTGTTGTTTTTATATTATTATTATTTGTCAATAGACCATTTTACAGTTGTGTGCTTAGTACCCTGGCCTTTGAGTGAAAGTGAGGCAAGAGTTGACTTTGTTTTGATACAAACCTTCATGCTTTTCATATGTAAATCATAAGAACAACATGATTTACATATGAAAAGAAAGTGGGTTTCTATCAAAACAAAGTCAACTTCAGCCTCCCTTCCACACAAAGGCCAGGTTACCAAGTAGAAACTGTAAATTGGTGTATTCGAATGCTAGCATTCAAAGCTAATTACTATAGGCCAATCCGAAAAATACCATAATAATCTTTTATGTGCAGGCTCAGTCTCACCGGGGTGTAATTATTCAAGTCTCCTTTGTTAGAATGGCACAATGGAATTCAGAGTACATGCAGAAACGCTAGGACTTAGCATTGTGTGTTCGTATATCCCAAATGTGCACCGTATGCAAATTGCCAAGAAGTTGAAGCATAGCACGTGCAGTTCGTGCTAAAAACAAAAGAAAATGGAAAAATCAGGCTTACATCACGCACCACCCAAACTTTAAAGAGTGTTATGGTATTTTTCATAGTTTCTGGAGTGGGGAATTACTAACACAGCATAATTTTTAGTTTAAGAATTTAGAGAAGCCGTTTGCAACCAACTGCAGCATGAAAAAATTGAAAACGTTCTCTACTTACACATCTGAAGGGTGCTTGCATGAGTGCGAGGCTGACAACGTCATCAAATCGTGTGGATGTAGAATTTCCGGCTACAAAGGTACACTGTGTGTAGGTCGCTAAAATCCAGTCGTTTACATATGGGCTTAGCCTTTCCTTGCATAGTTTTAAATCATTGCATTATTCTTCTGCCTCCGGTGTGCCGCCACCCTTTGTATCAGATTCTGTCCCATCACGGCTTGCTTCAGAAAATGACCTCCTCAGAAAACTTTATAGTAGTTAGCAGCTTTCTTTAATTCCACATAGATTTAGGTCTTGTTTCGCACTTTTGAAACCGCTTCTTTGGGTAGTGGAGATCGACACTAATTAAAATGTGCGTTTAGCTCTTGGCATGAATAAAATTTCTATATTTATTTCTTTGTTTTTGTTTTTGTTTTTTTCTGCGCAAGATGCTCTCCTAGTTCCCACGTGTGGATCACAAGAAGAACAGAACTGTATTTTACGGGTATCAGGTAAGTATGGACTATTCAAAAGAGGTTTATATATCAATAAAGTCTCTAATAGCGACTTTCCTTACTTTTAAGGTCTGGCAAAGAAACTTTTAAGTTTCTTTGCCAGACCAAGGCTGAACAACAAGCCAAGGGATCCCATATATAATAATGAAACACCACTGCCCTGAATTGTTGCCAGTACTATTCTTTGTTGAGAAACCGCGTACGAAGGCCTCTTTTCTCGGATAATACTTTCCGAACACTGATGCACTTGTTACTGTGGCTCTTTATCATCCATAATTGGGAATAAACTTTATTTGGAGTAAGAGTTGTGCTAATATATGGCAAATGGCTGATTGAGTTTGACAACATTTTAGCCGAGTACATGGACAAAAACCTTTTTTTTGTCTATGTAGCATTTTTAGATGCGGAGTTATGTGGCTGTCAAGTCCCTTGTTATCAGACTAAATACAGCACTGAGGTATCCTATTCAAAGTTCCCGGATCCTGGCACCGCTAATATGTTTGTGATGAGTGGTTACTATGATGATGTACAGTACCAAAGGTAATGGAATAGGTGTATCAAGCGCGCAAGTGTAGATGTTCAGTATCATGGGGTAGAACTTTTGGTATTTGAGCAATGTCCGTCGAGTTAGTACACTTCATTCTCGCGTTTGTGTTTATTATTAATATAAAGTAGATAGCCATTGTTTTCTGATCAATAATTCCGTGTCTGCTGTAAAGCGTGAAATGTTTTAATCCTTCAACAAGTCAAAAACTTCCCATTAAGTCACTTCCCACTCCCATTAAGTAGCTAATCAATAAGGCCTTCATCCTCCATTTTCATAGCATTTAACAAGAAAACGCTAAGTATTTTCATTTTATTTTTCGATGTTTTGATCGTACGCATCGCTTTCGGGTTTCTATATGTATCATGTGTAATACGAAAATACATAAATATATTTCTTGAAACCATTCACGTCGGTGTTGAAAAATCAATATAAATATCAGTTTTCTAAAAAGTGCAGAATGCAGTCTTCAGTAGATTTTTGTTACTTTTTATTCTTATTCTTCAGAGATAACCTCGTACTTTTACAAGTTGGACTCAAGTCTCTGAGTTATGAGATGCAGGAGCAGCAACCAGCTTACGATAGCAACTCATTATTTGGTAAAACACATTATTACATTGTATGTTCCATTTTGATCAACAGAGATAGTCATTATTCGATTCTCCAATATTTTGATTTATTGACAAACACTTTGGGCAACAAATGTCTCATTTATTTCATATATAACGCTAGATGATTAAAATAGCTCATTACTTTAACTATCTAAGACTAAGTCATGGTAAGTTTAATAAAAAAAAATGTAATAGCAATTTGATTAGTAACCACGTATTTCTTTAAGGTTTACATATGTTACACATTGTACGTTTTTTTTATTGGTGAGACGTAAAAAAAAAAACGAAACTACCGGTATATCAATCGTTCCACTTATTTACGAGCAAAGAATTGTATACCAATTGTTATCCGGACTTAAATGTCGTTTAAACAATTTGCTCTCTCTTTTCTTTTCAGGTGAGATCGGGGGCAACATGGGATTGTTCCTAGGATGCAGCCTTTTGACCATCTGCGAGTTCTTCGACTTTCTCGTCAGTCTCCTAGCAACACGAAGACGTCAATTAACTCATCCTGCATAACATCAGAGAGAGGAAAGGAATGGGTTTTTGTTATAGCCAAAAAACAACATGAGGACTTTTCAATTAATCAACACATTGGTTTGCTTCTTAGTCAACCATTTTGTATCACTTGTTACACTGTGTGTTATGTTCATTCTAAATTCCAAGGTTATTACTTTTTACAGCAATTAAGAGGCCAATAATGAAAAGACCTCAACGAGTACTTTCCCGAGTATAGTATACAGTTGAATTCAGGTTTAAACTTGAAACGTCAAGGAACACATAATTGATGCTGGAGTCATAAATAATTGTGAATTATTGAAGGCATGTAAGTTTTTTTTGGAATCGCGTTAGTGGGAGTTTTATCACAGAAATTATTGAAAAACAACATAAGCAGTACTGGATTATGTTGGGGGGATCAGTTATTGTAGCCCCTAGCTAGGAAGGACTCAGTCTCTACTAAACAGCCAGGCTAAATTATGCTGATACTTGCTTATCACAATTGGCTATAATCCTGTTGTTTTCCAAAGCGATATTTTCTGACACAGTTGTTTGGGGTTCTTTTTATTTAAAATTCATAAGCAAGAAGATAATGCGTATTTAAGACCCTTATAGTTATTATTATAAATAAAAGCATACCATAATCAAAAAGCATTTTAGTTTTAAAGTTATATTTGACAACACAAGTTCGCTTGTTCATTTTTGGCATTTTATAATACACTTCCCAGTAAAGAGGAAAAAGTATTGTTTCGCTACTATGATACGTTTGTGGTTCGTAGTCACAATAACTGCTTTGTCGCCGTTGAAAACTACTAAGTGTATCTCAGAAATAGTTTTAGGTGGTGGAATTACCGAATGGTAGGAAAGTAAAATACGTCCAAATTAGTTTGCAGGAACAATAGAAACAAAACGTGAAGTACTTTCATTCATGGAATGACCCATGGAACTCCTTTACTTTGTTAATAAAAATTAGTTTCAGAAAACAAAAAATTAATGATAGCAATGATAGACATTTAAGAAGCCTACATAAGTTTCCAATTACCGAATATAAGATACACAGTATATGCAAAAGTAGTTAAAGTCCTGACGTTGACAGTCATTTTCTGTTACTACGCTCAAAAATATCAAGGCTCTTGTTGGACCTATATCTACACGTTTGGCTGGCAAAAGTAACCTTGCTCAACAAGTTGCTTTCTTCTCATAGCCACCCCATGGGAATGTGTTATAACTTTCACTCAGGTAGCGATAATAATGTACAAAGAGTTGTTAAAGACGGAGTTTCCTCTGTACTGTTTGTACTGAGTATTTTCAAGGAAAGTTCTCAGAAAGATTCAAAGTAATGACCTGGGACAAGACGAGTACATCGAGGAATACGATGGAATCAACGTAGGACCGGGCCAGATTGCTGTTATAGCTCTGTCGCAGAATGATATTTTTATTTTTTATTTTTTATTTTTGGGGGTTGGAAAAATAGCATATAAGATTCAGATATATGCAACCACGCCCAGACGTAAAACGTTTAAAATGGCCTAACGTTAAATCACCCGAAACATTTGCCAATGCTCAAATCTTAAACCAGAACATTCCATCTAGCCACCTCCCAAAAAATGCAGGACCTGTGCAACCTTGACCAAAATGATCCATAATGTCTGCTAGATAGGGCCAGAGTTTTATCCTCGTAAATTTTAGCCTCTTGTAGATAGCAACGGAGGCGGGACTAGCTGCCATGTAGAGTTGGTAATCTTCATTTTTAGGATCCGGGTGCCATTGTTGCGCGGAAACCGCATTATCTCTTGGGTCTTAACCAGAGTAAGAACGTTCGCTCGGTCTCAGACCTGCTAAAAAATAGTGCCTTGAACAAAGCAGTGTCTCTCGCAAAAACAAAAAGTTGGGTTGTATGTAGAGATGTAAGCGCTAGGGTGTGAATACGTTATCTATAGGCTGCCAGCCTTTGACTGGTAAAGCAAAATAGAATACCAAGGATAAAGGTACGTGTTAAAGTAAAGATTAGGCGCAGGAGACACGCATTCCGCCACCCAAGGAATTAATGGTGAAACTGGCAAGAAAAGGAAAAGAAACAATAGGACGCCAAATTTGGATACAAATGACTCGAAAACTAGGGAATCTTCACAATTTAAGTAAGTACAGGAACCAAGCAGATTGAGTGCAATTTATACTACCTTCTACTACGAGATATAAGATGTACAAAATACAAGGAGTAGAGAAGGAAAAGCACTGCACAAATCCAGTGTTTTCGAGTCGAAGCCCAAAAAACTACGTAAATCTTAAAACCTTAAGCGCACAAAACTGATTTGAGTCAAAGGGAAAGGATAGCACTTCACAGACGCGGTCAGGCGAAGCACGCATAACATAACAGAAATTAGACGAAACCAGAGTGCAAACGTTAATAGAAACGGGGAAAAGCACTGCACAAAACGAACTCAGTGAGCACTCACAAACTCATTGTTTGTGATAAAGCCACACCAAGCGTGGCTTTTTTTAAGAGTTAATTTCTAGGCTAATAACAATAGTAGGCTACAATCTTGGACATTTTAAATGAAAAATTAACGACCTCCCAGTTTAGTGATAGGAAAATGGCGCATTTTGGTTTTCGCGCGAATCCATCATTGAATCGGAGGGAGGGTAGGTGTCATTTCTTTTTTTATTCCGTCCGAGACATTGAGACGACGTGTTTTCTTCAGCCTCAAAGAAAACCCCAGGCTATTTATAATTTTCCTCTGTTTTGCTAAAAATTTCCCATATAGATACAGTAGATAAATCTAGGTCGCTCTTTTCTTTGCAAAAAGATCGGAGATCGGATCGGGGAAAGTCGTGAAAAAAACTGAAAATAAAAATAACTCACAAAGAATTCTACCAGCCCCTGGTTGTTCAATAATAATAATAATAATAATAATAATAATAATAATAATATATCCAGTGGATAGCGCTATCTACTGGATAAATTACTATCTTAATATAAATAAATCACTGATAAATTACTGATAAATTACTATCTACTATAAATTACTATCCTGGATAAACTACTATCGAGTGGCTAAGATTTATCCTGCAGTGGCTAACGCTACCACCTTTTGAAGCACAGTGGCCAGGTGTTTTTCATGGTCCAATGAACTAAAGACACCCACTAAAAATTGTTTCTAGATGGTTATCATATGACATTTTAGGCTCTTTCTTAGGGGCGAACCATCAGATTTATAAGGGGAGGGTTGGGTTCAACTCTCTTGATAAAATTATCCTCGTGCAACTACAAAAATTCCTACAGTGATACAGCAGAAAAATTTGACGCACAGACAAGATCACCCCCCCCCCCCCCCCTCCCCCCTCTCTCCCTTATTAAAATTGTGTTACGATTTCATGATCATGTGTCGATTACCGAGACTTGCAAGACCTCCTTTTTTATTGACGAGTATCGCAATTTTGCATCCGGATGAAACTACTATTGATCGGGTAATAAAAAAATAAATAAATAACTATATTTAGAGAGGAAAGCCACATCAGCCGCAGCTGGTTTTCATGCAGGTCCTCTTTCCAGATCGAATTGGAATTTAGAATGTTGATTTTTGAGGAGAGGGGAAAACCGGAGTACCCGGAGAAAAACCTCTCGGAGCAAGGAGAGAACCAACAACAAACTCAATCCACATATGACGCCGGGTCCGAGGATCGAACCCGGGCCACATTGGTGGGAGGCGAGTGCTCTCACCACTACACCACCCCTGCACCACCCCTGCACCACCCCTGCACCACCCCTGCACCACCCCTGCACCACCCCTGCATCACCCCTGCTCCTGTATTGACCATAAATAAAGCAATTTACTCGTGTTGCTTTTAAAGAATAGTGTTTAACTTATATGAGTGTACACTACTCACTACTCACTACTAGCCCACACAAAAATGAATTTACTTTATAAGGGAATGTCTTAGCGAACCATGGAATTAACAAATTATGAAAAATTGTCAGTAATCGAAATCCCAGCATGATGAAGCTACAGGGTTCCTATAGAACACATTTATTTGTTTGATTATAACTTACCTACTTTAAAAAAAAAATCAGTTAAATAATTAATAGCATGCGTAGCATCGATCATACTAAGAAAAATAGTAAATAAAAATCTTGGATTACACAGTGGTTTCCATTTTCACCGGTTGTCATAATGAATTGATGGGATCGTTTATTAAATCTGTTTCTAGTGGAACTTCAAGACACAGTATATCGCGTGAAAGGCGTCTTCAGTCATTCTAAGTTGTTTTTTAAACTAACAGGTAAAACACTGTCTGCAAAACAAAAACCAGACTGTAAACTTTTAACGGTAAGCAAGATTTAGTGTTAATGTTTTATTCTGGCCCTTGGCCTTAAAACGAATAGTAAATTTCTCAAACGAATCACATTAAAGCAATATGGTGGAAGAGTTGGTTATTGATCATCGCGGTAAGACACAATAATAAAGTACATTACCGTTTGCCTCGCGATAAAAGCTGTAAGGTTTTTTTGTTTTTAGTTGCCAAATTGATAACGTTATACCCGACAATAAGCCACTTTCACCCAATGTTACTGATTAATAAGTTGATGTTAACTTATTACAATTTTTAACAGAAAGTTATCCATATCAATTTTATTTTTAAAATTGAGGTCCAAAATATTAACCACTTGAAAGTCTTTTAGTAGGCAAATTATGGTGGCGTTTTTTAAGAAAATAGAGAGGAGAAAACTGACCTCATTTAAAACATAATGATGATGCGTATGTATGAGTTGCTTCGAAATTTGTAAGAAGGACATACAACTCACCCCACTTTCAACTTGTATTTATTACATTTTTTTAAAAATCATACTGCGTGCAAATAGCACGGTGCTAATCGAGGCGGGCGGTAAGAAAAGAAAAATCATTTACGCAAGGAAAACCAATGCAATTATGTATTACAAGAGCCCATAATTCTCCAAATCAACAGATGGAAATGGCCGGCATCACTAACCACTGCCCGGCCGGCTGGCTATTCAGTTGAAAGGACATCTGTCTGAAGACCAAGAGGCCCCGGACTCGAATCCCGACAGTTCATGCGGAATATGATCAGTAAAGAAGATCACTTCATTGGCCGGTAACGATGACTCGTTGGACTTGCCTCCTTCACCTTCAGAAAACTACCTTAATCTAATACTTAATTAGGGGACGTAATCAACCTATTCACTAGTGCTATGGTCTGGCTTATTAACACAATTAACACACTCTCACTCTTTCATCCTTGAAATTTGACCAAAAATATATAATGTATTTTCCCATTTTTTTCCCTTTCTTTTTAATTTTAATGTTAATCAGATCATGTGAATTCGACCACCGTAGCATTTATTCTTGCAATGATATGCGTTGTCAATAATGTAGAAGGAACTGAATAATAAGGTTACTGAGCTATAACTCCTATATTCCAACAGAGAATAACAGCGGGGAATAAAACCAGGCCTCATCAAAGATGTGGCGGGAGTTTGTTAACGACACAACACTGCATGGAATTCGCTATGTTTTCATGAAACGCCACATTCTCATTCTCTTAATCTGGCTTGTGTTACTGCTGGCCTCTGGTGGTTACTACATGTTGACAGTTTACAGAGCTTTCAACAAATACTTCGACCGGCCAATCAATACTGTAGTGAGCAGAAAGCATCTCAAGGAAATGAACTTTCCAGCTGTTACGATCTGCCCTCTCAATGAATTTGCTGAAAGCAAGCTCAACATGACAGATGACAACTCGCTGTTTGCATCCAGCGGCTTAAACATCAGCTCATGCGCTGTGACATCAGAGGTGCGAGGTAATCGACCTTGTGGATGGTCTTTACTCTGTGCTTTGCCTGATTTTGAAAACTTAACTTCTGCTATACCGAACTGTACAAATCAATACAGGAGAGATCTTCTAAATGCCATGGAGCAATCTCTCCATCATATCGACAAAGAAAGTTTGTATCGTTACTATAGTCAAGACATAAAAACCCTCATTGGACCAAAGTGCTACTTTATGTTGTCAGAACCTTGTTCAGCAGAGGATTTTGTTGGCGTGTTAACCCAATGGAGTATGTGTTACACCTTCAATTCAGCTACTAATGGAAAAATAAAAACGGTGAACAATGGTGGTGTTTCTTTTGGACTGTCTGTCATTCTCGATGCACAGACAGATGAATACAGTTATGGAAAGTTTTCAGAAGGATTCAAGTTGATGATTCACGAGCAAGGCGAATTCATCGATGAATGGGAGGGGATCAATATTGGGCCAGGACAACATGCTGTGATAGCTCTTTCGGAGAAAAGGGTAAGGTATTCAATGCCTAGCTAACAAAATACGTCCAACTCAGGAACAAAGTTAGACCGATCAGTTAAACTGTGAACGCTATCAAAGCTTTAGAGAAAAATTTAGGGTTAATATGTCAATTTACCACATAAGTCATCTTGTACTGCAATGTTTCAGACGATTTCATCTTATTGAAAAACACAAAATAGTCGCAAAACAAAGAAAAACAAAAAGCAAAAAAATATTTTTATGACAAATTTGCTCTGGTCCGGAGGAGGGTTGACGCGGGTAGAGGTCGAAGTATAATGCAAATTCGCATTAATTTTTTAGGTTTAATCTGACTCGCCAGATATTCACAGCTAACCGGCACCGCGGCAGAACGTTTGCGCATGCGTAAACTTCAAGCACTTCCGGTCCGGTAAACTACCAGGCGTTCGGCGTTCGTCAACATCGATGCGAACAGCATAAAACAACATTTCTGCATGAACCAACAGACCTAGATGTTCTAGATGCAATGATGAAAATACCACAACCGAAGAAATGGTACGTACACGATCAGTTCTTGCATGAATACATTTCGAGATGGAGTGAAGACTTGTTTTTTGTGAAAAAATGCGATGCAAAAATTATGAGGGATTTCGCGCCCGCCATGATTAAGCTTATTGTCGTTAAGCTTATTAAATTTTGTACTTTCTGTTTTGTTTGATTGTAAATGAAATCTTAAGGCTTAATTAAAGTCTCCGGCGATGCATGTTTATACACGCATTAGTTCATTCACGAGTTGTTAGCGAGCGACATTTGTAAATTTGTGTTACAATCGAAATCGTGTGAACACTTTCACGATCTGAACAGTGCAAAATTTGTATTTAGCTTGAATATGTTGTGATACCCGTACGCCATCAAGTTGTATCGATCGACAAGAATCGTGTTTCTTTTTCATGCCAATAAATTGTACTTTAATTCTTATTTTGTACAATATTAAGCTCGTTAAATACACAGCTAATACATTTTAATTTCCGCTTTTTCAATGACTTGAGACAAATTTTACTTCTGTCGGATAAATTCATATAATGGCACTGTGAAATGTTTTACAGGTATCTGAACCGGCATGGATAGTTTTAAAACTTAACTGCACCAGCACAAGGCAGTAAATACTTGCGTGTCAATTATCATTAACTGGCATTTAATTAGGTTACCTCTTTAGCAGTTCGCAACACCGGTGGCTTGTAGTCAGGATGCATGATAAACTCCTTTTCATTATCCACTCTAGTACAGCATTCATTGCACCATCTTGTACCCGGTTTGTACCCATTATACTTTGTCCCTACCGCATCGAAGACCGCAAAAAGTCTCGAAGGAATCCCCTGTTTTCTCAGACATGGCGAATGGTTTTCCCGAGGAACCGAGCACCTGTTGTTACTCCTTCGTACTTCGTCCCAGTGGACACGACAAACTGTCGAGCCCACTTGGAGTTCAGCAGCTCTGGCTAAACCTTCGGAAAGCACATATTTCCGGCCTGCACATTTTCGGTTGCTCTTGTTTTCTTTTGCACATTTTTCAGCACAGGTTCCGCACAACAAAACCAACGTAACGACGAGAACTACGTGAAAAAAAATTGCCCTTGTCGAGCGCGAGACGTTCCCAAATTTATTCATATTTCGTTGTTGGTGCAAACACCAAACCCCTTGGTGCAAACGCTTGAAACTTGAACGATAAAAAAACTTTTCAACGAAACAAACTTTTTCTCTACCTTTGTTTTATAACTCTTACTTTTTGTTTTCAAACTTCGCGGTACGGGAGTTTTATGTTGTTTACATGGGATTACAGTATGTCACCGGAAATGCGTAATTCACCGGATGCTCAGTTTTCTACTCATGCGCAGTGCGTTTCGCCGCGGTGTCCAGCTAACCTATTATGCTTTCTTTTTCAGTTCAAGAATTTGAAAAAGCCATATTCCACCAACTGCAGCATGAAAACTTTGAAAACCTTCTCCACTTACACAATAGAAGGTTGTCTTTATAAATGTGTGGCTGAAAATATCGTCAACGTTTGTGGTTGTCGGCCAACTGGCTACAAAGGTGCTATAAATATGAAACCCTGTCCGGTAGCCTTTCCATTTTCCGTCTGATTAGCCATAACAATTTAGACAACAAATTTAAAAAAATCACTTAATAATTATTTCCATAAAAAATAGCATTCCATTGAAGAACGTTAATCAGTATTGGTGTTACAGCCGGTGTTCTAAACACCAACCGTCGTTGACTTGAATCTTATGTGCAGATGCGTTATTTGAATTGTGAGTTAGCTTTGTGCTCCTGAGGCCACTGAAAGCAAAGAAAAAAGAAAGTAAAAAGTCAGCAATGAAAGAAAGTGAAAAGAAGTCAGCAATTCATTAAGCCCAAATTGTAACTGTC
Source organism: Dendrophyllia cribrosa (assembly GCA_024195265.1). Taxonomy (NCBI): domain Eukaryota; kingdom Metazoa; phylum Cnidaria; class Anthozoa; order Scleractinia; family Dendrophylliidae; genus Dendrophyllia; species Dendrophyllia cribrosa. Next base: position 17,463,074 of record JAJLRJ010000004.1, read on the forward strand.
GTAGAGATTTACCTCAAGTTGTAAGCCTGGTTATTTTCAAGAGTGCGACCGTGTATGAACAGTATCGTATCAAGATGACCCAAAACAAGCGCGAAGCATGTCATACCAGAATCAACGGTTTGTTCAGTTCCCTGTCTGAGCAAGTCACCCTGCATTGTACGAGAGGATTGCTAGCCAGAATCCGCCTCATCGATATAATTACCATTATATCCGTGCTGATGTTGATGTCTTTATTCACAACAGAGAAACAGTACTTTAGTGTATCGACTCACAACTAGGCTAGATTTTCTATTCACTATTTTCTTGATGTTAAAATCGCCATCTTTGTCGAATGAAAGCTTCTCACATTTTTTTTTCAGACATAACTTGTTTTATTATGCTTTTGAAATATCTGAAAAATAAATGTGGCATGGTTAAAGGAACTACACCAATCATGCACGCCACGTGTGTGTGTGTGTGTGTATCTCATGTAAATACACGTCTTTCTCAATCCATTTCTTCGTATAGTGATAACAACGACACGCGCCAATGTAACAAATTTTCTCCGTGGTTTATATTTATATGTTGATACTGAAGCGTTAAAAACAAAAAATAGTGGAACACGGCGCGAGTGGGTTATTTTGATGGGAGAATTATAAGGTGAAGAATCCAGACGTTGAAGCAATATTTAATATTTGTTTGCGGAGTTCCTACCCAAACACGCCTTGTAAAGTGTCACTACTAGTGAGATGTTTGCCCCAATTAAAATCCTACGGACTTATAATTTGTATTTTTGTCTGTTTTCTTAGTAAACAATGCTCTCCACGCATGCGTAACAAAAGAAGAATTAAACTGTCTTTTTAACATTTCAGGTAATGTGTAACTGTTTTCTAGAGGATATTTTTTAACTAGTTCCCAGAGCATTTCCACCCTTTTTCTTGTTAGTGACAAGATAAAGCAAGAGCCGATTAAGGATTAGAAAGATTGGGAAGTTGCCAAGTCGATTTTTGAAAGTTCGTAAATGACTTTTCACTTTCAACACATCATCAAATGTAGTTAAGGTATGGTCGCGAGATTTAAGCAAGGCTGACAGAAATACGCAAAATTTGGTAAAACTAAGCTAACTGCAGGTGAGGAGTAAGGAAAGAACAAGAAGGTACTACTAAATTTACCAACTCATTTTGCTCTTCTTAACACAAGTTTATCACAACTGTTTATCGTTGTTAATGAGGTAATCGCCAAACAAAGCCAGGATTTTGTGGTGTCAAAAACATCCGCCATCCTTCAAAATCGTCTGCGCGCGTATCGCTCTATCACCTTTTGTTTTTACAAAACCCGAGCTTATTAGTTTACAAAAGGCAAAGTACATAGATTACCTCCATAAATTACGTTCCACGTCCGCCAAAAATAAATGGAGAAAACGATTAATAACGCATTTTTGACTGAAAAATCGTGTCTCTGATTTTTGACGAGGCCGTGTGTTCTTGGTCTAAAACACCGACCTCTAGAATTTCAAACGTAATAAATGTCTCACTGATAAGGTATGGGATTGGTTTTGGTGGAAATACATGAGTAATAAGAACATAATGTTATTTAATTTTTCCAAAGAAAAATTAGATGTGGAGTCCTGTGAGTGCGAAGTTCCCTGTTATCAGACTAAATACAGTACTGAAGTGTCCTATTCAAAATTTCCGAATCCTGGCACCGCTAAAAAACTGTTACTGAACGGCTACTCTCGAGATTTGCAATACCAAAGGTAATGTTAAGAGTTCCGTGTTTTAAAATTATGTCCACATATGGCAAGAACCCTTCAATTTCTACACCTGACCTTGCACATCTAAAGTGACTTTGGCAGTAATAGTTTTAACCGCATCCGTTTCATCCACTCATGTACAATAAAACAGACTGCCTTTCTCAAGTGCCGCGCCTACAATCAAACTTTGAAACTTAAAAACAGTTGTTGAATATTTATTTAGCTTTCTAGTTTCCGATGCCTTTATTAAAAGAAGAAGTTTAACTGGTTATGGCCAACTACAGATGTGGAACACAATATAAAGTAAAACGTAGTAAAAATGCAGAATTTAGTGCCTCAGTCCTGTTTTTCTTCTTTTTTTTTCATCAGAGACAACCTTGTTTTTTTACAAGTGGGATTCAAATCACTGAGTTATGAGATGCAAGAACAGAAGTCAGCTTATGATAGCAACTCCTTGTTTGGTAAAACATTGCTCGGAATCTCTTATTTGGTCTGGTAAACAAAGATATATTAGCTTGGCAAAGTGTATTACAAATATTATGTTTTCCTTTTTAAGCTCTCTAAGTTTTTGTTGTTCAGAAAAAGTAAGTAAAGTTAGAAAGGCGGGCAATCTAAAAAAAGTTATCACTGTCCACTGAAACGTTTTGGCACAATTTGGCGAGTATCGCCATCTGTATAATACCTGAGCTGATTGACTATCAAAAGCAGGAAAAATATATAACCGATCTTATATTCCCGTGGCATAGAAATACAAAATTAACCTAAAGTATTTTGTTTTTGTGCACTTATTATTTACCAGGTGAGATCGGAGGCAGCATGGGATTGTTCCTGGGTTGTAGCCTTTTGACCGTCTGCGAGTTCTTCGACTTTCTTATCGATTCTTATCGGTTTAATAGTAATTTAACACCACCTATACTTTCAAAATCATTGGTACATCCTATGAAGGTTTTTCATTATTTTGCGGTATTACATGTGCAAAATTTGGTGATGTCTATTGATTATACCAGAAACCCATAAGTGGGTTGAAACGTGAAACGCGCATTCACAGCTTCCGAATATTCATTTTTTGCTTAGGGCCATATTTGGAAACCCCTCAGTCTCTCGAGATTGGAAGCAAGTTGTTCTAGCGAATTGATTGATTAATATTTCTATCTTGATTTTCCAAATATGGCTGTAACTAACAACTTCTTAGCAAATTGAATAATCGGAAGCTTGTTTTGAAACGTACAAGAGACAGTTGCACGTTTCAACCCACTTATGGGTTTCTGATTATACCTTTTACTTTGCCAATAAAATTATCGAATGTCTTCCGTGGCAGCCAAAAGGGTCAATTTTATCTGCTTTTTACAACGAGTTATTTTTCAATATTATTTAAAACATAAACAGCTACAACCATAAAGCCTCTTGGTAGACAGAGTCTTAATCTGGTTTTGGTTTTCGTTTACATAAGTTTAATAAACGAATTAATAAAACTTTGGAGAATGCTTTTTCTGGTGTTGTTTTGTGTTAATAGCAATCCACAAACTTGTATGAGTTTGACGTTAAGACACTTTATCAGAAAACACTTTAATAAAGGAAATAATTACTATTCCTTTGTTAAGGTAGTTAATAAAAATAAAGAGTAATATCGCGGATGCACATTCTTACATTCGACTCCCTCCATAAATGGGGGAATGCGAGAACCTGCGCTGTTTCTCGTCTATTTGTTTCTTTATTTATTTGCTTTCTTTGCGAGTTCAATTCAGACGAGGTTAATAAAAATAACAGTAAAAATATACGGGTTACTGTGGCAAAACAAAGCTGTTTAGTCATAAGGTTTCAAACAAATTCATGACGACGTGTTATCCATTATAGTATATCTGTATGCATCTAAGAAATATCATCAGTCACCCTTTTGAAACGTCCAATATCTTAGAGAATAACAAGTCTTTCATGAAGGGTCCATCGAGAAAACAATGAAAACCAGGGCAAAGAAATGCAATAAATAAAGTACACAATAATCTACATATTGACAGCTTGCACGCGAGGCATGAAGTTTGAATTGCAAAGATTTTGACCGTCATAAGGGACAAGCTTTTGTTATTAAAATTTCAAACCGCAAACTTTGTCCTTGTTCTTGAAGCTCGAGTTAATTCTCATCCTTGGCGCTTAGAATAGCAGGCTTCCGGTGCTATCCATTGTAGAATATTCACCGGCACGTAATAATGAACCATTTGGCGGGCCTTGTGTCTAATCGTGCATATCGTCGCCATTCATGGCAAAGCGAAGCAAGCGTGTGATTGAGGTGCATTTTCAATGAGACATGAAGTTCTTAAAAGTATTCCCATTACGACTTTGGCTGCTTGTAGTCGGTTTTCAACATCTTATCACGTGGAAGGCTTTCGCACAAGGTAGGGTTATATAGTAAACGGTGGCTCGCATGCAGCACTTTACTCGTTGAATATTTATTTTTGTCAGTACAACTAGTTATGTTTATGATCTGCATGTGTTAACGTCGCCCAACTATTCGAACACAAATGATCTACACCTAAGTTCGTATGCTAACCAAGTTATTTTGAAAAATCGATTTCATTAGAATTAAACTGTGGAACGATTCCAACGGATTCAAACAACAGTCGCTTTGGTTTATCATTGTTTAGAAACTTTTTAACAATTTGACCACTGACTTCTTCGCCGTCTCGTGGTATTGTCCGTTTCTCGTGTTGAATATTTATTTCAACTCAAACGGGAAAACGACAGTTTATGCCGTTTATGAAAACATAATAGTAGTTTTCAAACGACGAAATTTCGAATACTTCCCATGCAAATGATGAAAGACAAATATTTCTCATTTTAATTAATCTTCCAAGGGAATTTCTTAATTGGTTTTGAAAACGGCATTAATTTTTTACATGCCCGAAGGGAGAATGTTTTATATTTTCCATGTTGCATTTGTACTGAGATATAACACAATTAGTAATCGTCAGCCTTCTCGTGTTAGCCGGCTTACTCAAAATAAAGCAAAACAAAAATGTTAAAATCAAGCAAATCCAGATTCAGCAGATTGCGAATTTTGAAACAGAAAGTCAGTCCAAATTATTATTGCATATCAGTTACATTGAGTTTTACAGTTGCCTTCGCGCAGTATGTCAGTAATTGTTTGAAAGTCACAATATTCTTATCTCGTATATTTATAAATACTTGTTCTTTTTTCTTGACTTAATAAAAATAACGACTTTATATTTTAGTTATGTTAAAATAAAAAAACTGTCCATGGAGTTGCATTCGTCCCTTCCACACGATGTTTTAACATGTTTCTAGAACACTGATGTCACTCAGTGATGACATATACTCCACATCTTGTAAAGCTAAACGAGACCCTGAAAATGATCTATCAGTTTATAGCTTTTCTCAAAATTTACCCAGTAAAGTATTTCTACAATTACCAATGTTACGTATTTATCGGAAGTTGCTAATATCTGATAACGAGGAAGAAAAAAGTCACTCAATACAACCTACCAACATTACATTCATTAGCTCGAGGTATTTTAATCGCTGCGCCGGTGTAATATTTCTGCGCATGTCTGGACAAATGGCAATTAACTTCACTCAGAAGTTTTGAAAATATTTGTCCTTAAAAAAAAAGAACTCTTTCGCTTGTCGGTATTCTCAAGTGAACATGGAACCAGACAAAATTTTTGGCGGTTGTTATGACTTTGTGGGCGGTTCATAAGAATAATGATCACCATTTCCGCGGTCGGTTCTAAGAAAGCAACACAGTGTGCGTAATGGTAGTATGCTCCTTATAGACTGACACTGTTACGTCATACCTCAGACAACGTTCCTATCCCAACCCGTGCTTACCACATGCCTCATATTTGTTAACTATAATATTTGGCTACTGCATCTTGCTCACAATGTTACATTCATTAGCTCGAGGTATTTTAATCGCTGCGTCGGTGTAATATTTCTGCGCATGTCTGGACAAATGGCAATTAACTTCACTCAGAAGTTTTGCAATATTTGTCCTTAAAAATAAGGAACTCTTTCGGATGTCGGTATTCTCAAGTAAACTTGGAACCAGACGTCATACCTCAGACAACGCTCCTATCCCAACCCGTACTTACCACATGCCTCATATATGTTAACTACAATATTTGGCTAAAAAAAATTAAATTAAATATCCTTTATTTACCCTCGGCACTGTTAATAGCACAAGTGCTAGTGGGACCGAGCATTCAAATTAAACATAACATTTTTAAAAATCCCAACTGGCAGGAGGCAAACCAGTTTGCTATTTTACAAGCATGGCCGAGGAGTTGAACTCGGGTCTACCGTGAAACAACTCCATCTAGTGGCCAGAGCGGGACTTGAACCCGGGACCTCCGGATTTCAAGTCCGGCGCCCTAACCACTCGACCACGCTGCCTCCCTCTCCCTGCATCTTGCTCACAATGTTCATGATGGACAACATCGAATCACCTTGTTAAAAACTAACAAGCTAAAGAAAAATCAATGACGAATTATGGGGCACCCAACTCGTAAATCCATACGCAAAAAGAAGTCAAAAATAGTTTTTCTATATCGTTTAATGTCCTTCAAAAAATGCTTTTGTATACTATTCAATCTCGGATTTTTGTCTTTTTGGGACCAAGTTCTGCCATAATGTCTCAAACAGAGGTGTGTCCGTATTACAGAGGTGCCCGGTGGTCGTGCGGAGGGATGAGTTTCTGATCGTACTTAATTTCAGGCAAATCACGTCGAGTGCATTAATAATTAAAAGATGACATGATTTGAAGAATAAATTCAGAATTTCAGCATTTTTTGTTAGGAAAACCATGTGAAGACGAACTACCGGATTGTTCCGATTACCTTGAGGTTGACGAGTGTGAAAGATACAGTAGCCTCACAAGACAATACTGCGCCAAATCATGCAACTACTGTGAGTACGCAAATATTACGTTAAACTGCCGCAATGTCTGCTTTAGATATAAAATTGTGTTTAATCTATTTACTGCAAGGTAGTATAAGGCCGTCATAGTCATTGCACTTCTAAAAGCAACGTCATTATCCGTTAAAGAATGCCGTTGATAGCAGCTTTATAAATATTTTCTTGTTATATTTCATGTCTGACTTATGGTATTTTCTATATACCGGCGTCCGACAAAATAAAAACGTCTGATTGTTTTGCATGCAGACAATGGCTGCGGCCGCACTTGGTGAGTTAACTAGGTTATATTTTTAGTAACCCGGTTAAAATAACCCGGTTAAAATAACTCGGTGAAAAGTGAAATAACCGAGTTTATTTTTCTGAGCGGCCGCACTTCAGGAGGTTGAACTTTGAACGTGAGAGATCATGTTATCATTTGCTAGCGAGAGCTGCACAAAACAATACGATTAATGAGCGAAAACAATGCCTCTGCACGTGCATTTTACATATTGTTATTCCCTGCAAAACAACATCGTCAAATGATCAAATTATACGTTTTGTGGAGAACATAAACACACGACCGTTTTCCTTTCTCTATTTGAAATTGAAAGTCGTCCCTACGAAGGTCTACGAATTCAACAGGAAGCCAAAAATTACCGCGTAAGCGAAGATCATAGATCGGGAAAGTTAACCTGCACTAAACTACCTAGCGAGGTGGTTTAAATAAACCTTACCCGGTTAAAAAAATCTATTGTTCTTTAATTAATTTCCATGGGAACCGCTAACACGGTTAAAATTCGGTGAACGCCAAAAATACACGGCCGCATCAGGAATTTTGTTAAACCAGTTAATTTTAATTAGTTAATTGCAAATAACCGGGTTAACTACTCTAGTGCGGCCGCAGCCAATAAGGGCCTGGTCGCACTACAATCAAAAACAAAAATTAGGGCCAGATCGCACTACAGTCAAAAACAAAAATTAGCCCGTGAAAAAATCGAGGAAAACAAAAGAAACCGCTCCGATGGGACACGCTTTTTGTGGAATGTTTTTGTTTTTATGTCATTTTGCACGGGCTAATTTTTGTTTTTGACTGTAGTGCGACCTAAGCCCGTGCAAAATGACATAAAAACAAAAATATTCCACAAAGAGCGTGTCCCACCGGAGCGGTTGCTTTTATTTTCCTCGATTTTTGCGCGGGCGGATTTTTGTTTTTGACTGTAGTGCGACCAGGCCCTAAGTACTTGTATAACCACTGAAAAAAAGAATGACTACACTTTGTTTCAGTAACACTATATCAACTGGCATTGATTTCTCATGTTTTTTGTATACGTAGGTCCAACACCACCACCAACAATGCAGCCAGGTGAGCTGGATTTGTGTTGCATAGCAACGGTTTCCAGTCTGTTTGCCAAGGCATAATTTTGCCGTCAGTGTGTTAAAACCTATAATTAATTTATGTACAAATATACCTTTTTTCTTTCGCAAAGTTTATTGAGGTATGGGTTACTGTGGAAAGTCACATTTTGAAGTATAGACTTGGTCGGAAGAAATCCGAAGGTCCTAAAGAAACTGTCTCGAAGCAAAGAGACTATCGACGAATAATAAGACCCGCCACCGGGGTTTGTTTCTGTTGGGATAGATGACAATCGTGGTGGAAAATGTGTAAATGAGTCAGTTCGTAAAATCTTGAAATAAAATACAGTATTGTAATAGCTGTCCAAAAAAACACACCGACTTTCCTTTACCACGCAACAAGGTGCTTAACCAACGGGTTTGTTTATGATTCGGCAAAACTCGGTTCAGGCGCGATCGACCGCGTTTCTCACCGCTGACCGTTCAGCGTTATTCAGCGCTGTCAATCTGTGGTAATGGCAATAGATACATAACGAGATGAAAGATTTCAGACATTTCAGTCATTCTACTCACAGGTTGTGCGTTGACTGCTTTACCAACTGTGTTAGTGCAGCTCGAGAGTGCCTTTACAGAAGCAAACCTAGATTATTCAGTTTCCTCTAGTCGTTATCAAAATGGTCCGGGTAATCTCATAAAATGTAATACACAAACAAAACGAAATACAACATTAAAAAAATGTTCATTTATCTTTGTGCGAATGAAGCGAAGCATAATGAAACAAAAGATACAAAAAATAAATGGTTACTTGAATTCCAAGCACACGTGGATTAGTCGTGTGAGTGTGGACCCTCAGTGTGTGGTGAGATTGTGTGAAGAAAGGAATGAAAGATAGCAAATATAAATACGGTCGCGCTTCTCTCGTTCCGCGTGTATCCCACGCGCGTCTCCCGCGTCTTGCCTAGAGAGACGACTGGGGACGAGTCGGTGTATATCCCGCACCTTATCTTGTTTGTGAGTTGTTTGGGTGCGGGGAATTCAAGAACAAAAGATAATTGGCAATCCTACTTGGCTATTTACAGAAGAGCTCACGTCCGCTTGCTTTGCCAATGAATCCGGAACTTATGTTACCGAAAACCCTCAGAAGAAATCTTATCTTTATGAACCGTCGTCTAACAAGACTACTCCGTCTTCTCTGCACGTATTTTTTTTTTCTTTTCACTTATCCATTTCTACACGTTCCAGCTTGGGGTAAACAAAAAAAAGAGAGACTAACACATGCTTTCTCCACTCGTGCTTTCTCCATTTTTCCGAGTATTATAAGAAATCGAGGCTACAGGAAAACGGACACAAAATGAACCCACACCTTGAAAAATGGAAACTTTTCGTAGAACTACTTTAGTAAGAATTTTTTTTTGTATTTATAGTAATAATTTCATTCTGTAATAACTATCAAAACTTTCCTTTTTTTTAAATTTATTTTATGTATTTTTTTTCTTCTTTTCTTCATGTACGTATCTATGTAGGTTGTATTGTATTGTATTGTATTATAGTGTATTGTATTATATCTCATTAAAATTTTTTCCAATTAAAAAAAAATGATTAAAAACGTCAGATATATATTTTAGTTTAAAAGGCTGTATAACAAGCAAGGAGGGCATCTAAAGTTTCAGCCTCCATTTATGTTTACAACTGCTTGACGTTACTTTTGTTGCTCTTTTTTAACAGTTTGTAAAGACTTGTTATCAGATTGTGCGGTGTATCTCAAGTCCCCATCCCAGTGCCATGCAGCTAAAGAATTCTTTACCAAGTACTGCCCGAGAACTTGTGGCTACTGTGGTAAAACCTTTTTGAGATTTTTTGAAGTATGAAATTATTTATAGGAGTACTAAATATTTTGTAAAGTCAACATGTTTTGCTGAAAAAATTTAATCAATTGTTAGGCAAACTGTATTAGTTCACAAGTTATCTTGTAGCGATTATTTTGTTGACAATATATTTATAAAGAAACCAAGGCGGATGATGCGTAAGCTTTTTACCATGCAAGGTTTACTATAATTTTAAAAAATTGTTTATGGCTCTTAGAGTAAGCTAATTATGTCACAAGTCTAAGTATGTTAACAATTTCCCAAAAATGTGGAGTTTAATTAAGGACGTCCTGTCTGTGATGTCACTAATCGTTTTCCGGTCGTTCTACACGCTGGAAGAAAGAGCTCGCAACACTTTAAATAGTGCTTTGTGATTAGACAAGGTTGCTTCTTTGTCACACTTATTAACATTTTATTACTAATATAGAGCAGTTTTCAATAGGCCATTTCCGAGTTGCCTTTAGCCTCTCTATCAAAGCGAGGCTAGGTGCGAAACCTTTCATATGAAAATGAGTCTTCATTCACATGCAAATAAGTTTTATTTGCATGTGAATGAAAACTCATTTTCATATGAAAGGTTTCGCACCTAGCCTCGCTTTGATAGAGAGGCTAAAGGCAACTCGGAAATGGCCTATTGAGTGTCGAAAGTAATTACACAATTGCTTTGGTTTTGCATTGCTTCGCTTTGTGATTGGCTAAAAAATCTCGCGCCACTTTCTCGACCAATCAGAAGTAAAACCAAAACCAATCGTAACTTGCTCGCACGCGTTTTCCCGCGCTTGGCGCAGCCGACATGTAATTGCTTGTTGCTCTGATTGGTTCATTGGATTGTTTACGACTGCTGTGATTGGTCAGAGTAATTACTTTGGTTTTGGTTTCACGACACTTAATTGAAAACTGCTCTAAAAATGAAATTGATAATGTGACACCTCTATTAACATTCTATTACTAATATAAAAAATGAAATTGATGATGTGACACTTCTCTATTCCCTTAAAGTTTTTTCTCTTTGCTCCACAGTATGTGACGACATTCTGCCGGAATGTGCTTCATTTATTACCAATCCAGATCAGTGTCGATCATCTCGATTTTTCACCAAGTATTGTCAAATGTCTTGCAATCTCTGTGGTAGGTGTTCTTTTCTCTCACACTATGTCCATAAAGTTATCTTTTGCTCATTTAGTTTCAGCCATTTGCAAAAGGTTTGAAGATTGTTCAAGCATGTTTAGGGTTAAGAACATTTCTCAATAACAAAGGAGTTCAAACTACGTAAGAAATGATACTTCTAAAAATATCTTCAATGAGACAAGAAACTTAGTTTTTCTACAAGACTAGAAATATGTGCAGTTCTTTAATCGTTATCCATGACTTATATTTTTTATTCAATAGGAAATGTTACAACGTTGTTGCCAGCTGAATCGACTCTGTCGCCAACTCCAAAATCGTCGTCAACTGAATCTTCATCTACTCCAAAATCGCCATCAACCGAATCTTCGCAGACTCCAAAATCTTCGTCAACTAAATCTCCACCAACTCCAAAATCTTCGTCAACTAAATTTCCATCAACTCCTGTGGCTCCATTGACTGCATCTATTAGTACACAACAGACAACAAATCCTGTACCTATTGGTCCAATAGGTATTTATTTTAAGCGAATAACTGTTTTGCATGCATATTTTGAACGTGATGTTTGAATGACAAAGCAAGAAACTGTGTGCGGCGGATATGTGAAAAATCGTGCACATTGTGAAGAAAGCACCAAATTTGGCACAGATGTAGCTTAAAAGGAGATGAAAAGATCTGGATATGGAGCCATCGTCAAAATTAAATTTTAGAGTACTTTATGGGATGGTTTGCATGAAAGCGAGACTGAAATTTAAATTTCCCATATGGGCCCACTATTTTAATTAATAATGCTCTGTCGTTACACTGATACATCTTTCTTGTTATAATCAAGTTTTCCAGAAACTAGATATTCTGAAAAATACCACTTAAAGCTTTTAGATCGTAAAATGGCATTTTTATCCTTGACCTTGACCCTGCATGCCTGTGAAACACGTTGTCTTTGTCATACACCGGAATTTAGGGTTAGAATTTAGTGAAAACCCTTTTAACCTCAACCGCAGAAAAAATAAAACTACGTAAAATGTTGTATAAAGTACAAGTTGTTTTGCGCAAGTTCCATTGTACTGGTCACGTGACTTTACTTCCCACAAAGTGGCGGCCATCTTGGATTTTTAATGATAGTAAACTTGGTATTTAATAATTAATCAGCAATGCAATTATTCAATACCGATCAAAGGCACAAAAACAGCAAACTTTGTTTTCAATCCATTGCATTGCAGTCTCCACCACACATACAAAGTGCAGTGCATTGTAGAGCCACCCCGTGACACGAGCAATTGGACTTGCAACCTTTTTTACAGCGACATTTGATAAGTGCATCACAAGATGATGAAATATCTGGCAGTGTAGTCCACAGTGGTGTCCAGACACCATCACTTTGAATCCACCTCCATTTGACTGGGACAAGGTAGCTTCATCACAGGAACCGTTGCTTGCCCCCAGCAATGTCCACCTTGGTATGCTGCTCTCTTAATGTGCTGAAGTAGAGCGGCTTGTGTCGGGAGGTATTGAATCTAGAGCCCTTCCTTTTTGTGCAAATAACTGCTTGCGTGCTTCATTTACATGTGCTTTCTGACTTGTGCGGTCATACAGAACGACGACATATCTCTCCAGCTTTCTCAAGCATTCTTCACTCACACCTTCTGGGCTTGTTCATAAGACATCCACGTTGTCCAAGCTGTCTTTTTCCCTTTGCCAGAAAAACATGAAACAGTGTCACAGCCTGTAAAAGCGTGAAACAATGGCAGTGCTCTTGATTTTTCAGGACCAAGACGAGATGCAATTTCGTGCATGGCGAGGTATCTTAAGTTTCCCCCGGTACCAAATGCAATCCAGAACTCATTAACTTCTAGCTGCTGTGCTATACCAATAGAGATGGTAACCACATCTGTGTCTACAGTGCGGATGACAATATTTTTGTGTCCGGCTTTACAGGCATCAGCAGCATGGACCATCATCCTTGTGTCGGCCTCCTCATGATTGCACGGCATTAGGCTGGAAGTGTCATAATGTGTACTGCTGAGCACTTGCTCTCCCTTGGTACAAATGACTTGCTTCCCATCACCAAAATCTTCTCTAGGAATGTGTTCTGCTAGAAAACCGAAAAGTTCCATCTTGTTGGCATCGACACGGAGGAACTTTTTCCAGTTTGTTGGAAGAATTGTGGAGGACTGGACCCGCCGGCGGACACCTTTTCCTCTCTTTTCTCTTGTGGTGGCTTTCAAACTGTTCGATATGCAGTCGTCGAACACAACATCCACTCTTTTAACATGCTGTAGCTGGCTCTTTATGTATGGAATGAACACCTGCTCAAAGTACCCTTCGAATGTCCTGACTGTATTTGCCGGTTTAAGCATGTTGACAACTGCTCCACCATCAACAATGGTTGCATCAATTGGTGAGGGGGCACTGGTTCGAGGCTGCGACAAAGACTGAATGCAATCCATCAGGTCTGATTTCTTTCCAAGAAGTCGCAGTTTTCCATTTTGTGATATAGAAGGGGGCAACCCTGATTTTCATGCTTGAAGAAGTCGTCCAAGTCTCCATCTCTGGTCTGGCAAGATATGAAAAGCCTTGAAAAGAGTGCACAATCACTCTTCAGAGAGGAGATTTGTTGTTTATCCTTAGATGGTTCTTTCTGACGAGGACTTTTGAACAACGCCAGCTTATTCTTCTTTATTGGTTCATGAACGTTCTATGCGTTTTCTTTACTGAATCTCTCCTTTACAAACTTTTCGAGCTGATCTTGGCCAAGTGCTTCAATCTTCCGCACGGTTTTCAGTACTGTAGGGTCGGCTAGATCTCTTGTGTCGAGAACCAGAAGGTCTTCACTTTCTTCGATGAAAGGATTTCCTATCTCCTCCATTGCAGAGACTAACGACTTAACATCCTTAGCGAAGGACACCTGCGTGCTCTTAGCCTCTTCATGATGTCGTTTCATTCCCGGCTTCGTCTCAGTATCCAGATCTGTTGACTCTTCAAACTCTTTTATTAATCTTGCGATCTCTGGACCAGAAATTATCCAGCGACGAAGTGCACCAGGATTTTCTGTTAGCCCAACAGCTCCTCCATCTCCCTTTACCATCCCGTTATTCTGCTCGTGGGCTTGATCAATGGCAATAGCAGAAAATTGTCTAGCCGTTTTCTGCACGGTAAACCCACCATCAACAAGCTGCTTATAAGTGTGGGGTAATCTCCTTTGGAGTGTGAGCATGTCATGTAGGTGTACTGGTATCCATCGTGAATAGTTAACATGGTCAAGAGAAAAAAACCAGGGTGCCAATTTTCGAAGAGCATCAAGATAGAGACGGAAGTTTGCTGTGCGGATTGATCGCAGAAATACCAGGTACAACAGTTCCAGCTTTAATGTTGTATACCAGAAATGGAATTGTGGTGAGGCTTGTGACCTTCGACTGCACCAATCTTCAAATGAAAGACAATCATCAAGATTTCCTGTCAGCTTGTATTGATCATAAGCTTGTGAGAGCAGAGAATACAAGGCACTTGCCATCAGCTGATGGGCACGCCTGGTACGTTTGACATTTGTTGCCTTGAGAAACGAATTTACAACTCCTGGTTATGCAACGTTGGCTTACACCAGAGCACTTGTCCACCCACTATCTTCTAGCCAGTTTCCAAGAACCGCAAGAGCCGCCATTTCTATATGAAGGCCTCCAAGAATAAAAACAAAACGTTGCTCGCCATGTGTCTCGGGCCAATTCCACTGTATTTGCTTACCGATGCTGTACAGAGGTTGATCGACTGCAATGACTGGTACCTGACCAGGATTGAGATGTTCTGTGGCTTTCTTGATGATATTCATCGAGTGGCGAATCATTGGAACAGACTTTGCCTCATCTGGGAATAGTGGAAGAAGGGACGTGATGGCTGGGGTCAGTGATTTGTCTAGATCGGACTGTAAACTTGCATGATACCCTGCCCAAGCTACGGGTGTCTCCCCTTGATATGGTTCGTCTTGACTTGTAGATCTCTTCACTTGTTCAAGCCATTCATATTCTTGGTTCAATTCTTGAGATAGCAAGCGACCATCAGCTCCTTCAGGCTCTCCTATGTCAGGTGGTTCTGCTTTTTGAAACCTCAGAACGCAAGGAGGTACCTCTGCATACCAATCTGGTAAAGAGCAAACTGCTTTTGTGGGTAAGTCAGTCCCTTGTGTCATGATGATTCCTTCTCGTTCATATCCTTGATTTCTTTTTTATGTGTTTTGAAAAAGTGAAATACTTGTTCCATGAAGCGAGCTTTGAGCTGTATTAGAGGTGGGCTTGTGATCAATATTATCGATCGCCGAAGTTATAATAATAATAATAAAAAATTTATTTCTATAGCGCAAAATCACTACTTGTCCTAAGCGCTTTACAATGTATAATATTACAATTACTTTACATATATAAACATTCCTGCTCTAGCTAGGTTACATTTCAATTTTAAAAAAGTCATAGGTATTATAATTAAAAAACAAAGACAAAAGACACTACAAATTATATTTGAAAGGTAAATAAAAAGAAAAAAATATAAGGTACTATAAATTATATGCAAGTCTAAAAAGATGATTTTTTAATGCCCTTTTAAAACTATGAACAGTATCAGAACACCTCAAATCTAGAGGAAGCTCGTTCCATAGCTTCGGGCCCGCCACAGAAAAAGCCCGACCACCATACGTTTTGGTGTTAGTCCTACCTACTTGTAGGTAATTCATAGAGGCTGACCTTAAGGGCCGGGAATAGTTCCTATAACTAAGTAGTTCACTGATATAAGATGGAGCCAAGCCATTAAGACCTTTGAAAACAATTAGTAAAATCTTAAAGATAACTCTATAATGCACAGGCAGCCAGTGAAGTTGCGAACAGGCCTTTCCTAAGTTTAATGGGACACAACACACCGTCCTCTTCAAACCTGCGACAAACAGAATTTCCAATGTCGGTTGAAATACCAAGGACTCTATCATAGGAGATAGAAATTCCTAGTTTAAAAAGTGTCAACTAATTCACGTTTACGCGTCTGTGCATGGACAGAAAGACCGACGTAAAGAGGAAGTGGCGTTTCACGATCCTTGCTGTGGCGATTGCAATTCGCACTTGCTTCTCGGCGCAGGAATGGCAATTGAACTAAAGTAACTGAGCAATGGTGAGGGCTGCTTGAGATGAGGTATTCTCCATTTGGCTTTGAATGTTTGGCCCATACAAAATCATTTTTACTAAAGAAGTTAAAGAAGGCGGAACAGAGTTTTCTTGGCACCTTTCTTCAAATGTTCCCTGAAAACTAGTCTTGGTAGACAACATTTCCTTTCTCACGATCCTGGCTGCATTTGCAAGATGATTGACATCACTGTCATTGTCGTCTTCAGAAATTCGCTGTAGTGCTTTTCCAATGTCGCTGTCAAACGCCAACAGCATATCACGACCTTGTTGGTGAGCTTGAAGATTAGGGATACTTGCAAGGATCCTGTTCCTTAGTCTAGTTGAATGCAGAGGGCCTGGGTAATCAATGCCAAATTGCTTAAGACGGGTTGTGTACATTTCCGACAAATCCTTCATCTTAAAAACCAAAACACCATCATTTTCACCTCGACTTTCCTCAATGTATGAAACTAATTCCGCAAGCACAATTCCGTGAGCCACACTTTCGTTGTCTTCACCTTTTGCCTCCTTAGATGCTTTTGAACGTGCTTGTTTGTTAAGTGATGTTAAACATGATTTATGGTATTTTGCTTCCTGAGCTACCATGTTATCTGCGCTTAGTTTGGCCAATAGCTTCTGATCTTGCAAGTCCATAGCAATTTGACGTACTCGATTATCTAGACTGAACGTACTTACATTGTGAAGAGGCTCATCACTTGCTAGTTTATCGCAAAAGAAGCACGTTGATTTGGAAACAGAACATTCAAGACTCTTGCGTGTACGTTTTGATGGAATGTTTTCCGCCACTTCAGTAGATTTTGCCTGTCGCTTTTGCGCTCGTTTAAGTTTTGTGTTGTTAAATTTTGCGCTATAACTCTTATGCCAACATGCATTATGCCAAGCAAGACAGTGCTCAACTCCATTTCCCTCATCTAAAGCCTCTAGATCTACCGGGACGGGTATACAACCAAGCTTCCAAAATTGCTCGAGATTGGACGAAAGAGTTTTGTATCCAGCACCAACATTAACCCTTTTTGTACGGGCAGGACACTGCAATGGCTGATCAGGACTGTCTTCCTGACATATAACACACTTCCTCCAGTCGATGGGATTTTGCATTATTCTTGCTAAGATAAAGGAGATTGAAATAACATTTGCTTAAGAAGGTTAAATATTAAGTATTAATAATTATTAATAGCCTTTCGTGAAACATTTAAAAGAGATTTTTGTGCCTCCACTGTAAAATCAAGGAGTTTTTATTTCTACACAGAGGCATTCTTCATCGATTATGTGCATAATTATACCTTTCATGCCCCCTGTAGTTATTTTGTGCACTGCAAAAAGCAGCTAACTTTGTATGTAATATCAGGAGAATACCATTTAATTGGCTTGGGTTGTTTTTCCTAAGAAAATGTTAACAATTATTGTACTCGTTATAATTATACCATCTTGAGCTCTCCTACAGTCACCCATTGATTTTACTCGTCTGTATTCTAAAATAAGCAGAAAATGTGGCATGCAGATCAATAGTTCAAGATATTCAGATCGTTATTGCTATACTAATTCACAGAAACCATGATATAAACTTATCCAAAACGAATAAATAACATTGTACTTACAGGGAGCACAGAGTGTTCCATCGAATTATCAAATATGGCGCATATCATTTACCATGGACAATTGCATGCTGGGTAGTTACCAGTCTCCATTGTTGTTAAGATACCAGTCTCTCACTAAAATGATTTCTACTCTATCTGCTATTGTTATATACGTTTTTCAAAGTTTTTGTTGCAGTTTATATATCGTTAATGAAAATAAATAAATAAATAAATAAATAAACATATGTTTAAAACATCAAACATCTTTTGTAATTGCTTTTCTCAAGTAAAAATCCAAGATGGCCGCCATTTTGAGTGTTGTAAAATCATGTGGAATACACTAGATTGGCGTATTCTGCATACGCTTTAAAGAATTTATAGTTTTACTAGCTTTATTCCCAAGTTTTCTTGTGTGATTGATTCTCAAAGGGCTTTCACTTAAAAAATTCCGATGTATAACAAAGACAACGTATTTCACAGGCATGCAAGGTCAAGGTCAAGGATAAAAATGCCATTTTACGATCTAAAAGCTTTAAGTGGTATTTTTCAGAATATCTAGTTTCCAGAAAACTTGATTATAACATGAAAGATGTATCAGTGTAACGACAGAGCATCATTGATTAAAATAGTGGGCCCATATGGGAAATTTTAATTTCAGTCTCGTTTTCATGCAAACCACCCCTTAAAGTACTCTAAAATTTAATTTTGACTATGGCTCCATATCCAGATCTTTTTATCTCATTTCAAGCTACATCTGTGCCAAATTTGGTGCTTTCTTCACAATGTGCATGATTTTCCCAAAATTTGCACATATCCGCCGGAATAAAATGGACTGAGAAAGAATAAGAAGGCGTTAAGGACTTCAGTTGTTCCTTTATGAAATTATCTAAGAGATCTAATAGTCGTCGCAGTGTTAGTTGCCATGATCATACAATTAGTTTACTGATTCTTTGTTCAGACCGCTTTTTAAAGCTAATGTGTAACATGATTGGTTTAAGGTAATTGTGCGGACGTCAATCCAGAGCAGTGTGCTTCGATGGTTACAAACGATCCGGATGCCTGCAGAAATTATGATGAATATATGGGGAAAAACTGCGCTGAGACGTGTAAAGTCTGTGGTATGAAAAGCGAAAATACATTAGCTTATGAATTTAAAATGTATTTCGTACATGAATGACATTAGAAGTTTACTGAGTGCAGTGCCATTAACCACTGAACGAACACCGACAGACCCAAATGTCATCATTGTAGACGTGTTCGTGATGGAATTAGACTCTCAGTGCCGGGCTAAACGAACTGTCCATACTAAGGCCGTTTTCGTTCAGCGCTAGGAGATCGAGGTTCGACTGTACCGGGAACGTGAAACAATATACCTAACAATGTAACGCATATTAAATTTTTAATTTCTGCCGCTAATTTTGCTAAGATGCTAACACGTAAACTGATTATATATTTTTTTCTATTAGAAGTGGATCCATATTGTGAAGATAAAATGCCAAAAGAATGCATGAATCTTATCACGAGGGATAAGGAATACTGCAAAACCAAACCTGAATTTATGAAGAAAAACTGTGCCAGGACATGCGAATACTGCGGTATGAGAAATACAACAAACAAAGACAAAACAAAACAAAAACATAAATGCTATATTCAGTTTTGTTGTATTTGTGTGTACCTGAAGTTCCTAAGCAATCTACGGCGAGAGTTTTAGAGCATTTCTGTGCATTTCTCACTTCCCATGCCAAATATGGTCAAATAGCCACAAGGTCCTAAGATATTATGGTTAGAAACCTCCTTAACAGCAGTGTTCCCCTTAATCAGAACTGCTATCTGCAAACCGCTGCCTGATAAAATATTTCAGCTGCCTGGATGGCAAACTGTCTTGCAGGATTTTGTTACTGCATGTTGTTTACATGCCTATTACTTATTACTTTAAATGATTATAGATAGCTTGCTCATGGATCACTCCCAAACCTTCTCGACATTGCTTCGTGTAATCAGACTTTGTTTTCTGTCCTATTCTTTTCCTTTTTCTTTTTTTTCGTTGTTACATGTATTATTGCCAGATTGGGTACTCAACCCATTAACTGTTGCATTTTTTTAGGTTGCGGCGATCTTTTGGCAATATGTTCCGCACTTGTTGAAAATAACAAGGAGTACTGTGATTCCAATCGCTTGTTTATGAAAACAAACTGCCCCAAGTCCTGCGATTTCTGTAACGGTAAGAAGAAAAAGTCTATTGCATGAAACATGTCAACGATCTTTTAACAGACTAACAATCGGTATCGGGTTTCTTTCTTTTTATTTAGAATCCCATAACGTTTCAGAAAAAAGACAAGCAAACGGTACTTGAGTAATAACTAATGCTTCAGTTACTAACATAATTATTAATTACTAATATCAATTATAAAGTTGCAAAAATATACGATTAACCCTTGAAGCACTGTTAATTACTGCAATGTTTGCAGAAATTATGATAACATTCTAGAAAAACTAAAAATAGATCGTTAAAAGTTACTTGAAATGCTTAATTATGAGTTGGAAAAAGCAGTAGTTATCAGAAAGCAAAGAAAAACTTTTCATCCCGACCATTTTGGCTGTTTTTTAGTTTTCATTTCAGGATCATACTTAGCAGGGACACAGTCTGCATGTTAGTTAAGCGTTTAAGCGTCTTGTATCTTTGTTGACTTCATCCAGCCCCTTTGAATATATTTTTCTGAGATTGGACAATTCCATGCTCATTTCTCCTCAAAAAAGAGAGAAATAAACATTGAGAGATTTTTATTCGTTCAAAAGAAATCTTGAGAATATAATAAATAAACATTCTGTATCTATTTCTACCCGTCCATCCACATTTTAAAACTTTACTTAGGTTTCAATCTTACTATGGCATGTAGATTAAGTTTCGTACTCAGTCCAATGAAGTCATGTCAATTACGAATTTTGATTTTGTTATCATCTATGCAAAGATACCTGAATAATAGATGTTTATCGTGAAGCATTAACCACCCAGAAAAAACTTCCCAACGATAAAAAACACAATAATAATAATAATAATAATAACTATAATTGGCATTTACATAGCTCCCTTTCCCAAGCGCTAGTTACAAAGTTAAAATTAAAAGATGTCCTAAACGTATAAAAATCCTATTCTAATCACATTAAAACAAATAAAAACTAAGATATAAATTAAAATATAAAACACTATTAATATTATTTTCTTCTTATTTAGATCCCAATAGTATCAAACCACCGACATCGGAGGTAGTCGTCAGTGGTAAGAAAATAGTATATCATCCTAAACTTACTCCAAGTGCTGCTAACAAGGCCAATCGCGAAAATAAGTTAGAACTGTATTGCTACTCCCAAAATTTAGTCTATTTTGCAGGTTGTACAAGAAAAAAAAAGAATGTTATATCCTTTCGCATGAAACGTGTAAAGCTTCAATTTTTCCGCATAATTTAAATAACAAATTTTGAAGGTCCTTGCAATAGCACCTACACTAACTATATGAGTTACAAAATAAAGCCTAATTTTCTATTCTTGCAATTTTAGCTCACGCGATTTACTAGTAAGGATGCCAACATATTTATGCTCATTTACCAGTTGGTAGAATTGAATGTTGTATTGAATTCACTTTACACCAGGATCTGCAATTCAGAGGAAACATTCCAAGGTTTACAGAACGAATTTAAAATGAAATTCTTAGGCCTAGTTTATACGTCGAATTTCAGACGAAAATAATTCAGACGAATTTAATGCAAGGAATTAAATTCGTCTGAAGAGCGACGTTTAAAACCGTCTCCCATAATTTAATTCGTCCAGACGTTGTATCCGTCTGGAACAGACGGATACAACGACTGAAAAGCGTGTGAATTTAGACGTCGAATTTCAGACGCATCGAACCTAACGCATAAATTTCAAATACATTAATGTAATGTAGTATCTGTTGTGTGACGTAATAGCCCAATTTCGATATATTAAAATTCAACTTGAAACAAAAGACACCATTACGAGGCTTAGGGGAATGATAGTAGGGATTTGTATGGTTTATTCCCCTAAGCCTCGTAATGGTGTCTTTTGTTTCAAGTTGAATTTTAATATATCTAAATTGGGCAATTCAAGTGGCGGGAAACTGAGGAATACGTGACTTGATGACAGATCCTTTCAATTCACCTGTGCAGTAAGGCAGACCAAATTCCGCCATCCCCGATTTCTGTGAAAGCAAAGACAAATGCGAATATTTGAATACTGGACAGTTTCATAAGAACGCATTTAGAAACAGAGTATAATCGAGACTTGCAACAATAATCGTTGCCTGATCACAGCTAATGATATCATTTGATGAAGAAGTTGAAGCCTTTTCAATCTTTCCCTAATATATAAATCATGGAAACAACAATCCATTTCCTGAAGCGCGCCATGTTTTTTTTCCTGCTGTTCGATGGCAGTCACGGCTCACTAGTTTTTAAATTCGTCTGAATTTAATTCGTCGTCTAAATCGGAGCTATATAAATAATATCGACGTCTCACAGACGAAGTTGATGCGAATTAAATTCGTCTGAATTAAATTCGACGTATAAACTAGGCCTAAGTTCAATTGTTGTTGAATTTTACTTTATTTTTTTTTTATCACAGATTGTGTCGACAAGCGGAAGAGATGTAAATTGTTTGCTAGCTACAAGAACTACTGTTCATATCACAAAAGGTTTATGATGCGAAACTGTGCAAAAGCATGTCAGTTCTGCGAAAAGGTAAGATCGGCGGTCACATCACACTCAAGCGACTTTCAGTTACAATAAATTTCAATTTTTGATGAGTGGAATGTTCTTCATATTTCACTGAAACACGTTTAAAATGTCAGTTACCTGACCTCAGTTATTTCGCCCCAATACGTTGGTACTAACACAATTTGTGTGGGCTCCCTGTGGTACTACTTGGTTTCTTCTTTGGTTCCATGTCCGATTTAGTCACATTGGTATGTGCGAGTATTGTGGTTTTATCATCTTTATATGTGCTGCGCTACGAGACATAAGAATGCCACTATTTGTGACTAGTTTTATTTTCCTTTTGGCTAAAAGAAGTGTGAACTATTTCATAAGAAGTTATGTGCTTAAACGATATATCTGGGGTGGATCCGAGAATCTTTGAAGATTTTTCAGCTGTATAGCTGTTTAAAGAAACCATATTTCATGGCAGATGTGTAGCAGCTACTTGACATGACAAGAGTGTGCTGTCCAAACATGATATCATAGTCTATTTACGATGAACACAGTTGTGAGAACAAGACGCGACAACAGTTGTCCCTGTAGATCGACAATAGTGTCTTGTGTTAATAGCTTTATTTAAATCACATGATGCATTGCACATTTGCTTTATATAAGAACGCGAGAATGTTATCCAACACTTCACAGGGATACCTAGAGTTGAAGTAGGTGAATTTTGAACAAACACTACTGGGGTCTCAGTAGCCGATTATAAGATGTTCTGGCGTGCTTATATTGCTCTTTCCGTTCTGCTTTTCTCCACCGTGAAAACTTGTCAGTCGTGTCCGAAGGTATGCTCGTTTTGGCTACATTAACTGTGATTTGAAGAGCTACTAACTCAAACTGTAGTCTTTATTTGTACTTCCCTCAGATACAATACAGGTACCAGTTGACTGTTTTTCATTTTTGATCAGGACGTGTTTTATTCCGCCGTATTGAATGGAATGACCAGTGTCTAACGGGTGGTTCAGCGGACTTAAAGCAACAGGGCTTCCTTTATTATTTTTCAATTAAAGTAAAATAAGGAAGACAATAATGGATCCCAAACCATTAATAACACCAGATATAACGAATGTTCAGCACTTCTTTGGTCTCTGTCTTCTCAACTTGTTTAGGTTTTAAGCAAATATAAAAGATATTAACAAATTTTTACGCCTTTTAGTATAGCTTTTTACAACAGTCAAGAACTTCGTGAGCACAAGTCAACAATATGAAGCTTAAGACGTTTTTACTGTGTTTTTCTAGGAGTACAATTTTTCTATCAACACTGAATGGAATGGTGCCCCAATCAATCACGCGCCTATCACGTTTCAAATCAGTGCCCAGGACTCCCGTGCGGTTCGCATTACTGCTAGTGGACCTTTCTTTGACGACCCAGGTCCTCCACCATGTGCGGCCGGGAGTGCTTGTGATGGATTGTGGGATTATGAGGGTAAATACCACTACATTAACACGAAAACAGGGTCGGCGCGTTTGTTACAAGGCTTGGTGACATTTGTTCAAGAGAGTCGGAATGTACCATCCAATGCTATCCTCGTAATATAACGCCACTAATCATTCACGACTTTCTTATTCCCGTCTTCGTGTTCTTGAAAAAAACATCACAGTGTTATTTTCAGTAAAAGGAAAATAAGCGATAATAACACAACGTTTCGACGACTACATGTCGTCACTTTCAAATGGAAATTTATTAATTAAATGTATTACTCACATTTTCACACTTTGTTCTTTTATATTTCAACAACAAAATTTCTTTTTGAAAAGGACGACATGTAGTCGTCGAAACGTCGTGTTATTGTCGCTTACTTTTCTGTTAAAGTATTATTTTCGACCTGTTTCAGTACTAATGCCGTTTCAATGCGTCCTACTTTAGTTGCCGAAGTATTTTTCCTTGGAAAGAATGAGAAATATCTGGAGATTGAGTTAAGCCCGTAAGTCTTTTATTACTTCAAATATTTCACATTGTTACTTTCAGTGCAAACTACCTTATTTCTGCATACTATTCAGTTAGGTGATTTATTAAAGTGTATATGACAGTAATTTTTTTATTTGCTTGATCGAATCTACATGATGTTTTGATAAGAAAATGGAAAAAAAAATTTTCGATATCGATTTTTCTTCTCTGCGTTGTAGCCGTCTAAAAACGTGAAATTTCACTTCCGGTGTGTTACAAAAAGAGTGGAAATAGTCCGCTGTGACGTCAATACAGGAATGCCGGTGTCGAGGTTTCTCAGTTCCTCACATTTTTTGATGCGCCCTGAGGAAGAAACATGGTTCTATTAAGGTGTGTTGTCTATGGTTGTAGCAACACGCACCAAACAACGGAGGAACTGAGAAATCGCGACACTGGCGTTCTTGTATTGACGTCACAGCGGACTATTTCCAGTCTTTCTTCTTGCGCGGTTTTGTAACACACCGGAAGTGAAATTTCACGTTTTTAGACGGCCAAAAGCGGAGACGGAAAATCGATATCGAATTTTTTTTTCCATTTTCTTATAACAACATCATGTAGATTCGATCAAGCAAATAAAAAAATCACTGTCATATACACTTTAGATCGCTGTTAATGATCAAGAAACTTAATTAACAGAAATAACATACACACTGCGGTTATAAACATGACAAAACAACGCATGTTGTAAAAAACTTTGATTAATGACTTGACGTTTCGTATGATTCATTTTAAAGGCAAAACATTTTAAAGCACTCACGAAGGGTTGTCACGCATCAGCCATTGCAGATCATATGACTTCAACGGGCCACAACATTAAATGCGATCATTTTGAAATTTTAACAACTGGACGATCGGATATCCATTGTAGAATTAAGAAGACATTATTGATTAAGGATTTAAAACCAGCTTCAAATGAAAATGTGGGTAGTGAGAAACTTTTTCTTTACTAACCTTGTATATATGTTTATATTTTCGCAGACTTTAAGATGGGTCTGTATATTATCACTTTTTCACTATTGTCATTTCTTTTAAATTAGGTTCCAGTCTTTCTCCATAGCATTTAAATTTTATTGTATCCAACCGTCTGAAGATGTATGTTGAAGCATACGAAACGTCAAGTCATTAATCAAAGTTTTTTACAACATGCGTTGTTTTGTCGTGTTTATAACCGCAGTGTGTATTTTATTTCTGTTAAAGTTAAAATGGCCGAAGAATAAGAGTTTTAACGATAAACTTTATTAACTACAAAACAACAGCCGAGTTTTTTTAAGGAAGTCTAAATCTTAGCCAACGTCTCACTATTATTCCAACAACTTTGAACAAAAAATAACCATTGCTGGGCTAGGTAACCTAGGTAACCTAGGTAACCGTTAACCTTCATTTAGAAATCGATCTTGTAATGACGTAATGTCATTTTTCCCCGTAGTTGTCGACTTCTTGAAGCATTTCAACCAGAGCTTCAAAACGTACCCAGCTGCTATGATAAATATTTTTTCTTTTCGAATTCCATTATTAGGCACGGTCAACATTTACTCCTCTTGTTAAATGGAGTAAGAAAGCCGTTCCTGGTAAGTATGATTTTCAAATAATAGGATATAAGTAAGAACATACAGTGAGTAGAAACACGAAGAAAACGTTTTACATTCTTTGAGCGCAAATCAAAACTTTCTTATCATAATGATGTGAAGTACGAATTTCAGAAAACCCTGAAGAGGTTATCCCAAATATAAACAGTGAAGAGGTTATGAATTCATCTCATGCCTTTTGTGGCTTTGATGTCGTGAGTTTTAATATAAAGGGTCTGTTCGGTATACTTAGTTTGTTTAATTGATGTCTTATTTTTCTGTTTGTTCATGCGTTTGTTTCTCTGCGACATTGTGGAGGACCCATTTTTTTAGAATAGAAATCTTTGTCGACCAACTTTGTTAACTATAGTCTCTTTACCTCTTACCCCAGGATAAGGTGCCTATAAAATACACGGCAACAATTGACCGCGCAAGCAACACATGGAATGGTACTGCACAAATCCCTATCGACTACTTCCCGCCGGATGTGGAGAAAATCAATGCATATGCCATTCACGGGTCAGGGGTCAACCGGCGCTACCAGTCATTGTACCCTGCCTCGGCCAGTGTCAGCAATCCTGACTTGTGAGTTAAATTAATAATACTAAAACATAAAACAATGATGAAAATGTCCAGGCGCACCCAATTTTCTGCGCTGATTGCATGAAAAATGCTGACTGTAGAAGACCAGTTCTACCAATGGAAAAAAAAAAACAAACATTGACAAAAACTATTAAGACCTCTATAAAACGTCAAATGGCCGTTTTGATGGATGTTTTTTTATAAAACAAGAACAGTAACAAGTTTGGAAATCAACTTTGAGCTGTAACTTAACCGACGTTACTAATCGAACGTTCGATTAATCGAACTTAATCGATCCAGTCGATCCCAATCACGCGATTGGGTTCGATTGAGTTCGTTAATCGAACACAATCGAACTCTCACAAAAACTTTTGAGCAATCGAACGTTCGAGTGCGCTCGATTGAGTTTGATTAGTTCGATTGGGGAGTGATTGAAAAACAACGGTCGACGGCTTTGGATTCACGGTTAGATTGCACTCGACTCGGGCTCGACTGGAAATGGAGGCGAGAATAGTGGGTTTTAAATACGAGTCACAAGCGTATATATCCCCGAGAAAAACGAATAAATAAACTGAAAGGAAATTGCTTTTGTCAATTTTATTACTGAAGAACAGCTCACAAGTTATATCGCCTGCTGTCATTCCTTAGTCGCTTATATCTTCAGTTTCTTTTAAAGTGTTCTGTGCTCCAAATTGATTTAAAGTTCTCGTTAATTGCTTGGCTTTCATCCTTGTTTCTTATCAATTATTATCAGTCATTTATTTTATAGTGAGCTTCTGTAACTGTTCAGTGCGTAGCAACCCGCCACGATTAACTCTAGTTATTTGCGGGTTGCTACTATATTTTGTTTTATTATTTGAAAAATAAATCGTTGTTGTTGTTGTTGTTGTCATTTCCACTTGGATCTTTTGTGGAACATTTATCCCCCGCCAACACGCCAACGTCCCCTGGGATCGTTAAAGGGTTGTGTTCCATTGAGTTCGATTGGGTTCGATTAGTTCGGAAATCGAACGCAATCGAACTCTCTCACACAAATTTTTGGGTTCGATTGAGTTCGATTACCGAACAGTTCGATTAGTAACGTCGGGAACTTAGAACTAAAAAACGAACGAAGTGTGCAGTTGTTCATAATGTCATTGACTATATTAAAAAAAAAACAAGTGCACCCCATTTGTCGTTGCGCTAGAGCGTTTTACATAAACGTCCCCTATCTATTTATTTGTTTCTTTTGAGGGACGTTCTATTAGAAAAGGACATTAATTTGAGAGGCGTGTTTCTGGAGAGAAATAGGTTCAGCCCCCATAGTACGTTTGGCCAAACAAAAGGAATTTACATGATGTCACGAGCACTGCTTCGTAGTCCCTAGTCTAGTGTCATCTCGTCGTTAAAATCCACCGCAATTTTACTTAGATTTGAAGATCATACAGTAACCATACCACGTGACTTGTTTAAAGGCCCGTTTACACAGGCGAATTTTGTGGCGATTTTTACGGCGATTTTTGCGGCGATTCCAAATCGCGCGTGTAAACTAGCGGCGATTTCATGGCGATTTCGTGGCGATTTCTTGGCAATTTTATGACCTTTTTGCAGCGGTCATCGCAGAGCGCATGCGATATGTTAACACAAAGCACGACAGCACCATGTCCCCAATTGTGCTACTTTGTTGCGAATGAAAACGTAACATGTAACATGAATGGTTATATTGAAATAGACGTAGAGGCGACTCAAATAGCTGCAGTGTGTTTGGGTATCGGTACAGTTTTTCTTCGTCGCCGCCAAAAAAAAACGTCAACAGCGGAAAATTTGGGTTAAGCCAAAATTTGAATTTTCTTATCCAACCGCTTGTAGTCGGGTGAACATGTATTGAAGAGGCACTCTTTCTCTGCCCAACGGTTAATTATATACTCTTCTTCTAAAGCCGTCCAAGTTTTCTTGCTTCCTTTCTTTTTCGGAGACTTCGAAGGTGTGCAAACAGCGTCCGCCATGTTTGCGACAAAACACCCTTGTGGGGGAGGGGGGGTACGTCAAAGTAGGTTTTTGTCACCCTCCAGCGGAAAAATCGCCGGTAAATCGCGTCTAAATTCGAGCAAGTTCGAAATAGCGGCGATTTCGTGGCGACAAATCGCCACGAAATCGCCATGAAATCGCCGCTAGTTTACACGCACGATTTGGAATCGCCGCGTAAATCGCCGCAAAAATTACCTTAAAATCGCCACAAAAATCGCCTGTGTAAACGGGCCTTAAGAAGGAATTAGAATGGAAGTAAATATAGTAAAAAACATTTCATCAATTAACGTCTTTTTTGTTTTGTTTTGTTTTTAGCCATCGCCTGGAATTTTTCAAGCCGTTTGACTTCAAAGCCATGTTCACGTCATCATGGAATAAACCAAGGTCGGCTCTCTGGAAGAACAGCATTCGTAGAATAATGCGAGCACGATCCAGAATTTAATACTGCTAATGTCTTGTGCATTCAATAAATTCATAAAGCCTTAATGAGGATAAAATTTGTAGTTGTACGTTTTACTACCATGTAATATGATATTGTACTGGTAAATACGATGGATTACTCCAGTGCGTTTTTTTCTTTCCTTTATGCAGTGCAATTACGTAGATAATTAGTTGAATAATAAAAACTATGCAGTATGTGTGCCTATTACCGGCGTAAAAATAAATTGTTCAGTATATCTTATCGTTGTTATCGTTGGTAAGCCCAAATCGCCCGTCCATGTACTTTTTATCTCGTTAATGCGCTTGCGCGTAAACGAGATGTTGGATTCACTACGAAAAAGGGGCAAACGTTGTTAACAAAGGTTCTTTGTTTAGTTTTGTTAACATTTGTCCGGGGGGGTTACTTATTTCTTTTTTATAGAAGCTATATTAGGGCACCGAGGATATGGTTGGTTAAACAGGTTAGGATTTCAAGAAGTGCGTCACATACCGCCACTAAAATTTTTGAGGGCACCCCCGGACCTATTGTTAATTTCCCTAGGGTATTGAATTGTCATGAACTTGTTATGTCTTACGTTACGTTACCACAAAGGTATTACAGTTCTTAGAGCTATGACCTCACCACAAGGGTATTACAGTTCTTATTTACAGTGATTTGCGTGAGTTGCGCTTTGACATTTTCCGCGCTCGACGAAGCTAAGAAATTTCACCCTGTATCTTTGTCTGCTTTTTGAGGTTTATAGCTGACATTTTCCGCGCTCGACGAAGCTAAGAAATTTCACCTTGTATGTTTGTCCGCTTTCTGAGGTTTATACGCGGGTTTATAGCAGAGTTGTTTTACAAAGGTTTTAGAGCTATGACCTCATCGCCTGACAGATTGTTTCTTATCTTGGATTTATTGTTTTTGTGGTTTTAAGCACTTAAATAGAAAATTGATAGAAAATTCTAAAAATTGGCAGGAATGTTCTGCGATACCTTGTCTACTCGGGAAGATTAACCGCGAGGAGCGATTTTTGAAGTCGCTTAGGGAGTGACAAGTGGAAATGTCGTGAAAAGAAAAATTGTCAGGAATGTTCTGCGATACGTTGTGTACCCGGGATGACTAGCGAGTGACAACCGGAAATGTTCGTGAAAAGAAAAATTGTGAGGAATGTTCTGCGATACGTTGTGTACTCGGGATGACTAACCGTGAAGAGCAAAAGAGTTGGTTTTCCAGTTTGCTTAAAGTTAAGCGAGTCAGCTTAATTGAGTTAAACTCTCGTTAAATGTAAGCCACCAAAGCAGGTAGCTTAAGCGAGTCGGCAATTAATTTTAGACAATAAGAAGCAACTTGAGGACATTTATCTGACAAGGCTGTCAAATCGGAAATAAAACACGCGTTCTATTTTCATGCGTCGCTCGTAAAGGGGCCTAATTTGATTGTATTATACAATGGATTAGGCTCGATTACCAGCCGCTGTTCGGGAAACGAGCCCGCGCTCCTCCCCTCGGGGAGGCTAACAATGGATTTGCTTTTCTGCAAAATTAACGTTAATGTCCCTTTTCAGTAGTCATTGGAATACTGAATCATTCCTATTACGGTTTGATTATTAAAGAGAAATTTCAATTTTGAATGGTTATTAAATGTCGAGGTGTCATGATTATGCAATAGTATGCAAGAGAGGTGAGATTTGGCCGACTCAGCTAACTAAAAATGTTCCCGTTTGATTGTGCAAGAGTATGGATTTGGCTTTTGTCCCATTTTGGAACACTGAATCATTGCCATTACGGTTTGATTATGCAATAGTATGCAAAAGACGTAATAATTTTGCTGAATTAGTTAACAAACGTTTATCAAGCAAGCATTATAAGCGATTTCAGCGTGTTGATTTTTTGAGAGAAATATTGGCACTTTTTTGGAGCTAATTGAAAAGATAAACAAAAAGATAATGTATTATTTTAGTGGCAAGGAAAACGTTCTCCGCTTATAAAAAGAAGAGGAATATCAATAAGTCGGTGTGTTATTCTCATCACATTCAAATCCTGAAGCGGACAAGACAGATACCTTAGAGTGCTCAACGTAGCTATGATCGCATTGAAATCCTGACGCAAGAGAGTTGCCTTAGAGTGATAAACGTAGCTCAATTAGCAAAGAATATAGCAGACTTAAAGCAAGAAAATATATATTGAAATTCAGTTAACTACTATTTTTTCGGCGAATTGTCAGTTAACAAGAGGCTACACTGGTAGCCTATACTCATGCGCTTGTATAAGAAAGTTTAACGTTTTTTTTAACTGGGTCACGCTGTCGGAAATCGGTTCATTTCAATATTTTCATTCATTGATCTTATCAAGTGATTTAGTTTGACAAGTAGGAAATTACGTATATCAGTAAGGCTTTTAAATTTGCAAAGTTAAGATAAGGTTACTTTACAGGCCATGTGAATGACCAGAGTGAATGCGTTTTCGGCCGGGATCGGTGAACATTGTGACTAAGGATCTAGGGACTTTGTGATTAAATCATTCTTACTTGAGAATTGTCATGGACTTCTTGTGCCAAACAGAGGCGTTCGCGACAACGCACCCCTTCCCTCTCAACGAATTTTGCGTGACATAAGTCTTGTTTTGTTTACATAATACCAGATATCATTTATTACGACTGAATTTACGACTGAATTTGAACACGTTTTATAAGCATTTCTCCAAAGCTAGCGAGAACACAAAGAAAAAGTCAATCACAAAATTGATATCAACATAAATTCCCATCGGAAAATGAAATTTCTTTACCGGTAAAGTCCAAATGCCAGTGGGGTTGACTCGGCTATTTAAAAGCAGAAAAAACCTCCACCAACAGTGAATAGTGTGAGTTATAAGGAAACTACACCAATGCTATTGATTCAATTAAACGAGCCAATGAGAAAACGGAACATTCGATCCTTCCCAAGAGTACGAGAGCGGCAAACATTTCATGGACAACGGAATTATATCATATTATTCCGCGAGACATTTACTTATGAGCAATTGATGAGGTTCACCTAAAATGCGAAACTCGAGTCTTGCTTAAGAAAAACGTAAGAATTCACTAGCATCCGTGAGATTTTCACAACAGATCACTATATCTGTACAAGCCATGTCGGGATGCAATAACGCCATGATGAAACAACGGAGGTTCTTCACGCTCTAGGAAACACTACTCAAAAACAGCATAAAACAAGGAGCTAAACCATAACTGCAAGAGGTCATGATTCCAATAGAGACACGGCAGCTTCAGACTTTGATCTTAGACAATCACATCCGTGATAAATATTCACTTTCTCGCAAGCCTTGCACACCGCAGACTTAGACACTAAATCACGGGCTGAGAGATTGATTGATTCTAGCATATTCATAAGAAAAGCTGCGGCCGATCACTACTTATCTTGCAAAAAAAGTTAGCCAAAGAGGCTCTAACATAATATGCCAAGAGAACTAGCATAACGAAGGCATAGAGAAACAATAATTCTATAAATGGCTACACAGCATAAAAACTATCGTCGTTTAAGAGATTTATATCCCAAAGATCATCAAAGGGTCATACAATACATATCGAGCATGCTAAACTGAGACAAAAACCATAATTTCTCACCTGTCAAGATAGCTTCCAAAACCGTAATAAGGATCGTCAAGATGTCTGTTTGATACACTGGATCGTACACAGAGAGTATGGGAAGGAAAAAATCGAAACTCACTGATGCTTGTGTCCAATAAAACACGGTGTGTCCACTTACTTTGGAGTCTGCTTAATACAGGTTTTACTGTAATCAGAAATCTTACTCATTTAATCTAACACTGAAAAGGGCTCGTGTGGTCAACCCCGGGGTCAACCCGCGTTCGCGTGCTGGACAAAATTCTAAACAAAAAGACGAGACAAAATACACAGCATGTATCTCACTTGTCGCATTTCCCATTAGAAAAGGTAGCTCCATTCCAACTGAGCCTTTGTAACAGCTTTCCCGTCGATCTTCTCTAATCGGAACAACTTTAAATCAAACGCACCGAGTCCAAACTTTCCGCTTATTGTTCGATCAAATGTTTACAAGCTATGTCCATTGAATTGTGCTTTGTCATGTCAAACGGTATGCGACCTATGTGTCGTTCGAATGCCGATCCTTTGTCGTCATCTCGATAAAAACTCGGAATAACTTTGACCACGCCACTCGACACCATCACGGAGATCAAGGTCAACGCTCTACGACCCTGGTACCTTTCGCATATAATATCGGTTAATATGTCACCTGGTCACGCAGCGAGACAGGTAAATGTCACAAAATAGCTTTGCTGTTAGGAAAAAACTATGTTGCTTTTATTAACAACAACAATCGTTAATTTAGTATAATTAATAGAATGTCACTTAACTGTTAACTTTTCATTTATCAGTAAACTACTATATATTTGGAGTGAAACAAAAGAAACGGCAAACTGATCCTTACGGCAGAAAAATAGAAGCAGAAGCAAAAACAAATAAAATAAAATAAAAGTGGAATATAATAGTGCCCTATTATATTGGGCACTATTATATTCCACGTTTATTTTATTTTATTTGTTTTTGCTTCTGCTTCTATTTTTCTGCCGTAAGGATCAGTTTGCCGTTTCTTTTGTTTCACTTCAAGTACTAATACTGATCTAGGTCTGGAAACCCAGATCCGGCCATTCTCAGCGGTTTGTTGTAGTGATCGTGCATTCTATGTTTTTTTTTCTATATATTTGGGCAATTGTCAGTTAACTGTTAACCCCATTAGCACCCTCCTAAATGCACTGGTATTCTGAATTTCACTTTTGCCGGAACGCAATTGGCATTAAAAAACAAAACGAAAAAAACTCACGAGATAATAATGCCTTTTGTCACAACATTTCACCCACGACTGAAAAGCCTTAAACAAATACTGATGAAAAATGGAGTTTCGTTCAAAACCAACCATTCCTGAAAACTATTTACAAAACGCCGCCTATCATATCATACAAGACGTAAATCACTTAACGACATACTCATAACAGCCAAACTTTGAAAGCTAATATAAATGCATCGCAACCTCAAAACCACATAGCGGAGTCGGTGCGGTAGGCCTGTCATGAACCTCATTTCGATCTAAGGGAAACTAAAAAAGTGACCGCCAGGAGTGGTGTCCGCTCCAGACCCAATATTTTCTATATAAGTGCGCCCATAGCAGACGTGACCGAAAAATGACAATTGTTCACCATTTTCCCGCCATTTTTCACGTCAAAATATATAAAACAGCAGACTTGATACTTTAGCTAACTACAAAACTTTCTGTTTCATTATGCAAGAGTAGAAACAGCAAAATACCATAAATTTTGACTTTTGTTCTATTTTCGAATACTGCTGGAGAGTTGAAAAAGAAATGGCTGATGGCGCGATGTCTGCTAAACATAGCCCAAATTGTCCTGGCATGGGGACGGGCAGCTCTAGAGAAATGACATGTTGTTACGGTCTCCTTCCATTAGATTCGGCACATGTGAAGTTCAAAGTTTGAACCGGGCCTTACTTGAAAGAATATTAAAGATTCAGTCACCATTTGTTGTGTCAATTGATATTTTGATAATTAATATTAATACGTCACCTGCAGTGACCTTATATCTAATAAAACACCACATACTAATTTATAGGACTGTTTTTATCAGATATACAGTCACTGCACGTGACGTATTATCGATCACTTGATAGGTTTGTGGGCTTTTAATCGTTTTGAAATTGCGGCAACCTATTGTATTTGATTTAGAATTTTTTTTCTATTGTCAAATATCCCAACAGAAAATAGACAATGAATAACTGAAAATGCATTGTGCAAATTGACCCAACAACACATTTCCATCGTCAATTAGCTAGCAAGGCGGAAAAAGTCTTTTACTTTCACTTCACTAACATCAAAATTATTTACATTCACACTCGTGATTCTTTGTTACTCATAACTTTTATTGACTTGCACCAACACGAATTTTCAAACTTTCTCTCAATCTTCTCTATCCTGCCAAGAACCATATCCAGTTGACTACTGCGCCTCGCATTTTCTACGTAATGTCTGATTCTTCAACGCCATCTTTACCATATTCACTATCAAGATTTTTCTTTTTTTAACCTCACGTTCTAACGCATTAACGAGATGGCTTAAAGAGCCCTTTGATTACATTCCATTAATGCGTTTTAAAGTTTTAAGATGTTTCGATACAGTTTTCTGGAGACCATACCTTCCAAGTCAGGTCAACGTGAAATTTTCACTATTAAGTAAGGGATAAACACCGAGAGCGGAGGTATTAATCCATATACATGTATATGGATGTATATGGATTAATACCGACGTTCGAGGTGTTTATCTGACTTATTTCGTGATATTATTTATGAGGTATCTTTCATATAAATTCCTCCTCCAAGAGAACAAAAGCTGGCCAATTAGTCAATTCACATCTGCGTCAGATCGAATCGCCAACAATGAAAGAGATTTAATTGATGTGCGAGATTTCACAAGACTATGAGAAAATGCCGTTACGTGATACCTTGGGACTAGCCGTCGAAAAACAATGCTACATTCGTAATAATGCTTTACCCAACGGGTTTGAATAGCAGTTCACTCTGTTTAAAATATTCATTTGCACGCGTTGGTTGCAATGATGGAAGACTGTACGGAAAGCGATGAGGACATTTTTTTTTTGACGCAAAATAACTTTTCGCAAGATAGTTTACTCCCAAAATTTAGTATTGGTTCAGTTTTAGACGGGATACTAGATATAGATGAAATAGGAACTGAGCAGAACATCAACGTGGGACCGTCAGAGCAATCGAAAGGCACAAAAGTACACAGGCAGTTTTTTATTGTAGACGATGGCGAACTTGAAAAGAGGAAGGAATCTCGAATACCCCCCCCCCCCCCCCCCCCCCCCCGCCAAATACAAGAATAAACTCATCGTGGGCAGTCCGCGCTTGGTCTGAATGGGCAGAGGAACGGAACGAAATCATCTCAAGACAGGCGAAAGCGGAACTAGATATCGCAAAGTCTCTCCTGATTTCTCAAAGTCAATGACAATGAAGAACTTAATTATTGGTTCAGTAAATTGGTCGTAGAAGTTGGTAAACAAAAAGATCCAGGTAGTGTCCAGTAGTTGATTTATTATGTTGTATGAAATTAAGATATAAGCTCATCCAGAGGAACGATTTGATTCTGTGAAGTAGGCTCACTTAATAGCGTATGAAGTGGATTTAAAATTGAAAGTCGGGGGAGGGCAGTGATAAAGTAGCAGAAAAGAGCGGGGCCGATGAATTGAAATTATGACTATCAATGAGGGATTTATACAGATAAATCCCTCGTTTCAGGGATTTATCTGTATAAATCCCTCATTATATTCATAATTTCAATTCATTAGCCCTGCTCTTCCCTGCAACTTTATCAAGCCCTCCCCGGACTTTCAATTAGTTTACTAATCACCTGAGTTGTAAGTTAAATAAAGTTTCTTGAATAGCAAAAGAAAATGTGTGAATCACGAAATAACTAGTTTTGAATTGAAGTTTGGCTTAATAGAGGTTTAGCACGGCAGCCATGTTGCATGGCAGGAACAATAGATTATTTTTCCTATGGGAAAGAATGTTCTTTCTAATGCAAAACATTTTCATTGTTCCTGCCATGCAACATGGCTGCCGTGCAAAACCTCTATGCACGTGCGTTATTTTATAATGGTGCGGCACTTTTTAATTCTTAAGAGCGCCTGTCCGTAAAAATCAGACAAATTTGAAATTTTCTGGCAAGTAATAAAAATTCGATTTCTTTCATATTTTAAAGTTAGATAGATTAAGGTATAACAAAAATCACTTGATACTTTTTTCGGCCAAATATCTTTTTATTTAAAAGAAAAATTCAAAAAACTAAAGTCCGTTAAAATCGCCATTTGTGGTGGAAAATTATTGCACAACTTTGACAGCTTCGCTTGCAAAAACAAGTAACGCTACAGCATTTAAAACATGAAAATCATATTATGCAATCTTTAGTTATCTAGTAGAGTGATTTAGGGAATTATTTTGTTGTTCTTTGCTTGCAAAATAATTTTATTTCGAAGACATATATTTTACTTCTTTAAAAGTACCTCCTAAACAAAACAACTTTTCACCATGTGCTAAACCTTCAAATGGATTAAGTTTCTGTTAGTTAATTTGAATAAAGATGGTCTTAAGATTGCCGTAAACATTTCTTTGGGCAAATGATTCAGAGCGACGCGAGAGCATTTCAAAGTTAGTTAAATTAAGAGTTATTTGACCTTACGAGGTCAACAATCAATTTGCGGGTCACACAAACATTTCACTTTCCACCACATGTCTTAACACAAATAAGGTTAAAGTAGCCCATAGAAAAAATGTTTTGAAATTTTCTTACCTTATTTGTTGTAGAAGACTTATCCAGAGATCATTTTCTTGCATTTTTTTCACCGTTCATCGTATGTCCTTTAGTCTTGTTTACAACGTCCGATAAACGTCGGACGACAACTGGGTCAGCCAATTTTTGTTAAACTTTCGACACTTTTCAGTATCACGACATCTATTCAAAGGGCTAAGTACCTTTTGGAGCGTTCCTCGGTTTTGTAGTGCGCTAAAAGATTTGAAATGTTACTTTGAAGTACAAACAAAACATGTCGGACGTTTGCTTTCAGTCTTTTTTCGGTTATGTCACGCAATGCAGTTTTGTTTGCATTTAAGGGGGTAGGGGTGCGGATAAGGCAATTAAATTGAAACACTTTAGCAAGTAAAAAAACAATAACTGTTTAGAAATATATTTCAGCATCATTTAATTTTCTTCGTTAGTCAATATGTTCTGAAATATATTAATTGGTAGCAATAGTCTTTTGCGAGCAACGATTTTTAACTCCTCTCCCCAGTCTTGCTTTCCATATTGGATGCTTTTTTCTCGTTTCCTAAATTTACCTTCTTACCATACGAGTCGAGGTGCTCTACTTGATGGAGCTGCCCCTGAAAGATGGGTATACCAGGACTTCCTGTGGATAGCATCATGCATGTGATCTCTTTTTCACTATAAATTTCCAGTTGCGGATCCAGCTTGCTCATAAGGAGAGGGGGTGGGAGGGGGAGTGAAAATGGTCCTGAAAAAAAGTTCGGTCCCTCGAGTCCTTTTCTTCGCCAAAAAAGGAATGGAAAGGGGCCGCTTCCCTAGATCCGCGCCACTGAACTAAATTCGACAACTTTAGTTTACAACTACTTCCTTTACATTTCTAGTAAACAACGCTGCTCGACATAAAATAAGTTCGATCTCATCTCAGTCTCTCATCTTTGTGCGCGAAAGTTAAGGGACAATTTCCGTTCCACGCTTTCGATCGCGAATGTCATAACCACAAACTCCTCCAACAAAGGACTTAAACGAACAAGTGCCTTCCATTTTTGTGTAATACCTAGAACTGAACTCGAATCTTTGATGTACAAAAACATGCACTTTAGCGCCGCCTTCAAGTGAAGGCACTAGGTAATTAGCAAAACCAGGTAGTGTTTACTTTTTGTCAACTGCATTATTTAAACAGTATTTATTTTTCTTCTCGACAATTGGCGATACTGTATTAAACTTAGTAAGTTCTTCAATTTTTAGATATTCTCTCGTTATCAACTTTAAAATCTGAGCGGGTTTCTAATTATTTTGCTACTGCCAAAAAAATACTTAGGTTTACTTAGTTTGTACACCGACAAATGCAACAAATGGTTCTGAATTAAGGCATGACATGAATTTGAAGTAGGGCAGTGAGACTCCCCCCCCCCCTTCCTCTCTTTCCGGAGTAGAGCAATAGAGAATGAAAGCGCTTAAATGTGCTAAACGTGACTGAAAAGACTACTTATTTTTCTCCGCTGCAAGAGTTTCAGACATAAATTCGGTGTTTTCCAGCTCTTTAGCCCTACCCCTACCCCGCTAAAATGCCGAAGAACAGCTGCATTGCGTGACGACACAAATAACTGCCGTCACGATCACGGCTTAAATGTAAACGGCCCGACATGTTTGTTCATTCAGTACTTCTCAAGCAGTGATTAGATTTATCTATCCGTTAACTTCAAACCGAAGAACATTCGACAAATGCTATAGCCTTTAAATAAGACGCCTTAATGCTGAAATGTGTCGAAAGTTTAACAGAGGTTTGCGTGCGACCTTGCATGGCAGTCCGCGGTCGGCGTGATTTATACACAAAAATGGTCTCTGAATCTGTCTTCTACCGCAAATGAGGTAAGGAAATTTCAATGTTTTTCAATGTGGCTATTTTAATTTCAAAATGGGTTAACACAGAAGCAGAAGTTAGAATATTTGTGTGACCCGCAAATTGATTGTTGACCTCGCATAAAGGTCAAATAACTCTTAATTTTAACGAACTTTGAAATGCTCTCGCGTCGCTCTGAATCATTTGCCCAAGGAAATTTTTACGGCAATCTTGAGATCATCTTTATGAAAATTAACCACCAGAAACTTAATCCGTTTGAAGGTTTAGCACATGGTGAAAAATTGTTTTGTTTACGAAGTACTTTTAAAGAAGTAAAATATATATCTTCGAAATAAAATTATTTTGCACGCAAAGAACAACATAATAATTCCATAAATCACTCTTCTAGATAGCTAAAGATTGCAAAATACGATTTTCATGTTTTAAATGCCGTAGCGCTACTTGTTTTTGTAAGCGAGACTGTCAGAGTTGTGCAATAATTTTCCGCCTTAAATGGCGATTTTAACGGACTTTCGCTTTCTGTATTTTTCTTTAAAATAAAAAGATATTTGGCCGAAAAAGGTATCCAGTGATTTTTGTTATACCTTAGTCTATCTAACGTTAAAATATCAAAAGAATCCAATTTTATCACTTGCCGCGATATGTTTGATTTTTACAGACAGGCGCTCTTAAATTCTGATCCGTAGCAAGTGTTTTTATAGACAAAGATTTATAAATTTTTATCCGTAATTGTTTGTGTAAATTTTCTGTAATTTCTTATTTTAGCTTTATTTTACAGGGCCCACACTGATAACAGTTGCATAACTGAAGTGGCTACCCTGTTTAAATATTTGTTGTTGTTATTATTATTATTATTATTATATTATTATTATCATTGTTGTTGTTATTATTATTATTATTATTATTATTATATATATTCTGGTAAAATCGATATTGCCATGACGACGATAAACAAGAAACTTCGAAATCAGTTAATTAAAAGTAAAATTTTGCGCGTTTAAGATTTCGCATTGAAAATCCCACATAGACATCTTAAAATATAGTATATGACATATATATTTTGTAAGAATAAAAAAATTCTGTGTTTGATTTCAAATCAATCGCAATAACATTTCAAACCTTCCTATTTGTATACTGGTACTAAAAGGATTGAGAGATTGACACTGGTTTTGTGAAACTACTTCAAGATAGTATCAAAAAGTAGCTTGATGTTATGTTTACTCATGATGTAATTTTTATTTACTTTCTCTTTTGCGATCTTGAGATTTGCCTTTTTTCCTGACATCGCTCCATGCGCAATTTTTGGGGATTTTCGATTTTAATCGTTTTTGCAAAAATCTGAAATGCGTACTACATTCCTCCATCATTGAAACATTTCAATGTATACTCGTTGATGCAAATTTCTTTGCATCCGTTTTCTTTTGCGTTCAAAATGCCTGCTGTAAAAACGTTTTTAAAACGCAAAAGGCATTTATTGCTCAAAATAGTCCTGAAAAGGGAATCTGGAACGTCGTAAGAAGAGTAATAAGGTACAATCATGCTTGAATACAGATAATAATAAATGCATAGCACATCACAACGAAATGTATATTACTACATTGCGAGTAGTATATAGTGATTAGATTTAAGCTCCGCGAATGGATAGGTAAGGATAGGTAAATCATTAATATGCATTAGTGGATAGGTGGATTAGGTGCCTAGGTGATGACGTAGTTTGGGATAGGTAACTTATTAATATGTATTATCAACTGCCTATACCTTTTGTGTGGAGAATTGTGGAGAATTGTGGTGGTGGTGGTGGTGAAAACAATAGAATTGTGGTGGTGGTGGCGATGGTGGTGGTGGCGGAGAATTGTGGTGGTGGATTTGCAAAAACAGCCTCGAATAATAAATTTCTTGGATATTAAACGCGGCGTTATAGAAATATATCAGTTCCCGAAATCTTTACAATCCCCGTCCGAGTTCTAAAGTTTATTACTGCGGAGGAAATAATTGATCAGTAAAATAAAGACATTATTCAAACGATAAAACAAAGTGAATTTACTTGCACAGAGATGAACCAAACGTAAAATCGGTAAAGAGGAAACCTTTGCTTCCGAAAAAAGCCAACAAAGCTTAAGGCCTGCAATACAGCCTCATAGTGAATTCGCGCTACGTCCGTAAAGTAATTTCATTCTAATATTTTGTTCTTGATTCAGCCTTATCATTATTTTGTGGAGTACATGGATTTGAGTTGTTCCAAATAAAACAGCTTTTGTTGACATAATGATTTGATGTTACCTTAATGCGTTTTGTTATTATTAAATTTATTTGAACTTAATCAAAGTGGGGGTTTATTGTTTGAGTAACGCATGTAATTGGCTGTTTTGTTAAGTTTTCTGAGGTGCTAATTTTTCATGCAAATTTAGTTCAGTGTAAGTTCGCATAATTAAAAGTTTGAACATTGAAGCTACCGGAAAAGAAATTAAAACTTAAAGTGGGTGATGGCTGGGAAACTGAAAATCGATATAGAGACTAGCGATGAAGCGGCAATGAGAATGTTGCTGAAAATACGAATAAGAAGTGGTTTCTTTTACACTGTGCAATTTTTTTGCTTCTAAACTTGTATGCTTTGGAAACCTCTAATCAGTTTATTCAGCTATAATATCGGCCACAGCTTTGATGGTCTCGTGGAAAAGATATGTTGTTTTGATGTCTGAAAGGGATATCTGTGTCAGTTGTGTTTAGTTTTGAAGAGAGTTGGAATAGAGCGGGCAAGTTTGGGCCAGTCTATAGGTGGTTTGCACGTTACGTCATGGCGGCCATGTTGGAGCACACCAAACATGGCCGCCATGGCCTTTGTCATTTGTGTCCCACAGGACTGAAAGTCACGTGAGTGAAAACCATCTATTGTTTTGAAATGGGTGCGGAAGGAAATTATGTACATATCAATGATTTACCTAGGCACTATCCCTTGTCATTTATTAACACAAAAGTATAGGCAGTTGATAATACATATTAATAAGTTACCTATCCCAAACTACGTCATCACCTAGGCACCTAATCCACCTATCCACTAATGCATATTAATGATTTACCTATCCTTACCTATCCATTCGCGGGGCTTAAATCTAATCACCATATACTACTATTGCGCATCACTACTGCACAGCGATCTTATAGTATGCCCAAGCTTGGATATTTTGTCAACTGGAAAATCTAAATAATTTCGGGAATCGCTTGACATTTCTAAACGAACATCGAATACTCTCAAAAGGTTTGAAAGAGCCTTTCAGGGAAAATTTTGTGAAAATTTCTGACTGCCGAGGCATTTAGCCACAGCGTTTCTGGAATTCACACTATTTAATTTTCAAAGGGAAACAGCACAATCTACAGTTATCATTCGCGCTTTTCGGATTCTCGCTCCCTTGAGAGTTTTTTTCGGGGTATCGCCGTTCGCCATCAAAGGAACTTTATATGTAGTTTTTGTTGTTTATTGCCCGCCAGCGTAAGCCACGATTTTTCGCGCGATCGTAATTTACATGAAGTTTCGTATTACGATGCGCCCTGTGATTGGTTGGGTAATTGTATCCACCAAAAGATGTCAAAAAGGTCAAAAGGGGGCGGCTACTCAAAAAGGAAAACACTATAGCGCGGGCTTTGAGGGAGGGTCGGACACCTTATTGAGACTTATATAACGGAGTAACCGGTTAGCTTTCAGTTGATGTTAGGGGTAGCAGTTTACAGCTGTTTCGAGAAAGGTTGTCGGAAAAAGCGCAAAAGTGCACGGGACAATCCCGAAAAATAATATAGGATATGATCAATGAATTTTAGTAAGTCAAATAAATACATGAAACCCGCGATGCCTCGTCCGTACAGGGACTTAGATGGCGGGCCATTGGGATAAATGAGTTTTTAGGATAAAGCGTGAATGACTACCCAGAATACCTTTCTGGATTGTCGCGTGCACTTTTAGGCTTTTTTTCCGACAACCTTTCTCGAAACAGCTGTATATAGTTAAATTTAGGACTAAGCAACCCGAGATGTAAGCCTAAGCCTAGCTGAGGTCATAGGTTCAATCCTCAGTGGGGATTTTAGATTTTCTTTTTTACACTTAAAAATTTATTGAAAATAAAATTCTAAGTGTCGACATTCAACACTCCAAGTTGCGACCACTTTAGTCGCCATGGCGACTAGAATTTTGGAGCTGGCGACTAAATTTAAACCCAAGTCGCCAGTCCGGCGACTAAAATTTTGACTAATCGAAATTTTGAGCGACAATCATCCGAAGCCCGAGTAAAAAAAACAACAGAGAACGCTCTGACGCGTTACAAATTTTTTTAATTCACCTTGAAAAAATACTTGTTTTACGATTGAAACCAGCAGAAATTGAGTAAATGAAAACAAAACACTTCTATCCATAAAATATACCTGTGAGAAAGAACGGAGATTTATCTCTCGATCAGAATGAGACGAGCTGTGCTCGTTCCGCTTGACTGAACTTTAGCACGTGACAATGTTACCTTTG
This sequence comes from Dendrophyllia cribrosa, assembly GCA_024195265.1. NCBI lineage: Eukaryota > Metazoa > Cnidaria > Anthozoa > Scleractinia > Dendrophylliidae > Dendrophyllia > Dendrophyllia cribrosa. Next base: position 17,506,842 of record JAJLRJ010000004.1, read on the forward strand.
AGCGTGACTCTGTACACGCAATCTCGTAAATTTCCTCCAAGAATAAAAGGAACTGCGAAAGCTTGGAAAGTTCCACCGTTAATTGATCCATAATGAATTTCAGAAACATATCTTGTTACAGCGGACACAAAAATACTTCACATGAAAAAGCCAGCCGATTTTGACAACAAGGGATGTATAAATAAAGCGCGTGTGTCGAGGGGTGTTACTAAAACGAGTAACGCAGTAACGAGTAACGAGTAACGGAGTAACGGGAAAACGAGTAACGGCAAAAATATTCGAGGGGTAAATAAAATAAAACGAGTAACGGGAAAAAAAATAAAAGGTATAAAATAATAAGAATAAAATAATAATAAGAATAATAATAAAAATATTATTTTAATACGATCGTTTGAAAAATGTTTAGTAAATTTAAAAAATGCGAAAGAAAAAAGGCTTGGCGAGGAGGAATGGGCTTGTTGTTTTCGCGCCAAAATGTCACGTGTCAGGTCAATTTACAACATGGCGACAAAAGAACGAAAGAAAGGTGAGTACGACACTTTTCTCCTTTGTGTCAGTCTTTTCTCGGAGAAAACAGTAGTTTTGTTTGATCAGGGACTAGAATTGTGAAAGCGACAAACGATGGTTCGATCCGTTCGGTTAAATAGCGAGAAAACAAAGCAATCAAAGCACTTGTTACGAACAGCGAAACACTGCAATGTTGCTATTGTCCGAGTATTGAAGGATGAGTTGAGATTTCTTTTTGATGTTAGCATTATTCTTCCTTAAAAACAGGGCCTGGCGTAGAAGTGATCATATTAGACAGCTCCAGTTCTGAAGATGAAGGTAATGAAGGCGTTAATGTTTGTGAAATTCGAGGAACATGACCCTGCATGGATCGAAAATCAGATGGATTTGCTAAATATTATCAATGTTTCCCGTCCAGGTTCAAATCCAGCAAAGTCTTCCTCTGCCTCTAGATGGATTTGTGTTCGATGGCCCCGAATTCAACTCCTCTACTCTTTGTAAATAGCCAACTAGTCTTCCTCCTGTCAGTTGCGATTTTTAACAAGTTTCTGTTGATCTGGACCTTCGTTGTCTGTCTCTTCCTTGTCAGCAAAATTGGAAAAACCGCAAACATTGCTTCATTGCATTTGGGCAAAGGCACACCAACTTCTTACCACAAGTGGAAGCATTTCGCAGTTACCATCTGATGCCCAATCTGATGAGCAGTCCACTCTTACACCGAAGCGCTTCACTGTACACAGCGAATCCAAGCCAGATTCTCCAAATGTTGTGAGGCTATTTGCAGATGGGTCGATGGAGTGCCCTTGCATCATGTTCAAGTCAAGCTCAAAGATTTGCTCCCATTCGGTTGCTGTCGCTGAAAAGGAAAATGTCCTTGCCATTTATCTTGACTGGGTGCGCACATCAGAAAGTAATTGCAGCATCTATAACTTGTCCACTAAAAATATCAATGTCCGAGCTGCAGGCCAAAAAGGAGGCAAAGAGAGGAGAAAGAAATCTGGCACAAAGAACACTCCAACATACACGATTACAAATCGGGAGCAGCTGGCATTTGGTACAGGGCCGTCATCGCAGTTTCAGCCAAATGTTTCAAGGCTATCAGCAGGATCAAACTCGGCCACATCACAATTTCAGCCAAGAGAGTTTGGGCGGCCGTCACCAATGACTATGGGCTCGTCAGTTTTTCAGGGAAGTAGTCTAGCCACACAGTCAGTATCCATTTCCTGTGGTCCATCCTTTGCCACCGTCACACCACAACCACAGTTCAATCATCTGTATGCCACACCACAACCGCCTGTACAGCCAGTAAATGTGCGTCAGTCATGCCAATCGAGTCCATTCTACCAGTACAGACCACCACCATGGCAAAACTCCAAATTGTTCACTGTGATGAACATAAACGGGCGAATAAAAAAGTGTGTTGGATGCCGAAGGGAGTTTGCAGACCCCATGGGACCAGTTTTCACGGGTCTCGTTATTCAACATTTGGAACGTGATTTCTACCCGGATAAAGATGGCGCCCGCCGTATCAGCAGCGAACAAGCCCGCTACTACCATCCACAATTAAGTTGCATCCAGGCGAGGCATCCCGATTTTCACCCAAGATTGTTAAAACTTCATGCTGATCTTTTGATCGACAGTCTGCAAGCACAGCACCTGCTTCACCATCTGGGTATCCAGGTTGGCCCTTCAAATGGAAATTGACTAACATGAGGAACTTAATGTCTGATGACATTAGTATGAAGGTTTTTGAAACTTGTTTTTACCTAGTAAATGGATTTTGCGTCACCGTTGTTGATCTAGAGCTATTTATAATAATGTCTGCATTTAAATTTTTGTCAATATCCCGTCAGAGAAAAAAAGGGGGGATGCATGCAAAAATTAATTGTTAATGGCAGCCAAAAAGAGCTCACAAGGGTATTAGTGAGAATAAGAAATAATGACCGCAAAACATGGATTTGGGAAACAGGAAATTTGAGTTTATACTGAGTGACTGTACTTTATCTTCCTGTACATTGCTCAATCAAACAACTACGTTAACACAACTTTAAAAGAATCGTTGCATGCGCTACGCACATTTAGGAAACTTGTTATTGTCAGTTTTATAAGCAGCTAGCATTCACCTAGTTCAGTTGGACAGGGGGACAAGAATAGCCTCATTTTGTTATGTGACTGATTTTTTCACAATCGAGAAAACCCCACCACAACTGTATTTAAAAGAATTGAATGGGTCACATCACCAAGTTACAAAGGGGTGTTCTTTCGTTTATATTTAAATTTGCAAGCTTATTTATTGTTACGTTTTAAGATGTTTTCCTTTTACTATACTTGAATCGAAGCAACTCGCCAAATTTCGATTCTCCTGCATCTTGGTCCAATATGACTCAGGGAATTGAAAAAAAGAGATTTTGTTGCCTTGGAACCAAAGTAGTCTTTTGAAATCAGTGTGGAATGAGGAATGACGTATTCAAATAGATTAACTATCAACCTCAGCCAATAGTATTTCAGTGGACTAAGATACCGTGCTTTAGGATTTTCAGTATTCATATTCATTATGTTGGCAGTGTTAATAATTTCAAGTATTCATATTCTTTGTTGTTAAGTTTTGAATATTTTAGCCAGCAAACAGAAGCTTCAGTTCCTAGCTTTATAAGCAGACACTTATATTCCAGCAAAATCCAAAACATGGGGTGCACTGGGCTTGTCCATTTCAATTGTCCAAGATTATAGCGGCTAAATCATTTAAACTGGACAAGTTATTCACAGTTCCTTTCTAAAAATGTTATTTTGAGTTAGAAATGAGGAAAATACCAATTTTTTTTTTTGGTTTAACGAAATCACATAAAGTACTAGTTAGGGGCTGACAATTTAACTTTTGAGGGGGGGGGGGGGGGGGGGGGGTGATTTTTGGTGAGCAGGTTATTTTTTTCTGGCAACCTGGTGGGCAGGATACTTTTTTCCTCCGAAATGCACTACAGACTATTTTTTCCTTTGCAGCATTAATTTTTCTTGTATGCAGCAGTGCAAGAATTTTGTTCTACCTTTTTCCTGCTGCATTCAATTTTTTCCCACAACAAGCCCTTGCAGGAATTTGTTTTTCAAAATCCCCCCCTCAAAAGTTAAATGGTTGGCCCCTTACGTAAAACAATTTGGGTAAACAAATAGTTCAATAATTTTACCGCAAGGCAAAGGTGTTGCCTTCAGGTTTATGTTCCTCGCGTTGTGTTGTTGAGTGTTATTGCTTGTTTATGAGTAAAGGGGAAAACCCAGTATAACTGCCAACCTTAAGGCCTTATTAGCTGTCGCAACTCTAGAAGTGTTCACAGAGCAGCTATAATAACTTGTTTTTTGCTTTAATTTTGCAAGTAAGCCACACGATGTTTCTTTTTTATATATAAACTGGGTAATTTTCCCTTATCTAATGAAATTAATTTACTGCCTTTACTGGAAAAGTTTGTTTTGACTGCTAAGGTACCACCATACTTGAAAACAGGCCCTAAATATCATAAGTAGCTCATACGTTGTGGTTTTTATTAACCGAGAAGTGACTGTGTAACACCAGGCCTAATTTCTGTAATTTGTTTGATTTATGCACAGGTGGCGTTCTGTTTCATGTTTAGGCTAGCCTTTATTATTGTTAATGTTCGATAATGTTGACGATTATGCACGGTTTAATTTAACTATCCCGTTTACATAATCATAAGGACAAGAATAAATTTCGGTTACTCACTGTTGTGTCTCAGAAAATGTGGTTTTGTGGTCTCTGCATGCCAACGGCTCTTGTCATACGGGACTCCCCGGAGATACATTTACAATCATAACCTGCACCTACCTCCATGATCGTAGATGTATATATATGTATATAGTTCTGGAGATTAAAGCCGTGCGATGTTCCTAATAAGTTCGTAAGACCATAGACAATGGTCCGGACAAAGGTAAAATTACAGAATTACGACTTGTGAGCCCGAGGTTTAATGAGTCAGCAGTACAACAAATAGAGAAAAACACTTTGTGCAAACTGTCACATGCCGTCTTCGAAAAGCTCAAGCAAAATGCGCTATAAAACGGTAATGTCAATTTACTGCCCCTTTACTTAAATTTCTTAAATTTAACATTCTTATTATTTTATACCTTTTATTTTTTTTCTCGTTACTCGTTTTATTTTATTTACCCCTCGAATATTTTTGCCGTTACTCGTTTTCCCGTTACTCCGTTACTCGTTACTCGTTACTGCGTTACTCGTTTTAGTAACACCCGTGTGTCGAGTCTAGCCGTAATCGATTCTATAAATAAAACCGCAATAAAAATAAAAACAGCTACGCCGGTCCACAGCAAATAAATTTCACTTGTATGAACGAACCAGGATTTACCTTTTTACTGTTTTTCAAGATTTCTTCGATACAAAAAATCATGTCTTGGCGATTGCCTTCAAACGTGAAAGATTTTTTTGTATTCACTTCGCATAAAAATATGTAAATAACGCCAGGACATACGCATGATTTTAGTTTCATTTCTCGAAACATTGTTGAATAACCTATACCAGTTACACTAGTGTTTTGTTTTGTGAATTACGAATTATACTAGTAGTAATCATAGATTATAGTGCGTCTCCTTATCCCGTGGCACCTCGTTTTGACCTATTACCTCAGTTTCATGAATTAATTCAGCCACTGCTTAAAAGGGCTATGTCGACATCAAACATCAAACAAATTCATGCTATCGCCGTGGGATCGGGCAAAATCCTACCGTGCTGTGTACTCCGAAAGGTCTCAGATTTTTCCGACATTTAAATAGTATATTTGTCTTGATTTCATTTCGGTTATTTCTCCGATTCTGAAATCATACTCCTCAGTACATGTAACCGGAAATGAGAAATTTCTGAGAAAGCCTGAAAAAGTGCTCCCGTGATAAACTTCTTAAGTCACGCAACATTCAACGTGAATTTCGCAGGATTTTTCGGATAAAATTACAACTACCAGTTGCAAGTAAGACACAAGACTGTTGAATATAATTCCTTTATTAGCTAGACAAATTTTAGCCACAAAACTGCGAAATCTTTAGTCGCAAATGCGCCCGATACAGGCGCAATTTCGAGCAATGCGTTCGCCTGGCGCGGCCGGTCAGTGAATTATTGCCACAAGACATACAGCGAATTGCAACGTACCGTAGAACATCGCGAAGAACGACGTCGGTATTTAGGTGAAAGCTTTTCAAATCAGGCAGAGAACCACAGCAAAATCAAGATAACTTCTTGCTTAATTCCAAACAGACCCAACAACTTACTTGGTCCGGAGAAGAACCTTCGTCCAATTTTTCCACTGCGTACTTTTAGTAGGCATTGAAATATTGAGCCGCACGATTTCAAAATCGGGAAAATATCCGAAACTAAATCAAGACAAATAGATTATTCACATGTGACATTTCGGAACCCCAGCTCCCCAGGATGATGCCTGATTTCCACGCGCTGGGAATGCAGGATACTATTGTGACGTTTCAAGATGGCGCAGATTTGGTACCGACACTTTTTTCGATTCGTTCCGCCTAGACGACGCGCTAAGCATGCTGGATACTATTGTGACGTTTCAAAATGGCGCAGATTTGGTACCGACACTTTTCTCGATTCGTTCCGCCTTAAGCCGACAAGATTAGGAAGCGTCTCCTTCGTCGACGCAATTAAACAATCCTGACATTTCCGTGTTTTTGTTTAGTGGCTTTGATTCTTAATTTATATATCTTAAAATCCGATATTTTTGCGGGAAAAAATGGCCATTTTTCAAACAAATCTAGTGCTTCTTGCAAAATCCTATTCAGCTAAAAAGTACATCAATGCAAAGATAAGTTAACAGAGCACCAGCACATGACAGCAACAATGTTGCCAGGATGTCATGTTTTCTTGTTCGTTTTACAACATTTTGTTCATTGTTTAGTTTGTGAAAATACACCGCCATTTTGTCTTCAAACCATGTGGCTTCACGTGGGTAAATTGTTAGGTTTTCAAATAAATATGGAATTTAGTGTCCAGTTTTCCACAGCAATAATGTAGGCAAACATTTGGCCGCTGAAGGGTCACAAGTGTTAGAAAATTTGGTTTCCTGAACTGTCAGTAAAGGCATGACATTTCTTCAATCTTGACCATTGTTTTTGGTTGATATTACAACTAGTATGTACTGTAACTGTAATCTTGAAAATCTACGAAAGTCGAAGTTTATTGTAAAGGATTCATTGAAACTGAAGCTAATTATTAAGTTAGCCAATGATATATCAAGTTCATTATGATGAGCCGCTAATACGTTGTACAGTAATCAATCATTATAATGAAAAGATTTGATTTCACTTTAAAAATTGTTTGAGAGTTAAAAATGTTTAAGTGGTTTCATGAAAAGGTTATAATAAATACAGTATAAGGATATATTAATTATTAATTGAATAGTTAATTAATAATCGATTAATTAATTAATTGATTAATTAATTCTGGCGACTAAAATTTTTCACTGGCGACCAATTCTTAAGAGTCAGTGGCCAAATGGCCACCAAGAAAAAAAGTTAACTTGGAGTGTTGACATTACGTTATATAAGTCTCAAAAAGATGTCCGACCCTCACTCTACGCCTGTGCTATAGCCGAACCCACTCAAAAAGCCCACGAAACCGAGCAGGCGGTTTCTCACGGCTTCGCCGCTCGAAACTCGAAATTCGCGGCTTTGCCGCTCGCGAATTATCGCGCGCGCCAACAAAAAAACCGCCAGCTACGCAGGCTATAAATAATTGCAAATCAGCCTTGCTTTTTTTCGTTTATGTAATTTGAAAATGATGGTAATTGACCCAATAAATAAATTTATGAAATTATCAAAAAATCTGTATGTAAATTTACTGTTTCCGTTACGTTTTACTGCCTAGCATCTGCTCGCAGCATTATCATTACTAGTTCCATATTATTACATTATTACATTGCGCATCACTACTGCACAGGCGGTTAAGGTGATTCCATATTATTACATTGTGCATCACTACTGCACAGGCGGTTAGGGTGATTCCATATTACTACATTGCGCATCACTACTGCACAGGCGGTTAAGGTGATTCCAAATTATTACATTGCGCATCACTACTGCACAGGCGGTTAGGGTGATTCCATATTATTACATTGCGCATCACTATTGCACAGGCGGTTAAGGTGATTCCATATTATTACATTGCGCATCACTACTGCACAGGAGGTTAAGGTGATTCCATATTACTACATTGCGTATCACTACTGCACGTATCTTTTTTATTTCATATATTTGAAGAAATTACTGCTCGCCATTATATATCCAAATTTGAAGAAAATTCCATAAGTAGTTTTTTAATATTCTCGTGGAATCACTTTGTCAATCTAACATGACTGTTTTTAGCGTTTCACTGGGAACGTTTGTACCTAATTCTAGGCTGGGGTGTTACTTTCGAGGGAAAGGATGAGTGCATCTACTTGCTTTTAAACCTGACGTCGACTTGCATTCCCGATTGGCCGAAGCCTAATGTTATCGTACTTATAAGCATTGAAAAGACATGACTAATACTGTACGAAGGCAATATCGTGCGGAGACAAACCCAATACAGGGTTCGAAATTGACACTCATAAAATGCGAGTGGTTTTTGGAAGTTGTGAGTCTGAAAAATATCCTCTAGCAAACTTTTGCGACTAAGCATTTCTCTTATAAAAGTTGGAGGGGAAGTGTACACCGGTGCACACAGATTTTGATTTGCTCTTTGCGTTTTACAGGACACATGCTGCGAGTTAGTTCAAGTCTTTACGAAATTTTGTGCATCAGAGAAGCAGGATTTTAATTTTTAAAAGTCAAGGAAAATCAAAGCGGACTGTCCACAACCAATCAGGATGCTCGTTATTAAATTGTCTTCTTATGGTGTGGAAATGTTGTTAAAGACCAACACCACGAATTATGTTTTACACTTTAATACCGTAAAATTAATTCCCATTTTGACAAGCAATACACTATAGACCACCCAGTAGCTTGAATAAACACAAATAGTATTGTGACAATAAGTAACCCAATGTGGCCCGGGTTCGATCCTCGGACCCGGCGCCATATGTGGGTTGAGTTTGTTGTTGGTTCTCTCCTTGCTCCGAGAGGTTTTTCTCCGGGTACTCCGGTTTTCCCCTCTCCTCAAAAACCAACACTTCCAAATTCCAATTAGATCTGGAAAGTGTCCACAATTAGTACTCGCGTACTAAATATTTTGACACTTAAATAAATTGATTTGATTTGATTTTGATTTTTATATCACTTGATGAAGTGTACAATATACACGTGTTCTATTTATTTATTTTTATTTATTCTTGTCATTTATATACTTGTGCTTCTTAAAAACATGTTATAAATATCAGTTATTACTCTCAGAGCACATCTCCTTAATGCAATGACTGCTAACATATATATTAATATGTATAATGTTGCCTTTGACTAATAATAATATTGGCTAGTTAGTGTTCATTTTTATGCCCTCTTTTCCACAGGTGTCCATTCAAAAGCTGTAACCTTTTTTTCCTTGCCTGTTAGTTATCACTTATCACACAAAGACGAAGGCATGAACCATCCCAAGATATGTTGATAGAACTTCATCCCAATAATATATTGACGCTTTTTCTTCCACACCACTTGCATAAATAAGGCGCACCACGTTCCCCTCTTGTTACAGAGTGCCATTGCTGAACAAGAAGAACTGTATATTCTATCAGCAAGAGATGGATCAGTGTGGCCCGATAATGAAAATGACAAGTCAACTTGCACCTTTGAGGCCACTGGCTACCTTGATAGCACCAGGAGCCCCTGAGACGTAGCGAGAGTGTTTTCACTATCAGTCGCCACTACTATACAGGAAGAGTGCTAGAAACTGTCTTCGTCACTGCAGACGAGAAAAGCTTTGTGAAGAACTTCATTCCTGTAGTACCACCAGGAATATAGCTGACAAAGTACCTGGAAAAAATCGGGGGTGACAATTAAGGGCATTGTAGACTTTAGAAACCTGACTGGTTTTGTACAAGAACTGGAGTTGTAATTTTGTGCTACTGCACCTGCATGCATCTGTTCAGTTAGGTAGATACACGGCTGATATCAAAATGTGTTTAGCTTAATTTATCCTAAATGTTTGTGAAAGGGGGATGCACTAACTGGTTTATAGTGGTTCCTTTTCCCACCACGTTTTAGCAATAATTCTAGGGTAAGCAATGTGCTTCGTGCAGTTACATTAGTGTTAAATGGACTGCCAAGTGGTGCAGCTGTTCTTATAAGAACAGTGTGCTGACCCTGATATTAACAACTCACCATATTAGAGCTAGGATTTGTGCTACAGCGCAAACTGCTGTAAGTATTGTGCTTTTCACCTGAAATAAAAAAGATCACATCATTTACATCTAATTTCCAACACATAACAGTCACAGGTGATTTTCATGCAGGTTTTCTATATCTGGATTGAACTAATGTAAAGTACAAGTAAAAAATATGGTTTGTTATATATTTGAGGCATCATTGAGTGTGGGCAAAACAACAACCAGCATTTGTAAACAGTACATTACATGCTGTGACTATTTTGCGCACAAAGTTAGTATGAACCATACAGGCTTTCTGATGGGGTACAGAAAAATGTTGAACATTATGCAGCAAGAATTTCTCAGGACAGATTGTGCAGCAAAAGAGAGCTATTAAACTCCACACTTTTCTACACTTATGAAAGCCTGTTTATACAGTTTTCAGAAGAAACAGTAACTTTTTTCTGTCACCAAATGTTTGCCACCATAAAAATATGGCACTGAACAAAAATCTTCTAAAATTGATTTTTTTATGTCACTTTTGCTACAGCCAGGTAACAAGTTACTAGTGTCAGAAAAGCAAAAAAATGGAAGGGTCACCAACTGTTTCAAAGATATGTCTCCAATGTCTGTTAGTCTAAAATATTGCAAGTGCATCTCTAGAATGGAACGTTCTTTGCCAAATTTTATGAGTGGGTCTATAATCAACTGGTGATGACAGCATTTGCAAACCCTGACAGACAAAAGTTGGCAGAATTCAATGTTCCATGACCAGAAAAAACGGGAAAATTTTAAACTTAATTTCTACATTGATTTTTTTATTTTTTTTTCACAATCTGTTGAGAATTAGAAAACAAAATTATCTAGCAAAAAAAAAACAGTAGGGGTCACTGACCATCCAAACAAGTTAAATCTAAGCAAAGTTGACTCAACAACTGCCAGCCCTTTATGTGTTTAGATGTCTTCCTTTGTGTGCGCTCATGCATGACAAAGCATGGTTTTGCAATATGAATTGCGTGCGAAGTAAGGATGCTGCCCATAAACAATTAGCACGAAAGTCCTTAACCCTATTTAATATGCTTTCAAATGCCATCAAACTTTGTGACTTTTCCTAAAATTTATCTGGCAACAATTTCATGACATTTTATTGATCACGTGACTTGATGTTTCCATGGCAAAAAGATTTTGACAGCCATGTTTTTTTTATAATTTGCATATTTTGTACCTTTGAATGAAGAAAACAATGTATATTGGTATAATGTTTACACTGTTAAATCATTTTGCATTTAATTATTGGTTATTTATTGCCCCCCCCCCCCCCCCCCCCCCCCCCCCCTTCCAGGCTCAGGAACTCAAAAAAAGCCCAGGCAAAATAGGGTTAAAGTATAAAAATTGACCTGAAAACAACAGTGAGAAACTTCAGGTGTTGTCAAGATCATGTAGTACTAGATGAGGTACAAACCACTGACCATGTAAAAGAGTCATTCACATAATTTTCATGAGTCATGTTTTCTTTTCAACTGAAGTTTTCAACTGAAGTTTTATTAACTGAGAAGACTATCATTTAAAACTCATCACAAACTAATAACAACTTAGTTTTTTGTAATTAAATATTGTGTCTTTAAGCCTTGTGCGTTGCAGCTGCTCCTTGGAATTTGTCTTTGGCAACAGCCTTGGGTTAAGAAAGATGAGGTCTAAATTGAGTTTTAGCTGTAGTGCTAACCATGTTTTCATTTAGCCATATCTAGGCAATGCTTAACTGTACAATAACAATAATGGCAAGATAGACCTGCTCATGTCTGTCTGTCTGTCATCTAAATGCTTTCAAATACTGTTCATTACAACTCTAATTTGTGCCCTTGATAGTCAACTCAACTCTTAGATTGAACTGTAAAGCAACTTTTTGCACCCCCAAATTGTTGCTCTTCTTATCCAAATTTACTTTTTCCAAACCAATAACTTGAGTAAATTACTGAAACGTTCCAAACGATATTCTGTCTGCAACCCTTTTGTTAAAAGGAAACAACTCCAAGACATCAGCTTATGTTATTTGGGCTATCAGTATTTATCATGTTAACTTAAAGTGCACCTAAACCCCAATTTTTTTTCTTTTAATCAACTCAATGTACGTTGAAAAGTCGAATAGTGAAATATTTCTTGTTTTTAACGTCACGTTAGTGAGTTATAGAGATTTGAATTAACTAAATGCTAATTAGATGACGTCAAATGCAGACTCGTTTATTACACAACTACTTGTTTCCACCTCCAAGTAATATTCTTTTTACAAATCAATTGACTATAAACAGTTTTTATTAGTATTTCGTAAATTGATTATCCATAAGTTGTGAACTTCGTATTGTAAATTGAAGTAGAAATAATGGTAAAGTCTGCATTTGACGTCATCTAATTAGCATTTTGTAAATTCAAATCTCTATAACTCACTAACGCGATGTTAAAAACAAGAAATATTTCACTATTCGACTTTTCAATGTACATTGAGTTGATTAAAAGAAAAAAATTAGGGTTTACATGTAGGTGCACTTTAAGTAGGCAAGAAAAGGTTTTCAGCTACGTGCAGGCACGACATGCACTCATCATGCATTGACATTTTCCTATCAAAAAGTAACACATGCAGCTAACTGGAAATGAATAATACTGCATAAAATCATGTGAACTGGAAATAAATCATGCATAAAAGATTCCTTTTTATCTCGAAAGTTTGTTCAGTGACCTATCCTGATTTTCTGTATGCAAGCAGTATTCAGTTTTTCCTATCTTAAACAAGAGTTTGAGAAATAATTATCTGGTGGAATTTTTTTCTTATCTGACACGACCTTTGTGGAATAACTTGATTTCCACTAGATTCCACTTTAATCTGATTTACAGCAGGGCAGTCTTTAGATTTATTAAAAATGCTGCCTAGTGTTTGAATGGCAAAGAAAACATTAGGACCATGACTTGTTCAAACCTGTTAAAACACTGGGCAACATTTTTAAGAAAACAAAAGACCACTCCGCTGTAAATCAGATCAAAGGAATTGTTTACAAAGTTAATTGTAAGACATGTGATTTCACCTATGTCGGAGAAAGTAAGAGATCCTGGAATTCACAAGGTTTTTTATTATTTTTTTTTTATTAGTTATTTACCACCACACTTCATATGTAGCATTGTAGATTGAGATACATTATGATACTATAACTATGATTATAATATAGCACGATCCTATAGTTACAACACAATTCAAATTCATAAATACAAGCAGTTTAAATTAATAAATACAAACAAGGAAAAAAGCACAGAACACAAGCAGGATACAAGATCGAACAATGAAAGTGCAATTAGGCACCACACCGAAACAACAGATCATGACATTCAGTCAGACTACGTTGAAATTCTAGGAAGAAACCTGAACAATAGGCAAGAATGCCTTTCCCTGGAAGCTTTGCATTCCATTCAAGACTGCAACTCTGCAAACTAACAGGTTTATTTTATACCTTTAGCAGCATCCCTGGGCCCGGTTGTTCAAAAGCCGGTTAACGCTAACCCAGGATTAAAACTTAATCGAGGATTTACTGTAATTTCTCTTGTTAGAAATGTTTTCAAAAGCTGCTATTTTTAAGTTACATGTGAAGACAAGTCAAAGTCGAAACTAAAGGGCAAAGTTACTTTGGAAATATCTCCATTTCAATTATTTATTTAACTGGAATTAAATTTGATGCTAACCCTGGGTTAGCTTAACCGCCCTTTGAAAAACCCGGCCCTGGAGACCAGCAGCAAATAAGAACCGATTATGCATGCAGTGACACTGTTTCAAACTAACTCTGACGTCAAGGCAACAAATTTAAAATTTAGTCTCTTAAAAGTTTTTTATAAGATCATTTTAACATTTGTTTAGATCAGTTTCAAAACATTTTTTAAGTTAACACAATTATAGCTTATCTGTATATCACCAGGAGTAAATTTTACAGCCAAACAGTTGTCACACCAGACTTGTCTAAAGTCATGGTAATCATGACTCCAGCCCGTCCATGTTCAAGTATTTGGAGTCCTCGTCTAACCTTGATTGAGCCCTAAACCAGGTCTATCTCAGGCTTTATCTACATAATTATATATTGACACTAATAAAAATGTGTTGCCAGCAACAGCATTTTTCTGATTATATGGATTGTACTTACAATCATAGCCATGTATAGTGTAGCAAACATTGAACCAAAATAAGCAGCAGTGAAAGGAAGCCTCCCAAAGGAACATAAATGCTTAACATGATTAACTGGTCCCCACAGTAATGAAAAACTGAAACATATAACAGAATGAAATAATTTACATTCCCACTGTACCACTCTGTCACCACTGGACCACCTTGTCCCCATTGGACCAGAGGAGGTCACAATCAATTTTGACATGTGTATCCATCATCATCTTATTATCTGCATCATGAAGGTGATCAGCAAGGTGTCAATGGTTTAAACTTAGTACATTGTCTCTAAAACCATTTTGATAATAGTTATTCCCCAGAATTAATACATGGGCCGTGTCACGCAAAAAGGGCCCGGATGACATGGCAGATGATTTTGAGTAATTTGCATTTAAATCAGCTGCTCAAAATGGCAGAAGCCTTGCGGTATGTGCATTCAAGGCGCGATTTTTACGGTTTTTGTTTTTATTTCTGGAATTTTTTCACTTCCATCATATTATTTACTGGGATTGAAGTGGGCAAAAAATCTGAAAACTCAAAATCGAGAAAATATGTCGTCCGGTGCCCTTTTCGCGTAACGCAGCCCACATATCAGGCTACATTTTATCCACGTGACATAATATATTTTTATTTTATCACATTCAAAGAACGCAATCCTAATTTCGTGTTGGTTTTCCTGTGCTTTATATGCAGTAAAATTTGAGATTTTTTGCTGTCCAGTCTTGCAAATGGCCGCCCCTGTTGGTTTTTTTCATGGGCTCATTTCCGCCGGAAATTCCTTCGAACGCATCTCCATAATCTGTGATTACTGCTAGTATACTTTTTAACTTATTCATTTATTTAAGCATATTCACATTACCTTCCTATTGTAAATAAACTTCCCATTGTGTAAAGAAGCACAAATTTTCGTGCCTTTAACAGCATGAAAGGTGCTATGAAGCCAGCCTAAAGTGAATGCAAACCTGTGTTATTTTCTATTAAAAAATGGGAAAATAATAAATATACATGTGTAAAATAAATAAAATCACTACTAAGTCATGCAAGCTTGTTTGGTAGATTCTGCATGTACCGGTCACATATTACGTAAAACAAAAGGAACAAAGAACGACAATAATACAAATGCAAAACAAGACCAAAAATACAATGCCTCACAAACAATAGTAGACAATGAGTGGTTCATGGATACCAGTACATGCAGAAAGACCCGCTTGTTTACTATCACAGTGGAACCTGATATAATGAAATGCCAAGGGACCAGGAAAATGTGTTTACTATACCCTGAAACTGGAGTTCATTATACTGACTGGTCTGTTACTGTCTGTATGAAACAGAAAGATACAAAAAGTTCTAAAATGGGCTTATAGGAATCTGTGCTGATGGAGGAGGATAGGCATGAAAGAGAATGAGACGAGCCTGGAATGCCTGTGAACATTAATATTTTTTATAACAGATCCATTCTGCCCACTGTACACCACCTACACCGGTAACATGAACTTTGTTCACTGTTTGTGGTTTTAAAGTGCATATGAAGTAAAAAAAGAATTTCCATGGTTTGATAGTGCTTTACTTTCTTTATCTAAATTTGTGGGTTTCATCGAAAAGATCCTTCCCATTGTGAAATTATTCGGCTTGAAAGTTTTGAATTTTCCGCTAGAAAGTGTCTCTATCGAGCACGCGGCCAAAGCTATTGTATTACAAGGCTGTGACGTAGAAAATACTTCAACTCACAAGTATCATGGCGGCAAAGGAGAAGTCTTCGACCTCAGCGACTTTCTGTCTGTCTGACAGAGACTCTGTAGAAGACATAATTTCATCACAGTCTGACATTCTTTTGAAGAAATGGAACGAAACACACTGTGAGCATACAAAATAATGAATCTCAAGTATTTTCTACGTCATCAACACAATGGATATCGACAACTCGTTCCCAGTCTCCGGGACACTGATTTCTGCAAATTGTGCTACTTTGGACGGCAAAAAAAGAGGCCTTAAATTTTTTTCTGACAAATTTCTTTTATCGTTTCGAAATAAAGCCACAATAGCCTCCAAAAAAAGACAAAATAAAAAATTACTTCATATGCACTTTAAGTTGTTAATCAATATCCCTGAAGATCTTCCTGGAGGTAAGTAAAATTTGCATACATGTATTATAAAGCTTCCAGTGAAGAATGCCATGTTTATATTTTACATTTTTTGTGGAACATGATATAGAAATATTACTTTATTTGTATCACCTTGTCAACAGGGCAGAAATTTGTTCAAGTGGCAAGGTATTATGCCATTTATAATCCAGCAAATGAAACCCATCAATAGCTATTGCTATAACCTGTTACAATAGCTGTCTCTGCCAGTTGTAATTGAAGTTCTTTCAGACTTTCCATTTCCAAATACAAGACTCTCACATTAAATTAGACTGCCACCAGTCCCTTTCTGGAGAACAGATAGGGCAAGCTAAAATGTGAACTGGCGATGGACAAAAACAAGCTCTGCGATCAGGCTTTCTATTTGGTTTTCATACACAATTTCATCGTGGTAACCCCGAATTTTCAAAATATTAACTATTTGTCCCGCTAACCGGGTCAGCCCGATTACCGGACTCATACATTGTATAAAGCGCCCTTAAAATACAGTTCTTCTACAAACCACCTGAGGTCCTAACTGAAAACAACATCCAGCATGCCTTATCCACTAAGGTGCAGGATTGCAGAAAACTAGTTTAATGAGATAGACATTGAATAACAATACATCCCATTGTTTCATGCTTCGTTCTAAAAAATCATGACTGAATTTTCTGGAATCCTGCACCTCACTCGCTTTATCACAGGCTGGATCTTACCATAAGAAAACAGAAAACACCCATCAACAAGCACATGAAAAATCCTGTGATTCTTTGAGCTCGAGTCTGCAGCGAAACAAAAATAAGCTTAAATCAAATGCACGTAGTTAAAAGTTTACGTGTCAACATTAACGCACGCAACTGGGTCGATAAAAAGTGTCTAAAAAGCTAAATAATTTACCCGACACGTTTATTAAAATAATTGCCATTTCTCTTAATTTGTTTGGCACGATAAAACGAATTCAGCTTACTTGAAATAATTATTTTACTAAGATAAATGGAAAAAGAATAGTAAGCGTTATGGTTATTCTAAAACAGAGAAGTGACGTAGAAAATTATGGTCCAATGGCTGCTTACTAATGACGGTAAGATTGGGTCCTTCTCTCCTTTTGCAAACCAATTTCCCCAGCCATTTTGCGAGGAGGAAAGATTCGTATTTTGAGAGCTTTGATTACTTCGCGTGGAAGACGAGCCGACTTTTGAGGAAGATCCAAAAGAAGCAAAATCTTTTAGAGCTGAAATCTTGCTTTCCAAATCCATAGCAATCTCGTACCCAGAGTCCTCAGGCTTCTTGGTCAGCGGGGCCGTCGCCAGGAGAGACTCTGGGATAATGGAATTTTTATCCCAGAAAATCTGGGAATCCGGTTTTAGTACGCATGCCTACGCTCAGAAACGGAAGTCAGATTTCCCAGAAAGGCAGACATGGCAGGGAACAAGAAAGCCGGCAAGAAAGCTGAAGTAAATGTTTATGTAGCACAAGGTACTGGAATATTTCAAGAAACATGCCCCTAAAGTAATAAATTTCAGTGAATTTCTGAAAGAAAAAGTGAAAGATGGAGTGTCTGGCCCTTTCGGTAAGTGTTCGTCTTTGTAAAATAGCATTCTAAACACTGTCTAAGCAAGCAATTTCTTCGTCGTTGCATGATTTGGGTTAAGATCGTTAAAACAGAGCAACATCAAACCGCAAGCCGTATAAGAAGAGATGTTCTTGCCGTCCTTCCGACCGGTTTCGGGGACTCTCTGATATACCAGGTTCTGCCGGGAGTTTTTTACTTCATAACGGGAAATTGTACAAAGGATCGAGCAATTGTCTAATTAGTTGTGTCTCCATTAAACGCTCTCTTGAGAGATCAGATCTCTTAGCTATAAAACGAAAAAGGTGTGACCTGCTCCATGGTTCACTGACAGTCTGTGTGGGAGATTCCAGCGGGAGGTGAATGTGCTGCTTGATGAGGTTGCAAATTTCACGATTGGATTGACTATTATAATTTTAGAGTGATAAGAATGGGGTCAAATTTTTCAAATGACCGCCTCATTGGAAATTGAAAATAAGGAAGACCAAGGATGTCTAATTGATAAATACAAAGTGAATAAGGTGGGATCGCAAAAATAGTGACTAAGATAGGGTCTATAATAATATTGGGCTCAGAATAAGCTACAATGGGGAAGCAAAAGTTGACCCAAGTACCCCCCCCCCCCCCCCCCCCCCCCCCGCAAAAAAAAAAAAATGAAAAGTTTGCAGTGAATCAATTTATTGTTATATACTTGTTATTGTACTCAAACATGCTAGCCTTTGCATGATCTCACCAATGCTGCTGTTAAGTCATAGTGGTTTTCAATCAAGTGTCATAAAACCAAAACAAAAGTAATCACTCTGTTCATTGGCAACTGAGGCAGATGATCCAATTAACCAATCAGAACTTAAAGGGAAAGTATCACTGTGATTTTGACCTCTTTTGGTCAAAACCATGTTACAATACCCTTAATTATTTACAAAGTAATACTAAAACACCAAGACAAAAAAAAAACAATCCTTGAAAGTCAGAACAAATTATGGTCTGTTTTAGCTCATTTTGGAGATGAAAATGTTGGAACTTGAAAAAACAAATAGGCTAAGGGTTTTCAAGTTGCATTCATTTAAACCGGATGAGTCTGTCTGATGACTAGATATACTTATTGACAGTTTTGGTACATTTTGTGGTTCTTTATTGCAAAACTGGACCGACATTATTTTTCAATTTCTGTTAATACAAAAGCATTTTTTGATTTTTAACACGACACCAAATCCCTGTGACACTACCCCTTTTTTAAAGTGTAAATAAATGTCACCAGGACCAAGTAATTTGTATCCTGCATAGCAGGTGTCTGGTGAGGAGAACTGGGGACAGAGGGAAAGGGCGTCAGCAATAAAGACCCCCTTTTGTTCATTTAGACTGTGAATGCTGGTGGCTGCAAAATTCCGATTGGCTAATTTGCGCTGGGTAGTAAATTCTGTGTGAAGTCAGCCATGCATAAAAGCACTTGCTAGTTTCTGATTGGTGAACATATCGACAGTTGACATAATTCGATTACCAGGAAATCGGTGGGCATAATACAAATAGCCCGGTTCTTATAGCAGGCGTTCCTTCCCTTCTCCTGCCTCCTTTTTCGTGCCCCCTCCCTGTTTACGCTTGCCATGCAGGCTAGTAAATAATTTGTGGATACTTCTGGTAGCAAATCACAATTTGTTTGATTTCTAATTCTGATCGATTGTGGAAGTGGCAGAAATTTTCATTCTTTTACCGCAATCACAAGGCATAGTAGAAGTTGTAAGACCAGGAGAATGCCAATTAAATATCCTTTTGTCACTTTATTGAAAGTGCTTTAGGGGTTGCCTTTGCTTAATATTTAATGTTGATTATTTTGAGAAGGGTACTCTGGTTTAAAGTGACAGGAGTGTATGGTTTTTAGGATTTTTGGGGTATAAAATTCCACCTTGTACTTTTTCAGGTTGTAAGCTTTTGAAAGGAATATACTGCTCTTTCCAGTAATTAAACTGCAACCACAGTGACTGTTGTATAGATTTGAACATATATTCAAATTCTAGATATGTTTATATTTTATTTCCTTAATATTTATTTTTATTTCTTAATTTTACTTTAATTTATTTCAGTGTTAAAGGGTTTCCTGTGGGTACATGGAGTGCAGCATTGGCTGGTCGTGAAAATATTTGATTTTGCTGTGGTCTGATGTCTGTGTTGGCAGTGGATAACCTTTGACAATAATGTTGGTCAAGATTATTTTTGAAAGTCAAAATTGTCAAAGCTAGGTTATCCACAACTCATGCCCTTTCTGGACCTTCTTCCTCACGCAATCCACTAGACCGTCACCTAGGTCGTCCAGCATGTTGCGATGTGTAAGGCAAGATTTTGCCAAACCAACAGAACTGTATCTATCCATAATCAGATGTACTGCTATCAAATGTCTAAACAATAAAAAATTGTATTAGAGCAGTTTTCAATTGACTGTCGAAAGTAATTACACAATTGCTTTGGTTTTGCATTGCTACGCTTTGTGATTGGCTAAAAAATCTCGCGCCACTTTCTCGACCAATCAGAAGTAAAACCAAAACCAATCGTGACTTGCTCGCACGCGTTTTCCCGCGCTTGGCGCCCGCGACATGTAATTGCTTCGAGCTCTGATTGGTTCATTGGATTGTTTACGACTGCTGTGATTGGTCAGAGTAATTACTTTGGTTTTGGTTTTACGACACTCAATTGAAAACTGCTCTATTAAGTAATAAATGATTGTAGTTACATAATAAAACAGTATGCTATGTGAACTGTTATCATAAACAATACAGTGTAGATTAGGAATTTTGCATCTGAGAGGTCATCGTAACCTAATTTTTACTATGGGACCTGCAGCTTTAAAAAATTGAAATGAAACGAGCATATTATTTAATGAAATTTGTTAAAACTGCCCAAGTTTGAGATCCCTGACTTTTAATTTCTAGTAAGTGTAAATCCTAAATTTGGAGGGAGTCTATATATATACTGGGGCTTGATAAATACTTTTGCTTGTTTAATTCTACACAAAAAAACAGTTATCAGGTCGTGACCCACAGCTGCAAAGCGCCTAATATGAAATTGCAGTGTTGGATCTAGGAGGGGGGGGGGGGGGGGGGGGGGGGGGGGGGGTTGGGGCTCCCAGGCCAGCCCCTGCCCTCCCTATGTTTGGTAAACTTGCTATGCTTTGCTGGAATTGTCTTCACAGAATTTGACATTCACAGTGGAGCCTTCAAGAGCACCACCCCACCTTAGCTGAAGGTCTGGATACAAAAATGAATTGGCATAAATATTCAATTTATGTATAATGCTATTATTGAAATTATATTCCTACTAATTTAACCCTTTAAGCCCTAAGACTAGAGTGATCAACATCAAATTTCTCCTTGTATTATTAATGCCTTATCAATCAAAAAGGTCATGAGAATTAAGGACATGATCGCACAAGATAAGTTCTCTTGATATCCAAACAATTTCTCCCCACTACTTCTATAGGAAATGTATGGGACTAGAAATGGGAATTTAAATTTTGATGTTAAGGCTCAAAGGGTTAATGGATACAATATTATATTGGATTCAGTACATGTAAAAATTTTTTAGCAGTATATACATAACTGTTTGTTGTTAAACAAGACAAAATTGAAGACTATATAATAATTGGTCAACAAAAAAATATTCTTGTTTTCAATATTATTGGTATCTGGTAGTAATTTACCTTATTAGTGGACTGTGTGTCCAATTGCATGGATGAAAGAAATGATTTTTTGAACAAGACTGAGCTCCCTTCATTGGGTGATGCATAATTAACTTTAGGCCTATAACAGTGGCAATAAAATCAAGCAAGTCTGGAGCTCTTTCTTTAACCTCTTCAAGTACACTAATCCAAGTAAATTAAGTTCTCAAGGGATGATTTTGTATTTTGTCTGAGGACATACAAAACAGAGGGGCCATGTTTTCCATGCTTCCTCGCACACAGGTCACATCACTCAGTTCATCAATCTCTTCCAGGAAGTGGTATTTAACGCATGACTTTACACTAGTTAAACAGCATAACAGCTTTAGCAATCTCAGTGGGCATATTTGTCTCTCACGCCAGAGCTTCCAGATTTCTTCCTTCTGCAATGGTCTATTTGTATTTTCAGTTAGCTGGTGGAAAAAAATTCAGTTGTAAATCACCTGACCAACAGGAATTTTTATTAAAAACACTCTTTATAAAATGGATACCACTGAACACATGCAGTGCTGCACTAGGGTAAAGCCTGTGTAGTGAACTAGAGCATCCCTGCAGCCCATCAAGGTAGAAGTAGTTGACCACGATTATGCTTTAGAAACTGGCTTAAGCTCCACCCTTGTAGGTCACCATTGGCCCACACTGTGACTTATAAACATTATTAAGTGTGCATAATTCTAAGTTGTAAATCTTTAGTTTTTAAAGATACAGTACCTGGGACAGAGGTAGTTAAGTGGGGGTCCACATGAATGCCATTTTTCCACCACTTTTCACACATGGCTTTAATGGCGATATCTCGTTCACATTTCAAGCAATCCAAAAACTCTCTGCTCATCTCATGAATCTATGTTATGGGGTGTTTTGTAAATTTATGGGTGATTTTTGGGTATGTTTGGGAGGAAATAGTTTTTATCAAAGGATTGTAAAATTAAGAGAAATAAGAAATATTGAAGATTTAGTGAAGTTTTAAAATTATAATTTGTAGTTAATAGTTTATAGAGGGACACCAAGTTAGTCCACTAGCAACTTGCGGTGACCCTGTGTGGGTATCAACTGTCTGTTGGTGTTCCAAAAATTATTTTCTTTCTTCCATCCCTTCTTTAAACCTCTTAAAATTTCATTCAAATTCACATGTACCCCTGCCTTGACCTAACAAAGGACTTGGAGCAGAATGCATTTGCACGAGAACTTCAAACCTGTCAAAGACTCTAGATCCACAAAATAAATTCTATATATAGGTACAATCTAGAATTTTGTCAGTTATTTTTTAATTATTTTTTAAATTATTTTTCTTATATTTTATATGTATTTATTTATTTATTATATATAATTAGATATATCCCCCTATAGTTTTATATCCCTATGTTTTGCACTCCCCTGGTGCCAAACACCTGAGCAGGATCACACCAACCCTAATGCTAAACTTGGGTGACCAGCCTTGCTCTATCCCTACCAATTAAAAGTATACATGCAAGTCATTTACTTGACATATTTATTGTTAGATGTAAAAACATTTATATTGTTTTAATTTGATTTTAGGGATCTATGAGAATTTGGGCAATGAATTCCAAGCATCTGCACCTAATTGGAAACAATTTATTTTGGTTAAAAGAGGAAAATAATTAATATGTTATATAATTTAACAAATTTATTCACCTTGGACTTTCTCCAGGATTTCTCCACGGTTTCTTGGGTTGGCTAGTGCTTTCTTAGTACCACTGGCACAAATTTCATTTCTCTTTTGTACAATAGAACATGGCTGTATAGAAATGGCTGTATAGAAATGACATATAATAATTAACCAGTGGTTTAGCATTCTCAGATAATTTTACTATTAGTTATTTGAAAATAAAGGAGTATTCAAGACAGGCCGCTGCGGCTTGACATCGATAAGTATACTTTTAGAAAGTGTAATTTATTTTTAATTACCTCCATCTCCACGTCCAGGGAGATCCTCTGCCGGTGCGTTTACAGGCGTTGGGAGTTAATCGTCTGAAACTGCAGGGAGACTCCAGTTCTTGTTCTGTGTGTGCTTTCGAAAAACATCCCTTTCACGTCAGGTAATACGGAAGAAGAAACAGCTGTTTGAGAGGGTCTTCGATCTGCGATGGATGACTCTTCAACTCTAAACCTGAATACTTCTTTCGATCGATCCTCGCTATTTAATATAAGCTTAATTATTACAGATCTTGCAAAATAACAGGATCGTGGCATTTTGAGCTCGAAAGAACTCCAATGTCTTCTTTCTGTGCGTTAATATTTCCGTACTTTCGAACAGCTTCAGGTATCCTTCGCTTGTGGCTTTTTCACAAAACAGCTTAGGGATAGAATTTGTCCTTTTTTTCAATCAATTTTCCACAGCAGCGGCCAAAATGATCCATGGAAGCTCCTTGCAGTGTATGAGATGACATAAAAATGCCTAAATCTTGTTCCGTTTCAGTTGACTTCCGCTGTTAACCAGAACCAATCAGAAAAGTAGAAATGTTTCCAAGGCTTCCGGTTCATTCGACTTCCGTACTTTCATTGTTATTGTAAACAGCCAATGAAAAAATTTAAATTTATTCCATTATCCCAGAGTCTCTCCTGGCGACGGCCCCGCTGACCAAGAAGCCTGAGGACTCTGGGTACGAGATTGAATCCATAGTTACTCTTGGGTTTAATTCGCGGGCTCAAGTTCTCTGCATAAAGACGAGGGAAATCTGGGAACGACTCACGAGAGTATCCTTTATTATAGTGACTATAGTGTTTTTTCGAAAAACACTGAAAGGTACATGCAAGAATCTTGTTTGATAGGCGCGGCTCAAATATATTTTTACCCCTAAGAGGTACCAATTTTAAACAACACAAGACATATTCTGTCATATAATTTCGGCCCAATACCCTAAAAGGTACCGTGATAATTCTAACCATGGCCATTTTAGATTTCCGCACCCTGAGCGGCACCAATCTGCAGATTGTGACCCCTAAAAGGTACGACGAGCATCCCCGTCATTTTCATATCGGAGTACCCCCCCCCCCCCCTCCCCCAGGGAGTGCAGTCTCCTATTTCTATTTTTCCTCAGACTGATGCTCTCGTTCCTCACGGCTCGCGTCTTCGCGATTCGCGCGCATTTGACTATTGAACTAAAAAAAAAAAAAAAGTCTGCTCACAGTTTATTTCTGGCGTTGCTCTCAAATAAAGCCAGAAAAACAAACTTGCTACGTAAAAGCGGCAGCCTACTCAAAAACGCGAACAACGAGCGCAGAGCGTGAGGTACGCAAGAGAGCGGAAGCGGAAAAGAGAGACGTCAAGGTCAAGACGCGACGTGTTCACGTCATAACCTGCGATCAGGTCCAATTTTAGCAGCACTCTTATGTCCTCTTATGATATGTGGTCGTTCGCAATTTGCCGACATTATCCATTTTATACAGTTTTGCCGACATTATCCGGTCCGCAGAGCTTGATCGCAGGTTATGACGTCATGGTCAATACGTCAATACGTCAAGGTCTTTAAAACACTAAATAACCTGCAGTCCGATATTTTTGACAAATTCAAGGAAATCGAAGCGTTACAATTTAAATTTGAGTATCGATTGTATAAATTGGCTTTTAGAACTAACAAAAAGAGCACCTGATCGCAGGTTATTGAAGATCTTGACCCCGGCCTTGACCGGCAGTCCGTTAGCTCTTCACATGAATCGTTTAGCACTTCTAATTTATTTATTTATTACAATTCATGGCTAAAATAGAATAAATTACATTACAAAAAAAAAAAAATTGTAGACTAGTAGTTTGGATTGGATTAGGCAAGCTCCCTCGATTTCCTTGCGGTCATTTAGCTACGTATTCCTCTGCATTTGGAGTCTAGAGGATTTTACGGCTATACCGTGTGCCGCTTATAAGCCTTGGTCTTACACAACTTCGTAAGGGTTTTTTGGCTGGCAAGCAAAAAATATTGTGATAAGGTATTTTTTTTTTTCATTACGTTAGTGTAAATTTTTGTAAAAAATTGCTGTTAAGAAACTGTGGAGGAGGAGGTAACCTGAATAATGTTCTGTTACCAAACTTATTACTTAGTCCGTGGTGCTAGTTTCTGCGTTCTTCCCAGAGCGGCCTGTATCTCTCTCAATTCTCTCCACTCTTTGAGCGCGCCATAAATCCTTCCTTCTTCTCCCTTTCTCGCGCCTGCCGCAGGCTATGTGTTGTCCACTCCAGTTTGCTCCCGATTTCTCACTCAACAACACTAACAGCGGGGACAAAATAGCATTATTTCAGCTATTTTCTGAAAACAACTGTCAAGTATCCGTACGCCGTGACCGGGGTCACCGTACGAATCAGCTCGTATTTCACGTTTCTCGTCCACTTGTTTCAAATAAATTAGACTTGCTGGTCTAGCCTATCCCAGGCGTTCAGAGAGCTAGTGGGGAGCGAGGGATAGGCGGCGCTCGAAGGAGAAATAGTGCAGTCTCGACTCGTCTCCCCGCCCTCCTCTAGGCTGCGTACGCCTGCCACGCAGGCTACCCCTCACGCGCCGGTTTTTAGCTGCTCCCCGGCACCAGGCTTTGCTGGTCTGACGTCAGAAGCAAGTAACCGAAGGGAAGATGTGCAGGAAACATCGAAAACATGCGGATATCCTATCGAGTACAAGTGTTTTATTTCCTCTTTTCTGATTTCTTTCTTCGTTTCTTATCAATCTGCGAAAGAGACAATTTACACTGAATTGAAGCTGACGACATGGTTTTAATTGGATAAGTTGAATGAATGAGGCTGCGCTTCTCAACATGCAGGTTATTGTGGATATATTAAATGCAAAGAGGATTGTGGTGGATGTAAGTTCTTTGGATACCGTGGAAACGCTAAAGAAAAAGATCTCAGAAGCTACTGGTCTTCTACCTTGCTTTCAAACTCTTCATGTTTCACAAAATGGGACAAAGGTGGAAGCCAAAGATGACAGTCGCATATATTTGGGAGACTTGATAAAAGATAAAGCAATCATCAATTTGTCCTACAAAAAGAATAAGTCGACAACTTGCTATTATATCAATGTAGTGGCAGAATCTGGGAAAGTTTTAACTGTCACTCCGGAAGGAGGAAATTCTGCAAGCATCAATGATTTGAGAAGGCAACTGTCTGTAATGCTGAGTCTGCCCGCCGAAAGTTTGTTTCTTCGTGTGGTTGAACTTTCACGTTTTGTGAATAAGGGGCTAGCGACATTGTTCAATACTTTGGAGGATTTTTGTGTGAGCAGTGGCTCTGTTTTGTACGTGCAGATTCATCCATGGAATAAGAAGTGAGTTTAATTTAATAAATTATAAGGACTTATACCAGAGAGTACGTGCCACATTAAATGCAAATTAAGAAATGTGATTTTTGTAATGTTTTTTAAAATCAGACCACACATACATCGTAATTTTGCAATTTTGTCTTGGACAGAAGAAACATCGATACTACCAGAAAGAAAATCTTAAAATTAGCAGGACCGTAAAATTTGAGCGTTACATCTTGCTTAGATGCAAAGATATACATGTATATGTTGTAGTTAATTTTTTATCTCAGGTAATTTTTATTTTTCCATTGTTTTTGGGTATGGTAATATATGCTAATGAATTTGAAACAAAGTAAAAACAAAAATTACCTGAAATTAAAAATTAACTACAACATATACATGCTAAATTTTTACAGGTATCATATTAGTCATTTTGTGCCGCCATAAACATGTCGACACATTCACTGACCCCGCTCAGCCCCGCTACATCTCCGCTTCTAGGCAAGTTATAAGCTCAGATTTACAAGATTTTTTAATTCATAGGTGCTCTTTCTAGCATCATCGATGGTTTATTTCTCCAAGCCGAAATAAAAAATTAGAAAACTACGACGTGCTCTATTGATAAGCTTTATTTTAAAAATTAAGTGACATAAATTTATTATACTCCATTCACACCAACGCTTAAACATGTTTAAATGTTGTTTAGTTTAAAACAGGTTTAGAAAACTACCTCCTAACCTCCCGTAATATTTGGAGTGAAATCTTTACTAAAAGAAATTTTATTGACTTTATTACCATTCCAGGTAGTTTGAGTCATGCCCATATACAAGCTTTTAGCCAACAGGGTGTCCAGGCGTCCTGTGGACGCCCACTTTGTGAAGAAATTCATGAAAATTGCACCTACTCCTTTATAATGTTATAGACCACTTTCATAATGGCGGCCGATTTATTTATTCTTTTATATGTATGTTAATTAGCCTCACTGGCCTCAGTAACATGTGCAAAATTCAAAAGAATTTTTACTCTAAAATGAGGCCAGTAAGGCTAATTAACATACATATAAAAGAATAAATAAATCGGCCACCATTATGAAAGTGGTCTATGATGGGAAATATCTTCAGGACGCCCACTATTGAAATTCTGGCTAAAAGCCTGGTCATATACATTTCAAAATGTTCAAGATATAGGCTAAAAACGTAGTTAAACTAAACAACATTTAAACTTGTTTAACCGTTGGTGTGAACGGGGCAATAGTTTTATAATTAAATTATATAGGCTAAGAATTAGGTGTCTCAGGCCCGGTTCAAACGTCGAACTTTACATGTGCCTGAACCTAATACCTATTTAGGTCGACCCAAACTATTAAGTTCAACTGTTGATTCAGATGGTCGAACTTTACATGTGCCGAAACTAATTCGTGACGAAAAGAAATATCATCCTTACTGCTTAAAATAGTGAAATAAACCGAAAAAAGTAAAATTCACCAAGCCTGGAAATTCAAGTTTTGATTTAAGTGTGCTTTGTTTTCAGCCCGTTTGCCTGGACTGAAATTTCCAGCTTGGTTTGAAAAACTGGGCTGGAAATTTCAGCCCGGGCTGAAACATTTTTCATGTAATCGCAAACGTCGTTCGATGAAGATTTGTTCAAGAAATCAGGCTGAAATCTCAGCCCACCTAACCGGGCTGAAATTCGCCATGTAATCAGCCCCTAAGAGAAGTTATTGAGTGTTTATAATTTATTTGATTATTCCTGCTCTAAAATTTCCATTTACTCCAGTCAAGAAAAACTCTCCATTTGCATTAATTTTAATATTAATATTCCATTTCACTGCTACATGTACAACTCATTGCAGTTGCCTTATGCCTTATCACTGAATCCCTAGGGAGTTTTCCCAGCCTTTTTAACTTCTGAATATGCAAAGTGTTCAACATGTTTTATAATTCAACACATTGATGGCCTGCACTGCCCAAATATGGTCAAAGCTCTCAATATCGGTAGCTCTACATGTACATGACATATATCCAGCGATGGTGGTAAATTTTGCATTTTGAAGGAAAGTGAAAATGACCGCTGCCTGCAATTTCATATCTTTGGAGAAAAAATGGTGTCAACTATTAGATAAAAATCAAAGGGCTCTAAGAGCCATCTTGTGAATTTTTAATTTTATTTGTTCTTGATGTTTTGTAATTAAATTTTAAGCTTTTGATAATCCTTAAAATTAACCATTGTTTAAGCCAACAAGGAAGTAAACTGACAAAAAATCCCTTGTAATCCACAGTTAACACTTATAAGTACGGGCGAGGAGGGTGGAAGGGGTCATTTTCAGTATTAAATTCGTTAGCAGACACACATGAGAATCCATGCTTTGGTGCTTCATGCCTTTGTAAGCAGCAGGCAGCAGTTTAAGCGAATAAGCCTAAACAAAGAGCAAAACAAAAAACAGTAAAATGATAAATGTTAATTTGTCATTTGTAATTCCATTTGCAGTTTAAAAATAAGCATATTTAGTTTATATATAAGCATATGGATTCTTTATGATCCAGCCCGTGAGACCAAGCGCTTTCTCTGGGACTGGACCAGGAAATACACAAGTGATTTGAATCATTAAATTTC
Source organism: Dendrophyllia cribrosa (assembly GCA_024195265.1). NCBI lineage: Eukaryota > Metazoa > Cnidaria > Anthozoa > Scleractinia > Dendrophylliidae > Dendrophyllia > Dendrophyllia cribrosa. The sequence continues at coordinate 17,536,101 of JAJLRJ010000004.1, forward strand.
AATATTTAAACAATGTTTATGTTAAAATAAGTGTACAGTCGAACCCTCACCTATTAAGCAAGTTGTTGTGGTGTCCCTGCCAAGTCTGGCGACGTTAATAAAATAAAATAAAATAGGCAGCCACCCTCTTTAAAGCAGCTAGTTTTTGACGAATGTGTTGCGTGATCAGAACAAAGTTTCAATTATTAAAGCTGAGGTAAGCTGCTTAGCAATTGACTATAACAAAGTTCAAGGCTAACTTACACTTCTAGTAAAGCCTCCAGTCACACTTTAGATCAAGAGGTTGAAACCCACAGTTATTATACTCTAATCACCATGAAACGAGTATAAAATATTTTGTAATAAATCTTCAATAAACACAACACACAGTTCCAGGGGCGAGCATCTCGTTTATTGATGTCCTAGAGCACACACAGGTTACAATGTTACCAGATGTACACAATCCTATAGGTTACATCAAAGTTTGCACGCAAAAGAAAAGAGCAACTACAAGAAAAGCTTCCGAACGGTTACAGCGTAACTTACAATCCCTTAACTAGCCAAACGAAAGCAACAGGATTGCTTAACCGCTTAAATCATTACACTTCATTTAAAGATGTACATTGTTCTACAGGTTACATCAAAATTTACACACAAAAGTAAAAATAAAAAGCAAGTATAAAGAGATGCCTTCGAATGGTTTCTGCATAACTTACAATCTCTTAAATAGCCAAGCTAATCCCACAGGATTCTAAACAACTTGAATCATTAACACTTCATCTTATGCATACTGTACATTCCTTGCATGTGCACCACATGCTACATACTTTGGTTAACATGCCGAAACATTACAAAATACATTTATACTCTAATCACCATGAAACGAGTATAAAATATTTTGTAATAAATCTTCAATAAACACATCACACAGTTCCAGGGGCGAGCATCTCGTTTATTGATGCTCGCGTTCGAAAATAAAGAAAGAGTATACTATAGAAGCTAAATCAATGTTTAAGAGCCCAAACTCTTAATAACATTAATCTCTACAAACGTGTTATACAAAATTTAACAACACAGCAAGGCAAAGCAGCTAGTTCATTAAAGCAAAGAAATGCAGCATAAGCGGTAACACAAATAGCCGCTAAACGCAAATCTGGGAGACTGGCGGAAGGGCCTGCAAATTTGATACACAATTCGTTCATCATAACAGGAGTAACAGGTCTTGTTTGGAAACAGGTTTTGCCAGCCTCCTCTTCCCTGCCTCCAGGATATTTCTAACTAAACTAGAATTACAAGGCGTGGGAAACCTGTACAAATTGTGTGCTCAATTAATACCATAACAGGCAGACTCTAATGCAGAAAATGAACAATTACTCTGAAGTAAAATTTTTTAATAAAAAGCAACTGAAAACATTTCCACCTTGTAAACATGCGGAGAGAAAAAATGGGGCATGCATTATGCAAACATAAACTTTCGCTCACTAATAGCAGTGATACAAAGTCGAATAATTTCATACCAACAAAAGGCCAGTGCCTTATGTTGCTAGATGTCAAGACAAAAATTAGCGATCAAATAGCTCCATCGAGCAATAGAAAAGGCACCGGTGTGCTAAAAATCTCAGTTCCAAAAATAGCACTCTTATTGGGCCCATGCAGGAACACATCTTTACCGCTCTCCACGAAGAGATAATCGATCACAAATGAATTAAAGGATCTCTGAGAATCCACCAAAAAAGGCCATAAAGGTGCGGATGGCCAATAAGGTATCACTAACATACCTTTACATTGACAAAAACAGACATAGCGAATAACCCTGGTCACCAATGTGACAGGAGAGACTAACCAGCAGAACTCTAGAGTCCAGCTTAAAGCAAATGAATCCACGCCTAGGCAATACGGATTGTAAAAACGAGAATAGAACCTAGGAAGTTTGCAATTTTTAGAACTTGCGAAACAATCAATGGAACACTGTCCCCAGTAGGACGTGAGCGCATAAAAATACCAACAAAAGGCCAGCGCCTTATGTTGCTAGATGTCAAGACAAACTTAGCAATCAAATAGCTCCATCGATATCGAGCAATAGAAAAAGCACCCGTGTGCTAAAAATCTCAGATCCAAAATTAGCACTCTTATTGGACCCATGCAGGAACATATCTTTACCGCTCTCCACGAAGAGATAATCGATTACAACGGAATTAAAGGATCCCCGAGAATCCACCAAAAAAGGCCAAAAAGGTGCGCAAGGCCAATAAGGTATCACTAATATACCTTTGCATTGACAAAAACAGACATGGCGAGTAATCCTGGTCACCAGTGTGAGCAGCAGAACTCTCCAGCCCAGCTGAAAGCAAATAAAATCCACGCCTAGGCAATACGGATTGTAAAAACGAGAATAGAACCTAGGAAGTTTGCAATTTAAAGAACTTGCGAAACAATCAGCGGAACACTGTCCCCAGTAGGACGTGAGCGCATAAAAATAGCATTAACAATCCTTCCTTGAATTTCCAGTCGTCATAATCAACGACTTTACTAAGGTAATCCGCTTTATCGTTGAGAGAACGAGGTATCCACTCCATGTCTAAATAGATATTACAGTCCCTAGCGACATAGAAAATATCCACAGCTAACTTATGCAAATGCTCTTTCATGCTGCCCGAATCAACAATCAAAGGGACTGCTTGATCATCGGTGAACCATTTTACATAACTATTCGATAAACGTCGTGCGAAACTCTGCAGGGCAAATAAACACAACGAAGTTCCCTCCAAGTGGAGCTTTGGCTCATCTTCAATGAGTCCAAATTCTTATATGCCAATGGAAAACCATCCATAGATGTATAGGCGGCACAACCCAATGAACTAGCATCTGAATACACAACTCGAGTAACTGGACGAACACCCTTAAAAGGGGGCCTAGACTTATAAGGCGAACTAATTTTTGCGCCAGAAATTTAATTCTTTACAAGCAGGCGATTCCAAAAACACAGGAATCCCACCCAGTTCTGCGATCCATTTTTGGTCATAATCTACAGATCTAGACATTGCCAATAACAAGCATATTTGAAATGATACTGCCTGTAACAGAGGTTAATTGCCTATCGGATATTGTGGTGTGGAAAAGTACCTTTTCTAACGAATAAACAGCCTATCGATTTTATCACATGGGATAGAAAGCGTCTTGTTCTTGAGGTCCCAAATATACCCCAACCATCTAAGGTACTGTACTGGGGACCAAACTGCGATCCATTTTTGGTCATAATCTTACAGATCTAGACATTGCCAATAACAAGCATATTTGAAATGATACTGCCTGTAACAGAGGCTAATTGCCTATCGGATATTGTGGTGTGGAAAAGTACCTTTTCTAAAGAATAAACAGCCTATCAATTTATCACATGGGATAGAAAGCGTCTTGTTCCGGAGGTCCCAAATATACCCCAACCATCTAAGATACTCTACTGGGGACCAAACACTCTTAAGCATAATTGGGAACAAACCCGGCTCGAGCCAAATCTGACTTAATGGCTAAGGCCTCTAAACAACAACGCGCGAAAGATGGGCATACCCCTAAACCATCATCCAAGTAAACGACTATCATGTACGCCTGGCTACGCCAGTATTAAACAAGAGGCCTCATGACTTAGTAAAAATTTTAAGGTCCTGTAGATAATCCAAATGGCAAAACAGTGAACTTAAAGTATCGTATAACACCGCTGAAAGACAAAGAAAACCCCAAAAAATCTTGGTCTTGGGGGAAGACATCAATGTGAAGATATCCGAATTTAATATCAAATGAATAAAGCCAATTTGGGACGGGTCAATAAATGAATTGAGCATAGTCTGGGCGTCTTCAAACTTAATCCAGGATTTCTAAAAAAAGAATAGGATACCTAAGATCTAATATGAGCCTCTAAGCCGTTTGACTGATAGTCAGGACAGAGTTCCGGACAATCATGAAACTGATATGATCGCTGCTCGATTGGCAGCAAACGTCAACTAGGTCACACTCACCCAGAGAATTAACTACAGATTCAAGTAAAGGATACTCATCTTGTCCCAAACATTTCAAAGCAGCAACGTACTTGTCTTTGGACCCATCATCCGTTTGTTGGTTTGATGCTCATTGGGATTCGAGTGAGGTTGTGGCGACTGGGGCAAACTGAGGAACTTGACCAATGTCCGCGTTGCCCGCGACCGAAACATTTGTCCGAGGGGAACTGGTTGTCTAGCACGAAAGGAATGACGAAATGGCTACTGCTGATTGACAGCATACTGGCCAGGAGCAGGAGACACAGTAGATTGAGTTATCGTTGACGACTCACGCGGCGGAACTCTGACTCGAGCGGGTTGAAACATCCTTTTCTTTTCACAGAACTTCGAACTTCTTCTCCGCTGAATGGAGTTTTTTCCCTCCTCTGAATCATCGGCGACTTCCTCAGTTTCATATTTCTCGACGGCAGTCCAGCCAGCAGGGCTGTTGTCCACGAAACGAACAAGTTTGTTGCGCTTGTTGACAAGCTTCTTTGCTTCTTCGAGATCGGAACTCGCGTATGAAATATTACCTGCACAAAGGTTTTTGGTGGCCGACTCGACTTGGTCCAAGATGCTGACGTTAAATTCAAACTGAGTTTTGTTCCCTTTTAACTGAAAGGTATTGGACGCCTTCGTTTCGGTCTTCAACTTCTTAAGCTGGCTCTGAGTAATCTAATCTTCAAGTTCTCGCTTGAAGGACGCAAACTTCTGATCGAGCTTGGAGTCTAGTAATTGAGAGAACAGCTTAAGCGTATCCGCGTTTGTCAAAGGATCCTCGTTTTCCAAAGTAGGAGTAGGAGTAGGAGTAGTCTCGGAAAGGTGAACGGGCTCTTCAGAATTGGACATCACAAAAATAAAAAGCAAGTATAAAGAGATGCCTTCGAATGGTTTCTGCATAACTTACAATCTCTTAAATAGCCAAGCTAATCCCACAGGATTCTAAACAACTTGAATCATTAACACTTCATCTTATGCATACTGTACATTCCTTGCATGTGCACCACATGCTACATACTTTGGTTAACATGCCGAAACATTACAAAATACATAAGTCTAAAGTAACATATTTGAAACAAAACAATCAGCTAAAGCCAAGTGCCATCTCAAACTCACTTTGTGACACATGTACAACATAAGCAGATGTTATATACTGGTAACTCATGTTACATGTGAGTTTATCAAACAAACAAACATACATGAAGAAACAGAGAAGGTATGCACCTGCTCAAGTGTGTGAGTACCTTGGTCCAGTTGTCTGTAGCTGGATGTGACCTACACTTAAACTAATTTATTCTTTTTTATTTGCAGTTGGTTTCATAGGAAAATAACCCGTGACCAAGCAGAACTAGTTATGTCTTGTGCCTCTGATGGGCAGTTTCTTGTCAAAGAGAGTGTAAACTTTCCTGGTGACTATGTCCTCTTTGTTCGGTATGTCGCTTGAAAGTTTTGTTGGATGTTGTTTTTGTTTGGCTTACCAAACATTTGCAAATTTAATTAGCTAAATTGAATTGTTATAACACTACACAAAATCATGCAACAGCGAAAAACATACAGGCAGATAGCAACATGCTCACTTAGAGGTGGGCTGGAGATGAGTTAACAATCCATACATCTAAACAAAGGTGTCTTGAAAGCTTAGACCTCAGAAACTCATGCGTCGTGCACCTACAACATGCAAGTAGGATGCAATCAAACTGGCTATCCAACTTTTAAATAGCCTGTGCTGGAAAGACCCATGCAAACACAAAAAAGAAACACATGGAAACTGAGGAGGGGGAATGATTATTAAAGTGCCTATGAAATGAATTTTTTTTCTTCGTTTTTCATTAGTTTATTATGTCCAAAGAACGAAAACAATAATCATTTCCCGAGGAAAAGAAAGAAAATCGGTTTTTTTGCCCTTCCAAGATGCGTCACTTCGGTTGAAAAGTGGCTCCAATTTTTGGAGAGCCTGGGGGCGAGTGGACGTGCGTGATGACGTAAATTACGTAAATAGTATGACACATTGGTTTGTTTACGCTATAATTCCCTTGGAATCCTTTAGCGTGATGGTCATTTTGCCAACGTTTTTGGCTGTACAAATGTCAGACAGCGCCTAATTTGTTTCTTTACAGTCCTCTGAAGGTGAAGAGGATCAGTTTCGGATCACTCTTGATCAACTGAAATGATCGTGTCCACTGTAGTTTTGCCGTAGCGAGACGAACCGACTGTGCCGCTTGAGCGAAGGAAGTGAACATTAAGAAGACGGACTTTGATCATTTAGATTATTGAACATGAAAGGTATACATTTCAGTAGCACAGCGTCTCAGTGGTTCGCCAGTTGAGTTGTAAGCTTACTGAACGCAGAGGCGTTTTTGTTATTTCTTTTTAGTGGCTCGTTGACTAGCGTTTATCGAACGCGAACGATATATTTGTAGTACAAACAATCATGATATTAGCGCATTAGCGACTCGGCCGGTCTTCTCTAAAGTTCATTGATCGCGCGTGGAGGTTATGAACTTATTTTATCGGCTTGGCAATTCGCTCGTCTACTTAAAGTTCTTTTTTCAATGCGAAGGATATGTCTTGGCAGCTTGCTAGTTGAAAGTTTCTAAATTATACTGATATGTTATGCATATCCGAGGTGGTGTTTTTCAGGCGGCTTGCTGAATTGAATGTGAATGGTGTATTTAGCGGCAAGGTGCCTTGATAGCGTATTTTTTTATTTATTTGTTCAAAATGTTTGAATTATGCTTCTTAGTTCAGTGTCTTGCCAGCGATTGATCGTTTCTGGAAATTTTAACCACTTGGCGGCTTGTAAGTGAGTTCAAAGTATCGTGTTTACATTTATGTCTGATTTATATTTCATTGTATAAAAATTGATCTGATCGAACACGCAATGATTCAGCGATGTGTTTTGTTTCAAATAGCATTTGTACGTGTAGATTTTTGATAGATGTTCCGTAGAATAGACGCCTTCCAGTGAACACTTGCGCTGCACTTTGAATTTTATTATTCGGAATACCGTATAAACATTTATATTACTCGCCAATCAGTGCCGATCGAGTCAGTATATTTTTGTAGGCCTCACTGACTTCAACGGCTCTCCAGTTCGAGCCGAGGCTTGAAGGAACTTCCAAACAGGATATGGATTGGAAAAATTATGCTTGATTAAACGGCCTCACCGGCCGGAATGTTATTTTCTTTTGCAAAATAATATTAATCTTAACAATAAGCGCTTTCATTGAAAACAACATCGCTTGACGTACCCTTTCCGATGTCGACGAACAAATTTTGTGTATTTCGCCGGCCTATTTTCCTCTGGAGCAAAATAAAGCTTTGTTACACTCTCTGTTATCGAAGAATTCTAACATCTCGTATGTTTGAGGCCGCTCGCCACATAATATTGGTCCACCTCTAGCGACGTCTCTTGTCAGCTCTCTTGTTCTCTATATTCCCGCAGCAGTTTGTACAACTATTTACGTCACAGTGTAATATGACACTGGTTTTGGCCGCGCACAAATTGGAGCCACTTTTTAGCGCCAACAACCTAACTTTGAGACCATAAAAAAAGCATTTCGCATCGTCCCTAACACTTTAAACCTTTTATTCCAAGGTCTAAAAAGGTGAAACTTTCGATACATCAAAAAATAAATTTCATTTCATAGGCACTTTAACTTGCGCATCTAACACACAACCTGTGTGCACTCTGCATAGTCTTAAAAAGGTATACTGTAAATAAAAGAATGGTCTCTGGTAGCATTCAAAACATTCTCTTACCCAGAGCCCATGTTAAAATTACACACTGAGAATCTAGACTTTCTTAGTTGCTGCAAACTGAAGATGTTGTGATGTTGTTTGTATTAAGTGGAAATTTTCATTTGTTTAGATAACGGCGAGAAATTATATTGTAGAATTTTGAATTAGCCCCCCCCCCCCCCCCCCCCCCCCTTCTTGTGAGTCTTTCTTCTAATAAAATGACTCTTCCAATTTAATAAAATATTAACCCCCAGGTATTAAATCTATTTCAAGGTCTGAGGTTTCAATGTCTGACCCCTCAAAACAGTAATTTTCTTATCTACAGTGTAACTGCAATGTTTCATGTATCTGGTACATCATAAGCAAAAACCAAGAAATCAAAATAATGTTTAGTTAAATGTTGGTTTGTTTTTAATGCAGCATTGATGGCCAAATCAGGCACTACAGGGTGGTATGTAAAAGGAACATGATGTTCACTATCAATGAGCAACAGTTTTTTTACAGCATTGCCGAAATGGTCATGGTATGCTTTACTTTTACATATACATGCACTGTACAAGTTGTTTTTATTTTATTTTATTTTTGTTTTAATCCCATTTTCATGATAAATAAAAAGATTAACAAGCTAGGGAAACATTACAATTTGCTTAAGATATGAAGATAATATATGATATTACAACCTCCCTTCACAGTCCTCGTTGAATGAGCTAAAGAAATAGAATAAGATTAAAATGAAATAAAAATCCCTTTGGAGGACTTTAAACTTGGGATGTCCAGATTGCAAGTCCATACATGTAGCCCTGCTGGCCACCAGGCTACACTGGAAATATAGATGATTAATTTGAGTAAATATGGTATAAATCTGTTCTTCAGTCTTACAAGAACAAAAGAGGACTGCCAATCAAACTGACAGAACCTGTGAGTCGTTCAGAGCTTCCTGGCCAAATAAATGGTGAAGGTACAGTGTAGTTAGCCATGGTTTGTGCTTTGTCTTGTGAACAGTGGCAGTGGCAGTGGCACTGTATTTACAGGAATAAACACTTCCTCAGAAATAAACTCCTTGCTGAACAGTCAAATTAGAAATTAATACCTCAGTGGTTTATGGCAAGAAAATGTTTATACATCTACCCATGCGTTTATTTTAAAAGAAAATAACACTTGTTTTAGCAGTAATAAATTACTAAATAAAATCAATTATTGATGTATACTAGAGATGAATTACAGTGTATGCACGTACATGTAGACATCTCTGACAGTATCAGTAAATTGTTTGGGCCAATTAAGATACTTCTTTGCAGAAAAAGTGCATGACTTCTTGTTCTCATTGTTTATGTTTTATAATAAAATTGGCCACTTTAGAAACGAGAAGGAAACTGAGCCGAGTGAACTTTCGCAACGACTTCTGGGACTGTTACTGGGGACAGAGACAAAAGAAGCGTCCCCTGTAACGATCCCAGAAGTTGTTGCGAAAGTTCACTGGGCCCAGTTTCCTTCTCGTTTCTAAAGTGGTGAGTTCCATAATATCATGATTTCATGTGTGACTGATCATTGCCGGCTGGCCATTATTTCAACTTAAAGAATCTGACCCACCCAGTTTGCATTGCGCGCCTATGTTGGTTCATCCGCCAATTTCAGGGCCCCCGAAAGTCCATACTGTATTGTAGATGAGAAATTCACTCGTGCAAGAGGTGATATGCTTGCCCAAATATGGAATAGAGCCGTATCATAACAATAAGAGAAGCGCGCAATGCAAACTGGGTGGGTCAGACTCTTTAATATTAGTTTAAAGCCTCTGTTTGTTTTTTTTTTTGTGTGTGTGTGTGTGTGTGTGTGTGTGTGTGTGTGTGTGTGTGTGTGAGTAGGAACCCATTCATCTTCAGTTTCTGTTCTCTAATTTGCTTCTGCACTTGATCATCATCCATTGTTCCACCAATATGTCATGAAAAATTGATCATATTAACCCATTCGCTCCTACACCGGCCAAAACCGGCTGTACAAGACTCCACTGCTTTAAAAAATTGCAACTTTCTCAATCGCGTGAACATTGCCCTAACTAGCAGTTGTGAGCATTGACTAGAAAGTCCCTCAAATTGAGATACCCAATAAACACAAAAAACTTAGCGATTTTTGCAGATCGAATATCAGCGTTTGAATTTGGACAATAACAGAAATGACCGTTTTTAACGTCATAGAAAAACAACAAAAATCACGTTTTTGCCTTTAGTTTTTTTTATTATCTCGTTAATGCGCATGCGCAAAACGAGATATAGTTGTCATGTACATAAAAAGGGACAAAAGTTGTTAACAAAAGTTTCTTTGTTTAACTTTGTTAACTTTTGTCCGGGGGGGGGGGGGGGGGTAGTTCTTTATACAAGCTATATTATGGCATTGAGGATATAGTTGGTTAAACCGATTAGGATTTCAAGAAGGGCATCACATACGGCCACTAAAATTTTTGGGGAGCTCCCCTGGACCTATTGTTAATTTTCCAAGGGTATTGGGATGTCATGTCATGTCATGTTTTTAAGTGGATGTGTCCGAGACGGCTTAATTGATCTTCAAAGGTTTAAGAAATTTGTGTTTTTCTTGTCAATCATTTTTCGTAAAGCCATTAGACCTCGTTTAGAAGGGTAAAAAAGGTCAAATGTATGTTCTTGGGAAACGCAGTTTTAGAAATTCACGGTGTATTTTTATAATGAATGGAGACGTTTTGAGGAAGTTAAATGGCACGGGAAAGTTTGTGTTTTCATATGATAAATTAAGGAAAATAACGAAATATAATATCCAATTAATTCAACACTTTTGAGAGATTTGACACAGATTGTAAAGTATAAATAGGTGATGTCATGTTTAATTCTCGCGGAGATTGCAGAGTAAATTTTTGTGTTTAGTTAAATATACGTATTGGATTCCTTTAGCAGTAAAATTTTGTTCCTAAAGATTGGTTTTTTTGTGTGTTGATAGTTTGTCGAGATTTTTGAGGAAAACAGTAATTAGTCATTTCAATTTTGAATGGGTATTAAATGTCAAGGTGTCATGATTATGCAATAGTATGCAAGAGAGGTGAGATTTTGCCGACTAAGCTAATGAAGTATCAATCTTTCGGTTTGATTATGCAAGAGTATGGATTTGGCTTTTGTTCTATTTTGGAATACTGAATCATTGCCATTACGGTTTGATTATTCAATAGTATGCAAAAGACGTAATAATTTTGCTGATTTATTTAACAAAAGTTTATCAAGCAAGCATTTTAAGAAGCATTTTATAAGCGATTTCAGCGTTTTGATTTTTTCAAAAGAGATATTGGCACTATTTGGGAGCTAAATGAAAACATAAGCTTACCGCAATATTGCGTTACATGTTAGCATTTCTTATTCACGGGTTGGCTGTGGCGTAATACAATCAAGTTGAACTTTTATTGATTTGCTGGCTCCTAAAAGGGCTCTTGCCCTTACGCCGGCTATAATAAACACAAGCAACAAGTCGCATGACTTCCGTCTAAAAACTAATACTACACTACATTCACCTACATGTATTCATAGAAATATAGTACATTATATTTGCCTCAATCAAACAGACACTGGGCTGGCATAAACGAAGCAGTCGCTAGACTGTCAAAAATGCCAACGAAGGTTTTAGCGAGCTCCACGCAGCTATAAAGCGTAGCGAATACAAGCTAAAATTACAGCCTTTACTGAGACAAACTTACGATACGACCAAAAACAGATCGCTGGATTCACCCCTCTCATAAAATAGAAGTCTGTATACGGGTGAACATTTCAAGTTCGTTTACCAACAGATTGCAACTGAACTGACTGAAAATTCTAAAAATTGACAGGAATCTTCTGCGACACCTCCTTTCAACAACCTTGACGGGCTTTTTTTAATTTCGTTCCTATTACAAAGTTATCGTCTCTTTCGTTGAAAAATACGTTAAGAGGGTATAAAGGAAATAAAGTAACACACATCTGAACAGCGCCACCATTTTGGACGGCAATCTATCCGTTCCGATGTTAATCGCGTAACTCTTTCCGGTCCTAGATTTCTGTTCGTGCAATGACGAGATCAAAACTCCCCCCCCCCCCCCCCCCCCCCCCCCCCCCCCCCCCGAAATAACCTTCAGGCTGATTAGGGTATTACATTTCACAATTCCAAACCTGAATAACTTAGAAATTACAAAAAAAACTAAACTTAGTTTGCATAAATATATAGCGTTTTCCGATTTAGCGGAAATAACGTGAAAACAGGAGGATTTTTTCCGGATATATAATTGATACTATCCATTAGAATATTACAATGGAATTCAATTCATTCTATAGGTGTCAGAACATTCACTGAAGCGTGATGCTTGAAGTTGTTTCTCGCGGTGAATTTGCCTGTAAAGAGCTATAAACCCGGCGCAGCTTTTTCTCAACAGCTACAGTGAGCTTACTTTACCATTTTGTAAACAAGGCCAAACACACGACAAATTAATCTAGCACTGCTAAATGAGGGTGCTAATGGGGGTACCCAATTGTCAGTTAACTACTATTTTTTCGGCCAATTGTCAGTTAACAAGAGGCTACACTGGTAGCCTATACTCAAGCACTTGTATAAGAAAGTTTTACGTTTTTTTTTTAAACTGGGTCACGCTGTCGGAAATCGGTTCATTTCAATATTTTCATTCATTGATCTTATCAAGTGATTAGTTTGACAAGTAGGAAATTACGTATATCAGTAAGGCTTTTAAATTTGCAAAGTTAAGATAAGGTTACTTTACAGGCCATGTGAATGACCAGAGGGACTTTGTGATTAAATCATTCTTACTTGAGAATTGTCATGGACTTCTTGTGCCAAACAGAGGCGTTCGCGACAATGCACCCCTTCCCTCTCAACGAATTTTGCGTGACCCAAGTCTTGTTTTGTTTACATAATACCAGATATCATTTATTACGACTTAATTTATGACTGAATTTGAACACGTTTTATAAGCATTTCTCCAAGGCTAGCGAGAACACAAAGAAAAAGTCAATCACAGAATTGATATCAACATAAATTCCCATCGAAAAATGAAATATCTTTACCGGTAAAGTCCAAATGCCAGTGGGGTTGACTCGGCTATTTAAAAGCAGAAAAAACCTCCACCAACAGTGAATAGTGTGAGTTATAAGGAAACTACACCAATGCTATTGATTCAATTAAACGAGCCAATGAGAAACGGAACATTCGATCCTTCCCAAGAGTACGAGAGCGGCAAACATTTCATGGACAACAGAATTATTTCATATTATCCCGCGAGACATTTACTTATGGGAGCAACTGATGAGGTTCACCTAAAATCCGAAACTCGAGTCTTGCTTAAGAAAAACGTAAGAATTCACTAGCGTCCGTGAGATTTTCAAAACAGATCACCATATCTGTACAAGCCATGTCGGGATGCAATAACGCTATGATGAAACAACCGAGGTTCTTCAAGCTCCAGGAAACACTACTCAAAAACAGCATAAAACAAGGAGCTAAACCATAACTGCAAGAGGTCATGATTCCAATAGAGACACGGCAGCTTCAGACTTTGAGCTTAGACGCTCACATCCGTGATAAAGATCCACTTTCTCGCAAGTTTTGCACACCACAGACTTAGACACTAAATCACGGGCTGAGAGTTTGATTGATCCTAGCATATTCATAAGAAAAGCTGCGGCCAATCACTACTTATCTTGCAATAAAAGTTAGCCAAAGAGGCTCTAACATAATATGCCAAGAGAACTAGCATAACGAAAGCATAGAGAAACAATAATTCTATAAATGGCTACACAGCATAAAAACTATCGTTGTTTAAGATATTTATATCCCAAAGATCATCAAAGGGTCATACAATACATATGGAGCATGCTAAACTGAGACAAAAACCATAATTTCTCACCTGTCACCTTCCAAAACCGTAATAAGGATCGTTAAGATGTCTGTTTGATACAGGATCGTACACAGAGAGTATGGGAAGGAAAAAATCGAAACTCGCTTATGCTTGTGTCCAATAAAATACAGTGTGTCCACTTACTTTGGAGTCTGCTTAATACAGGTTTTACTGTAATCAGAAATCTTACTCATTTAATCTAACACTGAAAAGGGCTCGTGTAGTCAACCCCGGGGTCAACCCGCGTTCGCGTGCTGGACAACATTCTAAACAAAAAGACGAAACAAAATACACAGCATGTATCTCACTTGTCGCATTTCCCATTAGAAAAGGTAGCACCATTTCCAACTGAGCCTTTGTAACAGCTTTCCCGTCGATCTTCTCTAATCGGAACAACTTTAAATCAAACGCACCGAGTCCAAACTTTCCGCTTATTGTTCGATCAAATGTTTACAAGCTATGTCCATTGAATTGTGCTTTGTCGTGTCAAACGGTATGCGACCTATGTGTCGTTCGAATGCCGATCCTTTGTCATCATCTCGACAAAAACTCGGAATAACTTTGACCACGCCACTCAACGCCATCACGGAGATCAAGGTCAACGCTCTACGACCCTGGTACCTTTTGCATATAATATCGGTTAATATGTCACCTGGTCACGCAGCGAGACAGGTAAATGTCACAAAATAGCTTTGCTGTTAGGAAAAAACTATGTTGCTTTTATTAACAACAACAATCGTTAATTTAGTATAATTAATAGAATGTCACTTAACTGTTAACTTTTCATTTATCAGTTAACTACTATATTTTTAGGCAATTGTCAGTTAACTGTTAACCCCATTAGCACCCTTCTTAATGCACTGGTATTCTGAATTTCACTTTTGCCGGAACGCAATTGGCATTAAAAAACAAAACGAAAAAAACTCACGAGATAATAATGCCTTTTGTCACAACATTTCACCCACGACTGAAAAACCTAAAACAAATACTGATGAAAAATGGAGTTTCGTTCAAAACCAACCATTCCTGAAAACTATTTACAAAACGCCGCCTATCATATCATACAGGACGTAAATCACTTAACGACATACTCATAACAGCCAAACTTTGAAAGCTAATATAAATGCATCGCAACTGCAAAACCACATAGCGAAGTCGGTGTAGGTCTGTCATGAACCTCATTTCGATCTAAGGGAAACTAATAAAGTGACCGCCAGGAGTGGTGTCCTGTTTACCCGCTCCAGACCCAATATTTTCTATATAAGTGCGCCCATAGCAGACGTGTCCGAAAAATTACCACGTGATCACCATTTTCCCGCCATTTTTCACGTCAAAATATATAAAACAGCCGACTTGATACTTTAGCTAACTACAAAACTTTCCGTTTCATTATGCAAGAGTAGGAACAGCAAAATACCATAAATTTTGACTTTTGTTCTATTTTCGAATACTGCTGGAGAGTTGAATAAGAAATGGCTGATGGCGCGATGTCTGCTAAACATAGCCCAAATTGTCCTGGCATGGGGACAGACAGCTCTAGAGAAAAGACATGTTGTTACGGTCTCCTTCCATTAGATTCGGCACATGTGAAGTTTAAGGTTTGAACCGGGCCTTACTTGAAAAAATATTAAAGATTCAGTCACCAATTGTTGTGTCAATTGATATTTTGATAATTAATATTAATACGTCACCTGCAGTAACTTTATATCTAATAAAACACCACATACTAATTTATAGGACTGTTTTTATCAGATATACAGTCACTGCACGTGACGTATTATCGATCACTTGATAGGTTTGTGGGCTTTTAATTGTTTTGAAATTGCGGCAACCTATTGTATTTGATTTAGAATTTTTTTTCTATTGTCAAATATCCCAACAGAAAATAGACAATGAATAACTGAAAATGCATTGTGCAAATTGACCCAACAACACATTTTCATCGTCAATTAGTTAGCAAGGCGGAAAAAGTCTTTCACTTTCACTTCACTAACATCAAAATTATTTACATTCACACTCGTGATTCTTTGTTACTCATAACTTTTATTGACTTGCACCAACACGAATTTTCAAACTTTCTCTCAATCTTCTCTATCCTGCCAAGAACATATCCAGTTGACTACTGCGCCTCGCATTTTCTACGTAATGTCTGATTCTACAACGCCATCTTTACCGTATTCACTATCAAGATTCTTCTTTTTTAACCTCACGTTCTAATGCATTAACGAGATGGCTTTAAGAGCCCTTTGATTCAAATCATCGTGGCAAACCCAAAAGTCAACATTCACAGCAAAATTCAGTCCTAGTCCTAGCTTAGCAGCGAATTTGTTTGCTCTTATTCGTTGCTCGGGCCTGAGTTACAGCCTCTCATTCTAGTGCATACTTGATTTTCAACATCACCACTGCACTGCATGCTGGGAAATAACGAGATTTTTCGACAGCGTTCCCTCCGTCCTCCAAACATTTCATATATATACTAAGTCCACAGCCACTCTGACCCACCGCCGAAATTTCGTGCTTGTTGTGTTCTCCTGTGGTCGCAACTTCCAAAATATGCCGCGGTAGGTCGAGAAATTCATCCAGAGGCGAGTCCCAAAGCTACTTGGTTTCATGGCGGCTATTTTTCCAGTTCAACGAGCAACGAGCCAAATTCGTAAACAAAGTACAACACCTAACTCGCTTCGTTGAGAAAGTGGACTCTGAACTACCTCCAGAGGAGGTTGGACACGGGCCGAAAGGCATCATGGGATGAATTTTCGTTTTGAGCGACTCTCGTTCATAATGGTAATTGAACTGAGTGGAGAGCAATTTGGTCTGAAATCATACGCGTGATTTCAAAATCGAACGAGCGCGCAGCGCGAGTTCGATTTGAAATCACAAGTATGATTTCAGACCAAAATTGCACGACACAAAGTTCAATTACCACTTTATTACATCCATTTTGAAATCGTGCAATTTAATTGCCCAAATACAGGATTTTAGTCAGTACCAATATATTGATGTGACATATAGATGCGATTTAGAGCAAAAAATAGAGTAAGTGCGATTCGGGAATAAATCGCACTGCTGAGTAAAGATGCGATTTAGAGCAAAAATCAGTGCAATTCGGGAATAAATCGCACTGCTGAAAAAAAGATGCGATTTGAAGCAAAAAATAGTGCGATTTGGGAATAAATCACACTGCTGAGAGCCAATCAGATTGCAAGGATCACCAGTGATTTTAAAATGGATGTAATAAAGTTTCAAATGAACCTTCGAGCTGTGAGGACCTCGAGGAACTACAAATTTTCAGACTTTTAGCCGCTATGGAAACACAAATCGGCCTAAATTGAAGGTTATGCGATTACTCTTGTATAGGTTCCATTGATTTTTACAACTGAATAACTTGAGGTATCATTCTAGGCCGATCGAAAGACTTACTCGTGCACCGACTACAAATTTGAGCCACAACAAACACAAATCGGCCTACATTGAAGTTGATAAGATTCCTCCTGTTACTTAGGGGGGTTTTAAGCCTGTTGATCGATCGAAAGACTTATTGAAGCAAGACTGCTTGAGGATTTCCAACCGAGGAATATTTTGTAACGAAAACTATAAGCTTAAATCACGGAATTACCAAGGTTGGTAACCACAACAATCGATCGTTACATTTTATAGTCCTCTTGAGTTTTAGAATGTTATTATTTTGAAATACGCGAAGGCAATTTTGTTGTACTGAATGCTGGTAGTGCTGGATTTGTGTTGTCACGAAGTATAAATACATAAATAAATAATAAAACTGTAAAATCGTGTGAAACAAATAATCAATGAAATCAATAATAAGTTTTAATACAAAAACAGATTTCGGTCCCATCGACCATTACAAATCTGACAACTGTTGACTTTTTTATATAATATCACAGATTATTCCTTGTTAAAACTTCAGGAGGAAAACATGATTTAAAAACCTAATGGAAATAAAGCAGTGATTAACATACATTTTTGCATCTGAACAAGAACCATCCTTCTAGAAAGAAATCTAATTCTGGCCATAAAGACCTGGTAGAAAATTGTGATTAGAAGGACCTCAGGCAAAAAGGAATTCAAACTCCTGGGCTTGAAAATGAAAATGCAGAGTGTTTTGGCACTCTACTCTGAGTTTGTGGCAAAACAATTCAAGGTACTAAGGAACCATTTTTTTCTTTGGGCCCTCTTACTTGGAATGTGATTAGAGCAAAACAATCAGGACTGTGCACATGAGAACAACTAATGTTCTTTCACTTGAGCACACGTCTTAGGTAATTTATAACAAATGTGCAATTGCCTATGTCATAAGCAACCAGGAATTGGAAAGGTGGTTGCTTAGGAAGGATGGTTGCTTATGAGAGTCAAACTACAACAATAGAGAATGGTTGCTGAAAGGGAGCAAACTGTAGTTCCAAAAATTTTAACTAACAACTTTCCTAACAGACATATAATTCTTAATGAGGTAATTTTTTCTTTGGGCCCTCTTACTTGGAATGTGATTAGAGAACAACAATCAGGACTGTGCACATGAGAACAACTAATGTTCTTTCACTTGAGCACAAGTTTTAGGTAATTTATAACAAATGTGCAATTGCCTATGTCGTAAGCAACCAGGAATTGCAAACTGTGGTTGCTTAGGAAGGATGCTTGCTTATGAGGGTCAAAGTACAACAATAAAGAATGGTTGCTGAAAGGGAGCAAACTGTAGTTCCAAAAATTTTAACTAACAACTTTCCTAACAGACAGATAATTCTTAATGAGGTATTTATGTAAACCATTAAACAATTCCCTCAAAATTTAAATGCCAATAAGTGGTGGAGCAAAGAAAGAAGTGTTGAAATGGTTCTATTTTGAAGCAGAACTATTTTCACTACAAGATCCCCCATATACTTCATGCTTTTATTGGGTAATTAAAAATTAAGTAAATGAAGCCTTTTGAGAAGTCGGTACAGAAATGGGAAACAGACATTTCACCTGCTGGCTTATAGAAAGAAAGCTTGTTGACCAGGAGCCCATTGATATTATAATAGAAAACAATTAATAGTAATCAAAATAATTATAGCAATTCATAAGTGATACAAAAGCTCCAACAAATATCCAGTGAGCCAAAATTTCCCCCAACTGTGAAGGTTATTTGAGATTTTCTTTGTGGGTGTGCCAGGATTTCTGAAGGCAACCAGACCAAATTCAAAGACAACCCGATCTATTCCGAAGATGTCCAAAGATGTTCAGAAAAATTCAGAAGTTTCCATGGACCTCAGTCCTGTGTTTAATCAGCTGTAATCATAATGTTCAGAATGACAAAAACCTACAAAAACATAACTATATTTTTAATTGGATTATTGTGATCAGTTAAGGCTGATAACTCAAATCTGTAAGTCAGTAGTGAGAAATTACTCCATAGGCGTGAGTTGGTATGAGATTGGAGTTTTGGACTCGCAGGCATGAGACAATTATTATTTATCTTAGGAATCTACAAAGAAATATATTTAACAGACTGATGAAATCATTGATGCATTGTCTATACAAGTTTATAATTTTATTTATATAATAACACCTTATTGATAATGATCTGCTTAAATATGAAACAACTGACATAATGACAATAATGAATGACAATAATTTGCAGTTCTCAATCCAATATTTGTGGGTCTCAAGAGCTTTGGATTTTTGCTAAAAGCTGGGCTTTATATAATGACAGACCAAAACCCTCACTGCCATGCCTCAAGCCCCAATATTTTGGGCCAAGCATTAAAAATGTAATTCTTGTTTGGCTGCTATTTTCAGGAAAAAGAGCAGACTGAAGGGCTCCACATTTTCCAACGAGTTCTTCCCTTGACCACTCTGATGATTTGGGCGTTTCTGGTTCCTTCGGAAGAAGAAAATTAAAATTAAAAATGCCTCCTACATTCAAATACTCAAATATTCATTCCAATGTGGCACTTACTCAGTTACTGGTGCATTACTGAATAATGTCTTCCGAGAAGAACCGCTTCTTGAAGCCTTGTTCGATGGTTTTCCAGGGGTATTTCCTGTTGGGCCACCGTGCTTTCGTTTTTCTCTTCGATCAGACATACCTGCAAGAAAATGACTTGATGTTTAAGCTCAGAAAAAGCAAAATCGTAGACAATAGCCGTCTAAATTTTCTTGACATTCTGCTTACGAACACTCGTGATAACCTACACAAATGACCGAACTTTAATCGCAAATAACAGAAAATCGGTGAGAGGTGCGACCGGGTCCGACGTCCTAAATTAAAAGAATAACTATTTCTACAAAATATGGTGCGATTTTCATGGCTAAAACCCACGCGATATAGCGTCAAGAAACGAACGCGTTGGTTGACTACACAACGTGGACGAAAGCCGCCATATTGGACCGGCTTGCGAGGAATAATAACTAATTCTACTGAAAAAAATGTGATATAAACAAGTAAATAGAAAAAGTAGCAACATACCTTTCATGAAAACTCCTTTACGGGTAAAAACGGACTACATTTTCAAAGAAAACCACAATAAAAAACCATGGAATGTTTCGTGGAGAAATTCTCGCAGAAAAGACTGTGAATGAATACGATGATCTGATTGGTCAACCACTCCTACCAGGATACCTTTCGGCCCGTGTCCAACCTCCTCTGGAACTACCTCCAAGCTTCATGATGCTCATCAGGCAGCTACTTAAGATGAAAAATGGCTGTGGACTTACCAAAAATCGCAGAAACACCGTATAGGGATGATATCTGTTTACAAACATTCTTTTTGTTATTCAAATGTGCCAGCCACTGGAACAAAAGAACCCTTTGTTTCGGCAGCCAATAAGGCTCTGGTTGGCACATTAATAACAATTGGTGACGTCATTGATATCTTCCCTATAGGTGGTTTGCAATCAATCTCTAGAGACATAGATAACAATAGTGAAACGAACAAATGCTGGTGGACGAACAAAAGGAGCTAATGAGAGAACTATTGTTTATGTCCACCAGCATGGCGGCGATGACGTAACATGAAAACCACCTATTGAAGACTTTATTGGAATTCAACAAAGCAAAATCACGATGTCAGAATGACGTTTCCAGTAAACTCGAGCCTTCAGTATTTTAGAACAGCAGCACTTTCAATGGTAACTTCAAATATGAAGTCACGAAAGCCTATGGGGCGTGTGTATGCAGGAAATCGCTCAAAAACGTAAAAATTCTCAGGAGTGAATGGGTTAATGGGGTAGATGGATTTAAGGGTTTTATCATGTACAAAAATGACTGCATCAGCTTAGTATGCCCCCCACCTCACCCTCCCTAAAAAGTGGGGCTTTTATTTTAAACTATGGTATAAAAGTAGTTGTATTCAGGTTGTTCAGAAAAAGGGAAGAGTTAACACTGTATCTCTAATTTATGGCGCATGATGACATGTGGATCTGTCTCTTTATTCTCCATATTTATATCAGTAATTGTTTACTTTATAATAATCAGGCCTTCTTCCTTGTTTTCTCTGTAGGATCATCTACTAACAGTTCATTGCAGACAAGATCTCGCCTTCAAACCATGGCTTCGTCAGAAATCCAGCTTTGTGTGGTGGTTGGATCAAAGACATTCTCTCTCCTCACAAGTCCTTTAAATCAAGTGCATTCTCTCAAAGCTCAGATAGACGAAATAAGTGGAGTACCTGCAGACTGTCAGTTATTACGACTGGATGGCAAACCTCTGGTTATGAATCAGTTTCTTCTCGGTGACTATCACATCATAGACAACTCTACAATTTATGTCCAGGTTCATCCTTGGAATGAGGAGTATGTGCTTCAGACATTATTTTATGTATCATACATAAAATTATATACCTTATTACATGAAATTTTCGCGACACGTTTATTTCGCGATTTTGAGGTGCGCATATTTCGCGACACTTAAATTTCGCAATTTTGCGAAAATTTTGTATTTTGAATCACTTTAATTTCGCGTTTTTTAGTGCAATGTTATTTAACATGTTCTTGAATTAAATAAAACGACTTTATCAAAGGTCAGCAACAACGTCAAAATTAACAAAAACGCAACGGCGGGACTATATGTCAACAGTAACAACAAAGCAGTTCATGCTTGTACGTAAATTATTGGTCTTGACCAATTATATAATTATTGACCACAATTATTGACCACAATATTCAATTGAACAAGTTTCACGAGTCATTTGTGTAAATGTCTTGATATGGATCAACAGAACAGTTAAAAATATGATTTTGTAAACGTTTCAATGGTAATGAACTCATTCTTTCTTGATTATTGACATAATGTGAGTCACTTAATTTTCGCATCATGTTATGTTCGCGACACTTATTGTTCGCGTCACTTTAATTTCGCGATTTTTTTTAAATCACGAAATTCGCGAAATTAACGTGTCGCGAAAATTTCATGTAATAAGGTAGTCAGAGGGTGATTACATCAACTGGTTATTAGTGAGTTTTTGTTAAATATCAATGTACCTGTAGGAAGGCCATATTTTCTCAACTTTTTTTTGGTTGTAGCCTACTAAATTGACAACTCGAGGTTTGTTAGATTTCCCGCAGCAATTAATTTATTATGTCAATAATAATTATGTCATAATTTATACACTCCCCATAAGACCAGAAACAGCTGTCCATCTCAGAGAGGTGTCCTTCTTATAGAGAATTCAATTACAGTGGAACCCCACCTTACAGTCACCTCGTTAATACGGTCACCTCGTTATTACGGTCACTTTTTTTTTGTCCCGGCGAAACGCCCATACATTTTCTTATAATAAAACCCCGTTAATGCGGCCACCCCGTTAATACGGCCAACGGCCACATTCTGAAATCCCAACCTGTATAATCCTTTATAATTTTACCCCGTCAGTACGGCCACTCGAACCAAATACGCATTAATTATTGACCAAACAAAACAAATACTGTACAGTACTTGAGAAACAATACTGTATTTATTCACAACGCCTGTAACTTGTCATGTCATTGACCTCTGTCGTTAACGTAATCAAACAGCAATTTACTTTCCTGTCATGAAAAAGAAACATAGACCAGTCATGAAATTTGACCCTACCCCATCAATACGGCCACCCCGTTAAAACAGCAAAATTTTGATGGTCCGTTGGTGACCGTATTAGCGGGGTTCCACGGTACAGTAAAATGGGTGACTGGAGTGTGGTTTAGAGACTTGCTGTTGGTGTAGTGAGGTATCCATCTTTAGAAGGGTGTCAGTTTAGAGGTACCTAGTTTACCGTAATGAAAACTTTTCTCCTATTAGCAATTATTCACTTTTGATGAACAAAATGTGGGTTTGGATATGGTGGTGTAGTGGTTAGCGTGTTGGACTTGAAATCTGAAGGTTACTGGTTCAAGGCCTGGTCTTGGCTATCGCATTGTTGCCTCAGAAAAGAAACTTTATCCTACATTGTCCCTCTCCATCCAGGGGTCAATTTAATAAAACTTTTACAAGTGTCATTTACAAGTGTAGCCATTGTTTCAGAGGTTGAAAACAATAGCTACACTTGTAAATTACAAGTGGAAAAGTTTTATTTAATTGACCCCAGGTGTATAATTGGGTACCGTATCAGAAACAAAATGCTGAGGATAACTCTGTGATAGACTAGCATCCCATCCAGGGGGAGTAGCATTGTTCCTAGTGGCTTTGTGCTACAGAAACCGGGTTATAAAAAGCTCTGGCTGAGTGGGCCACATATGGCTTGTGTGTAACTTTACCTTTACCTGTCCCAGTTTCAAACATATTTGGCAGTAGGTCTACCAAAATTATATAATGCCAACTATTTGTTCTTTTCATGACCTACAATACTTTGTGCAACATAACTATTTATCAAATGATCGGTGACATTACTGAAAGATACTAGATTGTATTAATATTTTAAGCCACACTATAGACCCTTTTAATAAATACCAGAATGCATCACATTCCGCTATCGATGTCAAATGTATTCTTTTGAATTGCAAGAGAATTCAAAAGAATATGTTTGACGACATTAGCGGAAAATGATGCATCGTGGTATTTATTAAAAGTGTCTATAGTATGCCTTAGCCTAAGCAAACCAACAGGGATCATGTGTACTTAAGGCACCCGTCGGCCGACTGTCGACCGTCACTATCGGCCGAGTATCGGTCGACATATCGGCCGATACTCGGTCGAGTGTCGGACATGTCAGTCGCGTATCGGCCGATATGTTGACCGATATTCGGTCGTCATGTTGACCGGTGAATCGACCGAGCGTCGGTCGACATATCGGCCGATACTCGATCGATATGTCGACCGATGCGCGGTCGACACTTGGAGTGCTTTCCATTATGCCAAAATTTCCGGAAATTTCGGTTGGAAATTTAATGGAACGGTCCGGACCAAGGGAAAAATTACCGGTCCAAGTGGACCACCTCTAGAGGTGGTCCACTTGGACCGGTCGGACCGAAATTTACCGTTCCATTTTCACAAATTCTTGTTTCCAGTACCGCTCTTCTGTCCCCCTCACTGAATTCGCCATCATGGCGGCCATGACAAACAAGGCTACTTGTTATCAGTGTTCTATTTGTAACTCTTAAACTACAGATTTGACAGTTCTGCTCATGCATGCATGTTCCACGATTTCCGGTACGTGACTGTATTATGAAATGTTCAAAGTTTTGCGATTTTAAAGGTTAATCTTTAACCATTGCTCATGTTGACATTTTCCTGGGTGTTTTCTCAATTTCTGTTTACAGAAGTTGAATATTCTGAATGTCCACAAGTGAGTCCACAAGTGAGTGGTGAAAGCCAAATGATGCCCCATGCTTCAGATCCAGCTTTTTCCTCGCTCACAGACCAGCCCAGTACCGGTACAAAGTTGGAGAAGTGGGAATTCAATTCGGTCGGTCGCTTCGATCGGAAAATGTCGTTCCATTATTCAGCGGTTGGTCCGAGCGGTCCCTGACCGGTCGGCCTCATATAATGGAAAGCACCCTTGGTCAGTATGAAGGTCGCCACTCGGTCTATACCTCGTTACGATGAACTGTCGGCGGCATATCGGTTGACTGTCGCTGGTATATCGGTCGACTGTCAGTATTGTGTTTTGTTAAATGTCTTCGTTTGCTGAAATGTCACTTTTCATGCTATTGTATGTTTACTTGTTCGACATCGGCGTCTACAACAATCATTAGGTCATAGCAGGAGCCCATTACTTGGTCATAGCAACGTTCAACAAAGCCATCCATTTACAAACATCTGACTGCGAATCAGCGTCGTCTCCTCTCGCCCTCCATGCTTCCTCCATCAAGTAAAGGGGCAAATTTTGATTAGGCACAGTGGTGCAGCATGCAATGCGACCATTTTGGCGTACGGAGTAAACGTTTAAACAAAAAACTCGCGCGTGCACTTGCCATACTCTGTAGACTCGTTAAAGCCGCCGAAAGTCCCTTAAAAATAGCTGCGTGGGCAACGCAAACAAGAGACATTTGAGTAGAGAGAGAAAATAAAACTCAGTAACAAGAGTCGACCAAGTAACGGTAGAGTATCGGCCGAGTGTCGTTAGAGTATCGGCCAAATGTCGGTGGCTTATCGATCGATATGTCGACCGAGTATCGGTCAACATACCGGCCGTCACATGTAGGCCGAGAATCGACCGACATATCGACCGGGTCTCGGTCGACATGTTGGTCGATATGTCGACCGATACTCGGCCGATAGTCGGCCGACGGGTACCTTAAGTACACATGATCCACCAACAGTGGCAACAAGAAACCTTGCACATTTTTAGCTGACTGACAAAAATATTCTGATCTAAATTCAATAATAGCAAGATTTGAAGCGACAAAACGATGGCAGGAGGACTACAATATGCCTACTCTATTAGGCTATATTTGCACCAGCCAGGCGAGTCACTTTCAGAATGAACTCACCAAGATTAGTTTTTACTCACCTTAAAAAAATTCGGTCTTCAGTTCTCACAGCTACACTGAAATCTCTCTGAGGGAAAAATAGGAAATGGGTTTTATCATTCGGCCTTTTAGAATTAAGAATTAATAACCATTCACTTTGTACCAAATAAAACATTCTTGCCAATCTGCAGTACGTGTTGCAGAGGTAAAGGATAACATTGTTGATATCTTGTTTTCTTCAATTAGTTGGTACGTTGGTAAAATGTCACACAGTGAAATAGAGTCTGTAGTCAGAGGTATGAGTGTGGCTGATGGAATGTTCCTTATCAGAGATAGCATCACATTTCCAGGAGATTACTGTCTCTATCTCTGGTGAGTTGGTGTCTTCTGTACCTGGAAATGTACAAGTTAAGTGTACAATGTATGATAGCATTCTCATTTGGGGCCTTTAATGTACATACGGAGGGGGGGATGGGGGACAGTTCAGGTTACCCATTTTCACTGTTCCTGCTTGAAGTCCATTTTATCACAAACATGGTGGGATCAACAACTGTTTCCAAGGAGGAATTTACAATACTTTGCCATGAATGTATTCAGGGTTCCTCTTTCTCAGGAAGCATTTGGAAACAGTAATTGTGATCTTTATTATTCTTTGACTCAGATTATGGTTACTGTAATGAATTGGAGGCAAAGGAACATACAAATTGTGGCTAGTCCATGGGAGATTGGGCAAACGTGACCTTGTAATAAGTGTATTGTGTATTATTATTATCCTCACTTGGTAACCTAATTCGTTATTACTCTGTGTATTGGATATACTTTCTTAGTTCTACCAACAGTTATTGTAATACATGTACAGATTTCAATTTTTCTACTGGCCGCGGGGCTTGTAATAGTGTTTTCAATTGATAACTTGTTGCTGATTATGTCTACAAAATAAGAGCCATGTTTTAATTTGATAGGTGGAGAGACAAGCCAAATCGTTACAAGGTGGAGAGTACTAAGAAAAACCAATTCACAATAGACAACAGTCAACAATTTAGCAGTTTGTCCAATTTGATTGAGGTAAGCTGTGAATAATAATATGGACTGAACAATGTCAATATAATTGTAAAGTATGAATTTGTACCTTGACATACATTGTAGCATTCGCTTGCTTGTTAGTCAATAGACAATTAATATTGATAAACATGTTAATTAACACATGGTGATTTACATGTAGTAGAACAGTGAATATGAGATCTTAAGATGGTTGGTTTACGGTCGAGATAGTATCTTTACTCTTAATTGACAAAACCGTTGACTCCACGTTCTTGTTTTTTTCAATGGATTATTACCAGCAAGTGCTGTAACCATATATTAGAAACTGAAAAGTTCAATTCAGGATGTTTCTTTTCAGTATTATAAAAGCCACTGTGGTCCCCTGAAATCACAACTCACTAAACCTGTGAAGATTGACAAAGAATTGAGAGGTAAGTTTAAAGGAACACTGTCCCGGCTGAAATATCGTGTTTTCATGATTATGTCCAGGAGCGTGCTTTAAGCTTACTTTATATTAAAATAGGGAGAAACCATCGCCAGAAAACTAAACAGACAAAATAACGGCTAGAAAAGTCTAATTGTCACATGAATGGCAAGTTTGATTTCTTGACCACCTGTCAATAAATCAAATTTCATGAACTGTAATCCACTTCCATCCTTGCAATCCTGCACTTTATCTCCCAACTACTGCTTTTTATTTTGCTCTGTAGAATCTTTTTATCCAACTAAACTGTATATTTGGTGGCATTTGGCGATATAACGTGGAAATAAGCCAAGCGAAATTTTGCTATTTCGGCGGCCGGAACAGTGTCTCTTTAACCACAGTAGCATACGAACTGCCTAATACAATTGACACTCAGCAACTGAGGTTTCAGTTTTGGCAGATTTTTAACATTTTATCTTTTTTATCATTAAGGCTGCTTTTTATGTTTTTAGCAGTTAGAACGTTGTACATCAGATATCAAGGTCGGTGTTTCAAGACTTACCCTTTGCAATCATGTTGTTTCTCTCTCCACCCAGGTGTATAAATGGTTACCTAGGACATTAAATTTATGTCTGCAGGTAACTCTGTGAAGGGAGGAGTAGCAAAATACTTCTCCAGTGGCTAATTCATGCTACATAAGGTCCGACCATGTCCACCACCTGTGCCTTGTGTCCGAGTTTACCTATCCTTATCCTTGCTTTCTGCTAAAAGTTGATTGTTTCAATTCTTTACAGCAATATTCAGCAGCTTTTCTGTACGTCATATAACATTAACATTTACACATACATTCATGTATAAGCTGTAGTTGATTTTATTCATTATTTTTCCCCAGGTCTTATTCCACCAGCGGTGCTAGCAAGAGGCAACAAAGCCAAAGAAGCATACAGAAGAGCCTTAAAGAATGATAAAACATGTGATGTACGTGTGCGAATCATGCTTATTGGTCAGAACCAAGCAGGCAAAACAAGTGTAAAGAGATCCCTCAATGGTGAAAAATTCAACCAACATGAAACCAGTACACAAGGAGTGGAGATGGATGCACCCTTGTTAAAGGCTGGAATCAAGGCATGGAAAGTACGTCAAACTGATGAAACCATCACTGTTTTTGATCACAAAAGTGCACAGCTGATAGCCCGACAGCTGTCAGGACCATCAGATGATCTTGTAGAGTCTCCCACACGATCCAATGCTCCTGATTTGCCAGAAGATTACCCTGCAAGAAAGGACTCTTCCTCAAACGGAGTGAAAAACTCTGAAAATTCATCTGTTTTTAAGGAGCTTCCTTCTCATTCACACATTGTGTCTAGTGGACACACTGCAGATTTACGCCGCCATTGTTTTGAAGGTAAATACTTTAGACACCAATGACTATACGACCAACACCGTTTTTTTGTTAATAGAAATTAACTTTTAGTTAACCAAACGACATCTCATTTTGCTAAATTGTTAGGTATAAGTTAGCTTACATGTAAGTCCCAAAATACATTTTCACTAATTTTCTTTGGTAAGAAAATTTCAAATAAACTGGGCCTCCCGAGAAGATTGATTCTCACTTAGCAAATTTTTGTTAGAAGAGAACAATGTAAACAACTTAATAATGATTTCCTCTTCACGGGATTTTCCGCGGTTACAAAATAATGCTTAAAACACGATGTTTCAGACTGCCGGCTTTACTGTCCTTCTTACGTAAAACTGGCCGAAACTTGTGTTTTTAGCATTCGTAACCTCGAAAAATCCTATGAAGAGAAAATGTAGCAATGAAGTTGTAACAATGAAAGCATTACGTCACTAATTTTCCAGCTGATGGAAGGAGGAAGTGAATTTAGCCGGTAGAGTCTAGATTCCATAGCTCAGAAGGAGGTCGGACACCTTATTGAGACTTATTTAACGGAGTAACTGGTTAGCTTTCAGTTGAGGTTTGGGTTAGCAGTTAAACAACCCGAGAAGCTAGGTGGCACTGTGGTACGGTAGGCTATGTAAGCCTTATCGTACAACAACCTTATCGTACAAGTTTTTGTTCAATTCAAATCACAATACAAAAGTTTCTGGCTATGTAAGCCTTATCGTACAACAACCTCGCACGGCTAAGTTTTATTTACTTCCAAAGATCCACAAGCCAGGTAACCCGGGACGTCCCATCGTATCAGCATGTAACTGCCCAACGGAGCTTCTTGCCACCTACCTGGACAAGGTTACTTCTCCTCTAGTTCGCAACTTACCGAGTTATGTAAAAGACACCAATCACATGCTTCAAATTACGAAGTCATTTCGCTACCCCGGCACCACGAATTACGTGTTCACGATGGATGTAAAGTCCCTTTATACAGTTATTCCTAATGAAGACGGCCTTACAGCGCTTACGCACTTTCTCAACAAGCGGTCCGTGCTTCAACCACCGACAGAAACCTTAGTACGTCTGGCCGAGCTCGTCTTGACCTTAAATACTTTTTCATTTAATGGCAGCTACTACCAGCAGACAGGCGGCGTAGCTATGGGTAGCCGACTCGGTCCGAACTACGCGTGTTTATTCATGGGACACACGGAGGAGCGGATCTTTCAAGGCAATATAGTGGCAGACGGCCAGACTTATACAAGCGATACATTGACGACATTTTTGGAGCCGCGTCTTGCAGTAGGGATGAAATCGAGGATTTCGCCTCATTCGTTAACAATTTTCACCCGAGCCTGAAATTCACTTGGTCGATTTCTGATGACAAGTTACCATTTCTTGACCTCTATCTGAAACCTACGCCGGACCACCTCACCACTACCATTCAATACAAAGATACCGACACACATTGCTACCTTAATTACGAATCATCCCACCCGCTTAGATGCAAGAACTCAATTCCGTACAGCCAACTTCTGCGATTGAGACGAATCTGTAGCGATGATGATGATTTCCAAAACAAGAGTAAGGAGATGGCCGATTTTTTCAGACAAAGACAGTACCCACGAGAGATCATAGACCGAGCGCTGACCAGAGTGTCTACAATCACCCGCGAAATGGCTCTCGGAGTGAACATGGAAACAACATCAGACCAGTCCACGGTACCGTTGGTGCTGACCTACCACCCCACTAACACCAAAGTAAAGAATATCCTCACCAGAAATTTTCACCTCCTGCAAAATGATTCTGAAACGAGAGACGTCTTCCGTCCCGTCCGTATCTTGCACGCCTACCGTAGAGACATGAATTTGCGTGACTCCCTCGTTCGTAGCGCTCTCCAACAGGACACGACACTCGCCGAAGATACTGGAACGTTCCCATGTAACCGCCCGCGTTGCAAAACCTGCCGACACACCAGCGCCTCGCCCACTATCCACGCTCCAGGTGGTCCTATATCTGTCCGTGGCAGATTTAGCTGTACCACAACCAACCTCGTGTACGCCATCCAGTGCCGGGCCTGTGATAAGACTTACATTGGAGAAACAGGACGACGCCTGGCCGAGAGGTTCAGAGAACATTTGCGGTCAACTAGAAACAACACCGATCTTCCTGTTGGCCGTCACTTTGCATCTTCGGGTCACAGCATCGAGGACATGTTTGTTTCGGTGATCCGGTCGGGTTTTGGAGATACCGTGGAGCGACGCCGTGCGGAGGCGAGGATGATTTTCAAGTATAAGACACTGCACCCGCGAGGACTAAATATCGATTTTGCATTCATTTAAGTTATTCTCTTCAGCTTTCAACAGCGCGCGCGCGTGACATGAACGTTGCTTTATTTTAAATTAAAAATTCTATCACGCGCGTTCGTTTTTTTCAGTTGCTGTAGTCCCTGATGAAGAGATAGTAATCTCGAAACGTCGGACGACTGTTATTCGTTTTTTGGTGCTATTTTTGTTATATTTGACATTCCTGTTTTTACCATATTAGTACATAGCACTACACAGTTACCCTTTTATTCTATTTTATGTAAGCCTAAGCCTAGCTGAGGTCACAGGTTCAATCCTGAGTGGGAATTTTAGATTTTCTTTTTTACACTTAAAAATCTATTGAAAATAAAATTCTAAGTGTCGACATTACGTTATATAATTCTCAATAAGTGTCCGACCTCCTTCTGAGCTATAGAAGGTAGACTCTACCATTTAGCCACCGTTACCGATAACCCGTTCATTACGCATGCGCCTATTCACGGGTTAAAAATGAGTATACTTTCATCCCTTATTTAATCGGGCTGGCTATTTGCCAGCGCAATTTTATAAATAGAAAAATTCGGCTAACGCATTGTTGTACCCAATTCAAACCTTCTGGGAATAAGATTCTTTGTTCACAATATTTCCATATAATTTCCATGTCAATGCTTCATTGATATGGAAATATGACGAACAAAGAGTTCTAATCCCAAAAGGTTTGCATTGGGTACAACAATGCGTTAGCCGAATTTGTCTATTTCAAGTCGAATTCCTCAATGGTTAATTATGCGTCGCCAGCGCACGGTGGTGGCTACAAGCGTGACAAATTTTCAGTGACAAAATGTTGCAACAAAGACTGCGCGAGACTGGGTTTGGTAATTAAAAAGTAAGCAAATATGGCGGACGAAGAAATGATATTTTTTCCACCGTTGCTGTGCTGTTTATGGACGAAGATACTCAGAAAACCGTGTAAAAAACTAAACGATGGACGTGGATGCGCCCATGGCTGGCGAGAAGAAAGGAAAGATTTTTTTTCGTCAATTGCTTCATGAAATTTCGGCCGACGATACAAGACGAAATTTCGTTATGTTTGTCTTGCATTTCTGTTTGGAGCCTTAAGCAGTTAAGGGTTTTGCTCAATGAGTTTTAAAGTTTAATAGTTTCGTCATCGCTTAATTTCGCTTTCTTCGTCCGCCATTGTTGACAAACCTCGTTTTAGTTCTTGAATCTTATTGG
Organism: Dendrophyllia cribrosa; assembly: GCA_024195265.1. Taxonomy (NCBI): domain Eukaryota; kingdom Metazoa; phylum Cnidaria; class Anthozoa; order Scleractinia; family Dendrophylliidae; genus Dendrophyllia; species Dendrophyllia cribrosa. The sequence continues at coordinate 17,568,019 of JAJLRJ010000004.1, forward strand.
CTAGATAGCCTTTAGTCGCATCGCAAGTGCAAGAAAAAGGTTGCAGGGTGGCGATTTTGTCATGAAATCAATATGCAACGCTTGCGACTTTTTTCTGCGATTTTTTTCAGCTGTAGCGTCGCATGTTCATGGGTACATGCGATATGTAATGTGCGCTGGCGACGCGACAATTTGTCAAAAAATAGCATCACCTGTGCAAGCAAAAAAACGCAGGTGTAGCCGCGGCTTAAAGATAATATCACCAGCAGCACATTCAATGTCAACATTCCATCGTGTGAGTCTCACAAAACATTCCATGCGCAGACGGGACTGCAGGGTCCGTTATACCCTGAAGTGCGTCTCTTTCAATTTTGCATGGCTTACATTTGTCATTGCATGTCCTTGTGCATTTACATGATTGTATAGATTATTGTTATAGATTCTTAGGGATGTTCGTTATTTATTCCCATAATATACATAGATAGGCTGAGCCTAACAGCGTCGCTCACTGAACAAGCTTAACTAAGGTGAAACTTAACTAAGGTGAAAGGTCGGAAGCACAAGAATTAAAATTGACGACCGGGCTATTTTTCAATTTCAGCAATTTAATTCTCAAAAACAGTATTACGCGACCGTCTGCACAGTACATTTAGACCGTACAAAAGTTCACGAAAACAACTTTTTCTCCGTCTACAATAACTATTACGACTACTTTCCGGATAAAATACAGTTGTTGCTTGTCAAAATTGCCCGAAAAACTGATTTGGAAAAAAATTTGCAAAAATACACAAACATATTTGCATAAGGCGACGCGAGTGAAGATAGAACTATAAAATCGCTTTTCAATCTATGTTCGAATAAACAAACACATAAAAATGGACAACACAATCTTCTTGCGAAAATTTTTATTCAAATCTCCATTAGTTTATGTTTTAAAAGCAAAACGCGTACCATTTATAGCGCATCGATCGAGTTCGAGCTGCCTTGGATGAAATTCAAGAAATCGATACAACTGAATTTAAGCACGTTTTAAAAAAAAATCACTCACAGATTGATATCAACATAAATTCCCATCGAAAAATAATGTAATCTGTTTTACCTTTAAGTCCCTCGCTCTTTTTAATAGTTTTCTATTTTAGAGCAAACTCACTCGTTTTCCGTTTGGCCAGCCCGGCGGCGATAGCCTCTTCCATTCCTGTCCTTCAATAATGGAGCGACTTGAAGCAAAACAGCTCGATGACTCATCGGCGCAAAATCGTCATGCTTTGTAATGCAGCTGATACGTTCGATGCTGCCGTCGACTGTAAGTTTTTGCATTGCCTGGGGAACCTCAAAACAGCATCTGTACTCAAGCGCACTGACTAAATTCTCGGTGGAGCATTCACCGCATTTGCACCTACAAAATAATAAATTACAACACATAAGGTTAGATAGGTTTAAGACGGAAAACACAGTTAAAAAAAAAACAGCCACTTACCATTCACTCACGAGAACATTTCCTTCAAATCGTGATCTCAAAACCGCGGGTGAGAGACCATCTTGATCAGCTTCGTTATCCGACACATCGGAATCGTCGCTTGAAAGGGCTCGTGGTTCACCTTCATAAGGCTGAACTAGCCCAACAACTTCCATTTCATCCGAATCTGACGTTTCTGTTTCATCGCTACTGTCTTGCGAACTAGCCGAAGATAGTACATCGTCGATTTCGGACATTTCTTGGAGATAACGATGATGTTTAGCCAAGAATCTACTGCGAACTACAAGCGACACGCGATTTACCGAAAGTAAACAAATCGCACACCACAGTTTCATACGTCATCATGGTTCACTCGTTCCCAGTTCCCGGAACCACTTTTGAAGTAAAATTCAACCCGTTTTAGGCGGGAAAAACACGGTTATCAATACTTTTTGTCAGTTTTTTTTGTCAGTTTCCTTTTAAATACATTATAATCTAACAAAAAAAAAAAAAACAAGAATAATTTCATATGCACTTTAAATCTCCGCTTCTTTGGTTGTGAAATCCGTATTAAATGAAAACAAACATCTCGGATGTTGTGTGGCGTCATACGCGCATGTTTTGCGACGACATACGCACCCGCGAACTAGCCCTGTCCAACACGGGCGCACGGCGGGCGGCACACGCGCCCGCGAAACATTCCGCTGGCCATGACCATGAAAAATGACGGGCATAGGTTTAGTTCTAATATATATAGAAAGGCTGAGCCTATAACAGCGTCGCTCTCTGAATAGAAAGCCGATAATAAACTTAACTGAGGTGAAAGGTCGGAAACAAAAGAATTAAGATTGAAGACCGGGCTATTTTTCAATTTTAGCAATTCTCAAAAACAGACTTACGCGACCGTCTGCACAGTACATTTAGACCGTACAAAAGTTCACAAAAACGACTTTTTCTCCGTCTAGATACTAGTACGACTAATTTCCAAACAAAATACATCTGTTGCTTATCAAAAATTGTCCGAGAAACTGATTTGGAAATCAAAATTGCAAAAAATACACAAACATATTTGCATAAGGCCACGCGAGTGAAGTTTAGAACTATAAAATTCAAGTCTTGTTTTGTTTACATAAAATCGCTTTTCAACCTATGTAATGAATGAACAAACACATAAAAATGGACAACACAATCTTCTTTCGAAAAATTTTATTCAAATCTCCATAAGTTTATGTTTAAAAGCAAAACGCGAACCATTTATAGCTCATCAAGGCCGAGCTGTCTTCGATGAAAGAAATCAAAACGACTGAATTTAAGCACGTTTATAAACAATTCTCCAAAACTAGCGAGAAGACAAAGAAAAAGTCAATCACAGATTGATATCAACATAAATTCCCATCGAAAAATGTAATCTGTTTTACCTTTAAGTCCCTCGCTTGCTTGGAAATTCTTTAAATCTCCGCTTCTTTGGTTGTGAAATCCGTAATGAAAACAAACATCTCGGATGTTGTGTGGCGTCATACGCGCATGTTTTGCGAGTAATACGCGCCCGCGAACTAACCCTGTCCAACACGGGCGCACGGCGGCACACGCGCCCGCGAAACATTCCGCTAGCCATGACCATGAAAAATGACGGTCATAGGTTTAGTTCTATGAGTATGGGGCTCCGCAGAGCTCCGCTATTAATTCGCTAAAGGAGTCACACATATGCTGCCAGTTTTTGTTTCATACCCTCTGCTTCTTTTTAGGGATAAATATAAGAGAAGATCACGTGGAACCTTCTTCGACGCTTCTCCAAGATGATGTCTTCATCAGAGATGCAGAACTTTCAGATAATCTGCCACCGAAGGTTGTCAGCTTGGTAGAGCGTATCCTTCAACAAGAACACTCTGCTCTCACCGAGGAAGTTTGGCCGGTGATCTGGGACTTTTCAGGTCAATCCCTTTTCCATGCCATACATCCAATTTTCATGTCACGAGACGCTGTATATTTACTGGTATCTGACCTGAGCAAGGACCTCTTTAGCAGGGGAGACACGGGACAGCCTGGGCGGGGTACCAGGATGGAATGCAGAGATGAGTCCAGTCTTGATCACCTGATGAGGTGGATGGACTTTGTTCATTCCTTTCAGGATACCAGCAGTGCAGATGTTTCAGACACTGCCCAACCACCGGTCATCTTAGTTGGAACGCATGCAGACAAAATTGATGGAGATCCTTGGAAATCCATGAATGCCATCTTGAACAGTTTTCACGGAAAATCGTTTTCCTCGCATATTGTTGATGAGACGTTTGTTGTGGACAACACCCGTGCCGGGCAGGCTCATCAGCAAGAGGATCCAAACGTCCAAAGACTGAGACAAAAGATCATTTCTGTGGCCTCCACATTGCGTCACACAAAACGAGAAATTCCTCTGCAATGGCTTCGTGTTGAGAAGGTTGTTCATGGCCTAGCCAGCAATGGATACAAACATGTCACTAAACCAGAATTCAAAGCAATTGCTCAGAGAATATGTCATTTTGAGTTGGACGAAGACAGTGATGAGCTCTTGAACTTCCTGTGTGATTGTGGTGCAGTTCTTTGTTTCAATGAAGCTGAAGAATCCAACAGTCTGGTTATACTGAATCCACAATGGTTAATTCGTCTATTTTGTCAAATCATAACAGATGTGTCTGGCAAGAAAGAACCAATGAGAATCCGTGAACATCGCAAAACCCTTGCTAAAAAGGGCATCTTGTCAGAAGAACTCATTAGCTTTGCTTGTCAAAACCTTGGCCTCGAACTTCCTCAACAATTCCTTCTTTCTATTATGGAGAAATCCAGCCTTGTTTGCCGTTTAGACGTCCAAAATGGCAAAGTGGTCTACCTTGTTCCATCAATGCTGCCGGCTGTGCCAGAAGAGGAAATACGGGGATTAATTGGCGAAAGTTCGGTCGCACCAGTTTACCTCACCTTCAACACTGGGTATATTCCTTATGGCTTATTCTCTAGATTTGCAGTGTTGTTTGCCCACTGGGCGTGTCAAGAGCATTCTGCAAAGCCCCCCCAAATGTTTGCAAACACAGCACGATTTTTTATTGGCAAGAAGAACGACTTCAGTTTGACGTTTGCTTGCTTCAAGAGTGTGATAATGGTTCATTTGGTACGCGAAGGCAAAGAGGATGGGACAGAAGTTGCTGCTGTCTACCAACAAGTTTGCAGGTTGGTTTATTTATAACTATCAAAGACAATTCGGTCTCACTTGTGGTCGTTAACCTTCTGATGTCCAGAAAGTAGAATTCCACTCTTGTTGGGACAATTCCCCCTATGACGATCCACATATTCCATTGTAAAATTCCTAATGTTGGTTTCTGGTCACGAGTAAAGCCTGGGAAGATGACAAGCGCTCTGCAGACCTCCTTGGATCCATCTTTTCCAGCTTGTTCAGGGTTCGTACAAGTCGAAAGAAAGAGAACGATAGGGGTTGGAGGGGTACTTTAAATGCTATTCAGTTCATTTGCCTACTTTAAAATACTACCAAAAATACTACCAATTAAAATGAAATTCCACTAATCTGTGCTAAAAGTATTAACATATTATATACCGCTACAGATGTGTTGAGGACATCTTAGATTCTCTTCGCCGGCAGTGGCCTTGGCTGCACTCCATAACATGGCAACTGTGTGCATGCTGTGATCTGTGTGTAGGTGTAGCTGACGGTGCTGATGGCTGCTCATGGCACCATGTGCCATCCTGTCTGCACCCTGACTGTGCTCACTTCATTCCATTGGACTCGGAGCCTTTGAGGTGTGATCACACCTTCAAACATAAAACCTGGCTGGATGAAAGCAGACTAATGCCTTGGCTAAAGGTACATAAAAACTACGCAATGTACAAAATGTATTCTGCCTTGCAAGAAACACTCCAGGCAATAAATAACTTATATTTTATCCAGACTGTTAAGTTAGGCATCGTGTTTGTACCTCAGCAATATCATTCACTACTTTAGTTTGTATGAGACTGATATTGGGCAAAACATGATTGGTTATAAGTCGATCTAAGGGCGAGGTGTGGTTTTTGTGTCACATGTGGTTTTCTCCTGTTTGTGACTTATTGTATCTCCACCGCGATTTCACATGAAAACTAGGAGAACTACTTTGTCCAACAAGTTATGACTTTCGTCAAGGGAAGTTTATTGTTTTCATGGGCCGTGTTGTTCAGACAGGATGAAAATGTTAGCCCAGGATTAGTGTCAACTTTTAATCCAAATCTACACGTTTACAAAGAAGATTCTTGTAAATTCTTATAAGCCTACAATGCAACTTTGACTGCTCTCAAATTATAACTTAAATTAACAGTGGAAACGCTTTCGAACAAGAAACATCCTCGAATTAGCTTTAACCTGCTTTCGAACAACTCCTGGCCTTATCCGTTTGTACACAACTGTGGTCCGGTATTACCACGTTGTTTATGTAATCTGTGCTTGAGTAATCTTGCTACCATTGGAAGATATTTACACTATTTTCTTATTGTTCTTCCTCAGCATTTTCGTCGTAACCACTATCCAGGTAAACATGTTTTTTAGTATCCAATGCCTGTAAGCGCTCGTTTAGTTCATTAAAGTCTGACCGACTCTGGGCTGAGTTGATAACACTCTATGATTTCCCAATGCAAGTTACTATTTATGCATTTGTTATAGAAACCCTATGTTTGCCTTGCAGACCTGCTACCATTTAAGCCTGGACGCGTGTCACGTGATGATTTGCTGTATCTTGCACATGACCTGGGTTTACAGTGGAAGGCATTGTGCCGCATTCTACTCGGCGTCAAGAAGGTGGAACATATCGATCACGATCAAAAGACCCTTTTTGACAAGTGCTTCATCACGTTGAATCAATGGATCAATTCTCAGGGATCAAATGCCATGTATGCTGCGTTAGGAATGGCGTTAATGCATGAGGATGTTCAGGCAGAAGATCTTTGTAAAAAGTACTGTTTATTGGAATCACAGGACGTACTGGAAAGCAGCGTTTAATAGAACGATAATCTATAAGAGCAGAAGCTTATCACGTACTGTTATGAGCTTCTGATAAGAGTTATTTATCTCTCAATTGTACGCACTTTGTACGAGTAAATTTCAAGTTTGGCAAGCGCATAGCGTACTTAACCTTCAAACAGCCTTTTCCCTTTTTAAACAAACACAGGTACGACTACAGTCATATAACTGATCATTTCCATAATGGAATACAGATACAAGGTATATTCACTCTTGGCTGCACAAAAGGAAGGTATAATAGATCCTAGAATGAGTATTGCAAACTCGTAAAAGTTACCAAGCCATAGAAGACCCATAGAAGCTACAGAAGGCCCACGAACACTGTGCCCTATGAAAGATGTATAATGTAAAAATGTGAAATAGAGCGATATTTTTTACCAAACCCAAAGTAAACACTCTGGCCAATCGCAACAGACCCAGACAATCGAATGAACCAATCAGAATGCAAAACAAATACAATTTTCACAATTACTAGCACGGGAAAAACGCAAACAAGTCACCACTGGCTTTGGTTCTCGTTCTGATTGGTTTGAAATTAGCACTTTTTTCCGCCAATCACAAAACTTTGTAATAATTATATTAATATTAATTTAATAATTTATAGTGCGCATTTTTCATGACGAAATGATCAAATACGCATAACATCGTCACACAGTATAAAGTACCAAAAAAATATGTCTACAACTGTCTATTAAAGTGCCCCTGTGATCAAATTGATTGATCACTGATTGTTATATAATTTCAACCCGTGAGGTATGTTTGAGTCTTTGGCGTCACTTTCTCCCATTCGCAACCAAGCCTTGGAACAAGGTTGATTAATGGCGGCCGTAAATTCTCGGAAATAAATGTTAAAATAAAATGACTTCTGATGTTCGTAATGAATTGAAATTTGGCAAGATGCGTAAGAAAGTCTAATTGTACACGAAAATGTAAAAAAATGAAAATCAAAAATTTGATCACAGGGGCACTTAAACTATCAAAAAGACACTAAAAATACAATTAAAGTTGCAATTCAACATATCTAATATAACAGGATAATAATAATCCCGGGGGGACTCCCATATAAAAATGACGGGGCTGCTCGTCGGAAATTTTCGAAAAAAAGCCCTCAATGGTACCAGAATCTCGTTTGATGGGCGTGGCTCAAAATAATTGTTTCCCTAAGAGGTACCACTTGTAAAACAACACATGAAAAACAGTTAAAAATAAGTTGACTGACAAACATTTCCTGTCTTATTTCTCGGCTCAATACCCTAAGAGGTACCGCGATAATCCTAACGGTGGTCATTTTAGATGTTAGCACGCTAAGTGGTACCAGTCTACAAATTTTGACCCCTAAAAGGAAGACTTGCACCCCCGTCATTTCTATATGGGAGTCCCCCCTCCGATAATAATATTAAGAGTTAAATTATGTATTATCAAAAAATGAATAGTTTTAAGTATAAACGTTTTAATGAGTTTTTTAAGAGAATTAACAGTCCTAGCATTTCTAATATGAAGAGGAAGTGAATTCCATAGTTTAGTGGCTGCCATCATGAAGGAGCGGTCACAAGTGTGGCATTACATCTACCTGTAGGGAAACATAACTCGCTTTCGGAAGCCTCTCTAGCTATCTGGGCAAGTAAACAGAAATGAACTGTTTCCACGGAAACTGTAAGTTAGGAGATGGATACACTTTTTAACTCCTTGGGGATCTATCAACTCCTGGAGTGTCCTTCAGTCAAGCACCTTCTAGATGTGGGAACAATGTACACAGCTTGAACTCGTGGCGTCTAATAACCCATTGAAGTATTGATTCCCGAGTGTTTTGAGTTCTTTTACGGAGAAATAAAATTATGTTTAAAAAGTAAGACCACTACATTCACGGTAACCGACACTTGAAACCTCGATCGCTAAGCAAATGGCAAGTTATACAAAACGTAAAATATGCCGGAACAAAAATCCCACGGCAATAAGCGGCGAACACAATATCAGAACGATTCTACAGGTGTATCCATCCATGAATGCCTTGCATTGTCTTAAAAACTTGTACGCTGTAATTCTTCCATCTGGTTCTCGTCCCGGCTAACTGGGCTGACATGTTTCGGTGTAATCGCGTTTACCGGGCCATCCCGGCTAACAGAGACAGCAAAATATATTCGGCCGGTTGACAACAGGGCTCTTAAGTGCACTTGGTACGTACTTGTAGTGTGAAGTCCTTCAGTCTGAGAGCGTCTTCTAAGTCTGACATACGTTTCAATAGAAGCACTCATCTGATTTATTTACACGTTTAAATCTCTTTGTAAAATGTATCAAAGAGGTAAAAATTAATATCAGCTGAATGTAATTAAAACGTTTAATAATTTGCAGTAGTTTGTTTTCTATAAGCTCCATATTTTCCTTCTTATTTTATCAATGACGTATTTTTGAATGGCACGTGCTGTTGGTTTGTGCAGAATCACCCACGTGTAGCTCGTGTACTTGGAGTGTGAACGTTATAATGACCGCACTTTTTGGTTTCTTTGTTGCCCTGGCGATAAGCGTAAAACAAAAGGATCCAAGTGCAGTTTTTTTTTTTAATTAAACACGGTAAAATCATCAGGAAACCTAACCTAGCTAACCTAACTAGCCTAAACAAATTACAAAGCTAACTACAACTAATCTAAATAAACCTGTTTTTCATGAATGCCGTGTGTAGTTACATTAAAAATTCAGATAAGCTGATCGTTTAAATTGACCTAGAGATTCCATTTCTTTCATATGACAGGATAGGCTGTTCCAGAGAACTGCTCTGCTATAACTAAAGCTGTTTTTCATGTAATTAGTTCGTGGGAACGGGACGACTAGTTTGTTATCAGAGTCCCTCAGGGAATAGCGCATTTCATTTCGTTTAACAAAGTAAGTTGAAAGTAAGGTCTACCCCTTACTTGGGAGGACAGTACAGCCTAGCAGCAAAAAGCACGTTGGCGCGCCGGTTCATTTATGGGGCGAAATTTCAAGGACGCGCGAAAGGGAGAGGTGGCTTTCGCATGTTCCCCTCACGCCCGTGTCTTCGAAATTTCGCCCTTTGAAAAATTTTGCCCCATAAATGAACCGACGCCTGCTATGCAGGCCAGCCCTCAGAGGGCAAAATATTACTCGTTGGCTACGCTACGAGTATAACTGGAGTGAAATAAGCCTCATTTGCCTTGTTCTCGGAATTCCGTTGTTCAATCAGGTGTACATAATAAAGGGTAAAATGCTTAATTTATCATATGACCCGTACGGCCCGCACGCATTTTGCACGAGCGGGGCCGGAAAAAGCCGTACGGCCCTATTACAAAAGCGTACGGCCTCGCCAGTTAAAATTTCAAGCAATTTTGCCTCCAAATTGGTCTTGTTAACTAAGTTAGATCGGGTGGATGGGAAAATATTTGGCTCTCGTACATGGCGCACGGAACTCGCTGCGCTCCGTCCATACGCTATGACCTCGAGCCAAATATTTTTCCATCCGGCCTCTCACTTAGTCAATAAGTACATATTATTGTCAGTTACTGACCAGTTAAAAAACTCAAGCAAATTGACGTATGGCACTATCACACCACCATCTTCAACACTTTACACTTGCATCACTGGTTACGGAATACGAGGATATTTATTTATAAAGTACGAATTGGATGTTTTCTTGTGGTAGCCTTCGTTATAATACAAAAACTTAATTATTATGTAAATGTTATTTAGTATTAAGTTAATAGTGTTAGTTTATCTTAAGAATTTATATATTAGATTTCCATGTATACTTAATTTATTAGTTTTATCTTGTAATATGCACGTTCGCGTTGAAACGAGTCTTTTGAACTCGACCGTGTAATGTGGGTAAATAAATTACAACATGACTACTACTGATCAAATTATACAGCTGAATTTGTTCGGTTTCTTTTAATTGCCCAATATTTCGGTTAGACAAAACTAACCTTCATCAGGGGCTAAGAAAGCTAAGTGAAGATGGAAACAAACGGTTACAATATTTAAAAAAGGGCTAAGATAAAATGCTGATACATGATAGGCTAATAAACAAGCAACGGTTGAAAACTAGAAACGGCTAGTAAGAATGATTACAGGAAATATGTGGAAGATTACATTTCGACGCGTCTGTTCATGCCATTTGGTTCAAGTGTGTTGGCTATAGTGATTAAATATGAGTTCTCAGGGCCGTAGCAAGGGGAGAGGCCGGGGGAGGGGGCCGTGCCCCCCCCCCCCCCCCCCCCATCCAGTTTTTTTTTTCTTCAAAAAAATTAAAAACACAAATATAAAACGTTGCAAATAAAAGTGATTTCAGTCACTCGGAAATTATCGCAAACACCTACTGAGTACGATTTGCACCCTTGGTAAAATTATATGCTTGTCATGCCAGCTACCAACGCCATCAGCGAACTCGTGCTACTTCTCCGACTTAAGCGTATGAAGACCTGCGTTCAACCACGAAAGAGGCCAGGCTTAATCACCTCATGCTTAATCACCTCATGCTTATTCATACTTCTGCATGTCCACGAGAAATTGGCAGATGGTTTGGACATGGTGGAGATTACCAATTAGTTTGTGGGGGACAACCAGCGGCGCAAGCAATTGTCGGAAAGTTTTCAATGAACGATCTTCCGATGAAGTCTGTGTTTGCCGCTAAGGCAACTCAGACAGTCTAACTTTCTTTGATGACTCTGACAGATGAAACAGTTGCTGGTTCAATGAGATACAGAGACGGTCGGTCTTTTGTTTCGCAATTGACATTCCAAAGTGTTTTACTTTTTTAATATTCATTGGTTTGCTGAGACAGTGTAGAAAGTAGAAATGAATTGACTCTGTTCAACTGTTGTGCTTCCCTTGACTCGACCTTCAGACCAAGACAGTCAATGATTTTGCATTAGAATTTTATTGGGAATATAAGAAGAAAAATCTATGGAAATAGATAGATGTTTGTGTGATCATGTGTAATTACTTCACTAAGCCTTTTGGATCATGGAAATGTGCAGTGCTTTGTATAAATAGGTGGTTTTCATGTTACGTCATCGCCGCCATGCTGGTGGACATAAACAATAGTTCTCTCATTAGCTCCTTTTGTTCGTCCACCAGCATTTGTTCGTTTCACTATTGTTATCTATGTCTCTAGAGATTGGTTGCAAACCACCTATAAGTGTCAGTTTTTAAATGTGTTTTCATCTATCAAAAACTTGAAATTTAAAAGCCCAAAATGCTGGAAAATGCAGTTTCCGGTGTTTCATTTTTAAAAATTTTCGGGAGAGGGCGGTGCATGCCCCCGGACCCCCTTAGAAAAGACGGGCAGAAGCCCGTCCATTGGGTCCGTATGGCACTGTCACACCACCATCTTCAACACTTTACACTTGCATCACTAGTTACGGAGACCACCCGTCCGCCGCCACCCCCAGTTTTCAAGGCTTGCTACGGCCCTGGTTCTAATGGGATGTCTTGAGTGGTTTTGGGGTCGATTCGAAGCGATTCCAGCGAGTTTTAGTTCAACTGTTTCTCGCTTCGAATCGACCCCAAAACCACTCAAGACACAAGTAAACACACAAAGAAGTTTAGGTGAGCCAGTTTTATGCAAATATCGTTCCTAATTTTACGCTCAAATTCGAAGTGAATTTTCCCCATACAAATCGTTATAATTTCGCTATTACGCAACAGTTACCACGACGTTCAAATTACAACGAGCTAATATACAACGTGTAAACATCACTTGAACTTGGGGTACCTGTGGAAGTACAAGCCGACATGAACGAACGAACGAACGAACGAACACTTTTGTGACAGTGACACGAAGGAAATTTCGATTTGGTGAGGACCGCATTATCACTGTGGACTCAATTGATGGTGAAACAACATGGCGGACGGGATTGAAACCTGCCGGCAAATTCTTTTAGACAGATTTCCGTCAATAGACGACGAACTTTTCCAGTATGTAACAGGTAAACACTTTAACTAATTACTTCTGTTTGTTAAACCAAATGTGTTCATGTTTAGTTAAGTCGATTTTGTGCGTAATACGTGGTGAAAGTCTCTGCCGCGGCAGCTAGTAAGCTTACGTTCTAATTTTTCCGAGAAATTAACCCTTTTAAAAACCAATTTTAATCCCATTTTGTTTTTTAAATCCCTGTTTTATCTGGATCATTGTTTACAGGTGTTAGCATGCCCGTGTATGTATTTATTTTTTACATTATTACGCCATAAATTGATTCAAACGCTACGTACCGACTCTGTCTTTTATTCTACATGTTTACATTCTACATTCTGGTGAATCTTACAAATTTTAAAACTGACTATACGTGATTGGTTTAAAGAAAGAAAAATATTTTTGTGCCCGACTGGTCTTATTTTATTGTGTTCTATTCAGTCAGGCTGTGGTAATAGCAGATTTTAGTGACGTGACACAAGACCTTCTATCGAACTAGTAAACTTCTTCTTACATGTATCCATTCTGATAATCTCCATTTAATCTGAATATTCTATACTTGTTTATTAACATGTTAAGTAAGGTAGAATCTGTGTTGATTATATTTCCATTCCACTGAACATCAGTAGTACCTTACAAGATGAAAGTGATTATATGTTGCAAGCATCTGATAACCGGCCAGACATTCAATCTATTGGGCCAATGAAAACTCACAGAGAAGAGAGGCATTTTTACTACTTTTTAACGATAGGTGTCTCAGGGCTCAAAAAAACTAAAATTTAAACTTGCCTTTTTGGCAAGCAAGTCTTAAGTTTTACTTGCCAGGACAAGATTTTATAAATTGTTATTTCAGCTAAGTTCAAGAGTAGCTTGTCCATATCCTTGCCCATCAGGCTTGAGCTTATAAATAAAGTGGGCAAAAGTGATCCTGTATTCTATGATAACCTTAAGTTTGGGGTCAATGTCAGAAAGCACCAACCAAATGCAGACATAAGGCACTGCAAAAATGTGCATCAAACTGCAATTGCATTTGGCATGAAGCAGATATACATGTACATCTTTTGTTGTGGTGCACGTTTACTACATAAATACCGCTAAAATCTCAAAAGTGATTCAATAGCAATGTACATGTATCAATTTTCAATGAATGTGTAGCTTGTTCCAGCTCTCAGTTTCACGTACCAAGGAGGGTGGAAGGACTCCCACAAGGATGGATTTAATTGGCATATTTGGCTACCAGTAAGGGGAATAAATATTTCAAGCTTACAAATTTTTGCATATGGTTTAGACGGCCATTTTCAAGTTCTGATTGTTTGAGTTATTAATAATTATTGCAGATATTCTTGAAAGTGGATCAGATGATTTTGAGAGTGGTGAAGACATTCATGATGCAGTGGGAAGCATTCTGGCAGAGGTGGCTGGTAATGAAGGAGAGGACAACAGTATCGACATTTGTAATCAGCTCATGTGTGTTTTAAAAGGGTATGTTTTGTGTAAGATTAGGTAGCATCAGTATCATATCAATAGCTACTATTGATATAATTCTGCTATATTTATATATAACTATAATTATTTTATTTTGTTTTATTTTAATATGCATTGTTTATAATTTTATCTTTTTGCCTATTGTATTTTCAAAGTCCTTTTTATTTCACGGAAGTGTTTTAATTAAACGAGCTACAACTCCTGAGATCTTCGTGTATAAATAAACAGATACTATGTCTAAAATAAACTATGTATGTCTAATAGCTTTATTTCTCTTACCGGTAAGTTAAAAAATACATGTACTTAGAACTGTCGATAATTCTGTGACCAATTATTGAAGGGCTCAGGGCATAACTGACCCAGGGTTTATTCTAAAGCGCGGCTTTGTGGGATTTCCGCAATTTAAAAAAATGCCGCATAAAATATACGCTGGCGCGTCAAATGGGGTGCACAAAATTGTGCCCAAGGATAAGTACTTTTTTTATGAAATAAAGTATTCGAAAACATAATTGACGATTGATATGACCGGCGCTCTATACCTCGAAATTTACAGCTTACTGTCTCGATTGCCTTTCTCTTCTTCGTTTGTTTCTGTGCTCGTATTCTGCACTTTCTTGAGTTACTTCTGAGTTATCCTTTTTTCTTCCATGCATTATTTTAACTATAATTATAATAATAATAATAATAATAATAATAATAATAATAAAAAACAGGGAAAGTCACCGGTTGTATGCGACGAGCACCATTATTTTATGAGACAAACATCCAGGAGTTTGCAGTTATTTGAGTCCAGGTCTGTGTTAAGAGGACAGTTAATGTCGAAATAATCAGTTGAAATTTTATTCTCCTTGATCTTCTCAGTTGTAAGTCTGTAAAGGAGAAATAAATGTTACATTACCATTTGATAAGACACTGATTTCTCACTGAATGGAATGTACAAAGAAGTTCAAATATCTTTTTGGGGGTCCCTTTCTTGGGCCCCCTTTCTTGAAAAAGGGCCCCCTAAAGTTACACAAGGGGGCCAACTGGGCCCTCATTGGCCAATATTTCTAGAATAAACCTTGCTGACCTATGTTGCTTTTTGGGTCATTTCTATTTTTTTCTCACTCAAATTTGCCCCATTCTATCGTTCAACAAATAATATCACAAACCCGTGTCAAATTTGCACTAACCCTAAGGAATTTGTCTAATTTCATCTGAAAAAAGCAGAGTTCTGGCCCTATTGTGCTTCAAATGTACATTCAGAGTGTAATTTCAACGCCACTACAAAGCAGATTGGCCGTGAGAATATGCGACCTCAATACTCCTGACCCACGCCAATGACCTGAACGAAAATACTGTTATTTACACACGCCTGGATTGCTTATCGATCGCGAGCTCACTATGGCGAGACATCGTCTGCAGTGTGAGTATAAGCCATTATGTTTAAGGCCCGTCTGGTGATAGAAGGACATCATTAAGTCCGGAAATCCTTGTCTCTGGCACCTCTCAAAGAAACAAGTCATGTCTTTGTCGTACCTTGTGTCCAATGCGCAATTCAGCGCTCGAGGTGAAAATGGGCCGTGGTGTACAAGAAGAGCCAGCGGGTAAGTCTGGAATCATGTCGGATCAGAAAAGGGGCAGCGTTGTGAGTTGTGGGCCATTTCTTATCCCGTGCCATGGTCAAAATACCCGATATCCAAAGTGCTTCCAGACTTATAATATTTTCTTTATTTTGTTTGGGTGCAATATCCCTGTTTATTTTTGCCATTGATATCCCGACATGCTTTGCGACAGTGGCAGATAGGTCGGCTATGCATGGTCACACGGGAGCTTAAAATACAGCTTTGGTCAGCTCAGAGTGAGTTCTTGCAGCCGAGTGAAATTCAGCAAGGCGGGCAAAGACTATGAGCTGGTAGCGGAGGACCGGGAGTGCTTCCTTAAGGAGGTTGGTAAGGAAAAGGGAGATGGCGCAAATCTAAGTGGCTGACTATTAGATTTAGTGATAGAAATGAAACAATTTTGAGGGAATGAACTTCGGGATTTATTTTTCTTGAGCAGGATTTAGAGGTATGGGCCCAAACTTGGCCATCTGAAGTGAAAAATCAGCATAAAATCGAGAAATTCTGGTCCAGCCTTGGGGTTCATTCTTTGAGCGGGATTCAGCGGGAGACATGCATATTTTCACTTTTTGCATACGTTATTTCTAGAAAACGATGGAAAAAAAATTCTGAACAATGTTTTGCAACTAATTTGTTGTTCACATGCCAAATATGTACAAATCTGAGCGAGAAAAATAAAAAACAACCCAAAAAGCCACATAGGTTGGTTATGCCCCGAGCCCTTCAATTCTCCTCCCAGACATTCTTTACAATACATGTAGTAGCAAACTAGTTCTCAGTTCCTTTAGAGTTTCACAAGTGCTGCATTATGGCTTCAATGTAGTAAAAAAATAACTATTTTCTCTCTGAAGCGATGGCTGTAATGGTACCACAACAGGTCAGAGTGTGCATAAATTGCTCGAGGCACCTGTCAATATGGGAGACCTTGCAGAACATTTACTGGGTAAGAGAACAGTAGGGATCAAATGATAATTTACTGGGTAAGAGAACAGTAGGGATCAAATGATAATTTACTGGGTAAGAGAACAGTAGGGATCAAATGATAATTTACTGGGTAAGAGAACAGTAGGGATCAAATGATAATTTACTAGGTAAGAGAACAGTAGGGATCAAATGATAATTTACTAGCTAGGTAAGAGAACAGTAGGGATCAAACGATAATTTACTAGGTAAGAGAACAGTAGGGATCAAATGATAATTTACTGGGTAAGAGAACAGTAGGGATCAAATGATAATTTACTAGGTAAGAGAACAGTAGGGATCAAATGATAATTTACTGGGTAAGAGAACAGTAGGGATCAAATGATAATTTACTAGGTAAGAGAACAGTAGGGATCAAATGATAATTTACTAGGTAAGAGAACAGTAGGGATCAAATGATAATTTACTGGGTAAGAGAACAGTAGGGATCAAATGATAATTTTAGTCTCTAATTGGAGTCATGGATAGTTACCATCCATGATGGAGTGGACTGATAGAATTATGAAGGAAAAAATCCCAAGACAGTGGGGCTGTTAGGAGGTAAATGAGTCAGCACAAATTTCTAAGTGTCGAAACCATCGAGATTTTACGGTACAGCGGGCCCAAGCTAGACAATTTCTTCAACTTGGAAGCCAAGATAATGGTTGAAATCGCTTGAGATTTTTTAACAAAGATCGACTATTCTCAAGAGAGTTAAATATGATATTATATATTATATAAGTGAAAATTCGATGAGAATTTCAGACTGCCAGGTATCTAGTATTTTGAAAACCATGCCGTCAGTTAAGATTCTATAGTATGCCCAAGCTCGGAGAATTAATCCATTTTAAAACAAAAACATCATTTAGAATCGTTTGGGATTTCTGAAGAAAGATCGAATACTCTCAAGAGGTTTCAGTGAGTCAAGTCAAGTCAAGATTTTATAGCGTGCCCAAGCTCGATAATTTCTTTAACTTCAAAGCCGAGATAATATTTGAAATCGCTCGATATTTCTAAGCAAAGATAGACTATTCTCAGAAGAATTAAACAAGATATTTCATGTAAATTCGATAAAAATTTCAGACTGTTGGGTATCTTGACTGAGATAACACCAGACGATGCCACGGGGAACATATTTCCGTGATGTCACTCGGTCCCAGCCTTTTTAAACGTGGAATTTTGAAAAGCCGAACTTTGGCGGGTCATAAAAAATCAGGGTTTTAAGCAAAATCAAAAAATTTTGCAGCATTTTGTTCAGAAAAATAGTAAGATTTTTTTAAGCAAAAAAAATTTGGGGGGTTATATCCACTTTAAAGAATGGTGTATAAAGTCTTTGTTCAATGCAGAGGATTGGGTATTCTTGGTGCTGCAGAAACTATTAACTATTATTGGTTAGACATTGTGTCGTAGCGTCGGTATCGTTCATTTGGTGACAACAAGTACTTCTGCAACACCAAGAAACTGCCAGAGGATTGAACAAGCTCATGCAGTTCTGCAACATAAAGTGACCAGGAGAATTTCTCCCCCCCCCCCCCCCCCCTCCCCCCCCCCCCCCCCCCCCTCCCTGGATGAGATACATGTGCAGTAGTAGTACATCGCAGGGTTACCCTCTCCTTGGCACATGCTACTACTTTATATTTATATACACCCGGCCCTGAGGTTGCTCAAAAGGTTGATAGTGCTGTGCTATGCACTACACTGTAAATAAATCTCTATCAAATTGATAAATAAATGCAATTTGGTGAATAGCATTATCCAAGGTTTGAATAATTGGGCCCTGGGTGGAGAGATTGATGTCCAGGCCATTTGGCTCAAAGTTTCCTCTCTATTAAAGGAACACAATGAAGAAGCTTAGACCTGACCACAGTTCTGTTTGAAAGTCTGGCATGTTAAAACAACTAGACCATGGCATTTTACTCAATTAAAAACCTGCCAGGAAACATGCAGCTGTACAGCTGTCATTCATACAATTTCACATCATCCTATTTTTTTATTTGAACAACAGAAAACTCTGATACAGACACATCAAGTATTTGGATTGTGAAAAAAGAGTCCAACACAGTAAGTTAAATCTTCAAAATTATCATGATGATTGGATAGTGGTATTTATAGTTAATGTTGATGGTCAAATCAGATACAATAATTACATTGTATAGTGGACTGAAAGATGATTTCTTTCTCTTTTTTTTTCCAGAAATTGTGATCCCTACCTATCTCTTTACAATGTTGTTAAATGACCATTTTAAAACCATGCTAAAAAAATATTAAAAATTACACCAACTTTGCTAAATGTATTAATTTTTTTTCTTATTTCAGGTTGTTGACCAGAAAAAATTGCAAAAAGCTGAAGCCAAACTAAAAGCAAAACAGGATAAACGAGCACAGGACGATGAACCATCGAGTGAAATTAGAGGGAGGTGAGACAATAACTTATAAGGAACAATCAAAATAATGACTTGCTGTATTAATAAGAAGCAGTTGTTATCGCACGTGTCGCTGTGTGAGTTAAAAACAACATAGTCACCTACATGTAGTGTGTTGTAGAATTTAGGAGTATCTATTAAGGACCCAAAATATGGAAACTTCACAATATTTAATAAACTGAAAAGCATGTTGACCCATTGCTACACCACTGTATAAAATTATTACATTGTAGAGTCCAGTCAAGTGAAATAACAATGAGATACTGTACACTGTAGCTTATTCTCAAGATGCGGTTTTTAATTCCAACATTTTATTCTCTTTGTCCTTTTTTCCAGTGTGTACATGTACTTGGCTTACCAGATTATACTGCAGTGTGCTGTTACTAAAATAAAAAATGTTAAATTTGCTTTGTTGTACCTTTGTGTCTCTTTTACATTGTATGTTGGCAGCTGTTTAAATGTTTTTCTTTTTCTTTTCTTTCTGCTGTAATTTGTAACCATGATTTGAAAGTCACCCAATAATCCAGTTAATGAAATTATACCCTTATTTGTTGATATAGTATACAGTCCTCCCATTGGCCTTGTTTTGAATGTTACAATCAGTTTAATAAGTTTTTTTCTTGTCACAGATTGTTACATTTTGGTCATTAAATATGAGATAAAGGAAAATTAAAAAACATCTCTAGATATAAAAACAAAATAATTTATACCACTGAATGACTCTATAAACATCTTCTTGCAGGCAAATAGACAATGCATCTGCTTGTCAGAGTTCCAATAAAAGAGAAAACAAACTAGAATTAAGTGGTGCTAACAAAAGCCGTGATATCAGGATAGAGAACTTTGATCTCTCTTATGCAGACAGGTAATGTCCATCTTACTACAAATTGAGGACTGGTATATATAACCGTAGATTTGTAACCCCCCAATGTGTTGCAGGTTCAAAAATCAAATTACACCAGGCAACACATGTATATGTTGTAGTTAATTTTTTATCTCAGGTAATAATTATTTTTCCATTGTTTTTGGGTATGGTAATATATGCTAATGAATTTGAAACAAAGGAAAAACAAAAATTAGCTGAAATAAAAAATTAACTACAACATATACATTTTACATGAGTGTTAATGTTATCATATGGGTCTTGTCATCACTCAAAGGATTTTACTCAGGGTTCTTATTAAAGTTTCTTTTCCTCCATCAAAAGCTACACCTAATTTCAGTAGTGTCCTTGCTACATGTAATTAAGCAAAGTTGTCAATTTATCTTATTATCTATCTTCATAAAAAGTATGTTGGAAATGGCGACTAAATAATAATTATAATAATAATAATAATAATAACAGAGTTAGCTTTCATGCATTTACAGCTGTAGTACTAGTCTTAAAACAAATGGAATCTTGGCTGCCTGCATGTACAAATGATTATATGCACATGGCATTCGAGTTTGATTTTTGTAATGTGTTATTTCAGAGTTTTATTAAAAGAAGCAGACTTGTCACTCATATTTGGTAGGAGGTATGGTTTAGTCGGAAGAAATGGTATTGGAAAAACAACTCTAATTAAAATGCTTTCCAGGTAATGTATGCCAGCCAGAAGAAATTATAATTATACTGTTTAATAACATTAATTTTTGCAAGATGCTAAACAAGATTTCTGATTTACCCCTTTACAAAAATGTGTAGTCTGAGGCATGAAGGAATTAATATAACTTATGTGTAGGTTTTGGTTCTATAATAAAGTAATGAATGATACATGTACATGTAAGTAAGATGAGAGAGATAATAGATACAGAAAATATACACACAAGTACATTGTACAATGTACATGTAATACATAACACATGAGCAGCAAAACTGTATTGGATACCCTGGTATTTACCTTGGTGAGCCGTAGGCAAGCCATTGTAAATATTCATACAGTTTTGCTGAGAATATTCTATATGACTTATAGATCAAGAAGAACAATTTATTTATTATTAGTGATGCTTGCTAGCATTCCTGTTAGTATTCTGTATTAGTAATACAGTATAGCACTGTTCTGTATCAGGATCTACAAACCTTCATTGAGTTTTTATTTCTTTTGTACTTTCCTTATGAGTTATTAATGAAGTAGTTATAAGAAAAATAAATAAAAAAGAGGTTGTTGCAGACAGTCCCACACAATCCTGCATCCACAACTATTTAACACCAGAGGCATTACCTATTTAATAAAGAAAATATTAAAATGAGTGGGGTTTTTTTATCTGCAGGCGTGAATTATTTGTGCCATCTCATATTTCAATTCTATGTGTCGCGCAAGAGGTACTGTGAGTCATACTGTATATCATGTATAATGTAATGATACACTTGTGTATGATATGATATGGGGTTTTCTTCAGGGTGATCAACAACAATACATTTTTTAGTTATATCACATATGTAAATCATACATTTTTGAACCAGTAAATTTTTCTTCAAGCCAGTTTTAGCCAGTTCGTTTTCTTCAACTGGTTTATGATTAGCACTATGGTAGATACTTAGGTAGGGTAAGTAAGCTTTATTTAGACACAGCACCATTGTATTAATAAAACTAAATTAATTTGATTTGTTTATTTTAATAATATTTTAGTTATTTTGTCAGTGAATATGTTTAACAATCTACACGTATTTCTTATTAATATAAATATACTGTACATGTACAGCAATCAAGACGTATGTACCCCTCAACAGTCTGTTTAGCCTATATATGTACATGTACATGTACATGTATATTAAGTGGTGACTGTTTGCTTATTTCATTTGCTCATGTGGGTTTCCTACAGGTCATGGCTTCAATATTAATAATAAATTATTATCAATATTTATTATTTATTATTATTGTGTATGCTGGTATTTGAACGGTAATGTTTTTTAAAACAAATTTTAAGGTCCAAGGTGACGAGACACAAGTTCTTCAAAGTGTTTTAGAATGTGATACCGAGAGAGAGAAACTGTTAGAAGAAGAAAGGAAACTTCTTGCACTAACAGGGCATGGAAGGTATGTTCAGGATTCAATCATTGTCACGAAAGAGAGGGTCCCCTATACCCTTTTGTGAAATTCATTGACAAGTAAAAACATCCGACCTTTTCACATGTCATTAAATAATTATTGTTACAAATTAGTTCTTTCACATTTATGCAAAAATCCAGGAAATATGATTCTCCTGACCACAGCGTTGCATGCCTATTTCGGATAAAATGATCGAGTGATGTAATGTACATTTATCAAAACACTCAAATACATGTACATATTGGAAATTAATCAAGCAGAACAAAATGATTCACGAATCATGATTAATGCAGCACTTGGTTCATAAATCAAATCAAATCAAATCAAATTGCCAATTGCCACGCTGTCATAACTTGGCCAATATTTGGTAGGTGCTATGAATTTTTGCTACCAAAATTGTGTTGTAAAGGTCTGCTCATTGAAAGCACTGACTGCACCTCCTATTTATAATGTAGTTGACCACCCCTATAACTTTTTGAATTTTTTTTCTGACTACATCTATTCGATAGTCTGACATGTGCCACATTAATCTATGTACATGTACTGAGAGCTGCAAAATGAGCTATTAATAGTTTAGGGTCATACTGTACCTATTACATGTAAAAATATTACAACATTATTGACACCCTGTTACACTGTAATACGGACACCCTGTTAATACGGCCACCCTGTTAATACGGACACCCTGTTAATACGGCCACCCTGTCAATACGGACACCCTGTTAATATGGACACCCTGTTAATACAGACACCCTATTAATATGGACACCCTATTAATATGGACACCCTGTTAATACAGACACCCTATTAATATGGACACCCTATTAATATGGACACCCTTTAATATGGACACCCTGTTAATACGGACACCCTGTTAATACGGACACATTTCTTGGTCCATGTGGTGCCCGTATTAATGGGTTCAACTGTATTTGATAATCCATGTTATCATAATTATTTTATTGTAAATGGAAATGTTCAGTCAAAAGTAGATTGTGCAACTAAATGTTGGCTATTTTATAATCATATTTTATATTAAAATTTGGTATCATTAATTGTGTCAGTATTTGTTTTATATTTTTAGCCCAAAGACTGATGCTACTCCAGACAATGCTAGTGGCAGATTGGAACAGGTATACACACAGTACAGTATTCATATTGTATTTAGTCAGTTTAAAACACTGTTAAAGTTTTAGTTATCATACATTTGTATGTACATTGTAATTATGCACCCCTGAATTCCAAGAAAAAAAACAATAAAGGCCACAAGGAATGCAAACAGCTGCAGATTCATTTGTTAATATGTTGTTTTAAGGTTTATGCAAGAATGCATGAAATAGAAGCAGATAAAGCTCCTGCAAGGTTGGTAATGATAGTTATTATCCTGAATGTTGGCATCAAGGGACCTACAGCGTATCAGAGGTGTAGCAAGAGGGGACCAGGAGTCCTAGGGTACATTTGACCCTCCAGGGGTGTTGCTAGAGGGGGGGTGGGAGTCCTAGGGTACATTTAATCCCCCAGGGGTGTAGCTAGAGGGGGCCGGGAGTCCTAGGGTACATTTGACCCCGCTTTGGAAACCTCACTTTGAACTCATGAACATACAAAGCGTAATGGACCAGTTAAAGCAGTGGGACAAAATTACACTCAATCACTTGCTTGCTCCCTTGATTGATCAACTGTTAACATTGAGCCCGCAATATGCAATGGACACTTGACTTATCCGTGGGGACAGCATTGGAGGAAGGGGAGGGTGGGGAGTTAGATGCAAGAGGTGGAGGGTCTGCAGAGCAAAACACCTAGGAGAGGGGAGGGTTATTGAACCCACCAATGCGATATGTAGTGGTCACCTGCCTGGTCACCACCATGGGGATGGCATTGGAGGGAAGAGGTAGGGGCATTGGAGGGAAGAGGTAGGGGGTTGGACATAAGGGGTGGGGAGTTGGACATAAGGGGTGGGGAGTCAGACATAAGGGGTGGGGAGTCGGACATAAGGGGTGGGGAGTCGGACATAAGGGGTGGGGAGTCGGACATAAGGGGTGGGGAGTCGGACATAAGGGGTGGGGAGTCAGACATAAGGGGTGGGGAGTCGGACATAAGGGGTGGGGAGTCAGACATAAGGGGTGGGGAGTCGGACATAAGGGGTGGGGAGTCGGACATAAGGGGTGGGGAGTCGGACATAAGGGGTGGGGAGTCAGACATAAGGGGTGGGGAGTCGGACATAAGGGGTGGGGAGTCAGACATAAGGGGTGGGGAGTCGGTGAAGCAAAATGTCTAGTAGAGGGGAAGGTCCAAACATTTCACATTCACAAGTTGGTTCATAGGAGCCTTTGTTTTTTTTTCTTCCTCGGAAAATATGTTGCATTTTACAACAAGCATTATTATTTTCATCAAATTAACCTTGAAAAACATATTTTTACTTCTCTTAAAGTACTGTGGCCTTCTGGGACGATGTCCACAGTCTGTACAAGATGCTCACCCTCATGCCTGATGATCCTAACATGCTTTGCTTATTTTATTTTAGAGCCTCCTTAATATTGGCTGGATTGGGTTTCTCAACAAAAATGCAGAATCAACAAACAAGGTACAGTGTTGCATACACACAACATTAAGTTTATACCTGTGTGACCATACAGTATGTCAGTTTCAAGTTCATTCAATGTTAAAAAAATAAGCAGGCACTCTGCCTATATAGACCTTTTTCATAATGGCGGCCAATTTATTTATTCTGTTGTATGTATGTTAATTACATGTAGCCCTACTGGCCTCATTTCAGAGTAAAAATTCTTTTGAATTTTGCACACACTAACAAGGCCACAAGGCCTAATTAACATAGATATAAAAGAAAAAATAACTCGCCCACCATTATGAAAAAGGTCTATACTAGTGGTGATATAATTCTGAATTTAAAGTTTTGGCCTTTATTTTGACCCTGTGTTATTGTTTTGTACAACTGCACCATACTGCTGCTCTGTACATGTAGCTCTGGTGTCTATTGCATGATATTATGTACTTATTGACTAAGTGGGAGGGCCGGATGGGAAAATATTTGGCTCGAGGTCATGGTGTACGGACTGAGCACAGCGAGGTCCATGCACCATGACCGAGAGCCAAATATTTTCCCATCGAGCCCAACCTATAGTTAGTCAATAAGTATTTTTATCATATGACCAATTTAGAGACAAAATTACTTGAAATTTTAACGCATGAGCCAGTCCACATTTTTAGTAGGGCCATACACCTTTTTCCGGCCCCGCTCGCGCAAATGCGTATGGCACTCATACGGGACTTTCATCAATGGCTTTGCAAAGAATAGGTTTGCAGGGCCAAACGGGTCATATGATAATACAGTGTATATGGACTATTTTATTGTTTTCTTATCCTCCCCCTTCCTGAATAGGAAGCCAACTAGTCCATTACAAGGTTTCTCACCAATGAATGTAAATAACTTTTTAGTCTATATTGTTTTATAATGATTCTTTCTAAGCAGAAGAAAAGTAAACATTGCTCAATTTGAAAACAAGTACATGTACATATGCAATTCAACCCATCATTACTTTTAGCCTTGAAGCAGGTTCATGGAAATTCTAATTTCCATTTGGGAAAATAATAACAATAATATAGAATAATAATTATAATAATAATAAACAATTAGAATAAAATTATTTAATATAGGATAAGAGAAAAATAATAATGAGAGAATTTGGAGTCTGATCTGATGTCTTACTTACAGAGAATTGTCAGGTGGATGGAGAATGAGGCTTGCCCTTGCGAGAACACTGTTCAGTCGGTAAGAGAAACATTCACTCATGAATATAATTTAATTTTATGAAATTATTTTTGTGTACAATGTATGTTGTGGTTCAAATTTTTCGTCAGTTTAAAACTTTTTAAACCAGTTTGAGCTTTGTTTCCTTTTGTCTCAGAATATGGTAATGAATCTGATACAAAGGAAAATAAAAATTAAACTAGTTTCAATTTAAAATAATTTTCAAACCAAAGAAAAATTTGAACCACAACATATATACACCTAAATGCAATAAATTTGTCATAGAAAAAAGAAAAATCAAAAAAGCCAAATAGGAATTAATTAGATTAATCATCACAGATTGCAGCATTGACAGAGAACCCCAACACATTTATATATAGCTGTATGTTATTCATACAATTAAGATAATTAACTATTATAGCGCGAAAGCGCGCGTGATATCGCCTAATACTTAGCCGACGAGGCCGTAATAGTTTTATAATTCAACACATTGATAACACAGAGCACAGTTTGAAGAGAAAATATCGCCGACAAGCCTTTTATTTTAAAAAAAGCTTACATATGTTTTAACGTGCGAAACTTGCAACATCACACAGTTCAGGAATGAAAGTGGCGCCTTTGTCAATATTGCGCAAACTTGAACACTATAACTGTTTTATAATTCAACACATTGATAACAAATCACAGTTTCGAGAAAAAAATCATTGATATATACAACCTTTCATTAAGTAAAAAGGCTAACAACAATATTTTACCTCGGACCATTTCTTAAACAACAAACAGCGAATGCCGAAACTTTTGCCAAGCTAAAATTAATTTAGCGTACACAATCAGTTGAGAGTTTCTACGAAGAGCTTTCGTCTACTCAAAGAACGGGACAGAGTAGTGACTACAAGAATTAAAACACAGTAAAATGGCATAGAATGTCTTAGTTACAAGTGTTTCGTATCTTAAAAAGTTCAATTCAGAATCAAAACAAATTGAACAAACACACGTCTACGAACCTAAACATAGCGGCGAAAAGTCGGAAAGAACTGCAGCGTACAAAAATTCACAGCTAAAGGATACAAGAAACGGTTAAAACATCGTACCTGTAGTTGATTTGGCTTTTTATTCCCTTCCATCAGCACCAAATTTTCAAACATCGAAGTACAAGCTGAGTTGATCAATGTTGTTTACAAACTTGCTCGTTTTTTAGCTCCTACAGCCGTAATGACGAGATCAGAAACTTTTCTGAGAAAGCATCAAGTCTATATCATATTCCAGAGGTGATTACCAAAGGAATTTTACAAAAATTGTGCTCCTTCATTCACTCCTTATCGAGCGGTTAAACTTTGAACCAGTATTCATTCAGCTACGCCAAGAAACACTGCGACCGCGACAACGCGAAAATTTCGCGCCTTTTTTGTCCTGACCAATCATGTGAACAATATTTTTTCTCTTTTCTTTTCTTCTCTTTTTTTCTTTCTTTTCCCTTTTTTAACTAATAGTTCACGCACTTTTTCGCCCAAAAACACGAAATTGCAGGCAGCAGTCATTTTCACTTTCCTTCAAAATGCCAAATTTACCGCCATCGCTGGTTATACGTCATGTGGACATAACATATATCGATAACTTTTTGACCATATTTGGGCAGTGTATCAATGTGTTGAATTATAATGTGATTTACGTGTATTCTGAGCCCTTTTGAGGCCATTTCTTTGGGCGTTTCTTTGTATGCCTCATTAATAATTATTCCTATTGGCCTTTTCATATTTCCTTTTTTCATTTTTCTATGACAACATTATTTCAATTAGGTGCAATTTAAATGCTTGTTTTGTTTTATTTACCAGTAAAGTTTAACATTGTGATTGCTGTTTATAAACAAAGGGTGCATTTGATTGGTTGTGTTTTGGAATATAAATAAACACAATTATAGTCATATTTGAACTGATATCTGATCACTCTAGTGGATCAAAGTTCCTGATTTAAAACATTTGTTATAATTCTGGCCCCAGTTGTTTAAAAGGTGGATAGTGCCATCCACTGAATAAATCACTATCCAGCGGATAACACAATGGATTTTGTTAATACCTATCCACTGGATAGTGATTTATCCAGTGGATAGCGATATCCACCTTTTGAACAACCGGGGCCAGCTATACATATTTCTCATTCCAGAATGTGATAGCTAATCAACATAACATAATTCCCTAAATGTTTCACATGAATAAAGGTTGTTGTTGTTGTTTAATAATTTTTATATTTATTTGCTTTAAATTTCAGACCAGATTTGCTTCTTCTTGATGGTAAGAAAATTTCTCAGTGATTTTACATATGGATTGGTATATTTAATCTCTGTTTCTTCTTGTTTTTTTTTTGTTTGTTTGTTTGTTTTATGAGTTGTAAGTTAAAATAATATTAATAATGGTATCACAATGACATCAACTTTTTTATCTTGTGTAAATTGTCCATCGAAAAAGGAGTTGTAATGAAATTTTTTTAAAACTTTGCACAGTGGCGTCAAAAAAATATAATAAAATTTATAGAGGAGGTCACCATGCCTGTTTTCATGTTATAGGACTGTACTATATAACTACTTTGCTACAATGATGGCAATATTAAAAATCCTAGCCTTGAAAAAGAGACAACCATTATTTTTCGAAAGTTACTATAATTAGCATGAAATATTAGTATTTTTCTTATGATAGCCTTAAAGTTACGGAAAAAGAGAAACTAATGAAAATTATGATACCTAAAGACAATTTCAGCATATGCACACTCCCAGTAAAACACCTAAAACTAGATTGTAAATCTAAAGTAATTCCATGAGAATACTTCAAAATCAAACAATGAAAAATTCTTCAAAATTGGATTATGTCATTGAGAGTAGTATTTTTTTCAAATACATGCATGGAATAGAAAAAAAGGTCATGATGCTTGTTTAGGAGAAAACTACCACTTAGTTATTTAGCAAAATTAATATCCTTAAAGGAAATCCCCCTGGTTCAGTGTGTGCATGCGCTTATGCATGCAGAAATAATGCAAGATATTATTCACAATAGTGATGTGCAATGTAATACTAGGGAGTCACCTTAATATCAAATAAACTATATGTATTTTAATACATGTAATTAAAATTAATGCTGCACTAATTGTTTTTTTTTTGTGTGTAGAACCTACAAATATGTTGGATCTTAAAGCTGTGTTATGGTTGGAAAAATACTTACTGGTGAGTTCACCTGGTTTACGATGGAGCTGCAGTTACATGAAGCACTGTTTCTGGCAACAAAGCACTATTAATAATAATAATAGTAATTATTACTATTATGTGTGCTATGGCCGTTCATTGTTGATAAAATGTTGCCCACCCAACTGATAAATCAAGTTAAATCTCACTAAGGGCGATCAAAGTCAGGTTTTGCTATCTCCTCGATGCTTCTTTTACTTGAATGACTCCCCAAATTAAATTTGTATTATAATTAAATAATTAGATTTGGAATAAATTTGGTGTTTAAATATTTTAGTGAAAGATATCCGACTTTATTAGTGTTACAGCTAATAAGAATTGAGGGGTCTTTTATCCAATCTATATTATACAGCACCTTTTTGTACATATTTTTTGTTGATAGAATTGGCCTTGCACTCTACTTGTCGTATCACATGACCGCACCTTTCTGGATGCCGTGGCTACTGATATAATTCACATGCACTCACAGAGACTGGAATCCTACAGAGGAAACTATGAGGTATGAAACCACTGACTTGCAGAGTCATATACATGAACAGTGTACAATGTTTGTATGGCTTTGTTAATCTTGTTGATCCCAAAGTGTGACCATTTAAAGTTACTAAGCAGTTTTTACCTGAGGTGTTGTTTATGCTGTACATTTACAAAATGGTTATAACCTTGAAAAACCTGCATATGTAAAGTGTAATCATTCAAATGAAAGTTGTTGAGATCACTATTTACTTTCCTACGATGCTGTGTGTTCTTAAATATTTCACATGAAGTCTCTTTTTTTAAATTTTATTTTGGTCATTGGAAGTGAAAAGAGAAATGTTCATTGAAAACCAATGAATATCAGGAAATATATTATTAATATAGTTTAGAGCAGTTTTCAATTGACTGTTGAAAGTAATTTTGCAATATTGCTTTCATTGGTTTTGCATAATGCTCCCCTTGTGATTCAGTGGCTAAAACATAATGCAGTACTTTATCAATTATTGTGGTTTATGTGTGCTTGGTGGTGGCTACATTTCTGTTTGGTTCATTGGCTTGTCTATGTCTCTTGTGATTGGCCTAAGTGATTACTTCTTGGTTTTCGTTTTATGACACTCAGTTGAAAAGCACACTTGACTAAGTGCTATATGTGACCTGAAAATCAAAGATGATTCTGAGCAGTTAATTGATACTCTTGCACTCTCAGAAGTTAGATGGTTAATCAAGTGAAACCTAACCTTATGAAATTGATGTTATTTATAATTGCTTTCAGACTTTTGTCAAAACCATGACAGAAAAGCTATCGAATCAACAGCGTGAATATGAGGCACAGCAAATGCACAGACAACATTTGCAGGTTTGTGTATTATATAACACTTGTCTAATGGAACAAGGTTTCAATGACAACTTTCAGCTGACTCAAACCACGCACTGGCATTGAGTACCAGTGCTTGTGGCCAAAAAAACTTTACATTTGCACATAATCATTGGAAAGAAGTTCTCACATTTTATACACTGACAGTCTTTTAATGACATTTTACTTAAATATGATTAGTAAAGCTTTTACCGAGCCATAAAATAAAGTTAATGGAACGTGACAGCGTAGGCCTGTTTTTTTAGTCACACAAACATTACCCAGTAAATAAACAATAAACAAAGCTTTTATTATTAATAACTACTTTCTATTCATAAGCTCAGAATAAATGGCCTTTATGTCTAGGAATCACTAGTATATAGTCTAGAAATGTCTTAGTCTATAAAGGCAGAACATCCCCAGTCATTATCCTGGCAATATCGCACAAAGCAAATACCCTGTTAAGTTGTTTACTAACCCTCTGTCCCTTTGGAGATAAGTTGTTTTGTTTGCTTTTGCAAACCCAAGTGGGGTCACTCCTTTTGGTTCAGCTACATCTGTAAATCAGCACCTTTTAGGTCACTACTGATTGAAAAATCATAAGATTGGGTTGGCGGCGGGGGGGGGGGGGGGGGGGGGGGGGGGGGGGGGGGGTTATCAATGTAAGTGGAGAAGCAGTGAGTGGGTCGTGGATATTAACAATACTGTTGTTGTGGGCAACATTTCAGGCATTTGTTGATAGATGGAGATATAATGCAAAAAGAGCATCTCTGGCACAAAGCAGACTCAAGGCATTGGAAAAACTGTAGGTTTAAAAACGACAAACCATTACACAGAGCCTACTTCTTGGGCTTTTCAATGACACAGACATTTCACTCTGCCCTGAAGAATAGAAACAAAATCCACCAATCTCAACTCTCAATTATGACTTCTTTAAACCTGTTGAACAAAATTTTCCTCAACTTAATTCTGTTTACAGTTTGTTGAGATTTTTCTTTGATTCCTGGTTTCCCATTATTTTCTTTCTAGGACAAATAGTCCAGGAGAATGTCATATGGTTTATCCCTTTATCTCTCCCTTACAAGGGCCTCCCCAGGGGCCTCCCCAGGGGAGGGTTCCCCAGGTTTCATAACCCTCCTTTTGGTGCCCTTTTACATTGTTGACAATTTGCTTAAAGAAATTTTTCCTTTCTGAACGTGACATGTACATGCGTTTTGAATTATGTGTACTTGAACTGTCTTGAGTGACTGATTTCAGATGAGATGGACCCCCCCCCCCCCCCCCCCCCCCCCCCCCCCCCCCCCCCCCCCCCCCCCCATCTCACCCACCGCCCCTTGCAAAAAGGTTGGTCACACCCCTGTCTTACATACGTTTTATAATTTCATGCCCACCTTACATTGTATGTACTTTATGAGAAGCATTTCCTGTCAAAAGTCGGACCCATGACCTTCCGCACACTGGCCAAATGTTCTTTCTAATAAGCTACAAGGAGACTGTTGAAATGAGTTTTGAAATAGAATACAGTAACGTCAGTAAGCCAAGAGTATCAAGATATATCCATGTTTTGGATAATACTTTCCAGAACATTTTTTAGTACCTAAGTACCTGAGTTTTCCGAGGTTTTAATTTTTATTTTTAGACCTGATCTACAGCCTGTCGTAGTCGATCCACCTGTTGTAATCAAGTAAGTTAAATGATGTCTTATTTACATGTATGCATGCTAGCAATAGCATCTGAAGCTTTAAAGTAGAAAACCTTGTCCTTAGGAGGGAACACCACCTTTGGAAATTCAGCTTTACATGTTTTGGCCTCTCCAATCTCACCTCTATCATGAAACAACAATAGCAATACTTTGGAATCAACTAGTACATTAATTTTCACTCTAATAATATTTTGTCATACTTCGTTTGTAAAAGGCAAATAAATTGATTTGAAGGGTTATTTTATTGATGTGTCACATTTTGGGTCTACACAAATTTCTTATTTTTCTTTAGGTTTCCTGACTGTGAAAAACTTTCTCCACCAGTATTACAGCTGGATGAGGTAGAGTGTTAGTTAGCTGTGTTTCCCACGTTAATCTTAAGAACTAAGAACTAAGTTTAAAGTCAATCTTTATTGGGTATAGAAGACAAACTCGGTTTCTTAGAAAATACTAGCAAAAACATTGTTTTGGAGTATTTGTTATAAGATTCGATTCTTTTTTACTGTACTTCGACCTTCTTGTTAATTGTTTGGGCATAAAATGAGTTTTGTTGACTACGTCAAGTTCAATAACATCCATTTACACTGTAAGGCTAATATTCATCTCTAATCTTCAATAACACTAAGTGAAACAATTTCTGTCCTCTGTACAGGTTACATTTTACTACGAAAAAGGAAAAGTTGTTCTTCATAAAGTTAGTCTTTCTGCAAATCAAGAATCTAGAATTGCGCTGGTAAGTTCTCATCTATACCTACCCACGCCACCCGGGAAGAGTCACAGTCCTGCTACCATTTGTGATGTCAACAATTTTTACGTCAAAACAATTTGTTGACGACCAACTCATCCAGGGGTCAATTCAATAAAACTTTTACAAGTGTAATTTACAAGTGTAGCCATTGTTTCAGAGGTTGAAAACAATAGCTGCACTTGTAAAAGTTTTATTGAATTGACCCCAGCTTGTAAAGGACAAGTGTGAAAGTTTCATTGATTTGACCCAAGGATGAAGAAGTCTGCCAAAGCATGCTCAAATAAGAGAAATATCCAGAATTGGGTCAGAGATTTTTTTTTTTTTTTTTTTTGGGGGGGGTGGGGGGGGGGGTCAGAGATACACGCAAGAAACGCAGTAAATTTGACTGGCAAAATCGAAGAAAAAATTGGTCTTTCTACCTACATGTATTTTTGCGTCTGGTTAAGTATTTTCATTTTCTTCAACATTTACGTGAAAACTGTTCCTGTCAAAATGAAATCTGTTGAAAGGCCACTGAAAAACGGGGAAAATAACGAGAGAAAAAGAGGAGAATAAAAGAAGAAAAAAAAGCTGGTTTATTTACTTAGCGATCATTCATGGAATGTGGTATTTTTCTTTAAGTTTTTTCCATTCTTGGCAGTGAAAGAGTTGAAAACAATTGCTTTGTTAGTTAGTTTTTATTTATTTTTTCCTTTTTCATTCCATTCTGTTTTGTTGTTGCTGCTGCTGCTGCTGCTGCTGTACTTTCATATAAATTTCATTGTAGATCACAAGAAAGTTTAACTGCCATTGCCTCCACTTTCTGGACACCTGTACATCATGAGTGTTTTTGTCACGACAGTGTTTCCACATTGTTTACCGTTGGTAACCATTGGCATTGATTTTTCTGTAGGTCGGTGAAAACGGTCAGGGTAAAACAACGCTACTAAAGCTGTTACTTGGTAATCTGGAGCCAGTGTCTGGTCTGAAGTTTGCTCACAGGTAGGAAGTGAACTATGGTTTACCCATAATACACGGTTCAACATTTGTTGTTGATGTTGCAATTGTTTTACAACAAATGTTGAACGTTGTATCATGCCATGTTGAATGTTGAAGTAGGCCATTCAACATGTTGAACGTTGTATCATGCCATGTTGAATGTTGAAGTAGGTCATTCAACATGTTAAACGTTGTTGAACGAAAATAGAGACATGCTCTATTCCAACTTGTTGAACGACATCAGTCGATTGATTTAAAATGTTGAATGTGTTTTGTTTAAGACTAACATACGTAAGTGTACAAGTACAGTAGAGTCCCGTTATCTCGAAGTCCAGACATCTCGAACTTGAGGTCGCGCCCCGTGGACTTGAGTCAGTGTATCACTGTACAATAATTACCTTGGATATCTCGAATACCCCGTTAACTCGAACCAAAGTTGTGTCCCCGAAAGATACTTTTCTCACAATTTCACCCCGATATCTCGAACCAACACCAATGAGTGGAAACATCTGGATTTTAATCATGAGCCAGTACTGTACGTTGTGACGCATAGAGTAGCGCGAGAGTAGCGTTGAGTAGCGCGTATTCAGT
Source organism: Dendrophyllia cribrosa (assembly GCA_024195265.1). Lineage (NCBI taxonomy): Eukaryota > Metazoa > Cnidaria > Anthozoa > Scleractinia > Dendrophylliidae > Dendrophyllia > Dendrophyllia cribrosa. The sequence goes on from JAJLRJ010000004.1 coordinate 17,602,245, forward strand.
CAGTATCATGTTTCAAAAGCACTTCTCTCAGGATTTTAATTTTTTATTAGTTGTACTATACCTTATTATGGGAAATTAACAATGCATGTAATTAACGCGAATTTCAAAAATTCGCGTTAATTTTATGTATCTTAATTTACCTCATTGTTAATTAAAATGACGTTAATTGAAAGCATCGTTATTTAAAGACACCTTTATTATAAGCAAAGTTACAATTCCTCTACGTCTCCGTCAGAGTCGGTTGACGCATCATCATTTAATATTAAGTTCAAAATGTCCTAAGATTCATCAGTGTAGCGATCGTCTTCTCCGAGGGGATAACTCACTTCTTCAACTTTCTTGCGCAAAATGTCTATCGCATTTTTGTCATCCCATTTCATAGTCACCGCAATAGGTATTTCTAATCCACCTTGAACAAGTGGAGATGGCTCTGGTAAATAAAATAATTTATCCGTATGTCACTAAAGTCAAAGAAGAGTTAGGCCTCCCTGAAACTCAAAAGGCATTGCTAGTATGGGATGCGTTCAAGGCACAAAGTACAGATAAAGTCTTGAGCGAGCTAGAAAGGCTGAACATAAACGTTGTCGCGGTACCAAAGAACATGACTCATCTGTTGCAGCCTTTGGATCTAACAACAAACGCATCTGTCAAGAAGATGGAGAAGCGTGGTTTCAGTGACCATTTTACATCCACTATCACTGAAACATTGGAGAAAGACCCGCAAAGAGATGTCACCACAATCGAGGTGGACCTGAAGCTTTCAACACTGAAGCCAATTCACGCCAAGCTACTTTTTTTTTTTTTTTTTTTTTTTTTTAATAACAATGCAAATTTTATTCAGATATACTAAAATACAGTAAATACAGTGTTTTGATTAGAAGTAGACTTACAGAGACATTTGAATATTTACATAATCATTTGCATAGTTATTTTTAACACAAAGAATTGTTTACAGTACACACATACTCGCACACACAAACGCAACTAACATAAAAGAAAAGGAAAAAGAAAGGGGGGGGGGAAGTTTAAATGACTTAAAAAGGGCATATTTTGACAGATCTTTTATTTTTGCTGAATCTATATTTATTAAAGACAAGAGAGGCGCTGTTTGTTCTCAATGCACAGGGGAATGGAATTAGAAAGTGCAAAAAGAGAATAATTCGAATTTTTAAAGTCAAGATAAAAAAAGGCTACTCGTTGATAGAGGTTCAATTTGATTCTTATACTGTTTTAAATAGCACCAAAAATTCTCAATAATTGGGATACGTTCTTTACTTCTACAAAGCCAAATGAAAAATCTAGCAAGTAAGAAGGTAAAGTTAATAAGGTGATTTTGTTTGAATGTCTCCGGCTTCAGACCCAAGGCAATAAGTTTATTCAGGGTGTAATTTTTTGGTAATAAGTTGCGCTGCTGTAGAAAAGGGACAACCTGTGTCCAAAAACCTTCTATTTTCTTACAGGACCAAAAAAGATGAAAGATGTTTTCAGGTTCTTTGCAACAGAAAGTACAGCTTCCCTCATCCTTAAAACCCATTTTAACCAAAATCGTGTTTGTTACCAAAATTTGATGCAGATATCTGGAATGAAAATCTATCAACTTTTAGTACATTTTATAGCAATCATATAAGCGGCGGGCCAGTTGATATCATGAAAATCTTGGAGATCTTTGAACTATTTTTGTTGATTGGGAATTGGTACATTATTCTTCATTTTCATCAATTTTTGATATGCAAGTCTGCTGGGCTTTTTCGAATTTAGCATAGAGCTTATAAGAGGTTCTATTTCGTCACAGTCAGGTGTTATATCTGGGTTTTGTTTTCTCCAGAGCTCTTTGAGAGCCGAAATTATCCCGTAAAAAGTAAGTGAGCAGACTTTGATATTATACTTGTTTTCAAATTCAATTAGCGAGAGAAAAACGTTTGGTTCTTTAACAATTTGATTTACATAGGAAATTCCGGCTTGATACCAGTTTTTTTAAAAAAGCGGTTCGTCCATAATTCTGATCAAAGAGTTATGCCAGAGGGTTTGCTTAAGAAAGGAATCTGCGGAGTGTATTTGGTATGTGTAGTTCAATTCAGACCATATTTCGATAATTTCTTTAAGAAAGGGGCTAAGTGATTTAGATATCTTTTTCGTCTTTTATGTTGAGATTGCTCCTAAAGAAATTTGGGCCTACCAATTTTTCCAACTCGATATCAAAAAAAAGTTTCCATTTCCCCTTGTTATTACCGTCAAGGTACTTTTTGATCCAAACAGATTTAAGAGCCTTGTTGAAAGAAGCTATGTCGATCATCTTTAGACCCCCATTAGAGTAATTCCTCAATATAACATTTCTCTTGATTTTGTCTCCTTTGCCACTCCAAATGAAGTCAAAGAAAAGATCATTTAATTCTTTTATGGTTTGAGGATTTGATTGAAGAGACGACAACAGGTGAATAATTTGAGAAACAGCCAAACTCTTAAGGACTGTGATTTTCCCGATAAGGCTAAGTCTACGAACCGACCAGCACCCTAAACAGTTCCGAATTTTTTCTATTTTTTCTGAGAAATTAAGGTTGACTGTAGTCGCTGGATCTATTGATAGCCAAACACCAAGCGCCTTGACTTTTGTGTTTTGCCAGTTAAAATCTTTTTCCGGACATAATTGTTCATGTTGACCAGCGCAGGAGCCAATCCATAGAGCTTCGGTTTTCTTGTTATTGAGTCTGAGGCCTGAGACTTTGCTGAAGCTTTCCAAGACCCCAAGGGCTTTAGAGAGAGACCTTTCCGTACCGTCCATAATGAGAGTTGTGTCATCAGCATATTGACTTATTTTGACCTCGCTATCTTTCACTAAGAGACCCTTGATATCTGTATTTCTACGGATTGCTTTAGCAAGAAACTCAACTGAAAGAATGAAGAGATGCGGAGAAAGAGGGCAGCCTTGCCGGACACCCCTGTGTACCGAAAAGAAATTACTTGCCCAGCCATTGTTTAGGACGCAGCTTTCTGTTTTATTATAAAAGGTTTCGAACCATTGAACAATTGACGGTCCAAATCCATACGAGAGCAACGATTTTTGCACGAAGGGCCATTGTAATGTATCGAATGCTTTCTCGAAATCAAGGAAAAGCAGAAGGCCCGGGATGTTGTTAGCCGCAGTGTATTCGATAACACTATTTATTAGGCGTATGTTTTCCCCTATGAAACGTCCTTTAATAAAACCAGTTTGATCGGTGTTTATGAGTTTAGGGATAAGGGTCTTTATGCGATTTGCGATGGCTTTGGCAGCTATCTTATAGTCGCAATTAAGAGCGTTAATGGTCTCCAGTTACGTATGTAATACAGTTCTTCGCTCTTTTTGGGGATAAGTTTTAAAATACCACGTCTTTAAGAAATCGAAAGCTGTCCAATTTCGAATCCGTAATTAAGAGCATTTAGAAGAGGTTCGGAAATATCGTTCCAGAAAGTTTGATAAAATTCAGAAAGTAGGCCATCCGTTCCTGGGCTTTTTCCTGATTCCATACATTTTAAAGCGCTATAACATTCAGGTTCAGATAAACAGCCTTCGATGGCTTCGCTTTCGTCATTGCTTAAGACTGTATTCATTCTCTAAGAAAAAAGAGTCTGTATCTTGAGAAATAGGATCGTTTTGTATCTTAGCAGAATAAAGGTTTTTGTAGAAAGCTTCGCATTCATGGAGGATTTCTTTATCTGAAGTAGCAAATTCGTTTAAAATGTCTTTTTTCGAGATTCAAAAAATATTTAGTGTTTTTTTCACCTTCATTATACCATCTGGTTCTTGAACGAAGGATAGCGCCTTTTGTACGGTGCTCAATTATTTTTTCTACCTCGTTCTTCAAATTGTCCAGTTTTGTCTGTAGGAGTGATTTTTGTACCTCGCTTATTGCGATGTTCCCGTCTAATTCTCTCTCCAGATCAGCTATTACTTTGTGCAGCTCATCCTCGCGGGATTTTGTTTTAAAGATTTTCGCTGCCGCATATGAAATCGTTTTTTCTCGAACTTTCATTTTAATCACATCCCAAAGCAAGGCTGGATTAACTGAACTATCAGACTTGTATTCATTTTTTGTTTGCTGAATAACTGTTTGAATTTGTTTCAGATATTGATCTTCTGCCAATAGTGAGGTGTTTAACTTCCAAAAACCTCTTCCCCTTGGGTTGTGATGCATAGCTATTTTGAGTAATATCATAGAATGATCAGTTTTGTAGCCAGGTACGATATCTGTCATGTTAGTGTCACAGATTAAGCTGGAACTTATTAAAAAGAAATCAAGCCTACAATGTATTTCTGGTTTCCTTCGGCGCCATGTATATCTACGCCTATTTGGGTTCATTGTTCTCCAAATATCTGTTAAAGCTAAATTCTCGCAAGCTTGCTTGATTACGTTTAAAGAGTTTCGATGGGTTCTGGGAAGGCCGCCCTTCTTATCTTCTTCAACATTCATCACGAGATTGAAATCCCCTCCCAGTATTATATCTTCACAGTTAAAATCCTGTAGATGATCAAAAAACAATTTAAAGAAATTCGGGTCGTCATCATTTGGAGCGTAAATATTTGCTAGAGTGAAATGCTTTTGGTCGGCTTTAATATCGCAAATAATAAAGCGTCCCGAGGGGTCCGAGAAAGCTTTCAGAATGTCTAAGTTGAAATTATTGTTTAAAAAAGAATGCAAACACCCGCAGCGCTGCTTGAGCAGCAGCTGAAAAGTGCCTTATAACCCCATTCGGTCCTCCATTTGTCAGCATTGTTTTCGACACAATGGACTTCTTGTAGAAAAAAAATTGATTGTTGCCTAGTTCTGAGCCAATTGAAAGTCTCTCTTCTTTTGTTGTTGTTTCCTATTCCCCTGACATTGATGGAAGCAATTTTTATATCACACATTCTTTGCGACTCTTAATTATCAGGTCTTGTTCCAAATGCTGATTCAGCAAAATCAAAATATTGAAAGGTGTTAGTTTAACGCCTTTATAGTAGAAACGATCTATACAAAACATGTTTGGAAATAATCTTGGCGATTTCAATAACAATTTACCTACTCGAATAAAAATATTAAAAGTTCTGAATAGGATGGTAATGGTATCGGAAGAGCAAATAAATATTTCCCCCCAATAAGACTGAATTAGTAAGCTATACAAACACACACAAACAAACAAACACCACAAGTAATAAAAGTTAAACCTGACTGGGGGCATTGCTTGCTTTGGCGATTGAGAAGCAAATCAAAACAAGCAAAGCACCAGAAGAGAGATAATCTGTCATAACGGAAGAGCGTTTTTAAAACTTCCGTCCGTCGATCATGTTTCATGTAGGGTAATCAAATTCGTTGCAAAGGGCATGCAGCTAAATAGTTATTTTAAGAGAAAAGGAGGGTGTGTTTTAGTCTGTAAGATGTTTAGAGCTTACATGGTAAATGATTAAAACCTGCAATTCACGGTTCTAAAGGCTTCCCAACTGGCCAGAGTTTACCTTTAATATACAGTTTATCGGGCTGTGCTTTACTGAAACTTGCAGGAATGTTGTTGCGTTTGGCCTTCTTAAAGGTTTCCATCTGCGCTTTTCTCCGTTGGACGATCTCAAATGGAAGATCTTGGTACATTTTGAAGTCGGTTCCCCGCAAACGGTGGCCCAGCGAAAATATTTTTTCACAGTCTTTATATCTGAGAAGTCTAGCAAGAATGGGTCGCGGTTTCTCTTCTTTCTTTTTTCCTAAACGGTGAACTCGCTGTATTTCTATGGTTTCAGCTTCGTTGCAGCCTAATTCTTTTTCTAAGAAAGAACGAAGCACCGACTCCGTGTCTTCTTTGGTTGAATCCTCCTCTGGAATGTTCTCGAACTTGATGTTTTCACGCCTAGAATAAGCTTCCAAATATAAGTTTTTAGTTTCAACCTCTTTGATCATGGCGCGAAGCTCGTTATTCTCTTCTTCTAAGTCAGCTAGGCCAGAGGTGGATTTTGCTTCAAGGATCTTTAATCTTTCGGTCGTCTTCTTTTTATCTTCTTCATTACTATTTAAACTTTCTTTGAGATCCGTGATATCGCTTTTGGTAGTAGCGTATGCGGCCTCGAGGGATTGAATTCTGCTCTCAAGCTTGTTGAAAGACGTTCGGAGATTGTTAACAGTTTCCTCGATGCTATCCAACTTTTCGAGCTTCGTAAGCTTCTTGAGGATGTCATGTAGAGTCTTTTGAAAGCCTTCGGCCATGTTCGAAGTGTTAAGAGAATTTTCTTCGTCTACTTCTTCCTCGTATTCACCTTCAGGAGAATCACATTCTCTAAGTTTCTTGTGTTCCGGTGAAGTGTTAGAAATTGTTGATTCTTCTGACGATAATCTTGTTTTCCTTTTGTTGAGCAAATTTTCGAAAAATTCGGCCATTTACTGCCCATTTACACTAGCGTTTGACGGACAGTATTAAAACACGTCTTCGCTCCGTCATGTCTCCCCAGTCTCTCGTCAACGTAACGAAGCCGAAACAATGGCTCTGGTAAATAAAATAATTTACCCGTATGTCACTAAAGTCAAAGAAGAGTTAGGCCTCCCTGAAACTCAAAAGGCATTGCTAGTATGGGATGCGTTCAAGGCACAAAGTACAGATAAAGTCTTGAGCGAGCTGGAAAGGCTGAACATAAACGTTGTCGCAGTACCAAAGAACATGACTCATCTGTTGCAGCCTTTGGATCTAACAACAAACGCATCTGTCAAGAAGATGGAGAAGCGTGGTTTCAGTGACTATTTTACATCCACTATCACTGAAACATTGGAGAAAGACCCGCAAAGAGATGTCACCACAATCGAGGTGGACCTGAAGCTTTCAACACTGAAGCCAATCCACGCCAAGCTACTTATGAGTATTTATAAAATATTTGAGATAGTACGCGCGCTGTCGTTGGTCTATAGGTGTGTTTAGATGAGAGTACGAAACACGGTTGTGACGTCACGCTCTCTGTGTTTCCCGGCACAATTTGAAAACAAAGCTTTCGCAAGACTCGTGAAGTAATTTCAAGTACAAATATTAAGGAAATGGAGAAAGATTTGCCAAATTTTGATTTGGGGTTTGGCTATCTGTTTCCCCCTGAGCCCGAGGCAAAAAAGCAAAAGAAAGAAGAACCACAGCGCTTTGCCTGCCTCGATGATTGTGAGCTAGACGACCTCGTCGAGGGAGCTCAAGCAAAGACGACAAAATATGCAACAAAATACGCAGTAAACGTTTTTCAAGGTAATTTTTGCATTAAAGTACTACAATAAAATTCTCTATCAGACATCTTTATTAAAAAATGTACACAAAAACGCACACCAAACTAATATGATACAGACTGTAAATGTTTCAAATCAAACTTTGCACGGCCCATCGGTTGCCGTGTTTTGGCTGTCAAATTGGAAAAAATGTATTTTCTCTGAGACTTTCTCAGCGTAAAAATCTACTATTACATTGGCAATGACAGTCGTGAACTTTTTTCATTCAGAATGGGCTTCGAAAAGAG